>CM057466.1:33830000-34430000 GCA_030035585.1 Dugong dugon | reverse complement strand
AGCTCTTAACCACTGTGTCACCAGGGCTCCACTGTAAGCCTAAATAGGTTTATATGTAAGCCTGTGGGATGAACTGTCATTCATGGGTTTGAATGTGATGATGGGGAGAAGAACCTGGTACTTTGGATTTCTGTCTGCGCCCTGTGGAGAATGGAACTTCAGGCAGAAGCTGAAGGAGCTGCTTTAATGATGGGCTTGTTGAGAGGAGAGCACCAGCAATGCTGTTCTGATTCTCAATAATGAGACACAGAGAGGGCAGGAGAGGCTCTGGCGCTGGGAACTCTATGGGAATCAAGTGTCATTTCAGTAACTTGATGCTGTGACAATGAGACAGCCAAGGAGAGCTCAGTGAGAAACTGTAATTATGGACTATGGGTTAGAATTTAGCATGGAAGATTCAAATTTGGCAGTCATCAGCCTAGAGGTGAGAGTGGACATCCTCAGAAACAGAGAGATGAATTGTTAAAACCTGGTCATTCTGTGAAAACTATATAGCTTTGAAACTTTAAAAATCTTATTGCTTTAAAGACCCAATTCAAGCATTTTTTAAAATTCTTGGACATATTTCTGACTTGAGATGACTTAGATCATTTCAAAATTGAGGGATTCTGTATGTGGAACGTGTAGCCCTGCTGGTGAAGTGGTTAAGAGCTTGGCTGCTAACCAAAAGGTCGGAAGTTTGAATCCACCAGCCGCTCCTTGGAAACCCTATGGGGCAGTTCTACTGTGTCCTATAGGGTCACTATGAGTCAGAATTGACTCGACGGCAATGGGTTTGATTTGGTTGGATATGTGGAACATAAAGAACAATGAAGCAGTGATCCAAACCCCACTGAAAGGAATCTGTCAAGCAACAGAATAGGATTAGTTTACAGGTGATGGGCTTCATGAGGATTAAGAAAATCAGAAGAAAACTGGAATTAAGAACTGAGTCATTCACTTTCAATAAACTGGAATGTGGTTTATAATAAGTTAAGTGCAATAGCTAGAAAGACATATGGGTCAACCTCTAATACCAGAAAGCATTCATCTTACTCAGAGACAATCAGGGTTAAATTTGGAGTTGAAGGCGTCTCAGGAAAAGACAACTTTCAGTGTGGTCAGTGAGATAGAGGCATACTGTGCTGACAATGCTATCTAATTTTAATCTGGATTTCTAGACTAACAGCTATGTTTTTTGAGAAAAACATGTTTTTCCTCGGTGGTCAAAACCAGGAAGTGAAACCACATGCCCCAAGGGGTCTTAATCAAGTGAACATCTTCAACCCTCAAAATACACATATTCAGGAATTGTGCTGTCTGGGTGCTGTTGTCAACAAGATATTTTGGCAAGATAGACAAGAAAATACATGTAAGCCTCTTGTGACCATGATGTAAGCATCCTGTGAAACCATCTGCAATCACTAATTATACTATTAATAATCAGTAACCAATTACAGTGTGATTATTACAATAGTCATTGATTTTCCTGTAATTGCCCTCCCTTCGGTTTAGTTCCTCTTTTTACCCCTTAAGAACACTTGTATAACAGAACTGCCATGTGACTACCTGGTTCCATTTTCAATGGGCTACCTAGTTCCGCAGTTGCAATTGTTTTATACCCTTAATACAACATCTCTGATTTAACTTGAAACAATGTTCAAGTTTTTCTCTACAACAAAGGCTTCTGCAAATTTTTCTTTCTTATTCTCCCCAGGTAACCTTTCAGTCAATGGGGAGTTTACTTCCTGGGGCAGGAGGAAGTATCTCCTTCCCTCTTATTCTCCGTTCTTCCATTTCTACCCATCCTCCACAGGACACTTCTGGCTTCATGTCACTGCAGCTGATATTATCAGCACAACTTAACCTGTTATGGTGTAAAGTGAATGAATTATTATTCTAAACAACCTCCTTTCCATCTGGGATGAGCATAGGGGAAGATGAAAGAGATAAAGCAGAAAGAGAACCCTGTCCTATCCTCCTGGAAGGATGGAGTGGGGCAAGGATAGGCAGGGGACAGAGATCCCGGTCCTGCCTCACATGTGACTGATGGAAATGTATAGACTTTCTGCACTGAGATAAAGTGTTCAAGAAATGGCAATATATTAAGAAAGGTTTTTAAATGATTCAAATGATATTTTAAGATTATCATAGCCAGGTAAAGCCACTGAAAGTAAAGGTGTAGAGATATATGAAATTGAACTGGAGAGTTGGACGTGGAAAGAAAAGTGGCAGCTGGCCTCAGGTAGGAAGACCACTGGTAGGCACAGACCCATGGAATCCTTCCTGGTCCTGGCCCAAAGGTTGGCTGGCTTGGCTCTGCTGGGGTACTGACCTCTGTGCTAAGTTCCCACCAGCCCCACTGTCTAACATTGGGTATTGTTTCATGTAGCCCTTGCTTTTGAGTTGGGTTCATTTCCTTGGTATATCACTTAGAAAATACATCCGTCACTGGGAGACACTGTTCCTCAGGAGCTACTGTGATCTTCATCCCTGGTTAATTCCATGGACTCCAGCCTGGATTATCTAGGTTCATTGTCTTCTTTTCCTAAGAGTTTCTAGGACACAGCCCTGCCAGAGGACATGTCTATGACTAGATGTTTCGATGAAAACTGTGCTCCCTCCTACCTACCTACCATTTTGACTTTTATGTTCTCATCTGAACACATGGTAATTTCCCCCTTCTCTGTTTGGACTTCAGGACCATAATCTCTTGATATTTAACCTCTCTGGTCTGAACAGACCCTCAGTTATGTTTGCCTCCTGATCTGCTCTCTCGTTATCTTTTTTCTCACTCTCGTATCTAATTGGTCATTATCTTTTGCTAATTTCAACTTTAAATTCTTTTCCTTTTCTTCTTTAAATTTTATTGTGGTAAAAAAATATATATATAAATTGCGATTTTAACCATTTTTAAGTGCACAATTCGATGACATTAATTATATTCATTATCACCATTATCTATTTCCAGCAGTTTTTCATCACCTGCAACAGAAACTAGTAGCCCTTAAGCAATAACTCATCACTTCATCCTCCCTTCAGTCCCTGCTAACCACTAATAAACTTGGCCTCAATGCATTTGCCTATTCCAGATATTTCATATAAGTGGGACCATATAATATTTGTCCTTGTGCGTCTGTCTTATTTCACTCAGTATAATGTTTTCAAGGATCATCATGTCATAGTATGTACCAGAACTTCATTTCTCTTTTTTAGTAAATAATATTCCATTGTATGTATTTACCACATTTTGTTTATCCATTTGTCTGTTGAAGGACACTTGAGTTGTTTCCACCTTTTGACTACTGTATAATGCTGCAATTAACATTGGTGTACAATTATCTGTTTGATCCCTGCTTCCAGGTCTTTTGGGTATATACCTAGGAATTGCTGGATCATGCAGAAACTCTATGTTTAACTTTTGGAGGAGCCGCCACACTGTTTTACACAATTGTTTCACCATTATACAATCTCACCAGCAATGTGTAAGGGATCCAGTTTCTCCACATTCTGTATAACACTTGCTATTTTCCTTTTTTAAAAAATTATAACCATCCTACTTGGTATGAAGTAGTATCTCATTGTGGTGTTGATTTGCATTTCCATAGAAACTAATAATGTTGAGCATTTTTTAGTATGCTTATTGGTATATTGTCTTTGGGGAAATGTCTATTCGAATCTTTTGCCCATTTTAAAATTGGGTTATTTGTCTTTTTATTGTTGAGTTGTAAGAGTTCACTATATATTCCAGATACTAGATCCTTATCAGATAAATAATTTGAAAATACTTTCTCCCGTTCTGTGTGTTGTCTTTCACTTTCTTGATGGTTTCCTTTGAAGCTCAAAAATTTTTAGTTTTGATAAAGTCCAATTCATCTATTTTTCTCTGGTTGTTCATGCTTTTGGTGTCATCTAAGAAACCATTGGCTAATCCAAGGCCATGAAATTTATATTTATGTTTACTTCAAAGAGTTTTATAATTTTAGTTCTTACATTTAGATCTTTGATTCATTTTGTGTTAATTTTTGTATATGGTGTGAAGTAGGGGTCCACCTGCCTTTTTTTTTAATGTGACTATAAGGTTGTCCTAGCACCATTTGTTGAAAAGACTACTCTTTCCCTGTGGAATTGTCTTGACACCCTTGTCGAAATCAATTGACCATAGACGTATGGTTTTATTTCTGGACTCTCAATTCTATTCTGTCATTCTATGTGTCTATTTTTTTGCCAGTACCACACTATCTTTATTACTGTAACTTTGTGTAACTTTGTAGTAGATTTTAAAATTGGAAAGTGTGAATCTTCCAGCTTTGTACTTTTTTTCTTCCAAGACTTTTTTTGGTTATTCTGGGTTCTCTGTTAATTCCATATGGATTTCATTATTCATTTGTATAAAAAAGGCAGTTGGGATTTTAATAGGGCTTGTGTAGAATGTGGAAACCCTGGTGGCATAGTTGTTAAAAGTTACGGGTGCTAACCAAAAGGTCAGCAATTCAAATCCACCAGGCACTCCTTGGAAACCCAATGGGGCAGTTCTACTCTGTCCTGTAAGGTCGCTATGAGTCAGAATTGACTAGACGGCAATGGTTTTTCTTTTTTATATAAATACTTTATACTTTTTGATGCTATTTTATATTCAGTTGTTATCTCAATTTCATTTTCAGATTGTCCATTACCAGTGTGTAGAAATACAATTGATTTCTGTGTATTGATCTTGTATTCTGCAACCTTGCTGAAATTGTTTATTAACTCTAATTGTGTGTGTGTATGTGTTTGTACCATTTTGGGTTTTCTAAATATAAAATCATATCATCTCCAAATAGAGATAGTTTCACTTCTTCCTTTCCAATCTGTATGCCTTTTTTTTTTCCTTGCCTAATTGAGCTGCTAGAGTCTCCAGTCCAATGTTAAATAGAAGGGGTGAGAGCAGACACTCTTGTCTTATTCCTAATCTTAGGGGGAAAGGTTTCAGTCTTTCATTATGAAGTATGATGTTAGCTCTGGGTTTTTTGTAGATGCCCTTTATCAGGTTGAGGAAGTTATTTTCAGTTCCTAGTTTGCTGAGTGTTTTTATCATGGAAGTGTATTGGATTTTGGCAAACACTTTTTCTGTGTCTGTTGAGGTGATCATCTGTTTTTTGTTTTTGTTTTTGTTTTTTTTTCCCTCTCTGATTCTGTTAACATGGCATCTTAGTTTTCTAGTACTGCTGTAACAGAAATATCACAAGCGGGTGATTTTAAAGAAGAGAAATTTCTTTTCTCACAGTTCAGGAGACCAGAAGTCCAAATTCAAGTCACTGGCTCTAGTGGAAGGCTCTCTCTCTGTTGGCTTTTAGGGAAGATCCTTGTCTCTTTCAGCTTCTGTGGCCCCAGAGTTCGTCAGTTCTTGGTAATCTTTACCCGGCATCTTTTTCTCCTCCTCCAACTTCCATTTGTGCTTGTCTCTGTGAAAACTGCTCTTTTTATAACTCATAAGTGATTAGATTTAGTACACACCCTATACTGATATGGCCTCATTAACTTAACAAAGAAAATCCTATTTCCAAACATAATTACATCCACAAGTATAGGGGTTCAGATTCCAACACATATTTTTGGGGACATAATTGAATCCATAACATATGGTGTATTCAATTGATTGTCAAATGTTGAAACAACCCTGCATTCCTGGAATAAATCCCACTTGGTCATGGTATATAATGTTTTTTATATGTTGCTGGATTTGGTTTGCTAATATTTTCTTGAAAGTTTTTTTTTCATCTACATTCATGAGGAATATTGGACTGGAGGTTCTAGTTTTCTTGTTATGTCTTTTTCTGGTTTTGGTATCAGGGTAATACTGGCCTCATTGAATGAGTTGGAAAGTGTTCCCTTCTCTTCTATTTTTTGGAAGAATCTGTGAAGGATTTGTGTTAAAATTGTGAAGAACTGGTAGTAGAATTCACCAGTGAAGCCATCTGGTTCTGGTCTTTTCTTTGGGGGAGGTTTTTTTTATTACTAACTCAATATGTTTACTTATTATAGGTCTGTTTAGGTTTTCTATTTCTTCTTGAGTCAGTTTTAGTAGCATATGTCTTTCTAAAAATAGTTCTATCTCATCTAGGCTATCTAAATTACTTGCATACAGTTTTCATAATATTTCCTTATATCTTTTCTTTTTCTGTAAGATCAGTAGTAATGTCCCCTCTTTCATTCTTGACTTTAGTAATTTGAGTCTTCTTTCTTTTTTTTTTCTTGGTCAGTATAGTTAAAGGTTTGACAATTTTGTTGATGTTTTCAAAGAACCAACTTTTGATTTTTTTGGTTTATTCTTTTGTTTTCTTCTATTCTTTATTTCATTTATCTCCATTCTAATCTTTATTATTCCCTTCCTTCTGATAGCTTTGGGTTTAGTTTGCTTTTCTTTTTCTAATACCTCAAGGTGTTAAGTTAGGTTATTGATTTGAGATCATTCTTCTTTTTTAAAAAAAAAAATAAATCTAATTGTCCTTTAGTTAAACAACTTCTTAAATTCATTTGTTGCTGTTGTTGTTAGCTGCCATCAAATCAACCCCTGTATGTTACTGCATATGTAGACCTCAGAGTAGAGTTACCTCAGTTACAAAGTAGAACTGATCTATAGGGTTTTCTTGGGTATAATCTTTATGGAAGATTACCAGGCCTTTCTTCCATGAAGGCACTGTGTGGGTTTAAAGCATCAACTGTTCGGTTAACAGCCTATCGCAAACCATTTGCACCACCCAGGCTCCCCTTCTTTTTTTTTTTTTAAATGTAGGTGTTTACAGCTATAAGTATCCCTCTGAGCACTGCTTTCACTGAATTTCACAAGTTTTGCTATGTTGTGCTTTTGTTTTCCTTCACCTCAAAGTATTTTCTAATATCCTTTGTGATTTCTTCTTTAATCAATTGATTATTTAGGAATGTGTTGTTAAATTTGCACATATTTGTGAGTTTCCCAAATATCCTTCTGTTATTAATTTATAGTTTCATTCCATTGTGGTTAGAGAACATAGATTGTATGATTCCACTCCTTTTAAATTTATTGAGACTTATCTTACGGCCTAACATTTTCTGTATTCTGGAGAATGTTCCACATGCACTTCAGAAGAATTTGCATTCCTCCATTTTTGGGTGGATTCTTTTATAGATGACTCTTAGGTCTAATTGGTTTTGAGGTGTAATGTGAGGAGGGTAGAGGAGGGCATTTGCCCTCGAACAAAAGTCCAAGGGAGTGCCAGACGAGGCCAATGGGTGAACACCCAGCCTATTGACGAGGATGGTGGGGGAGGGGGAACCCAAACTTAGAGATTGCCCCTGGGTACTTGTTACCCTTGCTACACCTCTGATTGGTTTATAGTGTTGTTCAAATCTTCTATTTCCTTAGTAATCTCTGTCTGTCTGGAGGTATTGAAATTTCCAACTATTATTGTTGAATTGTGTATTTCTCCCTTCAATTCTGTCAGTTTTTGCTTCATGTTGATTCTCTATTGTTAGGTATATATATGTTTATAATTTTTATCCCTTCCTGCTGGATTGCCTACTTTATCATTATGAAATGTTCTTCTTTGTCTTTAGTTACAATTTTGATCTTAAATTCTATTTTGTCTGATATTAGTATTGCTAATCCAGTTATCTTTTAATTACCATGTGCATAGCAATATCTGTCTCCATTTTTTCCTTTCAACCTATTTGTGTCTTTGAAACTAAACTGTTTTTTGTGTACAACATATACTTGCATTGTGTTTCTTTATCTATTTTGCCAGTCTCTGATTTTTAATTGGAGGGTTTAATCCATTTACATTTAATGTAATTAGTGATAAGGGAGCATTTACATCTGTCATTTTGCTATTTATTTTCTATATGTCTTATGACTTTTTTGTTCCTCAGTTCCTTCATTACTGCCTCCTTTTGTATTAGATATTTTCTAATGTACCATTTTAGTTCTTTTGTCATTTCTTTACCATATATCTTTGCATTATTTTATTAGTGGTTGCCCTGGGGATTACCATTAACATCTTAATTTATAGTAATCTAGTTTGGATTGGAATCTTAGAAGTATACAAAAACTTAGCTCCATTTATCCCACCCTGACCCTTTATGCTGTATTGTCACAAATTACATTTTTGTACTTGTGTGTCCACTAACTTAGTTTTGATTATTGCATTATGCCATTGTCATTTCGTCAGATAGATTTAAAAAGGAGTTATAAACAAAAAATACATTTATACTGTGTTTTATATTTACCTACGTAGTTACCTTTATCAGTGCTCTTTATTTCTTCGTATGCATTTGAGTTACTGTCTGTGTCCTTTCATTTTAGCCTGAAGGACTCCCTTTAATATTTCTTGTAGGGCAGATCTTCTAAAGATGAACTGTCTCAGTTTTTGTCTATCTGTGAGTGTATCAATTTCATCTTCATATTTGAAGAGTAGTTTTGCTGGATAGAATTCTTGATTGAGAGTTTATTTCTTTCATCGCTTTGAATATGTCACCCCACTGCCTTCTGGTCTTCATGGTTTCTGATGAGAAATCAGCTGTCAGACTTATTGATGGTCCCTTGTATCTGATGAGTTGCTTCTCTCTTGCTTGTTGATGAAGATAAGCCTTTGAATGGATTTTCTAGGGAACCACCAAATAGGTCAAATAATGACTCTTTTTTGGAAGGAGATTTTGAAAGAGCTCCAGCCCTGTTCTGCTCTCTCTGGTACTGGGATGTGGGCTGTTACTCTTTCAAGGTTACTGCAGAGCTGAAGAGGGGGAGATGGGACTAGGAGAAATTAGAACACCACAAAGCTCACTGTTTATATCAAGAATTAGCAGGTTTTCTTGACTAAAACACTCTGATGGGTGCTGTAAGCACTCTGTAACTTCCAGAGTTCTAAAAAGTTGATTTTGTCCTTTTTTTTCTTTTGCCAGTTTTTAAAATTTGTTTTATGGAGGACTGAACTTTCAGAGGTCGTTACTCTCTCATTTTTTGCTGAGATCACTGTGATGCTATTAAAAATTAATTTTCCAATTATTTGTTAGTATATAGAAAAAAAACATGGAAAATATAAGGATAAATTTACCAAAATAGGTGCTAAACCTGTGGATTGAAAATTGTTGGAGGGGATAAAGAGGGTCTAAAAATGAATGGAGAGATATATTGTCCTTTGGAAACAGCTCTTCTCCTACTGCCTGACTGCGGGGCTACCCCAACTGTAATTAATTTGCTAACGTTTTTAAGAATTTTTGTGTTTATATTCACGAGAGATTCTGTGTCTGTTGATTGTAGTTTTCTTTATTTGTAATGTTTTGGTCTGCTTTTGGCATTAGTGTAATACTGGCCTCATAAAACCAGCTGGGAAGATTTTTTCATGTTTTGTTTTCCAAAATAACTTACATATGAGTGGTATTATTTCTTTCTTAAATGTTTGAAAGAAATCACCAGTGAAACCATCTGGACTTGAAGTTCTTTTTGTGGGAAAAATTGGATAATCACTTCAATTTCTTGAATAAATATAGATCTAGTCATATTTTCTGTTATCATGTGTCAATTTTGATAATATGTTTTTCAAATAACTTGTTTATTTCATTGAATTGTCACATTATTTGGCCTATGTTGTTCATAGTATTCTCTTATCTTTTTCATTTCTTTTTTGTCTGTGTCCCAATAAACCTTTATTTACAAATACACGTGACAGTCTAGATTTGGCCTGTGTGCTGTAGTTTGCTAAATTCTGATGCAAAGAATAGGCAAAGAAAAAACAAAGAAAGATAGAGTAATATTATGGATTGAATTGTGCCCTCAAAAACGTGTTGAAATCCTAACCTCTGTACCTGTAAATATGATCCTGTTTAGAAATGAGAATTTTCTTTTATTATGCTAATGAGGATCCCAGATTTAATCAGTTCAGAATTATTAAAAGAGCAGAACAGACACAGAGCCACACAGGGAGAAGATGCCATATGAAGACAGACATACTTGGCAGATACATCTACAAGCCGAGGAACTCCAAGGATTGCCAGCCACTAGAAGCTTATATAGACAAAGTGAGACCTATCTCCAAGAGCCACACTCTGAATTTGCACCTCTAATGTCCTGAAATGTGAGAAAATAAGTTTCTGTTCTTTAAAACTACCCACTTAAGATATTTTTTTTTAATGACAACATTAAGAAACTAAGATAGAATTTGGTACCAGAGAGTGAGGGTGCTGCTCTAACAAACACCTAAAATATAGAAGTAGTTTTGGAAGTGGGTAGAATCTGGAGGAATTTTGATGGGTTGATATTAAGAGCCCAGACGGCCTTGATGGTAAGAGCCTAGACGGCCTTGACAGTAAGAGCCTAGACGGCCTTGACGGCCTTGACGGTAAGAGCCTAGACGGCCTTGAAGAGACTGTTGGTAGAGTTACGGACACTAAGGGCGATTCTGATGAGGGCTCAGAAAGAATTGAGAGCTGTGGGGAGAGCTTCCATTGCCACGAATAGAATGCTGCTGGAAATGTGGACGTTAAATGTGCTGCTGGTGAGGCTTTAAAGGAAATGTTGAACATTAGTGGACACTGGAGGAAAGGAGATCTTTGTTATAAAGCGGCAAATAACTTGTCTGAATTGTGTTTGAATGTTTTGTGGAAGGTAGAACTTGTAGGCGGTTCCCTGGGGGGTACAAATGGTTAAGCGCTTGGCTACTAATTGAAAGGTCAATGGTTCAAATCCACCCAGAGGTGCCTTGGAAGAAAGGCCTGGCGATCTACTTCTGAAATAATCACAATCATTGCAAACACTATGGAGTGCAGTTGTACTCTGAAAACATACGAGGTCACCATGAGTCAGAATAGACTCAGTGGGAACAGGCTTAGGTCCCTGTGTGATGTAAATGGTTTGCACTCAACAGCTAACCTAAAGGTTGGTGGTTCGAACCCACCTAAGTGATGCCATGGAGAAAAGGCCTGATGATCTGCTTCTGTAAAGATAATAGCCAAGAAAACCCTATGGAGCAGTTCTACTCTGTGACACATGTGGGCAATGAGTTTTTCTTTTTAGAGCTTGTAAGTGATGAACTTAGATATTTAGCTGAGGAGATTTCTAAACAAAATCTTGAAGATGCAGAGTGGTTTCTCCTCGCCACTTATAATAAAATATGGGAGAAAAGAGAGGTTTAGAAATGAACTGTGCAAAAAGCAAACAAACAAAAAACTTAAAATTTTGGAAAATTCTATTGTAAAAACTAAGAGAGTATGTCCTGTAATTGACACTAAGGGTGTGGCTCTACAGTCTTTTGCTAAAGAGATTAGGCCTGGAACTGAGGGATCTAATCAACCACTGCAGCAGAAATCCTGTCCATTTGGACTGAAAGGGACAGAGACAGGGCAGCATGAAGGAAAGCTGTCTGCTTCCTGGAATTCTACCAGCAGGAAATGGGCCCGTGGAGCTATTTAGTGGGGAACACATGTTGTCCTCCAAGAAAAGGAAGGGACTGTCCTCGGAGCAGTTCAGAGACCAGCAGAACTGTCAGGACTATGAGGGACAGGGTTACTGCCCAGGCTTCAGAGTGAGGGCCCTGCTACCTCAGTTCAGGAGGGTAGAGCTGCCCTTCAGGTGGGCCAACAGGACGTGGCTGCCACCCAAAGTTGAGGGGTTGGGGCTGCCATGCTGGTGGGTGGAGAGCCGGAAGCCCAGGCCCAAGATGCGAAGAATGGCCTGCCCAGAGCCTAGGTGGCAGTGCCTGTAGGCCTGGAAGGCGCCTGACGCCCAAGGCCTAGGGGCCTTTGGCCAGAATCCGGAAAGTGTGGCCAGTGCCCGGAGTCCAGAGGGCAGGGCCGTTTCCCGGATGTGCCTGAGATCTGTTCACTTTCTGCTGCTCTAGGAAACAGGTACAGAACTATGAAAGTGGAACTCTCTTCTGAAATTTGAATAAAACCTCTTGTCGTCTTACGGTTTGGGGTGGCTCCAGAACCGGAGCACGAGGATCACAAATTGCTTCCAGCCGTGCAAATCTAGGGTCTGCTCTTTCTCAGCCTCTTCCTCCACTGCTTGGAAGCTCTGGTGAGAGGTCTTAGTTCAGGAGGGCCATCTTCCAGATTGGATTCCTGTTCCTGAGGTTACCTTTCTACCTCATAAGAGCTGATTTTTTCTCCTGAAGGACCAGAACCTGAACGTAGAGGATAAAATCGTTTCACCAGGGATCTACACCTGGGCCCCAAATCTTGGAACTCACTGTGCCCCAGGATCTCATCAGAACAGGACCACTCGGTGGGGAGGGGCAGTTCAGACCAGATCTACATCTCTCATTTATGACGTGTGATCGAAAGACCATGTAGGGCCTCTGGTGGCGCAATGCTAAGGCATTTGGCTGCTAACGGAAAGGTCAGCGGTTAGAAACCACCCGTGGTGCTGCAGGAGAGAAACCGTGGTGATCTGCTCTAGTAAAGATTCAGCCTAGGAAACCCTATGGGTCATTCTACTCTGTCCTATAGGGTCTCTCTGAGATGGTGCACAACAACAAGGGCCCTGAAGAGACACCAGGAATCTCAGGAATGCAAGTGCCACATGAGACAACAGTGTCCCTAGGATGCTTGACAATGATGTCCTTGGGGTCAGTGCTCTGAAGGATACAATGCTGAGTTTAAAACCGAAAACCAAACCCTTTGGCATCCAACCTATCTGACTCATAGCGACCCTATCGGACAGAGTAGAACTGCCCCACAGAGTTTCCAAGGAGTGGCTGGTGGATTCCAACTGCTGACCCTTTGGTTAGCAGCTGTAGCTCTCAGCCATTGCGCCACCAGGGTTTCCCAATGCTGGGTTTAGGAAGAATCAAATTTCAGAAAGAGCATGAAATAGGAAGTAGACAGATCTGGGTGTGAATCCACCTCCTGCTGTGTGGTCTTGAGGAACTCACTCGCCTCTCTGATCTTCGTTTCCCTGTTTGTTAAACCTAGCTTGTTGTTAAGTGCCTGGACTTGGTTCTGACTCATAGTAGCCCTATGTACGACAGAATTAAACACTGCCGGAAACACTGCCCTGTCCTGCGCCATCTTCACAATGTTGTTAGGCTTCAGCCCACTGTTGCAGCCAATGTGTTGATCCATCTCGTTGAGGGTGTTCCTCTTTTTTGGTGACCCTCTACTTCACCAAGCATGATGTCCTTCTCCAGGGACTGGGTGGTCAATGTAACCTCTCCCTGGAGTACTTACGCGTCCTTAGAACAAGAGCCGCAAACATTGGGGTGTGAGAGAAAGGTTACCTACGCACTGCTGGGCGCCGGGCAGCCGTGCGCGCACACGTAGTGTCGTGTGCACGCAGACAGGGCTGGGACCAGGACCGGAACCGGGACGTGGACTCAGACGACGGAATCCCGGGCCCGGGGAGGAACCCGCTGTGTCTGCTGTCCACCCGGCCTCCAGCGGGCTGGGCGGGCTGGCTTGCTGTTCCCGCGGACCTTCCTGCGCCCTGAGGGCCGCGTGGATACGGAGGCGGCGCGCCTCTAACTCTTGTGACACCTACCCTTTCATTCCTGATGTTGGTCATTTGCATCTTCTTTGTTTAAACAATTTTATTTTTCTTTTCAAAGAACTAGCTTTGTTTTCATCAAGTTTTCTTTACTGTTTGTTATAAACCACTTGTCAGTCGGGTAGACTCGACCCATGGAGACCCCATGGGCATCAGGGTAGAACTGTGCTCCGTGGGGTTTTCAGTGGCTGATTTTTTGGGAAGCAGATGGCCAGGCCATTCTTCTGCGATGTCTCTGAATGGATTCAGCCCTCCAGCCTTTGACTAGCTGCCGAGCACGTTAACCGTTGGTACCACCACTGGTGCTTTTCTGTTTTATTTGTTTCTATCTGTTGTGTTTCTTCTACTTGCTTTGTGTTTACTTTGCTCCTCTCTTTCTAGCTTCTTAGGGTGGAAACCTCAATCATTAATTTTAGACCTTTCTTCTATTATTTAAAGCTGTAAATTTCCCTTTAAACACTGCGTTATCTGCCTTTCACTAATTTTCATATGTTGTGTTTTTTTATAATTTAGTTCAGAATAATTTCAGAATCATATTTCCCTTGTAACTTCTTTTTTGACCCAGGTGTTATCCAGAAGACCAAAACCAAAAACTCATTGGTGTTGAGTTGATTCTGACTGACAGCAACCCCACAGGACAGAGTAGAACTGCCCCATGGGGTTTCCAGGAGCAGCTGGTGGATCCGAGCTGCCGACCTTTTGGTTTGCAGCCGAGCTCTTAACCACTGCGCCACCAGGGCTCCGTTATTCAGAAGAATGTTGTTTAATTTCCAAATATTTGAAGATTTTCAGATTCTTTTTGTTATTGATTTCTAATTCAATTCTCTGTACAGAGAGAACATGCTGTGTCTAATGTCAATCCCTTAAGTACATTGGAGCTAATTTTACACTCCGGAATGTGCTGTATCTTGGCGAGTGTTGCATGTTTGCCCGGCAGCAGTGTACATTCCACCCTCCGTGGGGTGCAGCGGTCTCTATGTCAGTCAGGCCAGGTTAGCTGACAGTGTTCACATCTTCTCTGTCCACACTGGTTCTCTGTCCACTCCTTCTACCACTCATGAGAGAGGAGGGCACACCTCCGAATGTTATCCTAGGTTTGTCCATTTCTCCTTTCAGTTCCATGAGATTTTGCTTCATGTATTTTGGAGCTCTGCTGTTTAGTACGTGCACATTTGGGATCATGTTTCATGATGAATTGATGCAGTTGTGAAAGGTCCTCCTTTATCTCTGATGCTGTTCCTTGTTATAAAGTCTACTTTGTCTGGTGTTAATATAGCCAGTCCTGATTTCTTAGGGTTAGAGTTTGCATGGTGTTCAAATTCCAGTAAATGCTTCATATGTTTATTGTAATTTCCTTTAATTTGTGAACCTAGAGAATTATAAGAATAGTGTTCCCAGTTTTGAACCATTCCTGTGTTCCTTAAGGAACGCCTTCTTAATCATGACGTATTTTTTTAAATAAGCTTTTGATTTAAATTTGTGAGTCGGAATTGACTCGATGGCACCCAACAACAGTAACAATATATTATTTTGGATTGGGAAGTCTTCTGTCTTTTTGTGCATTCTGTAGCAATTTGAATAATTTAAGAATTGCCTGTTACTTAAAGGTTTTATAGAATGAATTAGGAAAGCTATCAGGGCATGGTTTCTTTCCTTTTCTTTTTTCTTTGGTTGAGGAGAATGAAAGTGTAGCTCTCTGATTACTTCAGTTTATTCTCTCCAGTTTCCCTTTTCCTTGAATGCTTTTGGCAACTTTTCTTTTATAACAAATCGATCATTTCATCTGGATTTTTTAATATCTTAGTTTAGAGTTGAATATAACAGCAGTGTCTAGAACTGCATGTACCTCTGAGGATATATGACAACTTTCCTAAGAATCTTTAGACCCTGGTTGTTTATGAGAATGTATGAATGGCATATTTTTTCTCCCTCTGAATATTCGCGAGTATATTGCTACAGGTGTCAAAATCCCAGTGTATCAAACAAAAGTGAAATTTGAAATCTGAGTTAACGAAGCCTGCTTTAATCAATGCACACTTTTAAAATTGTTTTCTTTCGTTCCCTCAATTCTTCAGGGTCAGTTTCTTTCTTTGCTTCTACGATTTTTGTCTTTCGTGCTGCAGGTTTTTCTCAAATATCTGATCATTTTTGCCTGCTCATTTATGGTTGAGAACAGAGAAAATGAAGGCTCACTGGGAGCTCTGTGTGGGTGGGCAGGTCTGGTCAGGCTTTGCTCTGCAGGGAGCTGGCAGAGGGCCAGCCATGGTGCTGGAAGACCCCAATTCCAGGACTGAGAAAACATCACTGTGGGGTAACATCACGTACGCTAACAGCTCTGGCTTTTCTTGAGTCATTGCTGTTCACCGTCTGTAGAATAGTTTTGGTGAGGGATGGTGGTACTGATGGTAGAGTTTGTTGTTAGGTGCGGTTGAGCACTGAATGTAAATGGGCACAAGGTTTGTTTTGGAGTAAAGGAAATGTTATAAAATTAGATAGTGGTGAACTAGGCTGCTAACCAAAAGGTCGGCAGTTCGAATCCACCAGTTGCTCCTTGGAAACCCTGTGGGTCAGTTCTCCTCTGTCCTATAGGGTTGCTATGAGTCAGAATCAACTCGATGGCAACGGGTTACGGGACGGTTGCATAACTCTGTCAATATACTAAAAATTCTTTTTTTTTTTTTTTTTAAGAAATATCTTCTTTTATTGTACTTTAGATGAAGGTTTACAGAACAAATAGTTTCTCATTAAACAGTACACATATTGTTTTATGACAATGGTTAACAACCTCACGACATGTCAACACTGTCCCTTCTCAACCTTGGGTTCCCTATTACCAGCTTTCCTATCCCCTCCTGCCTTCTAGTCCTTGTCCCTGGATTGTTGTGCCCCATTAGTCTCGTTAATATACTAAAAATTCTTGACGCATACACTCTAAAAACAGAGACAAAACAAAACAGAAATCTTGTGCTGATTTGCAACCACTCCCCATTACCACTGCCAGCTCTCAGCAACCGCTAATCTACTTTCTGTCTTTATAATTCGCCTTTTTATATTTTATATACATCTTTCACTGAATATTTGTTTATGAGGTTTGTCCATGCCGTGGCATGTATCAGTACTTCCTCCCAGACTGTGGGTTGCCTGTTCATATTCTTTAAGGTCTCCTTTGATGAACAAAAGTTTTTAATTTTGATTAAGTTTGATTTATTCTTTTCTTTTATGATTATTGTTTTGTGTCTCAAGAAACTTTGCCTACCTCCAAATCATGAAGATAGTTTCCTATGTTTTTTTCTAGAAACTCTTATAATTTTAGCTTTATATTGAGGTCCTAGGACTCATCTCTAATTAATTTTTGTGTTTGGCATGAGGAAAGTTGAAGTTTTTTTTTTCTCTTATGTGGATATCCAACACCATTTATTGTAAAGAACTTTCTTTCTTTGTTGTATCACTTTGGGACCATTGATGAAAATCAAATGACTGTGTAAATGTGGGTTTATTTCTGTGTTCTGTTCCGTTAATTGATTGGTTAATTTTATGCTATACAATATTATCTTGGTTCCCACCAATTTATAGTAAATCTTGAAGTCAAGTAGTGTGTCCTCAAGTTCTGTTCTTTTTTGCAATTGCTTTGGATGTTCTAGGTCCTTTGCATTTTTATATGAATGTTAGAATCAGCTAGTCAGTTTCTGCAAAAAAGCCTGGTGGGGTTTTGTTAGGGATTACACTGAACGGATCAGTCTGGGGAAAACGACCTTTTGAGAATATGGAGTCTCCCAATTTATTTAAGTCATCTTTAATTTTTCTCAGCTATTTTGTCATTTATAGTGTACAGGTATTGCATGTTTTTGCTAAATTAATCCCCCACTGTTTTATGTTTTTAACTCCATTAGAGTATCATGGCTCTTGGCTACTCACAGAAAGGTTGGCAGTTCAAGCAGTGCCACGAAAGGAGGGCCTCAGACCTTCTTTTGTAAGGTCACAGCCAAGAAAACCCTGTGGAGTGCAGTTCTACTCTGTAGCGCATGGGTTTCCCATGAGTCAAAATCAACTTGATGGCAGTGGATTTGGTTTTTGGTTTATAAATAAATGAATATGTATGCTCCTAGTGTGTAGAAATTAGGAGGAAAGGCCTGGTGATCTACTTCAGAAAAATCAGCCAGTGAAAACCTTGGGGTGGATCAGAATGGTCTGATCCACAACTGGCCACGGGGAGCATGTAGTTCCAATGTGCGTGGGGTTGCCATGAGTTGCGGCCAACTTGACGGCTGCTAACAAGAAGTGTATAGAAATACAATTGTGTCGTGTGTTGACCTTGCATCCTAATTCCATTAGTTGTTTGGTAGATTCCTTATAATTTTTTACTTAAACAATTATGCCATCTGCAAATAGAGACAGTTTTAATTCTTCCTTTCCAATATCTATGCTTTTTATTTTGTTTTCCTGCCTTATCGAACTGGTTAGGACCTCTAGTATGACGTGTAATAGAGGTGGTGAGAGTGGGCATTTTTCCTGTGTCTTTGATCTTAGGGGAAATTATTTTATCAATGAATATGATGTTACTTTTAATTTTTTGTAGACGTATTTTATCAGATTGAGAATGTTCTGTTCCTAATTTGCAGTTTTTTTAAAATGTGAGTATTGAATTTTTTAACAGCTTTACTGAGATATAATTGAAATACCATACATTTAAAGTATATGATACTGTGGTTTTTAGTTTATTCATGAGTATGTACAACCATCCCCACAGTCAATTTTAGAGCATTTTTATCACCTGAGAAAGAAACTTTGTACCTTTTATCTGTCATCCCTGTAAGCCCTATGTTCCCATTGCCTCAAACAACCACTAATCAACTTTCTGTCTGTATTGAATTTCCTATTCTGGATATTTCATATGAGTGAAATCATATAATATGTGGTCTTTTGTGACTGGCTTCTTTCACTTAGCATAATGTCTTCAAGGTTCATCCATATTATAGTATGTACTTCATTACTTTTTATGGCCAAATAAGATTTCATTTTATGGATATAACACTTTTTGTTTATGCATTATCAGTTGGTGGACACTTGGGTTGTTTTTATCTTTTGGCTATTATGACTAATGTTGCTATAAACATTTGTGTACAAATGGGGGACATATGTTTTCATTTCTCTTGTGTATATAGTTAGGAGTGGAATTGCTGGGTTATGTGGTAACTCTGTGTTTAATTGTTTGAGGAACTGGCAGATTGTTTACTAGAATGGCTGCACAGTTTTACATTCTAACCAGCAGTGTACAAGAATTCTGATTTTTCCACATCCCTGCTGTGATGGTTAAGGTTGTGTGTCAACTTGGCTGGGCCATGATTCTCAGTGGTTTGGCAATTATGTAATGATGTAGTTTGGAAATTATGTATTGATAATAGTTTGGTAGTTATGTAATGATGTAATCATCCTCCATGATGTGATCTGATGCAATCAGCCAATCAGTTGTAAGGGGAGTTTCTTCAGTGATATGGCCTCCATCCAATGTATATATGGACATTCTGGCAAAGCTCGCTTGCTCACTCTGGATCCTGCATCCAGACCTCTGGTTCTTGGAGACTTGAGCCAGCTGCCTGCTGTATTGCCTGCTGATCTTGGGATTTGTTGGCCTCCACAGCTTGTGAGCCAGTGGCCTGCTGTCTGACCTGCCAATCTTGGCTTCATCAGCTCCTGCAGCAACATGGAAACCTCCAGCCTGACACCTGACCCGTGGACTTGCAACTTGCCAGCCTCTACAACCATGTGAGCCATTTCCTTGAAATGAATCTCTTTCTCTTTATCTATCTATCTATCTATCTATCTATATATATGTATACACTTCACTGGTTTTGCTTCTCTAGAGAACTCAGCCTAATACACTTACCAACACTTGTTATCTGACTTTTTGATTTTAGCCATCCTAGTGGGTGTGACAGAGTCCTTAGGTGGTGCAAACAGTTAATGCTGTCATCTGCTAACTGAAAAGTTTGGAGTTTGAATCCACTCAGAGGCACCTTGGAAGAAAGGCCTTTGTGATCTATGTCCGGAAAATCAGCCATTGGAAAACCTTATGGAGCACAGTTCTACTTGACACACATGTGCTCATCATGAGTCGGAATCCACTTGATGGACTCTGGTTTGTGGGTGGGAAATGGTATCTCAGCTTTTGATTTTCATTGCTCTGATGACTCATGACTTTGAGCATCTTTTCATATGCTTATTGGACATTTGTATATCTTCTTTGGAGAAATGTGAGTTCAAATCCTTCGCTCATTTTAAAATTGGGTTATTTGTATTATTATTATTAAGTTGTAAGTGGTGCAGTGGTTAAGAGCTCGGCTGCTAATCAAAAGGTCAGCAGTTCAAATTCACCAGCTGTTCCTTGGAAACCTTATGGGTCAGCTCTACTCTGTCCTGTAGGGTCGCTGTGATTTGGAATCAACTTGATGGCAATGGGCTTGTTTTTTATTTTTTTTTAATATATTCTGGATACTAGGCCCTTATCAGATATATGGCTTCTAAATTTTTTCTGATGGTCTGTGGGTTGTCTTTTCACTTTCTGGACGGTGTCCTTTAAAGCTCAGATATTTTAAATTTTGATGAAGTCCATTCATCTGTATTTTTATTTTGTTTGGGTATCATATCTAAGTATCCATTGCCAAATATAAGGTCATGAAGATTTAGCCCTATGTTTTCTTTTAAAGGTTTTATAATTGTATCTCTTATATTTAGCTTTTTAGTACATTTTGAATTAACTTTTGTGTAAGGTATGAAGTAAGGGTCTAACTTCATTCTTTTGCTTGTGGGCTGTTGAGTTGTCCCAGCACCATTTGCTTGTTTCTCTAGTGAAGGGTCTTGGTACCCCTGTTGAAAATCAGTTGACCGTAGACACGTGGTTTTATTTCTGGCTCTCTTTTCTATTCTGTGGATCTATATGTATATCCATATGTGTGATGGTTAAGGTTATGTGTCATCTTGGCTGGTCATGATCCTCTCTGGTTTGGCAGTTATGGTGTAGTTTGGCTTTTTAATGATGTAATCACCTCCATAATAAGATACGATATAAGGTGATCACTTCCATGATGAGATCTGTTGTGAGCAACCAGTCAGTTGAAAGGAAGTTTCCTTGGGGGTGTGGCCTGCATCCAAATATAGGTGGACTTTCTGGCAAGGTTCTCTGACTTTTGCTTGCTCTGGATCCTGCAGCTGGCTCCTGTTCATCTGACCTCCGGTTCTTCGGACTTGAGCTAGCAGCTTATCTGCTGTCTTATCTGCTGATCTTGGGATTCATCAGCCCCCACAGCCTATGAGCCAGAGGTCTGCCATCTTACCTTCCTATCTTGGATTTCCCAGCACCTGTGGCTAGCGAGTCAGGAGAATAGCCTCCATTGTGACCCACGGACTTGGGACTTTCCAGCCTCTACAATGGCATGAGCCATTTCCTTTATATAAATCTCTATATATATTTATATGCTGCATTGATTTTGCTTCTGTAAAGAAGCCAGCCTAAGACAATGTGCCAGTACCATTATATTTTGATAACCATTGCTTTGTAGTAAGTTTTGAAATTTGCAAGTGCTAGTCCACCCGCACTGTTTTCGTTTTTCAAGATTGTTTTGGTTATTCTGGGTCCCTTGCAATTCTGTATGCATTTTAGAATCATATTGTCAATTTCTACAAAGAAGTTAGTTGGGATTCTGATAGGGATTGCATTGAATCTGTAGATCAATTTGAGGAGTATTAGCATCTTAACAATATTAAGTCTTCAAATCCATGAACATGGGATGTTTTTTCATTTATTTAAATCTTCTGTAATTTCTTCCAACAAAGTTTTGTAGTTTTCAGAGTATAAATTTTGCACTTTTGTTAAATTTATTTCTAAGTGTTTTTTTTTGATGTTATTGTAAATTGAATTGTTTTCTTAATTTCAATTATTGTTATAGTTTGGTCTTATTATTCACTACAATGCCCCATCTAGTGCATGGAATCCCAGGTGTATCTTGAATACCCTGATTGCTCTTCAAAGGCTTCAATTGCTTGTTATCGTTTCCTCCGATCCTCATATCTGCAGCACCTCTCATTCATTTAGAGCACAGTTTTAATTTCCTTGGCCATTTGGCTCTCTTAACGGAATCCTGCCAGGGTTGATCAGTTCATATTTGACTTTTCTTCCTAAATGTGTTTATGCACTGCCAAGATCTTCCTGCTTCCTAACATGCTTTTGATTTTAATGGTCGATGTGCTTCCAGTTGACTCAAGGACCAAGCAATTACAATAATATCAGCCCTCAGATCTAATTGTATAAATCCAGAACAGTATGCTACTTTCTTTTGTACTTAGAGAATGTAACAAGAACAGCATCCAGGAATCAATTTAAGAGCAATAGGCTGTTGAGTTAAACCATCACTGTCAGTAGGAGATATTTTCACAACGCTTGGAATTTTTCAGTGGATGCAGTGATTAGATCTAGGTTCGCAGCCCACTCCTACTACGACTTATTGGGTAACCTTGGGCAAGTCTCTCCAATGCCTCTGAGCTTCTTCATTTGTAAAATGTGGGGTTGGACTGGATGTTTTCCCCAGATTCTTAAGTTTTCTGTTTAATAAAATTATTCTACAGAGTTCTTTTCAAGTTATCCCCCCTTTGATGAATGAAAATGGAACCACAGTGGTATTGAAGCTCAGTTAGTGTTATACAGTAAATCTTTTGAGAAACTGATTTGAATTCCTAATTCTTGATGCACAGTTAAACTACTTCATTGTTTTTAAAACTTGAGTAACATGAAGACTGTTTCTAGAGGATAAAATATTTTAGACTCCTGAAGATGACTTATTTACTGTAAAATTATTTAAATATTTAAAAACATAAAATTAGGCATACCTTCTTATGTTTATAGCTCCTACAAAACTGAAGCAAATTGATAAGGTAAACATAAACAAAATAAAAATTTAATTTATTGAGTTGGATGATATTGTTTTTCTAAAATCAAACCATCTGTTGCAAGTTATATTTGATCCTGACTTTTATGATACAAGTTTATTCAAATTTAACCTACCTAAATTAATAGTATGGAGCCCTGGTGGCACAGTGGTTAAGAGCTGCGGCTCTTATCCAAAAGGTTGGCAGTTCAAATGCACTCACTGCTCTTTGGAAACCCTAGGGGGCAGATCTACTCTGTCTTATACGGTTACTATGAATTGGAATTGACTTCACGGCAATGGGTAAATTAATAGTGCCACATCATGACTCAGTTGTTTAACCAATTTCATTTTTTTGAACAGCAAACTTGGATGTTATTTGACCTCAACTAAGTGTAAGCATCTGACTAAGTACAAGCATAATGGTTTACTTACTCAATCTGCCTTTTCCTCTTTAGCTTTTATCAATTACAACAATGCAACTTAGTGCCAGTGTGATGGCTGTAACACAGACATGGGCACTGACGTGAAAAGAAGGCCTTTCGTGAATTGTCCACATCAACATAATTTATTTTAACTCATGAGTTTCTAGGGAGACAAAGTTGGCATGGATATATAAGCTTTGGGGCAGTTTTATGTTTATGCTATGAGATGACTAAAGGCTAAATATAGGAAGAATAATTGTCTGTAAATGAATCACTTCATTAATAGATCTGAGTCAAAATACTGTGTTCTAAAGCAGGGTTCAGCATATTCAAGTACCAAAACTAATAGTATTACTACTACTAAAAATAATAATTTAAAAATAGCAAAAATAATAAACATGTAGTGAATGTTTACTATGTTCAAGCATGTCCTGTGTGTTTTATATAGAACACACAGGATGCTCATTTTATTCTCACAAGTCCTTAAGTAGGTAAATTATTATCACCATTTTACAAATGAGAAAAGTGAGGTACAGAAGGATGAATAAATTACCCGAGGTTACATAACCAGTAAGAGGCAGAACTAAAGTGAAATATTAAGTACTGGTTTAAGTATTTGAAACTATTTCTGCTCAGTGAGGGTATATAATGCATTACAGACATATTTAGCTTTATTCAGAGAAATGAAGTGAAAAATAAATTTATTTTTAAGGTATTATTTATTCTAACTCCCTTTCTGGGTATGTGGAGGCTATGGGTGCTTTCTGGGGTTGAGATCAGGCCTCAAATTGTATCGGAGAGGCTTGAATATGGCCATGGAATTTCAGAACATAGAATCAAGGGAACTCTGGATGGCAACATCCAGGGTGTAGTAGACATTGTAATTGTTTCCTCAACATCCATTTGCCCTGTCTCTAGGGAAAGGACTGCATGTGCTAATCAACATAGTACTATCACAAAGTCTAGGTTTTGGCTCAGAGGTGGACATACGGGCTGATTTGAGCCAAAGATACTAAAAAAGACATTTTCTGGGGACTTCTAAGCAAGAATCTTTCTTTATCTTTCTCATCTTCTGGGCTGTTTTGTTAAGATAGGAAGCCTGGAATTGCTGCAGCCATACTGTATCCATGAGTGAAGCTGGCCTTAGGATAAAGCTGATGTCATGCAAGGAAAGCCAAGAAAGAGTGAGAAACTGCATTCTTGAAAACATCTTTTAGCCACTGAATCAAATCAACTCAGAATCCTGAACTACCCCTAGACTTCTAGTTACATAGGCCAATAAATTCTGTGTTTTATAAAAGATAATTTGAGCTGAATTTTATGTCACTTGCAGCCTAATGCATGCCATATGATATAAGAGATAAGGAAAAAACTCAGGCTGAGAAGGTAGGTGAAATGGTATATCAGTTTGAAAGAGAAATGGATTCAAGAGGTAGAGATTAGGAATGTGACACAAGACAGAAACTGAGACATTAAAATAGAGTCAGGCAAGCTTGGAATGCTGGACAGGAGTAGAGCTGGGAGAGATTCTCTGAGATGAGGGGCTGGGGCTGTTTGAGGGTGGGAGAATGAAACTAAGGGTACCAAGCTGCACCACAGCTTCGGATGCTCAGCACTGCACATAGACTCGGCCCTGAAGATTGAGGTCAAGAAAAACCACCTTAAACTCATTACTTTTGACTTTGAAAACCGGATTTCTCCCCAGAAGAATGCAAACCACAAAATGTAAGGCTGACTTGTTATTAAAAATATATTGAGACTTCCAATTCCTCTCACATATTTATTATGTCCATTATTAATAACTAGAAAATCAAACAAAATATATAAAACAACTGTTGGACGGCAGATAGCACAGGACTGTGATAACTGATGTCCTTGGGTGGCACAGATGGATAAGCGCTAGGCTACTAACCAGAAGGTTGGTGGTTTGAACACACCCAGAGACACCTCGGAAGAAAGGCCTAGTGATCTGCTTCCAATGGTCACAGCCATGAAAATCCTATGGAATGCAGTTCTACTCTGAAACACATGGGGTCACAGTGAGTCAGAATTAACTTGATGGAAACTGATTTCGTTTGTGTGCGTGTGTGTGTGTGTGCACGCATGTGATCCCTGACAGAAGAGAAACAAATGACGTGAGGATTGTGATTAAACCAAATTTCTTCCTGGAGGCAGTTTCTAGGCTCCAGTGCAAGGAGGGAAAACCAAAACCGATAGTCTCATTGAATTGAAGAGATAGGTTAGAGTTTGGAGACACCTAGGTAGCTAGACTTTGTGGGACTGAGAATTGGAGAGAAGAGAGCTGCACTGAGAACAGTTTCAAGTCTTTGACTGAGTATTATCCTGTTCGTGCATGAGAAGAAACCCATTAAGGCCAGAGAAAAAAAGAGAAGAATCAGAAAGCAGTGGGCTCACAAAAGTCTGAAAATAGTCTGTGTTCTTACCAGCCGGAGATAATACACATGCCATTAAGTAGAGTCTTCAGAAGTGTCATGCCTTAGTATTGAGACTTAATTTGTCTTAGAATACAGAAACTGTCATAATAAAGCATAAAAGTAAACCTCAAAAGGACCAGACTGATACACAGTTAAACTTAACTATGCCTCTTAACGAAATCAATACCCTTTAAAGGTAAACAACAAAAGCCACAATCCTACAAAGAAAAATTTATGATGTCTTGCATTTAATGAAAAATTACGTGGTATAGAAATAAGCAGAAAAAAAGACCCATGAACAGGAGAAAAATCAATTAATAGATACCCAGAAAAGATGAAATTAGTAGACAAGTACCTAAAAACGTCTATTATAAATTGTATAAATATCCACAAGAATGTAAAGGAAAACATTACAGAAATGGAAGATATAAAAAAGACCTTAGTGGAACTTGTAGACATGAAAAACATAATGACTGAAATGAAAAAAATACATTGATTGAGCTTCTGCTTAGGAAGTGAAATGCCAAGGAGAACATGGCTCCCTTTCTAATCATGGGCATAATCCAGATAATCTGTGTCATGGATTGAACTGTGTCCCCAAAAAATATCTGTCAACTTGGCTAGGTCATGATTCCCAGTATTGTATGATTGTCCACCGTTTTGTCATCTGGTGTGATTTTCCTGTGTGTTGGAAATCCTGTTTCTATGATGTTGATGAGATAAGATTAACAGTAGTTATGTAAACTCAATCTACAAGATTAATCTACAATTTAAGCCAATCTCTTTTAAGATATAAAAGAGAGAAGTGAGCAGAGAGACAGGGGACCTCATACTATCAAGAAAGCAGTGCCGGGAGCAGAGCGCATCCTTTCGACCCAGGGTTCCTGTGCCAAGAAGCTCCTAGGCCAAGGGAAGATTGATGACAAGGACCTTCCCCCAGAGCCAACAGAGAGAGAACGCCTTCCCCTGGAACTGGTGCCCCGAATTTGATCTTCTAGCCTACTAGACTGTAAGAAAATAAATTTCTCTTTGTTAAAGCCATCCACTTGTGGTATTTCTGTTATAGCAACACTAGATAACTAAGACAATCTGCGAAATCAAAACATTTATCAAGCCCATCAGAGAGCTGAGGCTATAAAACAACTAGAAGAACTGAATTCAAGAGTGAGAAGGCCCTCTGAGAATAGGCAGGACTCATGAGTTGTTTTACCTTTGTCAGAGCTTGGGAGTTGTTAGGTGATGTTGAGTCAGTTCCAATCATAGTAACCCTGTGTACAACAGAACAAAACACTGCCCAGCCCTGTGCCTCACAATTGTTGCTATGTTTGAGCCCATTGTTGCAGCCACTGTGTCAGTCTGTATCGCTGAGGGCCTTCATCTTTTTCACTGACCCTCTGCTTTACCAAGCATGATGCCCTTCTCCAGGGACTGGTCCCTCCTGATAGCATGTCCAAAGTACATGAAACGAAGTCTCACCATCCTTGCTTCCAAGGAGCATTCTGGCTGTACTTCTTCCAAGACAGACTTGTTCATTTTTCTGGCAATCCATGGTATATTCAATATTCTTCACCAACACAGTAATTCAAAGGCATCAATTCTTCTTCGGTCTTCCTTATTCATTGTCCAGCTGTTGTGTGGGTATCCATTGAAAATATCATGGCTTGGGTCAGGCACACCTTAGTCCTCATAGTGACATTTTGCTTTTCAACACTTTTTTTTATTAATTTTTTTTTATTGTACTTTAGATGAAAGTTTACAGAACAGATAGTTTCTCATTAAACAGTCAGTGCACATACTGTTTTATGACATTGGTTAACAACCCCACGACATGTCAACACTCACCCTTCTCGACCTTGGAGGACCTTTTTTTTGGTGAAAATATACATAGCCAAAGTTACACCATTTCAAAAGTTTCTACATGTACAATTCAGTGACACTGATTACATTTTTCCAGTTGTGCTGCTATTCTCACTATCCTTTTCCAAATTATTCCGTCACCATTATCTTCAACTCACTGCCCCCTAGGATTCCCATCATAGCTTTTGAGTTGCTGTTGTGAATTTGATCTCACATAGACAGTTCTTTTTTTTTTTTTTTTTGCACCTTAGATTTGCAGAACAAATAGTTTCTCATTAAACAGTTAGTACACATATTGCCCTATGACAATGGTTCACAACCCCACGACATGTCAACATGGTCCATTCTCAGCTTTGAGTTCCCTATCACCAGCTTTCCTGTCCCCTCCTGCCTTCTAGTCCTTGTCACTGGACCACTGTGCCTCATTAGTCCTCCATTGTTTTATGAGGCTTTCCAATCTCCGGCTGACCGGTGAACTTTGGGAGAGACTTCACCACTGAGCTAAGGGTGTCTGAGGGCCATACTCTTGGGGTTTCTCCAGGCCAGTAAATATGGTCTTTTTTTTTTTTTCTTTTGTGAGTTAGAATTTTGTTCTACATCCTTTTCCAGCTCTGTCCAGGACCCTCTGTTGGGATCCTGGTCAGAGCAGTCCGTGGCGGTAGTGGGGTACCATCTAGCTGTACTGGACTCAGTCTGGTGGAGGCCGTGGTAGCTGTGGTCCACTAGTCCTTTGGACTAATCTTTCCTTGTATCTTGTTCTCTTCATTCTCCCTTGCTCCTGAAGGGTTGAAACCAGTGGAGTATCTTAGATGGCTGCTCACTGGCTTTTCAACACTTTCAAGCGGTCTTTTGCAGCAGATTTGCCCAATGCAATACAATGTCTGATTTCCTGACTGCTGATTTTATGGGCATTGACTGTGGATCCAAGTGAAATGAAGTCCCTGACAACTTTAATCCTTTTTCCATTTATCGTGATGTTGCTCATTGGTCCAGTTGTGAGGATTTTTTTTTTTTTTTTTTATGTTGAGGTGTAATCCATACTGAAGGCTGTAGTCTTTTGTCTTCATCAGTGAGTCCTTCAAGTCTTCTTTGCTTTCAGCAAGCAAGATTGTGTCATCTGAAATTGCAGGTTGTTAATGAGTCTTTCTACAATCCCGATGCTGCATTCTTCTTTATATAGTCCAGCTTCTCAAATTATTTGCTCAGCATACAGATTGTATAAGTATGGTGAAAGGGTATAATCCAGATGCATACCTTTCCTGAGAGTAAACCAGGCAGTATCCCTTTGTTCTGTTCGAACGACTGCCTCTTGATCTATGTACAGTTTCCTCATGAGCACAATTAAGTGTTCTGGAATTCCCATTCTTCGAAAAGTCAGCCATAATTTGTTATGGTCTGCACAGTCAAATGCCTTTGCATAGTCAGTAAAACACAGATAAACATCTTTCTGGTATTCTCTGCTGTCAGGCAAGATCTATCTGACATCAGCAATGATATCCCTTATTCCACGTCCTCTTCTGAATTGGTCTTGAATTTCTGACAGCTCTCTGTCAATGTACTGCTGCAACCGTTTTTGAATTATCTTTAGCAAAATTTTACTTGCTTGTGACATTAGTGATATTGTTGGATAATTTCCACAATCTATTTGGTCTACTTTCTTTGGAATGGGAACGAATATGAATTTCTTCCAGTTGGTTGGCCAGGTAGCTGTCTTCCAAATTTCTTGGCATAGACATGTAAGCACCTCCAGCGCTGCATCCGTTTGTGGAAACATCTCAATTGGTATTCTGTTTTTCGCCAATGCCTTCAGTGTAGCTTGGACTTCTTCCTTCAGTACCATCGGTTCTTGATCATATGGTACCTCCTGAAATGGTTAAACATCGACCAATTCTTTTTTACAGTGACTGTGTATTCCTTCCATCTTCTTTTGATGCTTCCTGTGTTTTTCAGTATTTTGCCCCTAGAATCCTTCAAAATTGCAACTCGAGGCTTGAATTTTTTCTTCAGTTCTTTCAACTTGAGAAATGCCAAGCGTGTTCTTCTCTTTTGGTTTTCTAACTTCAGGTCTTTGCACATTTCATTATAACACTTTACTTTGTCTTCTTGAGCTGTCCTTTGGAATCTTCTATTCAGTTCTTTTACAGTTCTTTTACTTCATCATTTCTTCCATTCACTTTAGCTACTCAGTATTCAAGAGCAAGTTTCATAGTCTCTTCTGACATCCATTTTGGTCTTTTCTTTCTTTCTTGTCTTTTTAAAGACCTCTTTCTTTCTTCATTTATGATGTCCTTGATGTCATTCCACAACTCGTCTGGTCTTTGGTCATTGTTGTTCAATGTGTTAATTTATTCTTGAGATGGTCTCTGAATTCAGGTGGGATATACTCAAGTGTATTTCGGCTCTCGTGGACTTATTCTAATTTTCTTCAGCTTTAACTTGAACTTGCATATGCGCAATCAATGGTTTGTTCCACAGTTGGTCCCCAGCTTTGTTTTGACTGATGACATTGAGCTTTTCCGTCGTCTCTTTCCATAGATGTAGTCAGTTTGATTTCTGTGTTTTCCATCTGGTGAGGTCCATGTGTATAGCTGCCGTTTATGTTATTGAAGACAGATATTTGCAATGAATAAATCGTTGTTCTTGCAAAATTCTATCATGCAGCCTCTGGCAGATTGGGAAAGTGTCTGCCAAAAAGACAAAAGCTAAAATTTTAACAATTTTATAAAGCTGACTGTGAGTTAACAGTTTAAAATAGTTGGGAACCCCAGGGTGAAGAGGAGGCTACGCTCACCTGCAAGCTCTTTTTTATGGGCTTCCTTTGAGTACTCATAAAGGGGATTTTGAGCAGGGCAGGAAAACAGCTGGTGTTCAATAATGTTTTTCATCAAATTTAGAAGGATTTTGGCAATTATTTCTTCAAATATTCTTTCTACCCTTTCTCCAGAAGTAGTGAATCTTTGCCTGAGCCCTGAGAGTTGGGGAGGCTTCTTGTTCCTCTCCCAGCAGCTGAAGGATTTTACTTTGTGTGAGAAGAGGAAGCCGGGAACAGGGCCCAACAAATGGGCCTGAGAGGAATGAGGTGGAATCAGGCTTCCCCAGTTTCCTCAAAGCCAGTGCTCTGGATGGGGAACAAAGGAACCTGAATCCTGTAAGATATTCAGGATTAGGGGAACAAAACTGACTTTTTTTTTTAATAACAGGTTTATTGAGATATAATTCACAAAGCATAAAATTCATTCCTTTAAAGGGTACAATTTAGTGGTTTTTAGTATATTCACAATGTTGTACAACCATTACCATGATCTAATTCCATAACATTTTCATCACTCCAGAAAGAAACCCTGCACCTCTTAGCCATTACCTCCCAATCCCCCTATGGTCCCCAGCCATAGGCAACCAGTAATGTACTCTCTGTCTCTATCAGTTTGTCTGTTCTGGACATTTCATATAAAATGTTGTCATACAAATATGTGGTCCTTTGTGAATGGCTTCTTTCCCTTACCATAATGTTTTCAAGGTTCATTCATGTTGTAGCATGTTTCAGTACTTCATTACTTTTTCTTTCTTTTTTTTTTTTTTTTTTAACCTTTAAAGCAGTATAGGCCTTTTTTTTTTTTTTAATTATTATTGTGGTAAAATATATATAACAAAACATTTGCAGTTTTCACCATTTTTAAGTATACCATTCAGTGACACTAGTTACGTTAACCATGTTATACAGCTGTCACTGCTATGCATTTCCAAATGTTTTTCATCACCCTAAACAGAAACTCAGTACCCCTTAAGCAATAACTCCCCATTTCCTTCTCCCACTCAGCTCCTAGTCATCACTAATAAATTTTCATCTCTATGCATTTGCCTATTCTAGGTATTTCATATAAATGGGATCATACAATAGTTGTCCTTTTGCATCTGACCTATTTCAACCTCATTACTTTTTATTGCTGAATAATATTCCATTGTATGGATATACCACATTTGATGGAATAAGTTGTTTCCTTTTTTTTTTTTCTTTTGGGCTATCATGAAAAACATTGGCTACGAACAATTATGAACAAGTTTTTGCATGGACATATATTCTCATTTATTTTGAATATATACATAAGAGTGGAATTCTGAGTGCTATGGTAAGTAACTCTATGTTTAACATTTTGAGGAAGTATCAAACTGTTTACCTAAGTGGCTGCTCTGACTTTTTGAATGGTGGAATAAAGACCTCCAAAATTCCACTTCACCATAAAAGCAATGAGGACACTGGCAAAAATTGTCAAAATCAACTTTTTCAGAACTTGGGAAATTAACCAGATGTTTTTTAATGATCTGAGGAATATTTATTTAAAAAACAAAGCAAAACGAAAAATGACTGAATGTTAGAGAGAACACTGAGTTTTGTGGTGTTTTAACTTGCTGTATTCCCATCTTCTCACCCCAGCTCTACAGTATCCTCGAAAACCAGAAACCTTGCGATCAGAGTGTCTGTGAAAACCAGCAGCTCCTGGAGGTACACACCAGATCTGGAGTTCTCCTAAAAGCCCCATCTCAAGGGAATTTTCACTATTTGACCTTTCTGAAAGATCCCTGAAAAAACCACATTTACAGGGCTTGTTGTTACTTGACCTAAGAACTCACCTAGTGAGAAAAACCCTATTTCCAGGGTGTTTTTTAAAAAAAAAAAAAAAACAATCAGTGACAATTGTTTAACATTACAGCTGCCTGAGGTGGTGTTACCAGTTGGGGAAAATGAGGTCTTTACAACTGAGTGGGCTCCCAGATGTTGGTGAGGAAGTTCGTCTTATTCACATTTATGCCAGACACTTTACATATATTACCTTATTTCATTTTTACCTTCAACATGAATGTGTCTCAGAAGTAGTGAAACTCAAGTTAAGTCCTCAAATGCTGAGAGTCCATGCTTTGGCCCATGAACAACTTCATCCCACCCTCCCAGTGAGGCATTAAGTCATAGAGGTTTTCCCTGCTTCTCCATGGTCCAGCCTACTCTGAAACAAGGCTTCCATTTTGGTTTCCCCACTGAGCACTCCCGGTCTTAGACTGGCAGAGCATGATCCAGATCTCTAGTCTTCTGTGGGCTGGGATTAGCCTTCTTCTTGGTTTGCACTCATGCTGGCATCCCATACTGATTGGAATGGACACCCTTGATAGAAACTCCTGAGCTCTCTCTCTCTTATTTAATTTTACTTTTGCTGAAAATATGCACAGCAAAACCCACTCCCACAGTTTCTGTATATAAGTGACATTGGTTACATTCTTCACATTGTGTCAACATTCTTGTTATTTCTGTTCTAGCTGCTTCACTTCCATTTACTTGATCTCCCTGTCCCCCGACCTTCTCAACTGTGCTTTAAAATAGCCGGTGACCCTTTAGTCTTCTATGTTTATATAAAACTCGTTGCCATCCAGTTGATTCTGAGTTGTAGTGGCCCTATAGGACAGAGTAGAACTGCCCCATATATATCTATATATGTATACGTGTGTGTGTACATGTATACATACATGTATATATATATATGTAATGCAATACTCAGGGGTGATGACACTCTTTACTCTTTGGGCTAAACTGTTACTTAGTTTATCCTGAGTTCTCTTTGTCCTTTGGATGTTGGAAATTAAGCCTCCCAATGGCCTCTAAGAGGCCAGCTTCTGAAACATACATCATTCCCTGTTCTTTGCAGGTCTGGCTTCTTCCTTCTTCCTCTTAGATTGATGTGCTGAGACTCCAGCATGCGTCAGGTCGTGTGAGATAGTATGGAAGGCACCATCATTGGCATAACCCTCTCTGGGACATTGCTGTAAGCCTCCACTCTGTTCCTTGCCCTTCAAGCCAGTCTGACACTTGCACACGCTCAACCATCATGTTGCTGATATGTGAAGACTATTCTCTGTGATCACCACATCTTAGTAATCATCATTCTTGGTTCCTGAGTATTATTACTCTGATATACCTCTGTATGTTTCAGAACTTTTGACTTGGCTGTCCTAATTTTGATCCTGTTTGTGAGCCTTTGAACTTGGTCTCCTTGGTGTTTAACTTAAACTCTACCCAGTATAAGATTCCCCTCCAGCTCTCCTCAACCTGTGTTGTCTTAACCTTGACACTTAGAATTCATTCCGGGTTCTGGGATCATGGCCACTGTAGGATCAAGCCACACACACTGCCAGTGCAGGGATTTAGAGACACAGCACTCTTCTTTGTTTTTCTTCAACATTTTTATAAGATCTTGACACTGAGTAAAGATTAATAAAAGCTTCACACACAGAAAACATTTAGAATAACTGTTCTCGGAAAAAAAAATATGGAAAGATTTAATTTTCACAAAGGATGTTGCTACCGTCAGGTAACTTCACAAGTAACTTAAATCCTCGTTTGTTGAGATAGGTCCTGGGCATGTGTTATTTTTATAAATACAAGCCTGAGGTAAGTATTATTTTTTCATGGATACAGTGATGCATATTTTTGTTAGAAAAACCATTTGAGATACAGTGATCACAGCTGAGATGAGGTTTTTCTACCAATTGGTCATGAGCCTGACCATTGTGAATCACTGCCAGCGTCAGGTAGATTAGAGGAGAAATGTCTTCTTTTAAATGCAATGATAGCTATTATTTATTGAACACTTACTATGACCAGATACTGTTCTGTCCACTCATTATCTCAACAGGGGACTGCAATAGCTGACAGGTTATTGAATTAAATGACTTCCAAGGGTCCCCCATGACTCTATGAGCTAGGAAACAGCATGAGATAATATGTCTGTGTGTGGTTTAGCTTTGCTGGCTTCCATTTCCATTATTAACTCTAGAGAATACACTCCATAGCCACAACTATATAAAAAGCTTGAGCTTGAGTGGTAATGGTTGGTCTAACCAGTGCTCCTTGCTGCCTGCATCCAGCGCCTCGGCCCCTGCAAGCTGCAATATTATGGGTACAAGGGAGAGGGAGTTTGTCATTAGGGAGCTGAAATGCCAGCTGCTTCTATGTGGAACCCTGTAAGAACACGCCCCTTTATAAGTCTGGTTGTCTGGGGTCACAAACAGAACAAAAGCACCCAGATGAAAGCGTTTGAGAAAGGGCTACCTCCCTTGACTGTCCTATGCTGGGTTCTCAGTAAAATTATGAGATACTTTAAAAACACATTGCCATCAAGTTGATTCTGACACACAGTGATCCTGTCGGACAGGGTAGAACTGCCCCATAGCGTTTCCAAGGCTGTAATGTTTACAGAAGCAGATTGCCACATCTTTCTCCCTGTGAAGCAGCTGGTGGGTTTGAACCGCTGACCTTTTGGTTTGCAGCTGAGCGCTTAACCACTGCACTACGAGGGCTTCTCATGAGATACCTTAAGATTTGAAATGAGAGGTGTCTCTTTGGTCTTTTGTAGTCCTCCAGATTATCTTTTTAGAAGTTTTCAAGTCCTCTGCCAAAAATATGTCCCTTATTACTAGTAAGCCTAGGCTGAAAATGCAAGTTTAACAAAATAATGTTTTCTGGCTTGATCTTGGGGTGGTTTTTATAATGACTATTTTGCATGTTCATATCAAAGTTATTAGCTCTTGTTCACTCCCTGAAATTCTTTTTTTTTTTTTTCAATTAAATAGCTGGGGAAAAGTGTAAAACTATTAGCTCTCAGCTAAACAAAATGAAAAAGGTAATATTTATATTAATACATTTTTAATGAACATTTGGGGGGGGAGGGTAAAGCAGAGGAACAAAAATAAAATCGCCTTATGTGGCTGCACCTGAGAAGAAGAGTCAAGTTTAATGATCAATCTGGCCTCAGAGAACCAGCCAGAACGGACAGGGTCTGAATAGGATTTAAAAACCCAACTGTGTACAGAAATTAGAGTTTTGCCCCTGAATCATATGAAATTACAGTGCTGGGTGTGTGTGCCATGCCTACACAATAAAACCCAGAGGAAGCAGCTATTTCTGTTGGTTTTATTAAACCAACCAAGCAATTTAATTCTTTTGTTCAGGAGAGTTCTACTTCATTGATTAACAAAAGCAGGGATATAATTTTTTCAGCCTTTTTGAAAAGCTTAAAATGTCAAGCCTTTTAAAGCAGATTATTCTGCCTCTGTGCAGTGAATACAGCCAGAGTAACCTTTTGTCTACAATTAAATATTCTAGCATAAATATAAAAGAAAATCAGAGATGGGAAAGATTGACTCACGAGAGATTGGAGAGGTAGATTCACACACTGATAGTGCAAGCAGCTTGCTTCTAATTAAGTATGCGACTGAGTCTCAGTGCATTTGCTTTCAGCCGCAGAGAGAAGAAGCTGCCCAAGAATGGGAAGGAAGAAGTATATCACATCATCATCTGTCTGCCCACAGGCTTTCCTTGGGGCTTATGAAGGTATTTTAGAATTTTTATATTGGCATTTTTGAGGGGAGATAAAGGTGAATTCTCAAGGGCAGAAAGGCAACAGCCTTGAAAGTTTGGGCTTCCTTGTTGGTACACTAACCTGACTTTAATAGTTTTCTTATTAGTCAATAAGCAAGGTTAATATCAATGACTTTGCTTTTAGGGTTGGAGTCATCATGTATGATACTGCCAGATAGATTGCTGTGCTTTGAGTGACCTTTTGTTATTTTGAATTGGTGCTAGTTATTGATTTTTCTTTTTTTAGCTTAGTTTTATGATAAATTCTTTAATGCTTATTTTGGCATTTGTACCTTATAAGTATGAACCCAGAAAGCAAAATTCAAGTATCCTTAGCTATTTCTAACAAAATGCATTTTAGAAAATGATAAGGTTTGCAGTTGGAGTCTTAGCTTTATTTATATTCATAAGCCTTTCATCTTTATACATACTCACGGCATTTTCAGTGAGGTGCTTAAATATGGCACTTATAAAATGCTGATGACATAAAATGTGGTTGATCCTCCTAGGGTTTGCTGCTTACACAGAAAAATTGGAAAATAATAAGAACTGAAATTTCTCTACTCTGTAACTTTACCTTTCCATCTCAGATTTTGACATTATTTGAAATTATCGGAATTACTTTGAGGAACTTTTCCTGTTGAGTGTCTTATATGCACATAGGAACTTTTCCCATTTGTAGGTGAAATTTGTATTTGTTTATGAAAATAATTCATTTAAGATTTTATTGGAACAACATAGGAATTCAATTGGCCTTTAGTTTGTGTATTTACTGTATTTAATGTGCCGTGGGTTATGATTTTGAATAGAATCATGGACATCCTGTGCGTTCTGGAAGCTTGCCATGGGAAAGGCTTACTATTTGTAAATTAATAGTTTGTACTACTCGAAAACTGGTTGGGGCAGTAAGTGAATGCTAGGAATAAAGCTTTAGATTTTCCACCTTTTAAGCTCCCTCTCCCTCTTTCAACAAATAACTTCCTCGAGTAACATTCTCTACTGAAGGAAAGAAAATTTTCGATAGGGTCTTAACATGTTATTCACCTTTCCTTTTGTTAGTATATTATTCACCTTTAATTGGTATTAAACAAATGTTTAATTTTAGCTTTATTATAGGAAATTGGGAAATAGTTTGCTTGCTTATATTAAATCTATTAAAACGTATATTCCTATCCATGAAATCCTAAGCATGACAAAAATGAGTATTTTTTTAATGAGAGGAAAAATATTTTGACGATTAAATAATTAAAATGTTACCGGCCGATTTATAGAGAAATATTCCATCAAGGGTAGCAGTGTTCATGTCAGTTTGCCTTTGCTAACAGCTCTAAAATCATCAATGAGTTTTGAAATGTTTAAGTCAGATATCCATGTCTAGGATTAAGTGTATATAATAGACACAAATGTAGAATACGTATATGTTTTTCAGTGTCTACATGAAACATGATTTAGATATCATAACCTTCAACACTCCGTGAGTTTAAATTGATTAATTATATTGCTACTGTAAATGTAAATTTATGCTGATACTTTTCTGTGAAGCAAACTGTTTCTCTGATCAGGTATTTTTCCTGTGAAAGGGGTACTACGGTGATCTAATACAGTTGCTAAAAACAGGAGACAACAACAGAAACCCAAACCACAGGAACAAATAAGTAAAAAAATAAAATTAAAAAAAGTAACAATAATTTTCTTCAAATTCCACTACTTAGTAAGGGAATTTTCCGTATTCAAATTTATTTTTGTTTGCAGTATCAGATGTACAGTTGTACTGGGGATATATTTATATTTTCAAGTATTTAGCATGCAGTTGACCAAGCCTTTGTTCATTTGAGGGAGCTTGATGTGAGGGTTGTAACTGTGGGGTAAATTAACTCTGCTAGATTATTTCTGAAGTTGTTTGCACCCAGTGAGAAACAAGAAACGTGATTTAGTTACACATATTTAAAACTGTTTTGCTGTTGCTATACATTTTTTCACGCTATCCTTCCGAAGCTTTACATTTAGCTGCCCTAAAGCAAAAGATGATCACTTTCCCTAAGAATACGTTGTTTTTGGTAAATCTGATGTTTAGATGTTTATTTAGATTATAATAGGCTTGGGGTTGACTTTGGCATTTTAATTTTGTTCCTTTGAAGAAAACCACTGAGCTGTAGAGTCTGTTTGAAAGTGATAGTTTACATATTTGTTATTATTTCAAAAAGGCCCAGAAACTTTTGCTTACCAGACAGGTAGGATTAATAACAGTGAGTTCAACTTAAGATTTCCTGATAATGTTTTGATACTATTTCCTAATAACAGAGTAAAATACACCCACATCATCACAGAAACAAACACACATTTTTCTCTCATTTCATTGTCGATGCTTGTTGTTATCTAAAGCTTTGAATTCTGCCACCATTCTTCTTCTGAAGACGCTCTTATTGTAATGCAGCTTGGTGCTTTATAAAAGGAATATTTTAATTAATGAGATTTAATTTTAAATCTGCTCATTAATTGTATTGAGTATTTAACTGAACGACTGTAGGAAGTTAAATGAATTATAAATTATAGTCCATGTTCACATTCATTTACCTCTGTACTTACAGTAAATTTAACAATTATGCTTTAAAGTAAATATATACCTTTAAAAACAAGGTTTGGCTGTATGAAGAACAATTCAGAATTTTAATGATGCATATTGATTGTAGGAGAATTAACTTGCATCCTATTCAAAGCATTTATTTGTGGTATGCTTATTGACATTATATAACTAAAAATTATTTTATTAGGAGAAAATAAAAGTCCTTATAATGCAAATTTGCCAAGTGAATAATATAGGAATATTGAGGCGCTCTAAATGTATATTTTTCTGCTGATTCAGATAACACCCTTGTTCCGATAATATGCAAGGCCGATTTTAGCGTAGCACCAGATGAATATACAAGCAGAGAACCATTGGGCATCACTTTGAAAAAATCCCATGTCTTTGTTGTACTTCTTTTGCTCTGAAAAATGTCCCATGACATTTTTTTTCTGACCATTACTCCTGGCCTTTTCATTAAAACATTAAACTATAGTATTCAAATCTTTAAATCTACAGTTTTCCAAATAACTGCATCAGTATTTCCACATCAACTAAATTCACTGAAAAGAGAATTAACTTAAGGGCTAATTTAAGATTATGAAAGCAAGGGTTTTCCACATTGGCTTTTATTTAAATATTTTCTTTCATGCTTCCTGTGTGAACCCTGGAAGCAGGGGGCTGGAAAGGATGCACTACCTTCGCATTGGTGCCACCTGCCTGGGAGAGCATCACTGAACACTGCGCGAACGAGTCACCATTTTGGAGATGGGCCAGATGTGTGGTGGTGTTATGGTGGGCAGGGAAGTCTCGAAATAACATGCTACGATCTGTCTGTGACTCACCAGTATATGTGTATGTGTCCTCGGGCAATGTTTTCAGCCAAATGGTGCATAAAATACTGACAATGTTTTACCTCAGCTTGAATCTTGTGATTACCAACTGTGGATTTTCAAGAAAGAAGCAAAAAGGCAAATGACTCAAAGCATGCGTAACTCATCAACAACCCGTAGTCAACTAGGAGCACGCATTGGGAATATTGCTGTGTGAATTCAGAACCCTGGGAATAACCATTAAAAAATATGTATATATGTATATACATACACATGCATATGTATGTATCTGTATACAAATATATGTATGTATGTATGTATATGTATGTTTGTTGAACTGGTGGGTCTAGTTAGATAATGGAAAGACAATCATTTTGTTGTTGTTGTCCCTTCTGTCACTGTGATGGTGTTCCCTATAATGATCAGCTACTTCACTTTTCTGGGTTTACTCAAAGATACTGAAAACAGCATTATCCTCATTTTCCAGTCTCGAGTGCTCAAAAGACAACAGGGTCATAAGTACGTGGAGCTAGTAAGGCATTTCAGAGAGAAGATGATGGATTCACTTTTGTATTGACCCATGCTTTTACTTTAATGCTGTGATTTTACCATATTAGGAAGGATCTGCGTTTTTTTGATGTGTTTGATATTTTCACCTCGTGTCTTCACCTTTTGGGGGAAGTTATTGCCAGAGGCTTAGAGTGGTGTTCTGGCTTGGACAAAAAAATCTTGAGGTCATTCCCTCCCCTGTGGGGAGGTAAAGAGGAAGAGTCGTGAGGGAGAAGGTTAAATTTCGGGCTCAGCTGCTTGTTTTAGCAAGTAGAGAGGAGGAGGGGAGGGGAGTGTGGAGCAGAAGAGAGAAGTTTCTCTGATAGGTCCTGTGGTGGGTGCTGCAGCAGGAGAGCGACTGTCGGTTACACCTTCTGAGTTAGTGGTATGAGCGTTCAGTGTGAAAGGTCAACTGTGTTTTACTCAGAAAATCCAATATATTTTATTTCTTTTAAATTTAGTTGTCAAATAGAGTATATCATCAAATGCTTAAAAATTCAAAAATATAGAGGTTATGTACAGTGAAAACTCTTTGTGCCCCTATGCCTCTACCACCCAGTTCTCCATCCCAGAAGCAACAAATACGATTACTTCCTTCTTCCAGAGATATTTTGTGTATTTACAAGCAAATGCAAATGTATAAATATTTTTTCTTCTCTACGTAAGTGGCAGCATAATCTACCCACTGTTCTGCACCTTTTGCTTTTTCATTTTATATATATAGGAAACCTTTCCTTATTCATGAATAAAGGTAGTTCTTATTCTGTTTTTATGGTTGCGTAGTATTCCACTGAGAGGACTGATTAATTCCATTGATTAAATTATTTAGTCATTCACCTATTGATTGATACTTAGGTTCCTGCCAATCTTTTGCACTTATAAAGAATGCAAGAGGGAGCAACCTTGTACCTCTGTGATTTTGCATGCACGGAGCACATCCTCTCGATAAAGCCCTGGAGTGTGTAAATGTATATGCATTTGTAATTTTGGTGTTATTTACCTTTCCACCATGGTGTATGGAGGTGTGTGTTTCCTCACATCCTTACAGAGTGTATTAAACTTTTTTCTTTCTGGCAGTCTAATAGGTGAAAAATCAATAGTCTTTTTAAGAATGAAAAGAAGCTGTACCTGTGAAGTTCCTTGAGGGGCTGGAGTCAGGATGCCTCTGGTCTTGTGTGTGTGAACGGGGAAGACGAGGCACACTAGAGCTTTTAACCCATGCTCTAATGGAACCTTTATTTGAGCTGATATGTGAGCAACAGATTGAGTGATATATTAGTCATTAATTTTCAAGTGGTTCAGCCAGAGCTGGGGTAAAAAGTTTGCCTAAATGACATAAACTGTATTGCTTCAATCTATATACTTTGCAATTTTGAGGGGAATTTCAGTTTTCTTTCAAGTCATTAATTTATCAAACATTTAACAATAAGTAAGACCTACTCCCTGTGTTTGAGGACCTTATAGTGTGATGGTGGAAGATACCCAAGTAAGCAAGCAATTGCAGTGTAGGGCAGTATGGAAGTGGCTGTGGATTGCTATAGAAATACAGAGTGGGTAGAACCTAACCCCAGGTTTGGGTGGTGAGGGCCAAGGAAGGCTTTCCAGAGATGCCAGTATCTGAACTGAATCCTTTAGGACAAGTGAGAGCTAAACAGATGGGAGTGAGGGAGGTGAGAGAGTGGTGGGCACTTTGAGAGGCTATCCTGGAAAAGAGAAAGAAGCATTCATTGCAAGGGTTCTGAGGTAAGAGATAGCTTGGAACCTTGGGAGCATTCCAAGTGGTTTGAGTGAGCTGGTTCTTCTGATTAGTACAGTGTCTCTCTGATAAGCCCAGTTCTGGGACAGATCTGAGGTGCTTTCCCTTGCCACTGGAGTTTCTTCTGAACCGAACAGTGGGTTTTAACTTTCACCCTTGGTGAGGCCATAATCTCAACAAGGTCAAGGATGATTTTATTTTTTTAATATTTTGAAATTCTTTTGATGTCAGAGGTACAGTACATGAGAGAACCCTTTCATGTCCCTGCTTTCTCTCCATTTCTCCGATTCTTTTCTTTTCTTCTTGACTCACATCCTCTTACTCCTTTTTCATCTCCTCCTGAAATTCCATTTGCATTACTAAGCGTCTTCTCTGAAGTCTTTCCTTGTTCTGCCCACCCCTTGCCTTTAAATCCTTTGTTTATTTTCTAAGAATTTATTGCGCATTTATTTTGTGCTGAACACTAGGTAATAAGCTAAGGATACAAGGACGAATGAGACCAGTCCCTGCCCTTAAGAAGGTCAGACTTATATTCTCCGGGAGTTTTTGGGTGGCACAAAGTATTAATGCACTCGGCAGCCTAAAGGTTGGAGGTTTGAGTCCACCCAGAGGCAACTGAGAAGGAAGGCCTAGGGGTCTACTTCCAAAAAATGAACCATTGAAAACCCTGTGTAGCAAAGTCCTACTCTGACACACATGGGGTCGCCATGAGTCAGAGTTGACTCGATGGCAACTGGCCTAACATTCTACAAGTAGTTTATTACCTCTATTACAGTGTTTATCACAGCTGGTCTTATGTTACAGGGCAACCTAATTAGTCTAAGAGCATTTTGACTTGAGCATGGAGCCTTCTGGCATAGCACAGTGCCCAGGACACCCAAATGCATATTGTAGAATCATTTCAATTTAAAAAAGAAAGAGAAAGATGACATTTATTGAGCAGTTACTCTGTGCCAGACACTTGGGTAAGTGCTTTACAATTATTATCTCATTTAATTTTTCTTGAAACCCTGTGGAGCAGGAATAATTGGCATCTCCAGTTCACTGAGAAACAGAATGTTCAAATGACGTGCCCAGGGTCATGCTGTTAGGAGGTGGCAGAGCCAGGCTCTGGACCATGCAGGCTGGTCCCAGAGCCCTTGCTTTTAGGCACCATGCTGGACTGGTATTCTCATCTGTCCTAAGTCCAGTCTTCTGTCTCGCAGACAGGAGCACCGCTGTAGTCCATGTGTGATTTCGCTTTCCTCATCTTGGATGCCCCTGAGTTTCCGTGGCCTGTGTTTTCACGTTCTGCTGAACGTGGGTCCATGGCTAGGTTGTCACCCCCAGCCTGTGAGTTCCAGACAGCAGGTAGCATCTGAATTTATCTAACTTTACACAAAGCTTATAGACAGACGTCTGCATTTGTGTGCACCTTTAAATGCCGTGCAATGATAATAATGAGGCTGATTTGTGCTGCCTACCAGATGGGTCCCCAAGGCTGCTTAGAAACTGGCATACAATCAAAGGCAACTTGCAGATAGCTGTGGAATGACAGCTGATCGTCATTCAGGGCTCACCTTTAGCAAGTCCTTGGCATGGTTTAGGCCAGGGTGTCACAAACTTGCCCAGTGACATATCCCTACAGCAGTGGACAGTGATCTGGGCAGGTTGCAGGCAGTGGTCAAGGCATGGGCTTTCCATGAAGTCTCCAGGTTTGATCTTGAAAGTAAGAGCTCACTGTAATAATCTAATAATGACTAAATTACAATCTAATAATAATTAATCTAGCCATCCTCTATAAAAATGACAATGTTTTAAATAATCTGCCCATGCTTACTTAAAAGTGACCATGTTGTGAATTATTTACCTTCAAATAAAATGGACCCTGCAGGAGGCATCCTGTAGAAAACGTGCTGTACACGATTTCTACAACCCTGACGACTCACTGGCACACGGTCTCGTCTTACTTCACTTGGTGGAACGCTGCTTAAGTGAGGCTGATGTGGTTTAGAACATATGAGTTGTGAGCATTTAAAGCAGTTATTGTCAGATCAAGGATGAGCGGGTCCACGAGGGGGTCTCTGTCAACCCTCAGGCTGGTGTTAAGTTCCCTTTGTAACACTTCTCTCCACAGTGGTCACATCTGATGCCCCTGCGTGTCGAGACAGATGTGAGCTCTGTTACAAGAAACGTGGCTCCAATCTACTGTTACTGAGGTGACCAGCGAGTAATTCTCTCCCCCTTGGGCTTCTAAGTCAATGTGACTGGAACCCTAGTCCACAGTGCTCCCCGGCTTCTTTCCGTTCTTAAGGACTTGTTTTCCTGTGACTTCCTCTGTTGTGGTGTTTTGCATCTGCAAGTGTTTTCTTTGTTGTCCTTTGTCAACCTGGGTACAAAAGTCAGTGCCCCCACTGGTTTATCTCCAGAAGTCCATTCACCGTATCTGAGGACTTCAGTCTCCTAATGATTTAACTTGCTGTCTCTTCTTTTCTCTCTACCCTGACCTTCTTTTCTTCTGCTCCTTCCCTCTTAACCAAACCAAAAAAACCAAACCTGTTGCCGTTGAGCATATTCTGACTCATAGTGTCCCTGTAGGACAGAGTTGAACTACCCCATAGGGTTTCCAAAGAGTGGCTGGTGGGTTTGAACTGCCGACCTTTTGGTTAGCAGATGAGCTCTTAACCACTGTGCCATCTAGGCTCCAGCAAATTCCTCTCCCTATCTCATGCCATGTGATTTCACCCTGTTCACCAAATCTTCACCCTCAGATGATGTTCCTGCTCCACAGGGCTCACTTACCTCAAGTGGGCTTACCGAAGCATTTTCCCAGCAAAGTTAATTCTCTTCCTGACAGGAATTCTGATACCAGCTGCCAGGAGAACAAAATGTTCTTCATCTCATTCTCCCCATAATAATGAAACAAAGGTTGAGAATTACGTATTTTCTTTTAAAAAATAAATTAGAGCAGATTCAGGATCATCTCAGTAATAAAGCAAGTGCTCTCTCCCTTGCATTCCAGCGTCTTGAATGGGAGTGAAGATCGTGAAGTTACAGCTGCTCAGAAGGCATTGCGCGTAGGGGTGCTGTGTGTTGCAGGGGACACTTTGCCTGATTTCTGACGAGCAGTGATCTGGCATCTGCTTCTTCATCTCCAAAGTCGAATTATAACTTCCCAGGCCAGCATATCCTTCCACGGGCAGCACTGACAATTGAGAAATTTTATTCTTTGTATTGAGTGATACTAGCCTTCTGAAGCATCCGTGCTTGTATTCTGACTTGACTTACATGAGTCAGACCTGACTGATTTGATTTCAATTACATTAGTTCAGCGTTGTATAATCTCCATACTGAAACATTTGTCTGAGAAGCCACTTCCTGCTCAAAATGTCTCGGTGGCTCCCCATTATCCACAGAATAAAATCTTACCTCCTTAACAGAACGATGTTCTTGATAAGCTTGTTCAAACATCCCTTTCCATCTCAACCTCCTGCTTTCCCCTTGTCCTGTGTCTTCTGCTCTGTCCATTCTGCAGATATGCATGCCACTCTCCTTGTTTTTGTTCTGCTTTCTCGCTGCTTGTAAAAAGCTTGCCGACCTGCCCATCCCCGCTGGTCAGCATCTTATTTATTTTCCAATGGTACTTTCACCTTGAAGCTTCCGTGAGGTCTCCAGTCAGATGAGCTGCTGCCTCCTCTGGGTTCCTTATTGCCGCTCTGAACCCGTGCTGTCTAACACAGTAACCCTTGGCCACACGAGGCTCTCAAGCACTTGAAATGTGGCTAGTCCAAACTGAGATGTGCTGTTAAGGGAGCCCTGGTGGCGCGGTGGTTAAGAGCTCAGCTGCTAATCAGAAGGTTGGCAGTTCGGATCCACCAGCCACTCCTTGGAAACCCTATGGGGCAGTTCTACTCCGTCCTAAAGGGTCACAATGAGTCGGAATCGACTCGACGGCAACAGGTTTTTGGTTTTGGTAAGTCAAAGACTTAGTACAATTAACAAAGGATGCAACATAGCTCATTAACAGCTGTTTGTGCTGATTATATGTTGAAATGCTAATATTTTGGTGATACTAGTTTACATAAAACAGAAATTAATTTTTGCATATTCCTTTTAGGGTTTTAAATGTGGCTACTAGAAAATTTAAAATAGCATATGTGACTCACATTTTTGGTTCACATCGTAATTCTTCTGGATAACCTTGCTCTAGACCATTGTGTGGGATTCAGGGTAAGCACCTTGGATTGTTACTCTTCGTGTGGTTTGTGCTCTGCTGCTGGAGTTCAAGTTCCCTGAGGTCGGGGATTGTAACCTGCTATTTCTCCCTTTTCACTCAAAGAGCCTTTCATGCAGTGCTGTGTATGCTAATGAAATACGACAGAAAACGTTTCATCAGAAGAGGTTATTTATATTCAAGTGTCCACAGAACAACAAACAAACAAAAAAATCTGTTGCCATCCAGTTGATTCCGACTCATGGGCTTCATAGAGTTTTCTTGGCTGTAATCCTTATGGAAGCAGATTGCCAGGTCTTTCTTTCATGGTGCCACTGGGTGGGTTCGAACCTCTAACCTTTAGATTAGTAGAAGAGTGCAAACTGTTTGCACCACCCAGAGACCTTTACAGAAACTAGGCAGTGGCATAATTACATGAAGTGAGTGGGGTTTCAGAGAAATCTTGGCGTCAGGGAGACAGTAGGGGGTGGAGGAGGGGCGGTCAGGGACTGCTTTGTCAAGGGGGCAGCCGCCACTCAGCACCAGCTGAATTGTTATCCTGGAGGATGCAGGCTCAGGGTTTCCAGCTTTTCCACTTTTTTGAGAGATTGGATTTCTGGATTTTTATGTGAATTTGCTGATTTTTATATGTTGACTTAAAAACTTTTTATGGGCCAACCAGAACAGATTGTGGCTGCATACAGACTGAAAATTGAGCATTTGTGCTTCCCAGCTAAAGACTAAGATGAGATGTACGTGCAGTACCACGTTAGAGAGGGAAAACAAGATTCATTGTTGTGGCTTCGATCAAGAAGCTACTGAAATTTGGGGGCTTGAATTTGCACATCATTCATGAAACTTTGTTGTTGTTACTAGTTGCTGTTGAGTCAGCCCCCAGCTCATGGCAACCCCATGTGTAACAGGAGAGGACTGTTGTGATCCACAAGGTTTTCACTGGCTGATTGTTTGGAAGTAGATCGCCAGGCCTTTCTTCCTAGTCTGTCTTAGTCTGGAAGCTCCACTGTCAGTAAACTTTTGATAGTTTATTGGTAGTTTGTATTGGCAACATTCCCAAATACTTAAAGTTAAACTATCCCTCTACAGATTTGTTCAAGACGTAGGCCCTTAAGGAAAAAAAGCTGGATGGGGTCTATAAAACTCTTAAGTTTATCGACAGGAATGTGAAACTGTCCACTTAATGCAAAGGAGAATAACATGTCTTATTCTCGAGTTCAGGAAATGATCAAAGAAACCATCACTTTCTGAGCTTTTCCTGAGCTCTTGGGACCTGTGTGTTTACAGAGGGAATCTTGTGGTGGGCTATTTTAGCGTACACGAAGTAACAAGGTTAGAATGGGCTGAATACTGGTCAGATTAATGCCGTTTTTAAATGACAGTGTGCTGCTTCCAAGGTAGATTAGCAGTTCCCCTGCTCTGGTTTTCATTTCTTTGAACTCTAAAATCAATAGACCAAGTAATGCAAAACAACTCTGGCTTAGAGCTTTATTGAGCGTTGAACAGATTCTTATTAGTAATTTACTTTTTTTTGGTCATTTTATAAAACTCAGTAACCTGTAGTCATTACAGTATCAAAATTAGCCTACCAAAAGGGTCATTATTCTTTTGAATAGGAAAATAAGTGAAGATACGTATAACTGCACTTCAATTTCAATTTTATTTTGCATGTAAACTGAGCACCTGAAATCAAAGATTCTATTTACAATGTTGTCTTTGAAAGTCATCCATTACATATAAATAAGGATCTGAAAGTTTTAAAAAATCTCCTAAGCAAATAGAAAGAAGGAGCATATTGTAAGATAAAAATATTAATGAATCAAGGTATAGTGTTCCCTTTATTTAGGCAAGTTACATTGTGTATTAACAGCTAAGAGCAGTTGGTGTGGAAATGTGAAATTGATCTAGATGTCAGGTCAGCATCAATGAGCTGTGAATTCAATCTGACTTGTGTTCAGCCTTTGAGTTTCCCCATTTCATATTAATTGCAATAATCCTCTCTACCTCTTAAGAGAAGTACTATATCCTTGTATAGAAGACGGTGAAAGTGGGAAAGTGTTTTGGGATATAGGCAAAAAGATGCAGTTGTTGTGGTTGTCATTTTTATAGTGTTTTAATACAATAAACATTTTATAGGAACAGCCCGGGTTGCTTTATAGCATCTTATTGTTTACAAAATTAAAGAGCATCTGTTATATTATTATTTAGCTCCACAAACTTGTTATTAAAAGTAGACTAACTATACAAATTAATGTGATCATATATATCAACTATATACTGTTGCATAAATGATGTAGTAGTAACAACGATAGAAATCTCTTAATCGGAAAAACACCCAGAATTCTGAATAACAAATAAACTGTCATTTTCCATATTCTCTTCCAGTCCGAGTCCAAATGCATTTTACCTTTTTACATAGTTGAATCATAACAGAGATAAAATTTAATTTCTTCTGTGACAACATACCTGTTTCCCCATATTTCTGCATAGTGTCCAAAAATTAAACAATAAAGGTAATACAGTGTTCCCTTTACTCAAGCAAATTATATTTGCATTAAGAGCTAAGAATGAGTGGTATGGAAATATGAAATTTAGCCAGATTGTTAGTCAGGTCAGCTTCAATGAGTTGTAAATCCACTCTGACTTGTGTTTAACCTTTAAATAAGTAGCGAAATCTTTCTGTTCTTCAGTTTCCTCATTTCAAATTAGTTGCAATAATCCCCTCTACCTCTTAAGCATAATACCATATCCTCGTATAGAAGATGGTGATACCTCTGGGAAGGTGTTTTGCAATCTGAACAGAAAGATGCAGTTGTTTCATATGGCTGCATAATGTTCTGTTATATACAGGTGTCACAATTTACATAACCCTGTTTACTTAATCATTTTCCTATTGTTGGTAGTTGGGCTTTCTTAGCGTTTGCAAGGAAGCTATTCCAGAAAGCAATAGTGAAAAGTTAAATGTGCTCCACCATGACAGGTGGGAAGTAAGTTGATGATGAGCAAAAGCTGAAGGTATCTGTCACCTCTCTAAGTCTTGTACATCAGAGGGCAGCTGGGGACACTGGTGACAATGCAGGAGTCTTCAGTAGATGGTCATTGAAGATACAGAAGTTTGATGAGATAAGCCACAGTGTGTGTAGGGCAAAGAGAAACTGACTGAGGAGAGGGCCCTAAAGGTAGGCCCTCACGTCTCCGTTAATACCTGGTGTTTTCTGACCAGTTCCAGTCCAGGACAGGATCCCTCTTTCTAAAGATCTGTTTTGATTATTTTTAAATTGGTTTAGTCCCTCAATTTTGAGCACATAAAAATCTAAGAACAGAATAAACCAAACCAGATGCCACTGAGTAAATTCTGAGTCATGGCGACTCCCTGTGTGTCAGAGTAGAACTGTGCTCCATAGGGTTTTTAATGGTTGATTTTTTGGAAGTAGATCACAGGCCTTTGTTCTGAGGCACTTCTGGGGGGGCTTGAACCTCCAACCTTTTGGTTAGCCGCCAAGTATGTAAACTGTTTGCACCACCCAGGGACTCCTAAGAATAGAATATTTTAGTATAAACAAAGTAATTTTTTGTGTTTCTATTGGTGTTTTTCAGGAGTGGTTTCCAGAAGCTGGTTCAAGGATAGCAGAGGTTCAGGCTCAGTATATCTGAGGTGGTGGTCAGGGGTTTGCATTTTTGATGATCTCCCCAGGTGATTCTGATGCACATTTCAAGGTCAGGAGCCCTTGGTTTATTAACCAGAAGAATATAAAAGCATCAAAGAAAATTTTAGAGCTGGACATCTGGTGATTTGCTTTACCAAGGGTAAGTAGATGAGTGAGACAGTCACAATTTTTAGGAAAAGTTATTCTCATAAAGAATTGGCCCAGAAAGATGAGAACAGGCAAATGTAGAGACCAAAATTTTTTAGTTCAGGGGCAGGAGAAGGGGGAGGGGGGTTATTGCTTGTGGAGCACTGAGTTTCTGTTTATGGTGATGGAAAATTTGCGTTGATTAAGGGGGATGGTTGTGCAGCCCATTGGTGGAATTGATGTCACTAAGTTGTACACCTGTGAAAAGTTGAATTGGCGAAATGTTGGGTGATGTATATATTTACAGCAATAACAATAAAAGAGCAGCTGCAAGCAGACACCTCATGGGACTTGGCTTCTTGGTTTGGAGATTTAGGGTCATGGTTTTGTGGGACATCCCAGTTAATTGGCCTAATATTGTTTTCAGTGTTTCTCTTCTACCTCCTAGTTCACTGAGTAATGCCTTGTGTCATAAAATCTTGCAAGCAGCCAGTCAAGGTACAACAATTGGTCTCTTACTCCTCTGGAGCAACAGAGGAAGAAGGAGAGTCAGGAATAGGAAGAAGAAACGGAATGTTTGGCTAATGGCCTCCATAAACGGCTGCCTCCTTTGCCATGAGATCAGAGGGACTGGATGATGCCTTGCTACCATAACTGAAAATACTATAGGATAATCTCGATCAAAACGGGGGAAGTGTGAGATAGAATTTTACATTTTCGTGGCATCCAAACATTCTGGAGCCATCGAGGCTGGATGAACCCCTGAGACTACTGCCCCGAGATAATCTTTAAACCTTAAACCAAAAATATCCCCTGAAGTCTTCTTTAAGCCAAACAGTAGTTTAGCTTAATTGGTAAAGAATGTCTTCCTTGAGCACTGTGCTCTTTTAAAGAACTATCTATATAGGATGAAATCAAATTGACAACAGCAACTCAAAAGTTTAGATAGGAAGCTTGGGGGAAGTGAGTTTATGCTAATGAGGAAGGAACAATTCAGAAAAGGAGGGTGAGAATGGTTCCAGAATTTGAAGAATATAATCAGTGTCACTGAACAGTACATGTAGAAATTGTTAAATTGGTGTATGTTTTTCTGTGTATATTTTCAATAACAACAACAATAAATTAAAAAGAAAAAGAATTGGTCCAGAACACAGATATTTGTTAAAACTTTTACTCTGTTCAGAAAATTAGGCAGGATGCTGAGGAAATTAAAAAGAAGATAGCATAAATGAATAATGGAATGCACTCATAAGGCATAGAGGGAAATGAGGTCTCCAGAAAGATTATTCATAGAAAAAGGAACAGGCTTCAAAGACAGCCACATTCGGAAGGGAAGGAGGATGCCATCAGAGACCTTTTTCAAGGCCACTCACGTGGGGACCTCATTTCTTGGACCTCTTGATGGGAAACCACGTGCTGCAGTGCAAAGTTTCTTGGACTTGGCATGAGATGGCCTGGTTTGGAACCAGCTAAATGACCTTCAAAAAATTACTTAAACTTTCTGAGCCTGGGGTTCTTACCTGTTAAACAATGTTAACACCAGCCTGAAGAATGTTTTGACAATGTAACCATGGAATATTATTTATAATATACTCTGAAAGGAGTAATTTCTGGTGTGCTTGCTTTTGAAGGTACACTTGTGAACGATCAACTTTTAAACTGTTTTGAAATGATTCATTTAAAATAATTATAGTATTGTTTTGGGATTTTGTGTACTTAAGATGGTGTTTTAGAGCAGTGGTTCCCAAAGGTTGGTTCAAGGACCCCAGAAGTTCTGATTTCGTAGGTCTGGTTGTTGTTAGGTGACATTGAGTCGGTTCCAACTCATAGCGACCCTATAGGACAGAGTGGAACTGCTCCATAGGGTTTCTAAGGAGCGGCTGGTGGATTCGAACTGTGGATCTTTTGGTTAGCAGCTGCGCTCTTAACCACTGTGCCACCAAGGCTGCAGTAGCTCTGGAGTGGAACGTATTTAAACTATACTCCCTCTTAATGAATACAAAAACTCAAACTCTAATGTTATGTGAAGTTTAGAGATGCATTTAAATTCATGACTAAATATTAATGACTGTGCTTGGAATATGCATTCAAAGTTGTACCACCCACAGACATGGCTGTGGCAGCATGCTTGTCCGTTTTCCCATTCTTCCCTGTTCTGTAATATTCTTTGGACTCGGCAGACATGGCTGTGGTGGCGTGCTTGTCCGTTTTCCCATTCTTGCCTGTTTTGTAATATTCTTTGGACTCGGACAGACATGGTTGTCCCAACACGCTTTTAATGGTGTAGTCATCAAGGATCTGAAGCTACGAGTCCAGTCAACCTCGAAGAGACCTGGACTGCGGAGCAGAAGCCGGGAAAGAAAGGTCCAATCTTCTGGACCCACGTGTTCCCACTCCATGTCCCTTTCGACATTGACGGGGTGAGTGCTCTCGGAAAATGAACCTTTGCTTATTCTTTGTTGTTCTCTTTCTCATGTTTTCTTAAGTTTTGTTTGGCATATTTGTTTGAAAAACCAGTTGATTGATTAAGGAGAATCTTTCTTAGATTTTTGCTTGATCGTTTGGTTAAGAGACATTTAGTAACTCTTTAAGTGAACTGCAGTTTAGGCCTGGATTCGGGTGTTTGAAGAGGTAATTCTATTTTCAAAGAGCTGTGAGTCACTATCAGCCACAAAATTTGGACTTTTTTGTGGCTCAGAAAAAACCTGGAAAATAGTGCTCTGTTTTGCCAAATTTGCAGGAAGAGGTGGCAGCTCTTGCCTGTTTTGCCAAATTCTCAGGTGGAGGTGGCAGCTCCTGACCTGTGTTTTGATATTTAAGGGAGAAGTGGTAGTTCTGTACCCGTTTTTTCCATTGAATTGAGTCGATCTTACCAAAAATTGCTATATACACTTTTAGAAACTAGGACCCCTATATCCTTGTTTTATGTGGTATTATCTGGTGAGTTTATGTGGTCTTTCTGTCTCCTTTTGTTCTAAGAGCTTGCTTCTGGTCTAGAGCATTGTGTCTAAGTTTGTCTTGTATTAGATTGGTGGCTATGGCTAAGAATTGCTGTGTTTTGTAAGGCTAGTCATAGAACCTCAGTTCCTTCAACATCCAGAAAAAACAGCACCTTGTGTCTGTCTTATGATTTAGATTTTTAATAGTGACTTGGAGAAACTTTGATATAAATTGGTCTGTTTGAAAGGTACACTAAGATTTTTATGTTTTATATTATGTCAGTCTTAAAAGTGAAAGCTTTTTAAGTAACTTAAGCTAGATATTATATGAAATGTGTTTTATTTAAGGAAAAAGGATAGTTTTGTCTTAAAGTAGCAGTTCCAGAACAGTAAAAAAGAAAGAAATTAGTTATCTTTTGTCTTTCAAAATGCCTCCATCAATTTAAATGTATGTAAACGTCTTCCATGAGTCAAGAGAGTGAGGGTGGGGCATGCTCAGGCCTCCCCACCTCCCAGTCTCCAAGGTCCTGTAGCTCCAGGGACGCTTTTGAAAGACCCCTTTCCAGCTAGGTGGAGACTCTTTTAAGACAAAAGATAAGAAAAATTGCTGCTTTGCTATAGTTATCAGAAATTAGGCAGATCCTAATTGTAGAACTGTAAACAAGTCCTCTCTATTATAGGGGAACTTTAAGAAGTAAAAAAAAATAGAAATCACAATGAGATACACCTGAAGTGGCCTGGAAAAATGTTTCCAGCAGTAGCCAGACACTTAAGGTCACATCCATATCAATGAACTGGTCAAGAGAGCAAAGGCTTTATGATTTCCAAAGCCAGTTGATAAAATCTTTAAGGGCTAAAATTAGATGGGGAAAAATACCAGAAGTAGTAGAAGTTGAATGAAATCTTAGAATGTTTAAATAGACTTTTCTTTCAACAACAGTTACATTTTATGATATATAGGCTTAAAATAATTCTGACTTTTTGGGTAACTTATTGATGTTATTAAGTTAATAGATACTTGTCATAATTTAAGTTTATATACTTTTGCTTTTTATGCCACAAGAGAAAGGATAGACATATATATTTTAAGTCTGCTAATGAGTGTTTGCCATTTAAAGGGATGCACCGTTAAGAGATATACAACAAAGGCAACCTTTAAGAGAGAGGTTTATTGAAAAAGAAATTTATTTGATATGGTCAAGTTTCGTCTGTCTGACTAAAGTTTAGTCATTTAATTTATGAGATTTTTAGGAGTTTTAATGTTAAATAGCAATATAAAACGAATTGGGTTTCTCGCAGTTAAAATAACAAAATTTTCTTTTATTTCTGAGTTAAAGGGTTAATTTATTCTTTGTGTAATCTGCCTGGAAGGCAAAGGTTTGGCCTCTCATTAGAATAAGATTCCTGAGTCTGAATACTAAGACTCATGGCTTTTAGAAAAGAAAGCTAAGGGTTTTACTTTAAGATCTTTGGTTAAATAACTTTAGTATTGTTTCACAGTGACCTGTGTTATTATCTCTTTATTGCTAACTTGGTCCCAACTTTATCTTTTTAAATCTAGCATTATCAAAGCCAATGGTTTATTAAAGAATTCACATCATTTACTTATAAAGTTTTTTTTTATTACTATTCAGGTATTTAGAGATTTGATAATCTTGGTATATTCTTAGTATATTCTGACTATATGGTATTTTGTCTCAAAATTATTCTGCATTATATCTGAAGCTCTTTGAATATGGTTAATGGCTATATTTAGAAATATTTTTATCTAAAGTTTTTTGTAACTGATTTTATTTGGCCTTTACATTATGCTTATAATTAATTTCTATCAGGTCTTTCACAATTAAGAATATGGTTATCAATTAATCATAGCCATATTAAGTTTTGTCATCTGCAGATAAGTTTTTACTTTGCTGATTTGCTGAAAAAGTTTGACCAAAATATCTCAACAAAAAGATGGACTATGTTGGACTTACTAAAAGGACTGTGACTAGACTGAATAAAATTTCCAGAACTCCTACGCAGAAGCTGATGTGTTCACAGACCGCGGCTGATCCAGAATCACGTGGAACAAAAATTAACTACATAAGACTGAGTAATCGAAAGGAAACTATGGTTTTTTTAATATTGCTGATATTTTAAGGTCCTAATTTCTAGCTATAAGAAATCATTCTCCTTTCTTCTAAATTATCTAACTAATGGGTTTAGATATTGTAACTCTTGAATTAGAAGTTCCTGTTGGTAAACTCAGCGAAGTTGTAAGTATCATAACCAGAGAAGTATTTGAAATTTGAGCTATGATTTTACAAAATAGAACAGCATTAGATTTCTTGTTAGTCTCTTAAGAAACAGTTTGTGCCTCAATAGATAAATGTTGCTGTATTTATATTAATACTCTGTCTGAGGTTTTGCAGAATGTAGTTGCTATTGAGGCACATGAAAAGCAGTTACTGATGCTGCTTATGTAGAGACAAACACCTCATGAAATTCGTTTCCTTGGTTCAAAGACCTTAGGGTCATGGTTTCATTGGTTATTTCAGACAACTGGCCTAATATAATTGTTAGTGTTTCTGTTTTATTTCCTAGTTTGCTGTATGGTGCCTGGGATCTTAAAAACCAGATGATGTCCAATTACCACTTATTAAGCATTTTTGATAAAAGATTCTATAACAAGATCATGATCCAAAGGAAAGAATAATGAGAGAGTTGTATATAATTCTCCTGGAATCCAGATTTCTGGCTTTCAGGGAGGTTGAGGCAACCCACACGGGATAGTTGCCTTTGGGTGTCCTCTTGAACCTTGAGCTTTGAGGAAAAAACTGGTTCCTGAAGATACTTTGAGTCAAACAATGGTCCAGATAAACTAGTAAGACCATTTTGCTGTGGATATTGAGCTTTTTTTTGAAGAATTCAGTCAATTTTAGGAAATTAACTTCAAAGATCAGACTGAGAGTTATGTTTAGGGTAAATTAGTAATTAGTTTAAGCAGTATTTAAGACAATGTCGTATGAAATACCTGTGTAAAGTTTGTAATCAAACTGTCACCCTCTTACGATGCAGAAAATTATGTATCTTAAAGAAACCAGACTCTCAGAGGAGACTGACCTGATGGCTCAGACTCTGTTTTATCTTTGGTTCCATTTCTGCTTCTGAGAAAGTGACCCATGACTGTTAATAGGTAAACCAAGGAGGGGCAGCTTGCCCTTGGGAAGAACACTTAGTATGTTTTAAACAGACTAACTGAAGACCTCCTACAGGAAAGGTCCATCCTGTATTATCTTGTTGATCATTTGATCATTAGTTCTCTAATGAAAACTTGTCACATGTAAATTTTTCTGTATTTTCTGTTTCTTCTAGACAAACTTTGTGTGCTCCTTATGGATATATGTTTCTGTGTAGATATGTTTCTAATTTAGATGATTCCTTTCCAACTAATAGTGAATTTGTGTAGGCAATCTCTTGTTTAGATTCCTGATGAATTCGTGGACAATGCACTTCGGAAACTTTAGGATTATCTTTAAGTATTCATAGTAACAATGCTAGTAAATACTGGAAAGGTAATGTTAAATTGTTACACATTGTAAAATGAAAGTCAGAAGAAAACCCATTGGTCCAACATTCAGGGTATGGTTGGTAGCTTTATTTCCTGCTTGTGGTATAGTTGAATTGGAGAAATCTTTAAGAAAATTTGTCAGTCACTATGGGACAAATAACAGATGAGATAGAAGCACAACAGTGATCTCTTGATCTCATAAGCCAAGGTGACATGAGCTAACAAAATAAGCTTAGATTTTTTTTATTAGTCCAAGAAAGTGTAGTCTGTGCTGTAGACAAGATATACATAGAATTAGACAGCAGGCTACTTGATTACACATTGTCACACCCTTACAAAGACCATATCTATTTGGTTGGTTACCATCAGGAATAAATACATGGGCTAGATCACTACTGCAAGGGATAGTAATATTCTTAGTCTACATCCTGGTAGTATTACCCACAATAAGATTTATCCTCTATTGTCTTACACATCTAAAAGGCAGAAGAAGGCCTCAGGCTAAAATGTTGATGTACATTGAGTTTGCTCACTCCAGCAATGCCATTGATGGGAACATTGCTCTTACTCAATACTCTGGTGAAGAACCAGATGGTATCCGGTGGAAAATCAGCACCGTGAGTTTAAAGAGCCTGCAATGGCCGCCATCTAGGAGCTCGACTAAGTCCAAGTATTGATCATCAATGTGTAATCTCCAATCTCTGATCAAAAGGAGGGACTGATTTAGGAAATAATATTGGGGTTATTATTCCCTCTCCTCGAGTGTGGAGAATTGTGACCCAGCTGGGGCTGAGCCCTCACAGACTCACAAAGACACATCAGCTGGGCCCTGAGATAAGACAACAGATGGGACAATCTCAGAAATTATCTTAAGGAAGTTTTCACAAAAGGGCAATAAAACCTAACCCAAAGGACTTCTCACCTTTTGTCTTTTTCTTTTCACATCTAGTGAATAGGAATTTGTTGGACCAATGAAGACCCTCCTGACTTTCATAACTGAAACCCATACCAATGATTGTTAAGAAAGATGATTCAAAATGTAAGATTACAATTTCTAGCCAATCAGTGAAAAGGTGACGATTTCAATGATTCTACCCATTTTGTGATGTTGATATATACTGATGATTCTGTAACCTTCCTTGGACTCGGACAGACATGGTTGTGGCAGCACGCTTGTCCGTTTTCTGATTCTTGCCTATTCTGTAATATTCTTTGGACTCAGGCAGACATGGCTCTAGCAGCATGCTTGTCCGCTTCCCACTTCTGCCCTTTTGAATATATGCCGAATAAAACTTCCTTTTTGCTTTAAAAAAAAAAAAAAAAAAAAAAAAGTTGTATCACCCATCCATTGCCCCTGCTGAAATTTGTTGGGTTTTGATTTTTTTTTTTTTGGCAAGAATTTTTGCCATGTAAAGTCTTTCATGAATTGTTTCCCTTCATTCATATTTATTTATTTCTTTCAGCAGAGCTAAAAATAGGACCTTTTAATTGCCATTGTATAGTTATCTCTGATTCTTTTGTTCTAAAGGAGGTGGTTTTGATTTTTATTATAAAATATTGTGTTTTTAAAATTTTTCCTTTACTCTTATTATTCCCTTCATTTTACGTCTGCCTCTGAGAAACAACAGGTGTTTCTTTGTGGTGAGATTTGCCTTAATTAAAATTGACTGAAAAGAGAGGAAGGAGCCCTGTTCTGGGAGGTTTGACACACGCATGAGGCTCTTTAGCAAGTATTGGAATGCATCCCATTCTGTTTGATGACTAATGGATCTTATCTTTATTTAGAGACTCAGCTAGATAGGAAAAATAATTTTGAAAGACTTTGCTTTAAATAATATCTAAAAAGGCCAATTTGAGTAACAGATAGCTTTTTTCCCATTGACTTGGGATTTAAATTTATACTCTATCACCATTTTTTATTGTGAGTGATTTCCTGGCCACTGTAGATTTAAGGAGCCCTGGTGGTGCAGTGGTTAAGGGCTTGCCTGCAAACCAAGAGGTCAACAGTTCAAATCCACCAGCTGCTCCTTGGAAACCCTATGAGGCAGTTCTATTCTGTTCTATAGGGTCGTTAGGAGTCAGAATTGGCTCGACGGCAGTGGGTTTGTTTTTTTATTTGGTATAGATTTAAGGCTTAGTTCTTGGTTATTTGTTTTCGGATCTTGTCAAACTGTCTGTTATGTGGTTAATAATGTATTACTTTTAAACTTAATTTCATATGCTTTTCTTAAAATGAAAATAATTACCTCCCTAATTTTTCTTTGGGTAAGCCTGATTTCAGAGCCTGTAACAACCCTCATTTCTCTCATGCTTCAGCTCAGCGGCCTTCTCTTTCATCCTGCCTAAGACAGTACATGCTCCAGTCACTCTTGATATACCCTTCAGATGCTTGGTCACTGATACGTATGCATGTTTTTGCTTAGTTGTTTCTTGTCCCTGCCTCTGCTAAGTGAGGGCACCGTGAGAGCAAAGCCTTTTGCTCACTGCTATATCCCCACAGCCTAGAAGCGTGCTGAGCGCTCCAAAAGTATTTGTTGAATGAATATATGATTTTTCTAATAACAGTGCATACTTGTGTAATGGATTGTCTTGTCTGTCTTATTATTTTTTGATCAGATTTATATTTTTCTTCTTTGTAATCTGGAAGTCTTCCTTCCATTTTTAAGAGTCTTGCTATCTGCTGGGGTTGTTAAAATTGGGATTTTTGTTTGACTAGGAAGCCCAGCAGGAAGCCCACTGGAAGGAATTCATTACCAAGGGGACTTCTGTGGTGTGGGCCTTGGCAGGGGGCTTTTGCAGCAGAGTTGAGTACAGTAGTCCCCCCTTACCTATTCCATTTACCTTTGATGTAATTACTGGCATCATTGTTTTTAATATACCACTTAATATTTATTTTGCTTTACCTACTTGTTTTGTGTCCCTGTGTTTGTCATCTATTGCTGCATAACAAATTAACACAAACTTAGAGTCTTAAAACCACACACATATACTATCTCACAGTTTCTTGGGTCAAGATTCTAGGCAGAGCATCGCTGGGTCTTTGGCTTCAGCCTCTCTTACAAGGCTATGATGGAGATGTTGGCTGGGGCTGTAGTTATCTTAAGGCTCAGCTGGGGGAGGATTAATTTGCAGGCTCACACACTTGTTGGCAATATTCAGTTCCATGTTGGACTAAGGCCTCAGTTCCTTGCTGCCTGCTGGCCAGAGGCTACTCTCAGTCACTTGCCACATGGCCTCTTGCTTCATTAAATGTGCAAGTCGAAAAGGCTTGAGGGTCTGTCAGAGAGGGAGAGGGAGGGGAGGAAGGAAGGGGGAGGGTTAGGGGAGGGGGAGCAGAGGGGAGGGGTTGGTGGAGGGTCTGTCATCAAGGTGGAAGTTAACAGTCATATGTAATGTAGCCCCAGAAGTGATATCCCACCACCTTTGTCATATTCTGTTGGTTAGAAGCAAGTCACAGGTCCCGCCTGCACTCAAGGGCAGGGGATTATGCGGAGCATAATCACCAGGAGTGAGGCTCATGGGGGCCTTGTTAGAGTCTGTCTGCCCAGTTCACTCCCCTCTCCTTTCCTGCCTTTGTTTGGGTTAATCAAGGGTTTTTTATTATTACATTTCTCTCTACAATTACTTGTTAATTATAAATCTTTTATTGTATTTCTGCTGGTTACTCTAGACATTAGTATTTTAATAAATAATAAATTAGTATTTTTAATAAACTAGTATTTTCATAATAAATTAGCATTTTTATCACTGCTCCAAAACTTTAACTCCATCTATTCCCATCCTGGAGCCCTGGTGGCACAGGGGTTAAGAGCTCGGCTGCTAGCCAAAAGGTCAGCAGTTCGAATCTACCAGCCACTCCCTGGATGCCCTATAAGGCAGTTCTACCCTGTCCATAGGGTCGCTATGAGTTGAAATTGACTCAGCAGCAATAGGTTTTGGTTTATTCCCATCCTATCTTTTCTGTTGTTTTCATGTATTTTAATTCTACATATATTTTGGACTCCACAAGACAGTATTATTTTGATTATGTTATACAGTCAATATGTATCTAAATGTTCTCACATATTTGTCTTCTCCATTGTGCCTCAGTTTTTCCTGCCTTTCTGATAATATAATATTCTTTCTTCTGGAAGAACTCCATGGATCTGCTACTGATGAGTCCTCTCACTATAGTCAGTCTGGAAATGTCTTTATTTTACCATCATTTTGAAGAAAAATTTTGCTGAGTATAGAATTCTAGGTTGGTGATTATTTTCTATCAGCATGTTAAAGTTATTATGCCATTGTCTTCTGGCTTCTGTTGTTTCTGTTGAGAAGACAGTTGTCAATTTTTCTGTTGCTTCTTTGAAGATAGTGTGTCTTTTATCTCTGGCTGCTATTATGATTTTTTCTTTGTTTTTGGTTTACAGAGGTTTACTGTGATGTGCCCAAGTGTGCTGTTCTTTGTATTTATCCTACTTGGAGATCATAGTTGATGTCTTTCTTGATGGTTTGAAAATTCTTGATCATTGTCTTTTCAAATATTACTTCTTCTACATTCATGTTCATATCCCCCCCTTTCCTTCTAGTACTCCAGTTACATGTATACTAGACCTTTTCACCATATTCCATAAATCTTTTAAACTTTTTCTGTATTTTCCAATTTTTTCAGTTTGGATGTTTTTTACTAACTTATTTTCCAGATCACAGATCCTTTCTTTAGCTATATCTAATCTTCTGTTAAACCCATCCATGACATTACTAATTTTCGTTTTTTTATTATTCAGCTCTAGAAATTGCGTTTGATTCTTTCATATAATTCTCAGTTCTGTGGCAAAATTTTCCATCATGGCATTAATTTTTTCTGAACATCTTAATCACAGTTATTTTAAAGTCTATGGTAATGCTAATAGCTGGAACATCAGTGGGTCTTTTTCTATTATCTCTTTTTTTCTCTTGCTCCTAACTCTTGGTATTAAAAATTGTACAGGCTCTGGATGATTTATAGAGAGAATTTTCTTTAATTTCTGATAGGCAGACAGAGTGGGAGGAGATAATCTTAATCTAATATGTAATTCGGCTGATTGGGATCTGGGTTTCAGTCTCTGTAAGTTCTGATTAAAGGAGCCCTGGTGACACAGGGGTTAAAGCACTCGACTGCTAATGAAAGGTTGCAGTTTGAAATCACCAGCTGCTGCACAGAAGAAAGATATGGCAGTCTGCTTCTGTACAGATTTACAGCCTTGGAAACTCTATGAGACAGTTCTGCTGCGTCCTACAGGGTTGCTATGAGTCAGAATCAACTTGATGGCAGTGGGTTTGGTTTTGGCTTTGGGTGGTTCAACTGTTAAGCACTTGGCTGCTAACATAAAGGTTGGTGGTTTGGACCCACCCAGCAGCTCCACAGGAGAAAGACCTGGTATTCTGCTTCTGTAAAGTTTGCAGCCAAGAAAACCCTATGGGTCAGTTCTGCTCCATCACATGGGGTTGCTGTGAGTCAGAACTGATGCGACAGCGCACAACAACAACAAGGTCTGATTATTTACAGTCTACTCTTACTTTTAGGGTGTAACCCTACAGGAGTTCCAGATGAAAGCTTGGCGTTTTTACCAGGGTCCTTCCTCTTTGCAGGTCATGAACTCCAGTTTTATTTCCCCAGCCCTTCCTGAAATTTTTTTTTAGCTTCTCAGCCTCTTTGAAGCCATATTCTTTTCTGGGTTTTTGTCTGATGGCCTGTGCCACTTGTGAACTGGTGAATACTTTGAGAGGAGAGGGGGCTTACACTTTTGGACTCTCTTTAGAGGGCTCCCTTCTCTGAGCTCCCTTTCTCCGTGGGATCTTGTTCCTTAAATTTCTGACTGCTATGGCAGACTAAAGCCCCAGCCAGGAAGAAATAAGGTGTCACTTGCTGGGGTGTCTGATATACAGAGGCCTAACTGAGGGGAGGGGAGAGGGCAGGTAGGATGTATGCCCTGGGCGCTGCTTGAGGTGGGGTGCCAATTAGCAGTTTCTGCTGGCCATCACAGTTTCCATTGGCCAGCTGTGAGAGATCATTCAGCAGTTTAACACTAATTGCCCTAGGCGCTGTTTTCCATAGTTAGGCCCCTGCTGATACGCCTCTTTTTCCTGGAGACATCACGAAATGAATCACCTCAGCCAAACCTCTTCTTTAGAGTGTGAATTTGTACAATTAAATAATTCTTTATATTATGAGTTGTGAAAATACCTTCAAGAGTTTTTTTTTAAATAGATATGTAGACAAAGATTTTTTTTATACCATCAGAAGTTAAATGAAAGCAATGTTCTACCAATTGCATTTTAGAAGTGAGCTAGTAAGTCTTTCACTCACACTGCATCTTTTAATTACTATTAAATGGTGTTTCAGTTACGGAAGTTGTTTTTATCCTTCTTCCTTTGAGTTGTTCAGAATTTTATTTCACTGGTGGATGCTTTAAATGGCTTTGGAAAAAATATTTTTGGGATTACCAGCATTTTCACCACTCGAAAAAGTACACAACCAATTTCTGGACAAGCACTGTTATTCTCAGCGGTTTTCCATGTCACTTACGTCAGAGAAGATCCAGTTTCATCATCAGTGTCACCACCCAAGTTTTGTCGTGTCCTTTATGCTGATATCTTACAAATCTATATCCTCAACCCATATTTCTCTACTGAGATCCAGACCATCATGTCCAACTACTTACTAGACATCTATATCAGGACAAGTATCTCAAAACGAGACTCAAAATGAGAAGAAACAGCTGCAAACATCCATTAATAATCTGAACATGGAGTGTACAAAGTATGAATCTAGGAAAAATGGAAATAGTCAAAAATGAAATGGAACACTTGAAGATAGATATCTTAGGCATTAGTGAGCTGAAATGGACTGGTATTGGCCATTTTGAATTGGAAAATGACAAATTGAAGAGGGATGGCATTGCGTTCATTGTCAAAATGAGCATTTCAAGATCTATCCTGAAGTACAAAGCTGTCAGTGATCGAATAATATCCATACACGTACAAGGAAGACTAGTCAATATGACTATGCCATTCTTCTTCAATTTGTCATTCCTGGCATAGTAGATCATATGATTTTCCAATTCAAAAAGGCCAATACCAGTCCATTTCAGCTCAGTAATGCCTAGGATATCTATCTTCAAGTGTTCCATTTCATTTTTGACAATTTCCATTTTTTCCTAGATTAATTTACTTTATACATTCCATGTTCCGATTATTAAAGGAAGTTTGCAACTATTTCTCATTTTGAGTCATGCCACATCAGCAAATGTAGGTCCCGAAAGCTTGATTCCATCCATGTCATTAGGGTCGACTCTACTTTGAGGAGGCAGCTCTTCCCCAGTCGTATTTTGAGTGCCTTCCAACCTAGTGGTGTAGTGGTTAAGAGCTACTGCTGTTAACCAAAAGGTCGACCATTTGAATACACTAGGTGTTCCTTGGAAACCCTATGGGGAAGTTCAACTCTGTGCTGTAGGGTCGCTATGAGTTGGGATTGACTCGATGGCAACGGGTTTGTGTGGTTTTTTTTTTTGGTTTCCAACCTGAGGGGCTCATCTTCCGGCACTTCGGACAATGTTCTGCTGCTATTCATAAGATTTTCACTGGCTAATTCTTTTCAGAAGTAGACTGCCGGGTCCTTCTTCTTAGTCTGTATTAGTCTGGAAGTTCATAGCAAATTATGGATAACATAGTGAAGAATGGGAATTCCGGAACATCTAATCATGCTCATGCGGAACCTGTACATGGATCAAGAGGCAATCGTTCAAACAGAACAAGGGTATACTGCCTGGTTTAAAGTCAGGAAAGATGTGCATCAGGGTCATATCCTTTCACCATACCTATTCAATCTGTATGCTGAGCAAATAATCTGAGAAGCTGGACTATATGAAGAAGAACGCGGCATCAAGATTGGAGGAAGACTCATTAACAAACTGCATTATGCAAAATGACACAACCTTGCTTCCTGAAAGTGAAGAGGACTTGAAGCACTTCCTGATGAAGATCAAAGACCACAGCCTTTAGTATGGATTACACATCATGTGAAGAAAAGAAAACTCCTCACAATTGGACCAGTAAGCAACATCGTGATAAATAGAGAAAAGATTGAGGTTGTCAAGGATTTCATTTTACTTGGATCCACAGTGAACACCCATGGAAGCAGCAGTCAGGAAATCAAAAGACGCAAACGAGTCTGTCTTGGAAGAAGTACAAGCAGAATGCTCATTAGAAGCAAGGATAGTGAGACTACGTCTCACATACTTTGGACATGCTATCAGGAGGGATCAGTCCTGGAGAAGGACATCATGCTTGGTAAAGTTGAGGGTCAGCGAAAAAGAGGAGGACCAATGAGATGGAGTGAGACAGTGGCTGCAACAGTGGGCTCAAGCACAGCAATGATTGTGAGGATGGCGCAGGACCGGGCTGCGTCTTGTTCTGTTGCGCATGAGGTTGCTATGAGTCGGAACCGACCTGACGGCGCCTAAAAACAACAACAACAACATCTGAGCTATCTCATAACCTCCAGTGTTGCCTTTTCCCATTCCATTATGTACCCTGAAATCTGAGTAATAGTTCTAACTATACATTTGATCATTTTACTCCCCTACTCGAAATTCTTCAATAGCATCATATCAACTGAGGGATTAGAGCTCAGCTCCTTGGCATGGAGTGATCTGGCCCTTGTTCATCTTTCCAATTACTCTAGTATCAAACACCAAATTCTCTCCTATTAACCCAGCACATTACTGACATGTTTAAACTGGGATTTGATTTGTGAGCATAGGGTACTAATTTATGTTTTTACATTTTAAAGGGAGAATATAGAGAGGTTTCAAAGATCACCTGAAATTATTCAAAAGTCTGCTAAAAAGAACCTGTGAGAAAGGTGACTGTACTTTTAGAACGGAATTCAGGACGTAAAGCCTGCCAAAGAATGTTTTTGTACGTGTATTTTTGAAGAGTATTGCTGAAGTTTAACATTCAGTGACATTGTATTTTTTGAAAGAAATATCTTTTATTAACATGACAAGAAATTGGGATTGTCCTTCCCGGGAAACTTAGAATTTATGATTCTCAACTCTGAGGAAAGTTTAAGGATTTAAGGCAGTTTAGTTTTGTTGAAAGTCTAACATACGATTTGATAAAAATTTATTAAAAGGAGATTTTTTTGTAAAAGTCAGATGTGTCCTAGAATTTCTTAACTTAGGACTTAACTAATTTAGATCTTCTTTATAGTTCTCCTGATTGTTGTTGTTAGCCGCTGTTGAGTTGATTCTGACTCACAGTGACCATGTACGATAGAGTAGAACTGCCCCATAGGGTTTCCTAGGCTGTAATCTTTACAGGAGCAGATTGCCAGGTCTTTTCTCCTGTGGAGTGGCTGGTGGGTTTGAACCGAAGACCTTTTGGTTAGCAGTTACGTGCTTAAGCTTTGCGCCACCAAGCCTCCTTCAACTAACCTTGTTGACCAGTATTTCTTTTTCTTGGTCTTAGAGCTTTGGTCCAAGGACAGCATGTGAAAATGCCCCGAGACCTGTACTTTGCTGTGTGAATGTCGTTGCTTTGTGGGCCTCTCTGAGGAGGAGCAGCTTTTCTTGGCAGCTGTGAAAATGCTCTGTGCCTGCTAATTGTGAGGGGAGGGGGGTAGGGGATTTTCAGGAAAATAAGTCTGGGGAGTTTGCCATTAGAGTTTTGTTTTGACAGTAACATTTTTTCTGTGGTTGTCCTTTAGTTTTTTTGAGACAAGTCCTCATCACTTTTTAACAATTTCTTGTATTTTGGTGGCAAATATACTTACATTTATAGGTTTTAACTTAGAACAGCCTTGTGACAGACCCAGAACCCGTTGCTGTCGAGTCAATTCCGACTCATAGCGACCCTATAGGATAGAGCAGAACTGCCCCATAAGGTTTCCAAGGAGTGGCTGGTGGATTTGAACTGCCAACTTTTTGCTTAGCAGCTGAGCTTTTAACCACTGCGTTACCAGGGCTCCAGCCTTGTGACAGGCACTCAGAAATGCTTGCAAAGGCTACTCTCCCTGAGAGGACTCAATGCAGAACTTCTTGTGTACCAGTGGGACCTATTATCTCCTTTGTCAGAATCTTCTCTGCTTGACACTCTCAGTCTTGTAGGTCACAGGTTCTCAAATTTGAGTGTGAACATCACCTGGAACAGTGGTTAAAGCATTCTATGCTGGACCCCACTTCTGAATTTATAATTCAGTAGGTCTGAGGTGTAGGTCCAATGATTTTATTTCTAACAGGTTCTAGGTGGTGCTGATGGCACACTTTAAAAACCACTGGTCTAAAACCCAGGACAGGGTTTCTCAAAGTGTGTTTCAAGGACTGCCTTTTTGAAAAGCACCTGGGGCTTGTTGAAGATGCACATCTTTGGTTCCCACCCCAGGTCTGCGGAGCCAGATTCTCTGGGTTTTGGGATCTATAGGATCCACCTCACAGGTGATTCTTTGGCACCTTACTGTTTGCGAGCTGCTGACTTAGATGCAGTGATTCACAGCCCTAGCTGTGCATTAGAATTATGTGGGGAGTTAAAAAGTTATTAATACCCAGTCCCTCCAACCCCCCCCCCCCCGTAAAAATTCTGACTCAAATGAGCACCAAGATTTAAAACAACAACAAAAAATACCAAGGAAGTTCTACCGGTTGCCCTTGAGTGGACCCTGACTCATGGCAATCCCATGTGTGTCAGAGTAGAGTTGTGCTCCATAGGATTTTCAGTGGCTGATTTTTTGGAAGTAGATCATCAGGCCTTTCTTTCAAGGTGCCTCTGTGTGGACTCAACCAACCAGCCTTTAGGTTAGCAGCTAAGTGCTTTAACTGTTTGCACTAACCAGGCACTCCAGGTGATTCTAGGGACTGTGATACTGTGAAAGCAAGGATTCTCTGTCTTGAGTGTTGAGTGCTTGTGGGAACTGGCTAGGGTCTTCCCGGAGTCAGGTTCCTTGAGAATGTAGCCAAAAGCCTTGTTAAACTCCATCTAAGGCTACTAACTACCATAAGGGCAAATTCCAAAGAACTTTGAAGAGAGAGTTCTACATCTATATGTTTGTGTCTGTAGGTTTATAATTGGCATTGCAAGCTATAAGTCTAATATTACTTTGCTAACTGTATTTCACTTAGCCTAAGATTTAGTTTCGTGTATTTGTCTTACTCTGCATGATAACTGGTGTTGTGTCTGGTAGCTCTGTGCAAATATATGCAGTATTCTCATTTGAAGACACTTGGATTTATTCCCTCTGTATTAGAGGTCAGCAGAGAGAAGAGATAAGTGATCACATTCCAGCTTAATATAGCAGAGGAACTGTGCCAGTGAGGAATTTTAGGTAGACGCAGAATGACTCAGGAGCGGGTAGACATATTGAAGAAGGAAAAACAGATGCAGGAAATGATGGTGTTTAACCTGTAGAGATTAGAATTCTAAGTCCACGAGGATGTAGGGAGTGCTGAGGTATCAGGAAAGCTCTGACTGGGTTTTCCTGAACTTTCTAGGAAATTTTACAACTGCTCTTAGAGACACTTTGAACAGCTGGTTGCTTCCTTAGCCTTGGAGACCTGCAGCACTTCCTAAGGGTCTTGGGGCCTGAGGACAACAGTGCCTGAGTGGGAGGAGACGGGGCTTCCACAGACAGCATCTAGGAGCCAACATGAAGTCCCCTGTCCCTCGTGGGATTGCACTGGGGCTCTGACATTTGCAGACCAGAGGCAGATTCCTGACGTGTGACATCAGCGAAATTCTCTGACTTATTGTTTGATTGATTGTTGTTATATATTTTAATTTACTCAAAATATCTTGTTTTTAAGTCCCTGTCCCCCCTTCCTGAGGCCTCTGGTAACCACTAGTCTTTTGTCTTGATGAATTTGCTTACTGTAGATATTTCGTATAATCTGGCTTATTTAGTTTTGAGACGGCAGTCAGACATTTCACGTTGTGCCATCTGGGAAGGTCACTCGGAGCTCAGTGAGCTTGTCATATAACCTGGCCGCTTAGTCACAGGACCACCTGAGGCGCGGTGAGATCGTGTAGATGCGGGACTCAGGGTGCTCCTCAAGGAGAAGGTGTTCCTGTTTCTAACAGGTGTTATTCCAAGGTCATCCACAGGGGACAGAGGATTCTGTCTCAGTTACTTCCCTGTACAAGCAGCCCCCAGCCACTCAGGGTTTGTTGCCCGTCTGTTTGTGGGGTTTGCTGTTTTATTTGCATAGACGACTTTACACATCTGGTCCTGAGAACAGTCCACCCTGTTGCCGTTCACTCGGCGACTTCACACGTCTGGTCCTGAGAACAGTCCACCCTGTTGCCGTTCACTCAGCGAGCCTGACCACAGCATTCGCAGTATTTTTGGAATTTTGAAAATGAAATGAACTGCTTTTTGATCCGGCAGATTTTTCAGGCGACGTCTCTCCCCGCTTTGCTTGTTTGCTTCTGTGCACCTCCTTCTCACTGGCAGACTCTTCCTGAGCCGGCACAGTGCTGCCTTCCCCGCAGCACTGGACCATCCCGGCCTCTGAGCCCGCACAGTGCTGCCTTCTCTGCAGCAGTGGCCCGTCCCAGCCTCTTTCTCTTTACACTGGCCGTTTAAGCAGACATTTAAGCAATTATCCTGCTCAGCTTCATTATTCTGCTCTCACAGCTCCAGTAATAGCTCACTTTGAAAGAGGGCCTGCTCATGCTGAAATTTGTGTTAGCTTCCTGGTTCCTGGAAGGACACCCTCACTCCCCCTCATCTCTGCTCTCTCTTTTGTTTACCTGAGCTCTCTCTGTGGTGGGAAAGCACACGCACCAAAGGCCAAATATTCCATGTGAAGTCAGTCTTCTCAGTATGATAATTTTTCAATTAATGGTCTACTATTTTTAATAATTGCAAAGAAAATTGAGACCATTCATTTTCTCTAAAACATCTTTTGTAGTCTAAAAAACATGTTTTCCGTTTCCTGGTACTTTAACATTCTGATTGATTTTGATTACCTATTTGTAGATGCAGTAAGGGGAAATAAAAAGGCCTGAAACATTTTCTTTTTCTCTTTGTTCTGGAACTGTCTGAAGTAGTCATGCCCACACATGAATGATCAGCTCGAAGGCCAGTGGAATTTTCTTGCACTTCTACCTGCTCCTGCTTGGCAGTGTCCTCCAGTCACCTCTGTAGACCCCAGAGCCACTCGTGGACCGCCCCCACCCCATGGGAGGCCAGCTCCTGTTTCCTGAGCTAACTTTAGTGCAATCCAGGGTGGGGACTTAGGTGGGGTATGGTCCTGACAGCAGGAATAAGGGAAGAGTAAGCCCCTGAAGTGGTCTTCCACTCCTGCTCCTCTGGTCCCTGCACGGTCTTATTCTAAGCCTCTCCTGCTTCCATAAAGACCTCTTCCAGTTTGCCACAAAATGGGACACTGGGTGCTTTGTGGACTCATTCTACCACTGTTACTCCATTCATGGCATCCCACATGGCTGATCAACAATACCTAAAAGCACTCTATGCATCTTTGTGGGTTTAGGTCTTCCTGGTTGGTCTTCAGGAGGTCCACGGACCCACTGAAATTACATGTAAGAATTTTTTTAAACGTATGTTTATGCATTTTTTTGGGGAGCGAGTCCATCAGATTCTCAAGTTGCTATATGAACAAAAGATGTTTAAAGAGGTCAAACAGTAATCACAGATGTGGTAGTGGGAGATCTGGAGACAGTGTTTAGTTTAACAGAAATATTTTTTGAGCACCTACAATGTGCCAGGCAGTGTTCTAGGCTCTTGATACTTCAGTGAACAAAAAAGGCAAAAAATCCTAATCTCATGAAGTTTACATTTCAGTGGGGGGAGATGGACAACAAATAGCACATATAATGGATTTTACAGTATATTAGAGAATGATAAGTATCATGGGAAAAATAAAGCAGGATAAGAGACATCAGGAATATGGTGGGAAGTGGGCTGGCAAAGTGCTGTTGTGATTTCAGGGTAGGTTTTATTGAGAAAGTGACATTCTAGTAAAATCTTGGAGAGGGAATTAACCATCCTGTGGATATCTGAGGGAAGAGTGTGCCAAGCAGAGGGAACAGCTAGTGCAATGGCCCTAAGATGCAATGACCTAGAGCATACCTGGTATATCTCCAGTGGTGCACTGGAGCAAGTGAGGTGAGAGTAGTGGGCAGTGAGTCAGAGGGGAATGGTGTGTGTATGTGTGTGTGTACATGAAGCAGGACCTTGTAGGTCTTTGTACATGACCTTGGAAAGCCCTTGGAGAGTTTTGAACAGAGGAGAGATGTGACCTGACTTAGGATATAAGAGGATCACTCTGGTTGGTGTGTGTCTTAGTCATCTAGTGCTGCTATAACAGAAATACCACAAATGGATGACTTTAACAAACAGAAATTTATTCTCTCATAGTCTAGGAGGCTAGAAGTCTGAATTTAGGGCACCAGCTCCAGGAGAAAGCTTTCTCTCTCCGTTGGTTCTGGGAGAAAGTCTTTGTCATCAATCTTCTCCTGGTCTAGGAGCTTCTCAGCACAGGGAACCCAGGTCCAAAGGACGTGCACTGCTCCTGGCACTTCTTTCTTGGTGATGTGAGGTCCCCATGTCTCTCTTCTTGCTTCTCTCTCCTTTTATCTCGTATAAAAGTTGCTGCAGACTATAGCCCAAGAAAACTCAGGCTGTGACCTGAGTAAGGGTGTTACATCCCACCCTAATCCTCTTTAACATCACCTAATCTTGCCTCATTAACCACAGGCAGAGATTAGGATTTACAACACATGGGAAAATTACATCAGATCACAAAATGGAGGACAACCACACAATACCGGGAATCATGGCCTAGCCAAGTTGACATACGTTTTTGGGGAACACAGTTCAATTCATAACATAGAGAGACTATGCTTTGCAGTCACCCAGAAGAGAGAGTATGATGATGTGAACCAAGATGATGGCAGCCCAGTGCTGGGAGGTGGTTGTTTTGACTTTGTATATATTCGGAGGTAGAGCCAACAAGATTTGCTGGTAGATCAGATATGGATTGTCAGAGAAGGAGTCAAAGATGACTCCAAGGCTTTTAGCCTGAGTTGCTGAAAGGGTGGAATTAATGGGAAAAGCGAGGGCTTTTAGGACAGACAGGACTTGGATCTCAGCTTCAATACTTGTTGGCTGTGTTGTGACCTGATTTGTGGGCAAATGACTTAAACTCTCAGAGTCTCAGTGTTTTTGTTTTCACACTAGGGACAATCATAGCTATCTCACAGGATTATTATGAGGAATTAATATAATGTGCTTGTGAGCCTGGTGTATAGTACATTCAACAAATGCCAATCCCTTTACCCAATCTTCTTTTAGGGAGGGAGGGAGAGGGTGAGATAAGGGGGGGGGGTGCAGAGAGAGAGAGAATATGCATATGTTTTCTATTGCCACCTTCATCCCCACCATTTGGTCCCTAAGAGGACTTTTTATCCCTTTGTTTTCTATTGTTTCTGGACTAAAATGCTTACAAAGTCTTAACGACACCTTATGCTTACTTCGAGTTGGAAGGGTAGGAGAGGACCTATCACACTGGCAGGAAGGAGGCTCCAGGAATTAATGGTGTGAGGTGCCTGGGGCTGGCACAGGCAGCTGGGGGCTCTGAGGAGAACCTTGTTCACTTGCAGTTCCTCGACCTCCAACTTCTTAGAGTTCTTGGTTGCTAGAAGGTAAACATATAAACTCCCTCGGGGAAGAGATTCTGTCTGTTTGCTTCCCTGATGTCTATGAAAAAACAAACAAACAAACAAAAACACACCCCATTGTCATCAAGTCGATTCCGACTCATAATGACCCTACAGGACAGAGTAGAACTGCTCCATAGGGTTTCCAAGGAGCCACTGGTGGATTCGAACTGCCGACCTTTTGGTTAGCAGCCACTTAACCACTGCGATGTCTATGCCTGATACAGGATAATCCCGCAATAACTTTTGTTGAATAAATGAATCCCTGCCTGCCTCTTATCTTTCTCTGCTTCTGCCCCTACGTACTCACCCTCAATATCCACCTTGAAGCTCTCAGGATAGTGGGGCTTCAGTGGGGAAATGGAGTTGGGGCAGTTCTTGCTTCTTACAGTAATGGATGTGCTTTCCATTGGTTTCCCCATAAAACTACTATGTTACACATGATGGCTGTGTTCTACAAGACTTGTCCTTAAGAATACAATAGTGGACTTGGAACTCAATTCTTTGTTACATTTTTCTTCCCATTAGAAATACATTCCAAGTCCAAACAACCAACTTGACACTAAACCAGAATATCACTGATTCATATGCTAGGTTTGTCTGTTCCTTAATTTACTGTTTTTATAACTCAGTTGTTCTCACTTTTCAGGCTCCTGGTTAGAGATTTAAAGTTAGGTTCATCTAATCAATCAACTCACATTATAGGTATTTTCCCCATTCTTCCATTCTTCCTGGTTTCCATGCTTGAAGTCAGATTGTTCAAGCTGATCCTAAAAGGATACAACCTTGGGCAAGTTATTCAACCTCTTTGAATCTCAGTTTCCCCATCCATAGAATAGGAATAGTATAAAGTATATTGCATGCTGCTGTGAAGAAGGCACTTGTCATGGGGTGAGGTTTTCATAAATTGTGGTGCGTCACATGGCAGTTTTTTTTTTTTTTTTAAGGGGCAAAAAGATAAAAGGGGACTTGAGCATGTGGAAGACAAAAAGCCAACATGAAAAATTGCTCCAGGTTAGCATTTCCACCCGTTTGTGTGCATGATTCCTGCTCTGACAGATTTGTGGGATGGTAGAGATCAGAGGAGCTGAGGAGGCCATGAAGAGTAACCAGGTTTATTATACTCACAGTGTCCAGAGTCAGGGAAGCATGTGTGCCATGACGTAGGGCCACACAGGGGGTTGCACCTGGAGACAAGGTAACAATAAGCTGGAATTGTAGGAGAGGGCTGATGTATAACAAGATGGGTGGGGTTAGCTAGGTTGAGTGGGTTTCCTGGGGATTGGACATTTTGAATAATTCTGCTGGCTCAGGGGGCATAGAGTACCTGGCCCCACAGCTATTAACATGGTTGCAAGTGGCCCAGGTGTGTGAGAATCTGATGAGGGGAGTAGTTGGAGGGTGGACTTAATCAACCACTCAAGAAGGAGAACAAACTGGTCTCCAGACAGGGACTCAAAACTATGTCAAGACAGCATTTAAAGACAATGGTATTGCAGTTCCTTCTTCTCTTGCGGTGAGATGAGGTGTGATGTGGAGAGAGGTGGTCTATGGGCTCTCCAGTCAAATGCCAAAGGTCTGGGCACCAGGCTAAACACAAAAGCAAGGGGACTGGCAGTGGTGAAGAGGGAAGAGCCTCTGCAGAGAGTCTCATGTAAGAGATGAGGGCAGAGGAGAGTGGGGAAGTCAGCAGCAGCTTGGGTGCAGGGGTGGAGCGGGTGGAGGAATGAGAGTTGACCTCATGGCCATCTGGACAATCGTACCTACTACTTCTGGTGCCAGTTCTTTTTTCTTTTTCAGAGAATTAAGAGATATCAGCCAGCAGGCTCTGGGGGCAGAGGAATCTAAGCACAGCCAACTTTCTAGAGCTGGGTGAGAAAGTGGGCAGCAAGCAGAAGAGCAGGAACTGAAGGAGAGAGTAGTTTCTATTTTTTATGTTTGATTTCAAGCCAGCAAGGGTGAACTACTTCTGAACTACTTACAGTTATCTAGTGCTGCTGTAAGAGAAATACCACAAGTGGATGGCTTTGACAAGCAGAAATTTATTCTCTCACGGTCTAGGACGCTAGAAGTCCAAATTCAGGGTGCTGGCTCCTGGAGAATGCTTTCTGTCTCTGTCAGCTGTGGGGGAAGGTCCTTGTCATTAATCTTCTGGTCTAGGAGCTTCTCAGCGCAAGGACCCTGAGTCTAAAGGATGCTCTTGGCTCCCAGTGCTTCTTTCTTGGTGGCATGAGGTCCCTCTCCTCTCTGCTCGATTCTCTCTTTTCTATCTCAAAAGAGATTGATTCAAGATACAACCTAACCTGTAGGTTGACTCCTGCGTGATCTCATTAACATCATAGAGGTTAGGGTTTTCAACACATAGGATAATCACATCAGATCACAAAATGGTGGAAAACCACACAATACTGGAGATCATGTCCTAGACAAGTTGACACACATTTTTGGGGGACACAATTCAATCCATGACAAGCCTGCATACACACTTCTTCAGTAGTCCTTTTGTTTTTTTAACCCCTACATCAAATCATCCAACTACTGTGCACCTTCCAAGTCCCTGCTCAAATGCTGTTTCCTCTAGGACCTTGCTAACCAAGTTGTGGTCCAGGAACAAACACCATCAGCATCAAGTGGAAGCTTGTTAGAAATGCAAGACCTCACGTCCTTCCCCATACCTGTTAAATGAGAATCTGTGTTTTGATAAAACCTCCAGGTGATTAACATGTATGTTAAGTGTTGAAGTACACTGGTCTAAGGCTTTCCTTACTTCCATTGTCCTCTTAACTAAGCATAGTTGTCCCCACTTTTGACATTCCATGGCACCTTTTCATATTTCTCTTATGGCATTTCATTTATTCAGTCATTTAAAATATATTGATCATTTAATATGTGTAAGCACCGTAGACATTGTAATGTATTGGGACTGTAAATACATAATGAAAAAGACACCAACTGTAATCACCGTTGATTACAGTCCAGCACTGGTGGCAAAAGGCAACACCAACACATTGCAATATAGTGTAACTAGGGCAATAACATTCATGTTGTAAAGTGTTAGGAGAACACAGCCCACATTGCCTTCCGCCTTTTAACTGGAATTAGTTATGAATGTGTCTTACCTCTCCTTCTCAAGGGTAGGATGGTGTCTCATTTCCATGCACCATAGCCCCTCCTCAGTGGTGTGCTCAGAGGAGGTACACGATAAATGTTGAATGTCTTTAATTTCCATGATGGAAAGGATAAACTTTGTGCTAGAAAAATGCCTCTTAATGTGTCTTAGTACTTGGGAAATGTCTTTTGACCCCAGGGGAAGCTAATTAACGACTTAAAGAGAAAGCTAAGGATTTAACTAAAATTAACTATTATTTTTCCTTAGCAGGGATAATTAAGAAGGCATTCATTCAACAAGTATTTATTGAAGGTGCATTACATGTCCATTAGACAGACCCTCCCTCTGTCCCCCAAGCTCAAGATGAAATGTTGAACCAACCATGTAGGACAGGGGCTGATGTTCTCTGATGAGTGGCTGTGGGAATTCAGAGGTGGGAGAGATTTGACTGGGAGAAGAGAGAGAGAGGGAAAAGCATTTCTGGGAGAGAGAAAACAGGTGTCCTCCCTATCCTAACTCTGAATACTTGAATATTTACTTTAATGACTTACCGGAATTTTTACACAAAAGCCACTGTCTGATTGGGAAACAAGCTACAAAGAGTTTGCACGGTCTCATTAGCATTTGTCTGGAGGGAAGATGTGGAATGAGTGAAGACCCTATCTTAGATGTTCTTTCAATAAGGTCCTGTCTTTTTGCCCCGGTTGTGTAAAAAGGTTGAATAAAAAGGTCTTTGAGGGGTTAACCTTACAAGGGTCCCGTGTTTTCTTCTGCTAAGTACCTGGAGCTACTAATTTAGTGTTCAATTTAGATATTATTTTTATCACATTATTTCATTGTCGTTTACCTTAAAAAAATGTTGTTTATGTTGAGGAAGCAATTCTTATCTGATACTGTCCAGTATCCTTGTGTACTGTCCACAAACAGGCGTAGCTAATAATTTCATTAGGTTTTAATGATTAGGTTGTTGGTGTATTAAACACTTTATGTTATGAAGAAATCCTTGGTGGGTTGCTATATAGTCATTTAAGAATATTTACTAATATTTGGGGTGATTAGTGGGGATTTTTGGATGGGATGGGGTTGCCTTATTGTTTTTCTCATTTAAGACAATGAAATATAGTCGCCCATTATCTGAGCATTAGTTTCTAAATGTGCTCTCAGGAGTGGCTAGCTTTAGGATAACAAGGAGTGCCAGAACTGTGATTTCAACAGTTGAGGGAGGAGTGAGTATGAACTGATTAGGTAATAAGCATACATCCTGCTTTTTCGATTCAAAGACCCTCACTCCCACCATTTCAATGTTTTTGAAATTAGAGTTTATTTTATTACCTGCATATACATTTTGTATGATAATATTTCTGTTACTGTTTTTGGTGGGTTTCAATAAATGGCATCCCTCCTCTCTACCCCATTTCAAAGCCAATTCAGAAATAAGACAATAGAATATACAGATTGAGAGTAAAATGATCAGTTTTATTGGTGATAGATTGGAGGATGTAGCTTACTCTGAGTATTCTAAACAGTAGCATTTATCTTAGTTGATGCCTCCCGCTAATCTGGATGGAGAAAAAAGGGGAAAGAGATGTTATTTCCCACGCCAGGAGTTTGGTTAAATTAGCTTCACCAAGCTGAGAAACCTGGTCCAATAGTGCTGGTCCTCATTGGCTAAATCACTCCACCTCCAGGGCGAGGAAATGAGAGACTGGTCACAATGCCAGGGTGTCAGAAATTTCTTCCTGCCATTATAGGTGTCACAGAGTCACTTTGATTGTCCCCAAGACAGTATGATGATGGTTTCTCTTTAATGGGGAAGTGGTTTAGCACCTCTTGGAGGTACTGAGATTAGCCAGTTTGGAAGTGGGGGATGCAGTTAGGGACCCTGTTGTCAAGGAAAACGAAAAAAAAACAAACCCGTTGTTGCTGAGTTGATTCCCACTCATAGCGACCCTATAGGACAGAGTAGAACTGCCCCACAGGGCTTCCAAGGAGTGCCCGATGGATTCGAACTGCCGACATTTTGGTTACAGCCAAGCCGGATATGATTCCTAATTTTTATGTTTTGAGTGTTTAAAAGGAGAAACTAAAAAAGTCTCTGGGAGAGAAAGTGGAAGAAGGGTAACTAGATTTTCCTCTGCTCTTTTGAAAACTAGGCTCAGTGTCAAAATATACATTTGAAAATAGGCTTAATTAAACTCATTGTAGACTCCTGTATGTGTGTATGTCTGGGGAAGGGGCCAGCAATTGAAAGAGGAAGAGGGGAGATGGAGGGAATATAAAAATACTTTGTTATTTTGTAATTTAAAATCAAGTTGCTAATAACTGTGGCCTTAATTCTTTTTAATTCTTTTTAAAATTGGAAATAAATAGTTAAATGATTCAAAAGAGAATAAAGATGCATTTCCTTCCAAGCTCATTCTCTCAGAGTTCCCCTTTCAAACACAACTATCGTTTCAAGGTTGGGTTTTTGTGTGTGTGTGAATCTTTTCAGAGATATTTATGCATAGTAAGTATTTTGTTTGTTTTGCACAATTGATGAATGTTAAAGATACTTCCAGATAAATATGTTAGGAGATAATTTATAATATTTATAATATTATATGCCATTTTTTTCCCCAGTAAAGGCTGGTTCATTGCATTTTGTTTTTCAGTTACATTGGCTTTTTTTCTGAAGGTTTTTTCTCCCCCTAAGTTTTATTTATTTTGTTGTTGTTGAGAATATACACAGAAAAACATATACCAATTCAACAGCTTCTGTGTGTACAATTTAGTGACAATGATTACATTCTTCGAGTTGTGCAGCCATTCTCACCCTTGTTTTCTGAATTGTTCCTCATTAACATAAACTCACTGCCCTCAAAGGACCCTGTCTAATCTTTCGAGTTGTTGTTGTCAGATTGATCCCATATAGATAGGTCATTCTGTGACCTCAATATCAACTCTGCTGTGTGATCCTTGTCTATCAGAGTAACCCTGTTTACAATTACTAATAGATGAGTTAAAATCTGTTAGAAAGAATCAAAGCATAATGGTTATTGAAATGGGCATCCTTTGTACCAATGTATTTCAAAGTGTATATTTCAGATTTGTTTTTCTTGCAGTGTCTCTGTGAGGTATGCTTCCATGGTTACCAGGTGATAGGCATAATGGGAATAAAACTGTATGGAGAACTGAAATGGAATTATTATTGCAGATCCCTCCACAGAGGGCATTCATTGTCACCCCGTTTCCCTTGGGCAATTTGGAGACTCACAGACCCTGAATACAAAAGATAAGTATATGCTTATTGGATAGCTGGTACTTTCCCCTGTTGTTGTTGTTACGTGGTGTCAGGTCGGTTCCAACTCATAGCGACCTTGTGTACAGTAGAAGGTAACACTGCCCGGTCCTGCGCCATTCTTACAATTGTTGCTATGTTTGAGTCTGTTGTTGTAGCCACTGTGTCAGTCCATCTTGTTGAGGGTCTTCCTCTTTTTTGCTGACCCTCTACTTTACCAACAATGATGTCCTTTGCCAGAGACTGATCCCTCCTGATAACATGTCCAAAGTATGTGAGACAAACTCTTGCTATCCTTGCTTCTAAGGAGCATTCTGGCTGTGTCTCTTTCCAGACAGACTTGTTCATTTTTCTGGCAGTCCATGGTATGGTCAATATTCTTTACAACACCATAATACAAAGGCATCAATTCTTCTTTGGTCTTCCTTATTCATTGTCCAGCTTCTGCATGCATATGGGGCAATTGAAAATACCATGGCTGGGGTCAGGTGCACTTTAGTCCTCAAGGTGACATCTTTGCTTAATTTGCCCTAAGTTTATCTTCGCCTGTTTCGGAGTTACATATACTGCCTTCGAGAAGAACAGAATTTGGAAGGTAAGCAGTGAAGTTAATTTCAACGTGAAAACATTTGTTGCATTTGCAAAGGTATAAGTTTGGCAGAAGTGCTGTGATACGAAGGCAGTCACGTGAAAAAAAACGGAGAACCTGTTCTTAAGAGCAAGTCAAGACTGAAGTTACACAACTCTTTACTTTTAGTATTCTTAGGTTAAAAAAAATAAATAAAAAGACTTCCATAACAACCAAAAGCAGCTTGGGTGGGAGGGGTGGGGAAGCAGCCTTGAGACATGGAAGATGCTGTGCACCAGGAATCGACTTGGGTTGTGTGCCCAACTTTGCCTCTGCATGCATGGCCTTGACCTTGACTAGTTATTTCACCTCCTCTGGTGTCAGTTTCTTTGTCTGTTAGACTGACTAGGTAATCTCACCTGTTCCTTCCAAATCCAACATCCCAATGTCCTAGGAAGTGACTTCAAATGATTTATTCTTTCCTCATCTCAATACAAAACTATAAATTCTACATGGAGATTCTTGTCTGATAATTGAAATAACAGCATCTCTCTCAAAATACTTAACAGCTGAGTGGTTCTGCTGGCAGTAGCAGTATTTAGTTTTTACTCAGCAACACAATTGAATAATCACAACTAATAACAGTGGAAAGCCTTTGGTTTTCTATTGAAATCAGGGCAATTTATGAACTTGTCATGTATTACATATTTTCTTTATAGAGTTTTTTACATATTATTTCCCTCAGAAGTCACAGACTGACTGAGATTAAAATGAGATTTTACTTTGCAATAATTTATTATTGTTACTTGACTACCTTTTTTTTAAACTCAAGTACCTTTATTTAAAATGAGATAACTACTTTCAAAAACCTTTAGTGAAGTATAACACACATACAGAAAAGAGTGCCAATAGAGAATTTAGAACTCAACAAATTTTCATTAAGTAAACACACCCATGAAATCCCTACCCAAGTCAAGAGCTAGAACATTGCCCCAGAAGCCTTCCTTATGGGCTTTCTGTCACCCTCCATCTTCTTTAAGGAGGACTCAACTCCACAGAATAATTTTGTCTGTTTTTGAACTTTATGTAAGGAAAGTTATATAGTATGTTGTAGTGCAATGGATTGCTTTTATACTGCCTTTCTAGCCATGATCTTGTAACTCCCACCCAGTGATTGGGTGGGACTATGCAAATAAGGTGCTGTGGCCCACTAAAGGGATTGGACAGCTTGCTGATAATACAGATAAAGTGCATGGCACCCTTGTGGGGGTAGGACCATGCAAATAAGGTGTATGGAACTCTAACAAGGGAATTGGTCAGTTTTGCCATCATGCTAGGCTTAAAATGAGCCATCCTAGAGGCAGGAAAGGGGGGTTCTCACTACCACCAAGAAAGAAGAGCTAAGAGTGGAGCGCATCCTTTGGGCCTGGGATCCCTGTGCTGAGAACCTCCTAGACCCAGGAGACAGAGAGAGAGCGAGAGCTGTAACTCTGGAGATGGCAAGAGATGGCTAGAAGCAGTGGCAGGGAAATGGCAGCAGCAGAGGCAGCAGAACCAGGAGACAGTGTGATGGGCTTCCCAGCCCATGGAGCAAGAAAGCTGAGTGCCCTTGGGCAGGAGGCTTCCTGGAGGAGTGGAGTGCCTCTGGACACTTATTGGTGGAGCTAAAGAGCTTTGTAACACTCGCCTGAGCAGGACACAGGCTGGGCCGAGGCGCTGAGGGCAAAGAGAGATGTGCCTGTGGGCATGGCTGAGAAGAGGCTGTCCTTATTGAAGACTTGTATCTTGAATTGTAACCTGTTACTTCCCTAATAAACCCCATAACTGTGAGTATGGTCTGAGAGTTCTGTGTGGCCAGTGCGATGAATTACCGAACCCAGCAGAGAAGTAGAGAGTGCCATGTGAGGGATGGCTGATGTCAGAACTGGTAAAAAGGTTGGAGAGAGGAGGTATGTCTGACCTCTGCCTCATAGGAATCAGCCTTGGGCTGTTGATATGGATTCTCCTTCCCCCTTGTGAAATTAGAGGAGGTCAGACTCCCCTACCACGCCATTATTACATCTATATTTTGTTTCTAACTTCTTTCACTAAGTATTGTTTATGAGACTTATTTCATATTGCATATACTTATTCTTTCACTTTAATTGCTGTGTGGAATTCTATTGTATATCACAACAATTTATGTGTTGATTTTACTGTTAAAAGACATTAGTTGGTTTCATATTGGGGCTAGTAATTATAGTACTGCTATGAACAGTTTTGTACATGTATTTGGGGGCACATATGCATACTTTTATATTGAGTATATACCTAGGTGTAGAATTGCTGGGCCATAGGATATATGGATGTTCAGTACATATATTTTAGTAGTTCAGTACAATATATATAGTTTAGTAAAATATCAGTCAGTTTTCCAAAATAGTCATACTAGTTTATATACTCATAAGTGGTGTATGATAATTCCAGTTTGAATTTTCAAATCCTGGCCAATATTTGTGATTGATAGTCTTAAAATGTGGGCATTCCTGTGAATGTCTAGATCTTGTTGTGGTTTTAATTGTACATCCTTGATTACTGATGAGTTTCGTTAATTGTTGCTGTTTTTGTCGTCGAGTTGACTCCAACTCACGGTGACCTTAGGTATAACAGAATGAAATATTGCCTCGTTCTGTGCCATATTCATGATCATTCATACGTTTGAATCGATTGTTACAACTATTATGTAGTGCCTTCCAACCTAAGGGCTCACCTTCCAGCATTATTATTAGTCAGTGTTCTGTTGTGATCCATAAGGCTTTCATTGGCTAATTTTTGGAAGTAGATCATCAGACCTTTTTCCCTAGCCTGTCTTAGTCTGCAGTCTCCACTGAAACCTGTCCACCATGGGTGACCCTACTGATGCTTGTAATACAGGTGGCATAGCTTCTAACCTCATAGCAACACACAAGCCACCACAGTACTGCAGACTGACAGACGGGTGGTGGACTGATGAGTTTAATCAAGCCTATTTTCAAATATTTATTGGCCATTTAGATTTTTGTTTTTGTGACGAACACAGTCAAATCTCTTCCTATTTTTCTGTTGTAGTTCCAGTTATAAATTTTGCAGATATCTTTTCCCAGTCTTTAACTCAACTTTTTACTCTCTATAATATGTGATTTGATGAACAAAAATTCTTTATTTTAATGTAATCTAATTTATCAATTTTCGATTGATGATTGGATCTTTTTGTAATCTGTTTAAGAAATCTTTCTCTACCCAAAGGTCATGAATATATTCTTCTCTATTACCTCTAGTAGCTTTGTTGTTTACTTTTCACATTTAGATCTACATTCTGCCTGAAACTGAATTTTTTTTTCATGTAATACGTGAGGAAGGGATCAAATTCCATTTTTTTCCATATAGATAGCCAGTTGACCCTGTACATTGTTTTGAAAAGTTGGTTATTTCTCCACTGCTCTACAGTGTTCCTTTTGATATTCCTTAAGTGTCCCATATGTATGCATCTGTTTCGCTGTTCTGTTAATTTGGTTTGTCTGTTCTTGCACCAATTCCACTACAGCTTTGTAATAAGTTATGTATGCCATCTAGTCAGGGGCGATTTATCCAGTAGGCAAGGTAAGCACAGTGCTTCCCTTGCTTACAAGATCCTCTGTAGTGAACAATTTCACATACGTTTCACCACATCTTTGATCTTTGATGGGGTGAAACCTGTGAAATTTTTCACTACAGATTTGTAAGTAAGCATGAGTAAGCCTGTGTGCACCTTGCTTACTGGGCCATCTGCCCCTGTCAGGAACTGTAAATTTAAAAAGAGGCTTTGATTCTGTAGGAAGGTGCTGTGGGGCTGGGAGAGAGACAGATGCCAGCCACACTTAGAAGCAGAATCTTTGATGTGGTGAAAAAATTTGAAATTGTTTACTACAGATAGATGATCTGGTAAGCAAGGGAAGCACCGTGCATCTAGTACAGTAACTTCTCCCACCTTTTTCCCCATCTCAAAAGTTTCATGGTTGTTTTTGGTCATTTTTATTTCTATATGATATTAAAATCAGCTTGTCAATTTCTACAAAATAACCTGCTGAGATTTTGAATGGGATTGTATTGAACCTGTGGATGAATTTTGGGAGAAATGACATTATAACAATATTGAATCTTCCAATGTGTGGACATAGTGTAACCATCAATTTGTTTAAAGTTTCTTTAATTTCTACTAATAAAACCTAGTGTTTTTTTTGTATAGGTCTCATACATCTTTTGTTCAGTTTATTCGTAGGTATTTGATATTTTTGGATACTATTGTAGATAGTGTCTTTTTAAAAAAATTTCATTTACTGTTTGTAGCTAATATATAGAAATACTGATTTTTGCAGCTGTTTATCCTGGTCAGGAGCCCTGGTGGCTCAGTGGTTAAGAGCTCGCCTGTTAACCAAAAGGTTGACAGTTCAAATCCACCAGCTGCTCCTTGGAAGCCCGATGTGGCAGTTCTACTCTGTCCTGTAGGGTCTCTATGAGTCGGAATCGACTTGTCAGCAGTGGATTTTTGGGTTTTAGTCCTTTCACAACCCCTTGTTTTTATTAGAACATGTTTGACTTTCAGGTCGCTATAATGTATGCGTCCAGGAAACTGCTACATAGGACTTCATTTAAAAACGCAATGCTGACAGAAGTGATGTATCTGCATAGCTGTCTGTACTGACTCCATTGCTTACTTCGTCGTCGCCACTGGACTGTGACTGTGGGTTAGGGTTGTACTTGTCTTGTTTACCTTTATATTCCCGTGCCTGTCAGACAGTAGGTATGTATTCAGTATGAGCTAAATGAATAAGGGAAAGACAAGGAGACTGTTGAAGTGTTTTACAATCTGATCTAAGTATAATAATTTGCATGTAGCTCAGATTTGAGAGATTATCCATTTATTTACATCTATTTATTGAGAACCTGCCGTCTGTCAGGTTCTGAGGATACAGTGGTAACAACACAGGCAGTGTCCCTTCTTTCAGGATGCTTACATTCTTGTGGGAGAGACAGATGATTAAATAAATAAATACAAAGGAATAAGATTATTTCAGACAGTGATAATTGCTATAAAGAAAATAAAACAGAGCAACGTGATAGAGAGTGACTGGAGTGTGATAAATAGGGTGATTGGGGAAAGCCTTTTGAACTCTGACCTGGGAGAACATATCAGGCTGAGGAAACAGAAGTGCAGAGCCCTGAGGTGGGAGCCAGCTTGGTGAGTTCAGTGGGGAGTGTGGTGGAGGGTGAGTCATGGGAGAAGGTGATGGGAGACTGGAGAGGTTAGACAGACAATCATCCAGGGCTAAATGTTTCGGTGTCTGTCACATCTGTTCAACTTTGCCTTTGTGGTGTGAAAGCTATCATTAGAGTGTGGCTGTGTTCCAACAAAGCTTTATTTACAAAAACAATTTGGCTTGCAGGGTATAGTTTCTAAACCTTGGTTTAGGCTATAGGAAAGGAGATAAGAAATTATTATTATTTTTTTCCATTGTACTTTAGATGAAGGTTTACAGAACGAATAGTTTCTTATTAAACAATTAGTACACATATTGTTTTATGACAATGGTTAATAACCCCACGACATGTCAACACTGTCCCTTCTCAACCTTGGGTTCCCTATCACCAGCTTTCCTGTCCACTCCTGCCTTCTAGTCCTTGTCGCTGGACTGTTGTGCCCCATTAGTCTCGTTTTATTTTATGGGGCTGTCTAATCTTTGGCTGAATGGTGAACCTTGGGAATGACTTCATTACTGAGCTAAAAGGGTGTCTGGGGGCCATACGCTCGGGGTTTCTCCAGTCTCTGTCAGGCCAGTAAGTCTGGTTTTTTTTTTTTTTTTTCGTGAATTAGACTTTCGTTCTACATTTTTCTCCAGCTTTGTTCAAGACCCTGGGTTGTGATCCTGGTCAGAGCAGTCAGTGGTGGTAGCTGTATCTAGTTGTACTGAACTCAGTCTGGTGGAGGCCATGGTAGTTGTGGTCCATTAGTCCTCTGGATTAATCTTTCCCTTGTATCTTGTTTTCTTCATTCTCCCTTGCTCCCAAAAGGGTGAGACCAGTGGAGTATCTTAGATGGTTGCTCACAGGCTATTAAGACTCCAGATGCTATTCACCAAGGTAGAATGTAGAACATTTTCTTTATAAACTGTGTTATGCCAATTGAGCTAGATGTTCCCTGCCACCAGGATCCCACAGCCCTCCGCCCAGCAGTTCAGTCCCTCAGGGAGTTTGGATGTGTCTATGCAGCTTCCACGACTTTGCCTTGCACAAGTTGTGCTGGCTTCCCCAGTATTGTGTACTGTCTTAGCCTTCACCAAAGTTATGACTTATCTTTTGTCTATTTAGTATTTCCACCCCACCCCTCCCATCCCTTGTAACCAACAAAAATTGTTTCTTTTTGTGTGTAAAGTTTTTCATGAGTTTTTACAATAGAGGTCTCATACAATATTTGTCCTTTAGTGATTGACTTATTTCACTTAGCATAATGTCCTCCAGTTTCATCCGTGTTATGAGATGCTTCACAGATTCATCATTGTTCTTTACCTTTGCATAATACTCCATTGTGTGTATGTACCATAGTTTGTTTATCCATTCATCTGTTGATGGGCATCTAGGTTGTTTCCATCTTTTTGCTGCTGTGAACAATGCCGCAGTGAACATGGCTGTGCATATGTCTGTTCGTGTGACAGCTTTTGTTTCTCTAGGATATATTCCTAGGAGTGAGATTGCTGGATTGTCTGGTATTTCTATTTCTAGCTTTCTAAGGAAGTGCCATATCATTTTCCAAAATGATTATGTCATTTTGCATTCCCACCAGCAGTGCATAAGAGTTCTGATCTCCCCATAGCCTTTCCAACATTTGTTATTTGCAGTGTTTTTGATTCGCGCCAGTAATGCGGGGGTGAGATGGCATCTCATTGTGGTTTTAATTTGCATTTCTTTAATGGCTAGTGATCGCGAGCATTTCCTCATGTGTCTGTTGGCTGCTTGAATGTCTTCTTTGGTGAAGTGTCTGTTCATTTCCTTTGCCCATTTTTTAATTGGATTATTTGTCTTTTTGTTGTAGAGGTGTTGGATTTTCTTGTATATTTTAGAGATTAGACCTTTTTCTGACTTGTAATGTCCAAAATTTTTTTCCCAGTCTTTAGGTTCTCTTTTTACTCTTTCGGTGAAGTCTTTTTTTTTTTTTTTTTAAATATTTTATTGTACTTCAGGTGAAGGCTTACAGAACAAACAGTTTCTCATGTAACAGTAGTACACATGCTGTTTTACGACTTTGGTTAACAACCCCACAACATTTTAACCCTCTGAATTCTCAGCTTTTTTTTTTTGGTGAAAATACACATAGCCAAAGATACACCATTTCAAAACTTTTTACGTACACATTTAAGTGACATTGACTATGCTCTTCCAATTGTGCTGCCATTCTCGCCCAAGATGAAGGCTTACAGGACAAAATAGCCTCCCATTTAACAGTTACTACAAATGTTGCCCTATAACAGTGGTTAACAATCTCACAACACATCAACAGTATCCTTACTCAGCTTGTGTTCCTTATCATCAGCTTCCTACTCCCCCTCTGCCTTCTGGCCCGTGTCACTGGACTCCTGTACCTCGTTAGTCTCATTTAGTTTTACTGGGCTGTTCACTCCCAGGCTGAACAGTGAACCTCGAAGGTAACTTCACCTCTGAGCTGAAAGGGTGTCTGGGGGCCACACTCTTGAGGTTTCTCTAGTCTCCTTTAGGCCAGTAAGTCTGGTCTTTGTTTTTTTTTTTTGTGAGTTAGAATTAAGCTGTACATCCTTCTCCAGCTCTGTCCAGAACCCTCTGTTGTGATCCTGGTCAGAGCAGTCAGCGGTGGTAGCCGGGTTGGTGAAGTCTTTTGATGAGCATACGTGTTTAATTTTTAGAAGATTCCAGTTATCTAGCTTATCTTCTGAAGTTTACATGTTGTTGGTTGTGGTTTGTATCCTGTTAATGCCATGTAGTAGGGCTTCTAGCATTGATCCTATTTTTCTTCTATGCACTTTATGGTTTTTGGCTTTATATTTAGGTCTTTGATCCATTTTGAATTAGTTTTTGTATATGATGTGAGATATGGGTCCTGTTTCATTGTTTTTGCAGATGGACATCCAGTTTTGCCAGCACCATTTGTTAAAAAGACTGTCTTTTCCTCATTTGATGGACTTTGTGTCCTTGTCGAAGATCAGGTGACTGTAGGTGGATGGATTTACACCTAGGTCCTCAATTCTATTCCGTTGGTCAATGTATCTGTTGTTGTACCAGTGCAGTACCAGGCTGTTTTGACTACCATCGCTGTATAGTAGGTTCTGAGATCAGATAGTGCAAGTCCTCCTACTTTATTCTTCTTTTTCAATAGTGCTTTACTGAGATAAGAAATTATTTGAGAGTTTTTCTGCTTCATGAGAAAAGAAAGAACTTGTATCATGGACTAAATAACAATCTCCTAGGACAGATTGAAGATGATAGAAAAGTTGAAAGAAGGAAATAGAAGGTAGTTCATATTCTCAATTTCCACAATGGTTGGAACAACAGGTAGTTGGTTTTAGTTTTATCAGGAAGCTTCAGGAAAAAATGAACAATAAAAACAATCATTGACCATGATGCAGTGTGTCCTACAGCAGTCTTCAGACTGCTGGTTCCATGAGCTTCTCTGACAAAAAGATTTCATGGCCCCACAATTCTGTAAGAGCACACATCCTCTATCCCTCCTGTTGGAATTCATAGTGCGTTGTAGACCCTGAAGAGGCTGCTGTGATAAAATTTGTTTAACTTTGTTAGTTCAACATTCCACAGAGATATTTGATCAGGAAGCTGTTGTTTTGGGTAATCTCTCATAAACATCTCATGCATCTGGCGATAATGAAGCATCCACTTTGGGAGAGCTTTTAAAGGACTCTATGGTTCTGGGATGCAAATAAAAATGTCTGTGTGAGGTTTTTGTTTTTTTTTCTTTTTAAAGTTAGGCTACTCTCTGTCACCTAAAATACTCTTGAAATCTTTTGTTCCTGTGTCTGGCTACAGACAAATTCTCCCATGGATCTGAATTTCATTATTGCAGTCACAACACAGCATGACGAGTAACTATGGGTGGTTCTGGTGCAATCCCTGTAAACTGAGATTTGCTCTGCGTTAGCGATATCTGTAATCTGTGTGGAGAGGGGTGTCCCGATGACCCTCATGTCATGCTTTTTGTAAGATAAGGACACAGACAATTAATTCACTGCACTCTGAGGGCTGAAGTAATTCAGGAAGGGCATGGAGGAAGCAGTAATTCAACCTCATCTGGAGTTCTGGTGGAATTTATTTACCGAGCAATACACCGTGTCCCCAGGCACCTGTGACCCTTTCATTTAAGTCTCCATTCATAACATGGCATTTCTCCTTGCTCTGCTTGCCTTTCCATTGCTAAGCCTAGCTGGCATTAAGATGGGATGCTAGAGATTACCACTAAACACCCCTCAGATTTGTGGTATCCATCAGCTCTCATAGAAGAAGCAGAGGCCCTCACACTGGTTATACACGGGCAACATACTAGTGACCTCAGGTCACAAGAGGACCAAGGGAAGAGCTTGGGCACCTCGCCCAGTGAAGAGCTGCCACAGGCGTCAGCACGCGCCAGGGTGCAGCCTCCAGCTTCCCTTCCCTCCACTCTCCTTGTGAATTTGCAAGGAACTCGAGCAGCAAGCCCTTGTTGCAATCCCCTCTTATCTTTGACGCTGCACACATGCGGCTCTGACATGCATTATATTATTAGTTCCTACTTTCTCAGTTTTAATTAAAAGCAGAAATGAATTATTTTAATCTGCCATTTTTGAGAGTCAGCATTATTGTAAGTGATTATCCACTGAAATGGATTTGGCACAGAAAAAATAATGATATTTAAAATATTATCTCTACTATTTTAGTTTGCTCTCCCAGCAAATCTTAATTTAGTCCAAAAATCTTGTTACACATGATTCTAAGTAAATAGGCATTTACCTAGTGGATCAAGAGTCTAAATGTTAACCTTTCAAGTGTTGTTACTTGAACTATCTTCCATCATTAAAATCTGAAAATCTTCCGGTATCTGTAACTCTACACTGCTTTTAAAAAATCCCAAATACAAATGACATAGTTTAAAAGAGTACCCAGTAAGTCCTCCCTAAGGAGGTGGCCATATGTCACATGTTTTGCTTAGGACGGTCCTGGTTTACCCTATTGCGCTGGACCAATCATGAATAGTGACTTCCTTCACTTACTAAAGTGTCTTGATTCAGAGAATAAATTATATGGTTACCCTGCCTGTAAACCAAGTTTATCCAATTATAGAAATGATTAGGAAATAAAGAATTGTGTATGTTGGTACTTAAGGAAAATAGAAAGTTTTGATTGATCAATAAATATTCTCTGGAATTTTCTCAACTAGGTTAGTGGTTGTGGCTGCACATCAGACTCACACTTAAATCACCCAAAAGGAGATTGAATGAGAATCTCTGAGAGGTAGGGTTCAGCGTCCGTATCTTCTAAAGCTTCACAGGTAATCCCAACACGCAGTCAAGGTTGAGAACCACTGGATTATATAGTTTGTGCATTTGAACAGTCTTCCTTTCCAGTATTATTCAAGGATGTTTTAAATAATTTTTTTTTAGCCAGCATGTCTAATGTTCTAATTCTGATTTAAAACTTGATAAGCATGTACAATAGATCAAATCAATGTATGCTTTTTGAACCAACCAGTGTCAGCAATTGATCAAATAACTCACTGGCTTATTTAACCCCCTCATGAAGATAGCTCTAATAATTGGGTAAACTTTTTGGCATCTTGTTTTTTCTGTTAATTTAACAATTAGATTAACTTGAGTGGTGAATGTGTAGCTTGTACATTCTAGAGATGAATATTCTCTTGGGAATTATTGAAGTCACTCATAAGAAATTCAGGGGAACCCTGGTGGTTCAGAAGATTCCTTAGAGAAATATACAGTGATGTATCCTGAAAATGAAACTAAATATTTGTCATAGTATAATAGTTGTCAGCTCATGGGAATGGAATCTAAAATATTGCAAAGGGTTTGGGGGTTTCTGCCTGTGAAGAACAAAAAATAGCATGCTGACTTCCATTCAGATATTTCCTCAATATTTTCCTAGCAGATACTAAGGCCAGCCTGCCCCTCAGGAGCGACGCTGCAATGTGTTGGGATAGGAGCAATTATGTGCTTCTGCTTGGCCAGATTTGTTAAGTATTTAGAAGCATTTCAGAAGAAAGTGAGTGTCTTCAGTATTACTGAAACATTAAAATAAGTTTTTATTGTTTAAAAAGTGCTTGTATTAAATTATGATCACTTCACCAAACAAAAACCAGTTGCTGTCGAGTGGACTCTGACTCATGGCGACCCCATGAGTGTCAGAGTAGAACCATGCTCCGTAAGATTTTCAATGGCTGAATTCAGAAGCGGATCGCAGGCCTTTGTTCCCAGGGGCCCCTGGGTGGACTTGAGCCTCCAGCATTTCTGTTAGCAGCCGAACAGCTAACTCTGTACCACCCAGGGACTCCATGATCACCTCATAGCCTCTATAAATCATTACTTTCATTCTAAATGTCTTCAACATTTTATTGGTTCATTTTTATTTGGGTTTAAAAATTGAAGTCTTCGCCTAATTCTACCCAGTTATTATATTTTGAGGAGCCCTGGTGGTGCAGTAGTTAAGAGCTTGGCTGCTAACCAAAAGGTTGGCACTTCGAGTCCACCAGCCACTCCTTGGAAATCCTGTGGGGCAGTTCTACTCTGTCCTACAGCGTCGCTATGAGTTGGAATCAACTCGACGGCAACGGATTTGGTTTGGTTTTATTATACTTTGAAGAAAGTCACACATTACAAGAAGTTCTTCATAAAGAAGTCAAGGTCAATTTTTCCTACAATTTTTTAGAGCAGGTGTTGTTATATAATAAAACTTCCTCTGAGACCTGAAGGTGAAAGCGTTTAGCCGTGTTAAGATTACATGACTGCAAAAGACACTTACGGAGTAAGTGTTTGGAAGGTTTCAAAACTCAAGATAATGTACCATATGTTGGAAGGAATTTATCTCAATTCATATGTGCTCTAAGAAAAAGATAGAAGTTAACTTCTTTGAAAAATTTATTTTAGCAAAAGATATTTTTGGAAGACCAGTTTTACCTAAAGCATATTTGGAATTAAGTGAGAGAGGTATATGAAAAAGCTGATTTTAGCCTTTTTCACATATGACCTGCTAGTCACACAATCAAATGCATAGACCTAAGGCTGACTTACTGGGACCTGAGATTTTAAAAACAAATGTATGTTGAAAAATGAATACTCTAGGGCAGTGGTTCTCAAAGTGTGTCCCTGGACCAACAGCATCAGGATTACCCAGGAACTTATTACAAATGCTAATTATTGGGCCCCACTCAAAATCTACTGACCAGAATCTCTGGGATGGAGCCCAGCAATCTGTGTTTTAACAAGCCTTCTAGGTGATTCTGAGGAATTTCTAAGGATTGAAGTGTAGGGTTTAGTGAGTTAGGTATGAAATTGGTTGATACAGTTAGATGATACGGAAACAAGTAGTTTACTGTGTCCCTTTAAGAATTTGTTTGTGGAAAGCATTTTAAAGATTGTATGTGGGTGGTTAGAATTACTTATTGTTATAGAACAATAGGGTGATTTTATGAGCAAAATTACATGTAGCTTGTGTGCATCTGTTTCGTTTTGCTTAATTTCTTTTTTATTTCTCTCAATGAGTAAATGCATTCATATTTTAACAATATCTAGTTAACAGCTGATCCTTTGAATAACTATTTTCTCCGATGGCGCGGTGGTTAAGCACTACAGCTGTTAACCAAAAAGTCAGCGGTTCGAATCCACCAAGCATTCCTTGGAAACTCTATGGGGCAGTTCTACTCTGTCCTGTAGGGTCGCTATGAGTCAGAATCGACTTGATGGCAGTGGGTTTGGTTTTTTTTTGGTAAGTTACGTAGATATTTGTAAGTTTTTTTTTAATGTTAAGATCTATTGAATAGTTTGTGTTTCTTAGGTGAATCCTCAACAGAATGAGCAGTAGATTACAGGATTTTCTATAATTATTTCATATCTAATATCAGTTTTTCCTAGACAGAGTAATACATAGTAACTAAAAAAAAATGCAATGTCTAGTACATAGAAAGCATATCACTTTACAAAGATGCAAGGATTCCTGCCCTTGTAGACTTACTTTCTAGCAAATATCATATAATATAAATCCAATTTAAATGCAAAAGTCATCAAAGATACTTGAACTGATGGCTTTTATTCTGTTGTGATCGATCGTTCAGTATGAAGCAGGTTTTCCATGTTTCAGGCTGGGATTATTTATCGAGGTGACAAAGCCACCAACAGTCTGTCTTTGATTTGAGAACCATCTGAGTCTTTCAGCTCAGTCACCATTTCGTTAGTCTTTGGCTCCCTGTGTTCAGTAACAGTCCCCTGCTTCTTTGGAAAGTACTCTTAACCATGAACTCAGGGGTGGTAGACCCAAAAGGATTCAAATGGTTTGTAGTAGAAATGAGACCAGTCAGTTTTGGTGAGAGCGTCTCTGGGATGCAGGTGTCAGGATGGAGAGGAGGGTTCAATAAATACATTTACTCCATGGTTGAGGGGATAACGGGAGGATTTGCAGCTCTTGGTAACTTCATCTTCTTAAAGATGGGCCATCAGTCCATTCAAGAATTCTGCTGTACCTGGCCTTTAAAATTTTTTCTCTCATAGTAGGAAAGTGATAATGTGACTTTGTCCTCATAGAATACTTACTGCCCACTCTGGAGTCCCCTGTGACCGTTTTTCTGCATATGATAGGTTTTTATGGTCCTTAGGGTCCAGAAGGCCCCATCCTCCCTGTGTCTTTTCAACGAGATTGTAGGATATGGAGGATTTCTGCCATTTTTACTGGATTTGAAATCATGATTTCAGTCAATTTCAGATACAGTGGTTATACCTTCTCTCCCCAGCAATCCTAGCATTATGATGATTTATTGTGTACACTGATTTTGATCAGTGTACTTCATATTACATAATTGTCTTCAGAGCAGTTAACAGACCTGTGTGGTGAGGACTGTACAGAGAGATTGTATAACTGGGTGAAGGACCCTCCAGAGACAAAGACAGCATCTGAGCGACCTTGTGTGGATTGTAGTGGCTGGGAAGGAGTTTTGTTAACTCGAATATTCCAAAGTAAAGGGAATTGTTTTCCAGAAGTATAGCTTATAGGAAGGGAAAATTGGGTCACCCTGTCCAGGCTGGGTCCTCAGACAAACTCTGGCTCCTAGGAGAAGCAGAAGGTAAGAGCTAGACAGTGCCTCAGGCCAGCCAGGCAGGAGAGGTCCTTCCACAGGTTTCCTGTGAGGTCACCTAACACAGGACTCTCCAGTTGGGCATGCATAAGGGGAAGGAGAGGCTCTTGATGACTCAGTGGGAGTGAGGCCTCAGTGGTGTGGGGTGCTCCTGGATTTACATATTTTCACATCTTACATGGACTTTCCTAAACTGTCTTTTGGATGTTGAATTTGTGTAAGTAAGCGTCACCTGACTAATGAGGATTTTGAGTTTTCATGGGGTGGGGACTTCTATCGGTAGCTGATCTCCTAAATTTATAGGTTCCTGAGCCTCTGGACCTGGCTCCGTCCCCTGGAAGCTACATTCCAGGGTAGGGAGCCACTTCTTGGTGTGGTCATTTCTCATTTCTCATTCCTGCAGCAGGTTCCTTGTGTGTCCTCCACTTACATAAAGATTATAGACTTGGAAACCTTATGGGGCAGTTCTGCTCTGTCCTATAGGATTGCTATGTGTTGGAATCAACTCAATGGCATACAGCAAGAAGGATGAGTGGGGAGAACAACACAGAACTAATAATTCAGCGGCCCGTAATGTTTGCTCCTGGGGGAGGACGGGAGAAGGGAAGCCTCCCTCAGTCCCTCAGTCCCCTGGTATGGCAGAGGATTGGCTGCTGGGCTCTTTCCTATCAACCTTTGTCTGGCCATATCTGCTTTCTACCTCAGCCTTCTCCCAAGGTTTTCACCTGCCAGAAAGGACCATAACTTGAGATTTTGTAATATTTTGTAGTTATAAGAGGATAGCATCCTTTACAACATGTCTATTGTTTGTTTTTCAGAAATTCAGCCTTTAAAAACAAACCTATAGAACTGCCTATCTAATAGTTAATACACAGATGTTCAAACATTGTAGAAGACAGCTTAGGAAAAAAACCTTTTTATTTTAATACAATTAGTAAAGGAAATACTCCTCAATTCCTTGTTGTGGTTAGGTGCTGTCAAGTTGGTTTTAACTCATAGCAACCCTATGTACAACAGAATGAAACACTGCCTAGTCCTGTGCTATCCTCACAATTGTTGTTATGCTGAAGTCCATTGGTGCAGCCACTGTGTCAATCCATCTCATTGAAGGTTTTCCTCTTTTTTGCTGACCCTCTCAATTCCTTAATAAACAGAAAATCTGTAAGTACGTAGCAATACATTGGGGGAAATAGCTTTATTTTGTGCTCTGAAACTGTAGACAGTGTAAGTGGATTACTAAGTGGTTTCTGTGAGGTGTGTGCAGTTGTGACAGAGATTCTGAGCATTACAGCTTTAGAGGTTTTTTTTTTTTTTTTTTTTTTTTTAGGGTTAGACACAATCTCAGAGATCACATAAGCCAATCATCTCATTTTTCAGATAAGGAATTTTACCTGTGATTTATATCTTTCTAAACACTGGTTGGAAAACTGGCCCCAAAATGAACCTACATCTGATCAGTCCAATTGTATACCTGCTTTAAAATATTCACCTGTTAAAGTAAACGGAACACTTAGTATTTATCAGACATTGTTTAACTTGCTATGAGTTGGAATTGACTCGACAGCAATGGGTTTTGTATTAACTAATTTAAAATATTTTCTCCTTCCTGAACAAACCAAGTTTTATAATCCATATTTTACAGATCAGTCTCCGAGCCATACTTGTTTAGATATCTTCGGAAAAAATTCACTCTTATTCATGATATGCACAACTGGGATTATAGGAAGCCCCTATATGTAAAAGGGTCATAATTTAAATTATTTGAATTCAGAATGCAGTTCCTCAAAGGAATAATTTTAGCAGTGGCAGTTAAACTCTCAAGTTAGCCTATAAAATTTCAAATTCTACCTGACCTATACCAAAAGGTTGGCAGTTCGAATCCACCAGGAACTCCTTGGAATTCCTGTGGGGCAGTTGTACTCTGTCCTGTAGGGTCACTATGAGTCAGAATTGACTCAACGGCAATGAGTTTTTCGGGTTTATGATCTAGCTGCAGTTCTGTTCATTTATCACAACAAGAGTATAAAACAAACTGTGGCTATCTTACTACTTTGTTGTTAGCTGCCATCAAGTTGACCCCAAAGCATGGCGACCCCATGCACAATGGAACAAAACACTATCTGGTCCTGTGCCACCCCCATGATTGGCTGTGGATCAGACCTTTGTGATCCATAGGGTTTTCACTGACTGATTTTTGGGAGTAGGTCACGAGGCCTTTTTACCTAGTCCTACTTAGTCTGTAAGCGCCACTGAAACCTGTTCAAGATCGTAGCAACATGTAAGCCTCCACTGACAGATGGGTGCACTGGCCAGGGAATTGAACCCTGGTCTCCTGCATGGAAGGTGAGAGCTTTTCCACTGAACCACCAGTGCCTCTCCTACTACTTAAAAAAAGCCAGAACCAAACCTGTTGCCGTCAGGTCGATTCCGACTCATAGCAACCCTATGGCGACCCTATAGCAACTGTATAGGACAGGAGTAGAACTGCCCTGTAGGGTTTCCAAGGAGCACCTGGTGGATTTGAACTGCTGACTTTTTGGTTGGCAGTCATAGCTCTTAACCGTTGTGCCACCAGGGCTCCGGCTTGCTACTACTTCGTGAGAGGTTAATTGTTTCACATTTTGGTGCCTGAGTAAAGTGGGTAGATTGGGTGATGATAAGACAGTAGAGGGAAATGTCTGGTGGAACTTCTGTTGTTACTGTTTCTTCATGTCTTCCGTCTATGGCTTTTCTTTGATACAGATATATAACTGGTATACTCTGCGCATGCTTATTTGCCATGATTAGACTGGTATGCTTATTTGTTTATTTTTCTCACAAATTAAACAGAGAAGATAGGAGGAGGAAGATAAATCTATATGAGATAACAGGGAATGAATTAGGAAAGAGTATAGCAGGGAAATGTAAAAAACTAACATCTGAAATACATAATTTTAGGGAGAGAAAAGAGTTTAAAGGGGAGTGAATTATCCCTAGAAGAGGAATATAGGGTACTTCATTTTATTGTGCTTCGCTTCACTGTGCTTCAGAAATACTGCATTTTTTACAGATTGAGGGTTTGTGGCAACCCTGCACCGAGCAAGTCTATCCGCCATTTTTCCAACAGCATGTGCTGACTTCCTGTCTCTGTGTCACATTTTGGTAATTCTCGCAATATTTCAAACTTTTTCATTATTATTATATCTGTTATGGTGATCTGTGATTCGTGATCTTTGATTTTACTATTGTAATTGTTTTGGGGTGTCACAAACCATGCCCATATAAGACAGCAAACTTAATTGATAAATGTGTGTGTTCTGACTGCTCCACTGACTGGCCGTTCCTCCATCTCTTTCCCTCTCCTCGGGCCTCTCTATCCCGGTTAATATTGTATTCCCATGACAATATTAAAATTAGGCCATTTAATAGCTCTACAATGTTTTCTGAGTGTTCAAGTGAAAAGGAATAGTCTCACGTCTCTCACTTTAAATCAAAATCTGGAAATGATTAAGTTTAGTGAGAAAGGCATGTCGAAAGCTGAGACAGGTCGGAAGTTAGGCCTCTTGTGCCAAACAGCCAAGTTGTGAATGCAAAGAAAAAGTTCTTGAAGAAAATTAAAAGTGCTACTCTGGTGAACACACAAATTATTTCTGGTATGGAGAAAGTTTTAGTGGTCTGGATAGAAGATCAAACCAGCCACAACATTCCCTTAAGCCAAAGCCTAACCGAGAGCAAGGCCCTAACTCTCTTCAGTTCTGTGAGGGCAGAGAGAGGTGAGGAAGCAGAGGCTGGTTGATGAGGTTTAAGGAAAGAAGCCATCTCCATAACATAAAAGTGCAAGGTGAGGCAGCAAGTACTAATGCAGAAGCTGTAGCAAGTTATCCACAACATCTAGCTAATTGATGAAAGTGGCTATACTAAACAGCAGATTTTCTTTCTTTTTTTTTTTTTTACCCTATTATCCTTTATTTCTTTCTTCTACTTTTTTAATTATTTTTTTATTTTTTCCCATGTAAAAATTTATACGTACATTGTCGTGTGACTCTAATTGCTCGCCCCATACTGTGACAGCACACTCCTCCTTTCCTCCTGATTCCCCATGTCCATTCAACCAGCTCCTAACCCTCTCTGCCTTCCCTTGTATCTGCTTGAGCTAAGAGGCACACTTCTCATGAGTATTACTTTATGTCCCACAGTCCAGTCCAATCCCTGTCTGAAGAGTTGGCCTTGGAAATTGTTTTAGTACTGGGCTCATAGAGAATCCAGGGGCCATGCTTTCCGGGGTTCCTCCAGTCTCAGCCAGACCATTAAGTCTGGTCTTCTTACTAGAATTTGAGTTCTGCACCCCACCTTTCTCCTGCTCCATCTGGGACTCTCTGTTGTGTTCCCTGTCAGGGTGGTCATTGATGGTAGCCAGGCACCATCTAGTTCTTCTGGTCTCAGGCTGATGAAGTCTCTGGTTTATGTGGTCCATTCTGTTTCTTGGGCTAATACTTTCCTTGTGTCTTTGGTGTTCTTCATTCTCCTTTACTCTAGGTGGTTGGGACCAACTGATGCATCTTAGATGGCCGCTTGCAAGCTTTTGAGACCCCAGATGCCACTCACCAAAGTAGGATGAACGTTTTCTTAAGAAGCTTTGTTATGCCAGTTGACCTAGATGTCCCCTGAAAGCATGGTCCCCAGACCCCTGCCCCTGCTACTCTGTCCCTCAAAGTATTTGATTGTATTCAGGAAACTTCTTAGCTTTGGTTTAGTCCAGTTGTGCTGACTTACCCTGTAGTGTGTGCTGTCCTTCCCTTCACCTAAGATAATTCTTATCTACTATCTAGTTCGTGAACAGCCCTTTCTCTCCCTCCTCGCCCTTGTAACCATCAAAGAATGTTTTCTTCTGTGTTTAAACCTTTTCTTGAGTTCTCATAATAGTGGTCTTATACAATATTTGTCCTTCTGTGACTGACTAAATTCACTCAGCATAACGACTTCCAGCTTTCTCCATGTTATTAGATGTTTCACGGCTTCATCATTGCTCTTTATCGTTGCGTAATATTCCATTGCGTGGATATACCAGAATGTGTTTATCCATTCTTCCACTGATGGGCACCTAGGTTGTTGCCATCTTTTTGCTATTGTGAACAGTGCTACAATGAACATAGGTGGGCATATATCTATTCATGTGACGGCTCTTACTTTTCTAGGATATATTCCAAGGAGCAGAATAGCTGGATCATATGGTACTTCTATTTCTAGCTTTTTAAGGAAGCACCAAATCTATTTCCAAAGTGGTTGTACCATTTTACATTCCCACCAACAGTGTATAAGTGCTCCAGTCTCTCTACAACCTCTCCAGCATTTATTATTTTGTGTTTTTTGGATTAATGCTAGCCTTGTTGGGGTGAGATGATATCTCATTGTAGTTTTGATCTGCATTTCTCCAATAGCTAATGATCGTGAACATTTCTTCATGTGTATGTTAGCTGCCTGAATATCTTCTTTGGTGAAGTGCCTGTTCATAGCCTTTGTCCATTGTTTAACTGGGTTATTTGACTTTTTGTGGTTGAGTTTTTGTAGTATCTTGTAGATTTCAGAGATTAGATGCTGATCAGATTTGTCGTAGCCAAAAATTTTTTCCCAGTCTGTAGGTTGTCTTTTTACTCTTTTGGTGAAGTCTTTTGATGAGCATAAGTGTTTGATTTTTAGGAGCTCCCGTTTACCTAGTCTCTCTTCTGTTGCTTGTGCACTGTTACTTATGGTTCGTATTGTGTTTATGCCATGTATTAGGACTCCTAGCGTTGTCTCTATTTTTTCTTCCATGATCTTTAGCGTTTTTGATTTTACATTTAAGTCTTTGATCCATTTTGAGTTAGTTTTTGTGCATGGTGTGAGGTATGGGTCTTGTTTCAGTTTTTTGCAGGTGGATATCCAGTTATTCCAGAACCATTTGTTAAAGAGACCGTCTTTTCCCCAATTAACAGACTTTGGGCCTTTGTCAAATATCAGCTGCTCATAGGTGGATGAATTTACGTCTGAATTCTCAATTCTCTTCCAACTTGTCTAAACAACAGATTTTCAATGTAGAGGAAACATTGGAAGAAGATGCCATCTAGGACTTCCATAGCTAGAGAGAAGTCAATGCCTGGCTTCAAAACTTCAAAGGACAGGCTGACTCTCTTGTTAGGGGCTTTTGCAGCTGGTGACTTTAAGTTGAAGCCAGTGCTCATTTACCATTCTGAAAATTCTAGGGCCCTGAAGAATTATGCTAAATCTACTCTACCTGTGCTCTATAAATGGAACAACAAAGCCTGGATGACAGCACATCTGTTTATGACATGGTTTACTGAATATTTTAAGCCCACTGTTGAGACCTTCTGCTCAGAAAAAAGGTTCGTTTCAAAATACTACTGCTGATTGATAGTGCATCTGGTCACCCAAGCGCTCTGATGGTGATATACAAGGAGATTAATGTTGTTTTCATGCCTGCTAACACAACATCCATTCTGCAGCCCACGGATCAAGGAGTAATTTTGACCTTCAAGTCTCATTATTTAAGAAATACATTTCATAATGCTATAGCTGCCATAGATAGTTACTTCTCTGATGGATCTGGGCAAAGTAAATTGAAAACCTTCTGGAAAAGATTGACCATTCTAGATGCCATTTGTGATTCATGGGAGGAGGTCAAAATACCAGCATTAACAGGAGTGTGGAAGAAGTTGATTCCAAACCTCACTGATGACTTTGAGGGGTTCAAGATTTCAGTGGAGGAAGTAACTGCAGATGTGTTGGAAATAGCCAGAGAACTAGAACTAGAAGTGGAGCCTGAAGATGTGACTGAATTGCTGCAGTCTCATGATAAAACTTTAACGGATGAGGAGGTGCTTCTTATGGATGAGCAAAGAAAGTGGTTTGTTGAGATGGAAGTTACTCCTGATGAAGATGCTGTGAACACTGTTGAAATGCCAACAAAGGTTTAGAATATTATATAAACTCAGTGGATGAAGTAGCAGCGGGGTTTGAGAAGATTGACTCCAATTTTGAAAGAAGTCCTACAGTGGGTAAAATCCTATCAAACAGCATTGCATGCTACAGAGAAATCTTCCGTGAAAGGAAGAGTCAATTGACGCAGCTAGCTTCACTGTTGTCTTATTTTAAGCAATTGCCACAGCCACCTCAGCCTTTAGCAACCACCACCTCGACCAGTCAGCAGCCGTCAACAATGAGGTTAGACTCTCCACCAGCAAAAAGATTGTATGACTCGCTGAAGAATTAGTTGGTTAGCATTTTTTAGCTATGAAGTATTTTTAAATTAAGGTATGCACATTGTTTTTTAGACAATACACTTAATAGACTACAGAATAGTGTAAACATAACCTTTATATGCACTGGGAAACTGAAAAATTCGTGTGACTCACTTTATTGCGATACTCGCTTGTGGTGATCTGGAACCGAACCCGCAAGATCTCCAAGGTATGTTTGTAAAGGAAACGGGGCGGGGTAAGAGACATGGTCTTTAACAGATTTATAAACCAACCACCAGGTGGCGCCATCACGTAAGGACAGTTTAGTTGCTTTACAGCGGATATGGGAAGTTTGCTATGGGTGCAAGAGTCATCACAGAGTAGAAAGAGTAAAGGAGGGACCCTGTGACGTCCTGTTCACATGTAAGACGTGAAGAACCTCCACTGAGAAGCTTAGTCAATAATTATTGAATGAATCATGATGACTTACCAACAAGCACCTGCATTTCGCCCAATTCAATTAGTCTTTTATTCTTCTTCCTCCGAAAGGGGCTTCACTGTTTTGGGTCAGCATGTAGAACAATATTTAAAACTTATAGTCATCTCAGTAATTCTTTTTATGAAACTTTTATTTTTATGTGAATTTATGCCTATCTATGCCTATCTTTAAAAAAAGTGAAGTAGCTCTTCCTATCTGGAGAATACTTTTGTGAAAGCTTGGAACACCATGCAAAAAGATACCGACAGAAAACTGGGAAAAGATCAGAGATTAATACGGGCAGGGGATGGAAGTTTCAAGACGTTATATGGAAAATTTGTAGATAGTTTTAGGGATGAGAAAGATGTAGTCAAAAATGCGATTGTTGGCAGTGCCATTTGCACTTAAAGCTACCGGGGCTTGGGAAAGGTGTGAGAAGATGTTTGCAAGCTATTATGAGGCAACCGAGGCTTTTCCTAAAGTGACAAAGGGGTCTGGGTAGATCTGACTCTGAGTTGGAAAGAAAAGTACCTCTTTGTAAGTATCTAAATTTGTTTGTTTGAATATATAAAATGTTTATATATAAGTCTCTTTTCATTGTAATTAATATGAGATTTATGAAAATATGTATGTATATAAAATAATTTATTTTGTTGATAATTTTGTGATGCAGAGTCTAGATTTGAGGATGTTAACTTTAAAGCAGTAGTATAACACTGAATCCCCCCCCCCTTTCTTAAGTTAGTGGATAAATAGCAATTATAGTTAGAAAACGATGACAAAGAACTTTCAACAAAGGAAATAAAAGCCTTTGTTAGACTAAGTTCGTAGCTACTTGCCCAGACAAAAGATGAGTCCTCATTTAGGTTTCAGTTGGTTGTGGAGTAGATCATCAATAAAAGAAGGCTTTCTAAGACAGGATAATACAACAGCAGGAAAAATATAATTTTGTGCCTCTAACCTGAAACTTCTTCCACATTAGTGGAAATTCTGTAAAAAAACCACCAAGTATTCTCATTGCCTTGGAACTAATATACTTCTTAAGAGTATTCTGAGGAAGAAAAATGCCACTGGAGAGATGAAAGAGCTATATGTCCACACTTGACTTTCCTCCTGGATTTCAGGCCCCATATGCATCTGCCTCCTGACGTCTCCACTTGGATGTTGCACACACATCTCATACTTATTATGTACAAGATATCTCTCACCACCAAGGAGTTTCCCACTGCGTATTCTGCTTATATTGAGTTATTTTTCAGTTCCTTGTTTGGAATATGCTTTCTCTCCTCCTTGTGCCTTTGAACACTCCCTCTCTCCTTCTCTGAACTCTCACCTATCCCACCCTAGCCAGCCTCAAAGTTTCCATGTCTAGATGGTAGAAATTTCATCTTCCATGAAGGAGACTTGGGTTAGAGTCCGTGCGTCTCATGTAAAGCCACCACTCATCTGTCAGTGGAGGCTTGCATGTTGCTATAATGCTGAACAGGTTTCATTGGTACTTCCAGATTAAGACAGACCCCTATGGATCACAACGTCCTGATCTGCAACCAATCTTGGGGTGATTCAGAACCGGGCAGCATTTTGTTCCATTGTGCATGAAGTCGCCATTGGGTCAGGGCTGGATCGATGGCAGCTAACAGCAGCAGCAACGTAGTATCCTGTATTTCTGCCTTTACAGCCCTTATCACACCATTTCCTTGTCAGTATCACCCACTGGAATGTAAGTTCTATGATGGAAGGCCAAGTTCACTTTATCGGTTATTGCATCACCAGCAACTTCCCATTCCTGGCATATGTTAAATCAATAATATTTGTTGAATGAAAGAAAACTTAAGTGTCATATTTATGGCAAAGGATCATCATGAACATTGTACCGGATATGAAAGCAAGTTGGATTAGTCTTTCTGCACCACCAGCCCCTCATTGTTGATGTAGAGGAAGGAGAGTGTGGTGGGTGGAGGGAGATGAGGAGTGAGAGGTGGGAGGGGATAATGTGGTGGAAACAGATGAAACACAAAATCAGCCTCTTCCTGGTGGGTAACGGAGCTCTCCCCGACCACCCTTCCCTCTCTGCCTTTGTCTCTCACCATTCTTTCCAATTATAATTATCACCAGCTGGATCAACTTCATCCTAACAGTTTACATGTTGCTAAAGCATCTGTGGAAAGAGTCGACGGAGAAACTCACTATCATCAGAACAAGGCCAGGGGTCTGACTGCGGGACAGACCATCAATTGCTCATATGCAATTTCAAGTTGACGCTGAAGAAAATTAAAGTAAGTCCATCCATGAGAGCCAAAGTAGGACCTTGAGTATATCCCACCTGAATTTAGAGACCATCTCAAGAATAGATTTGATGCATTGAACACTGATGGCTGAAGATCAGATGAGTTGTGGGATGACATGAAGGACATCCTACATGAAGAAAGCAAAAGGTCATTAAAAAGAAGGAAAAAAAAAAAAAAAAAAGACCAAAATGGATGTCAGAAGAAACTTTGAAACTTGCTTTTGAACATAGAATAGGTAAAGTGAACGGAAGAAATGCTGAAGTAAAAGAGCTGAATAGAAGGTTTCAAAGGGCAGCTCGAGAAGACAAAGTATTTTAATGAAATGTGCAAAAATCAAAAGTGAGGAACACACTTGACATTCCTCAAGCTGAAAGAAATGAAGAAAAAATTCAAGCCATGAGTTGCAATATTGAAGGATTTTTTTTGGCAAAAAATTGAATAATGCAGAAAGCATCAAAAGAAGATGGAAGGGAGAGGAGCCAAGACGGTGGCTTAGTCAAAGGCACCATATGCCGTCCCTCTACAGCAAAGACCTGAGAAACCAAGTGAAACAGATGCAGGTAACAATCCTGCAACCCTAAACATCAAAAAGGAAGGATAAAGGACTGAATCGTACACTGACTGGTAGAAAAAATTGAGTGAACACAGCAAAAGAGGAGTGACATGCAGCAGAGGGACTCTGCCAGCTCTCCTGGCTCAACATGGCCATCTTGAGACAAAGTCAGTAGCGACCCCAGGTGACAAGCGCAGGAAGACAACTTTGGGACCACCTGAAGAATGAGCAAATCTGTTTTGGAAGAAGTACAGCCAGAATGCTCCTTAGAGCTGAGGATGGTGAGACTTTGTTTCCTGTACTTTGGACATGTTATCAGGAGAGACCAGTCCCTGGAGAAGAACATCAAGCTTGTTAAAGTAGAGGGTTAGCAAAAAAGAGGGAGACCCTCAAGGAGATGTATTGACACAGTGGCTGCCGCAGTAGGCTCAAACATAGCAAGGACTGTGAGGATGGCGCAGGATCAGGCAGTGTTTTGTTCTGTTGTACACAGGGTTGCTATGAATTGACGCCGGCTAACAAGCACCACCACCACAACAGCAAAACTTCTGTGAGAAGGTAGAGTGTAGGTTTCAGAGAGCATCAAACCAAATAATTTTTTTTTCCTCTGATTTCTCTTGCTATAATGTTACCTGTTAGAATTTATTACTCTGAGGGAGGGGAAGAATGACACAGATCCGATTATTTATTAGTGATATAAGACTGCTTCCTTGTGTCAATCCCAAGAGCCAGCCACAAGTAGATGCTCCTTAATTGCAGTTGATACAACATATTATTTAATTTATGAGTTTAAATTCTGAAAAGTTAGAGACAAAAATATAAGTATATATGCACTGATGTCTATCTATCTCTATCCCTAAAAGATACCAAAAGGGGACTTATGAGGACCTAATTCATGCTAAAGCAAAATGGCTTTGTGAATTAGATAATGTTCAGTTTTCAGATCTGGAGATTGGCTGTTTAAGACACTTGAAGACGGTGCTTACAGCCCTTCCTTGCACAGAGTTACCTGTTCACTGGAAGATGTCTGAGCAGCCTGTGTGGCTGGCTGGTATTCCTGCACCCTGGGACATGAACTGCAAATGGAACATAAACCCTAGAAGCGTGCTGCATTGTGGAGGGAGCAGCTGAGCAGCACAGCTTGTTGTTTCTTGAGTCAGTCACATCTCTCTCCCTCCCACTTCTCTCTCACACGTCTTTCCTTAGCATCCTCCCACAGGCCCACCATCTAAAAATTCTTGTTTCTTTTAAGATATTGAAAATAAAAGGCTGAATGTATGTGGATCCCAGTTATTATTCTCAGATACACATCTGAGCATGCCACTCACTCTTTTGAAAATCTTTTAATAATTCCTCATCACCCAGGGGATGAACTCCAGTCATCCTGGAATGACTTTTGTGGCTCTCTGCTTATATTCCTGGCATTTTGTGTCTTTCTTTCCTATTGCCCTTCATTCTCATGCCTCAGCTTCTTACCTTCTATCACATCTCCATGCCTCTACCAAGAGAGTTCTTTACTTTGCCTGTTGAACTCCTACTGTCCTTGAAACTAAGCCCAAATGCCCCCTTCCGTGCTTTCCCCCAACTCCTCTGGCTAGCTGCCATTTGGTGACCCCATGCACAGTGGAACAAAATGCCATGATTGGTTGGGCATGGACTGTTGGGATCCACAGGGTTTTCACTGGCTGATTTTGAGAAGCAGATCATCAGGCCTTTCTTCCTAGTCCTACTTAGTCTTGAAGCACTGCTGAAACCTGTTCAGCATCATAGCGATACACAAAGCCTCTACTGACAGACAGGTAGTGGCTGCTCATGAAGAGCATTGGCCAAGAATCGAACCCAGACCTTCTGCATGGAAGGCAAGAATTCTCCCACTGAACCACCAGTGCCCCCTGGACAAGGTTAGCTATTCTCTTTTCTACTGCAGTCTTTACACCTCTTTACATCCGGTTAGGGGGAGCTTCAGTAAGAGAGGCCTCTGTTTACAACTTGCTGGATGCTTCTCTTTATGGAAGGAGACAGCGTGTCACCTTTAAAGTTCATTTTTGTTCTGTGAAGGATCACTCAAGGGGCCCTTCTTAGTTATAGTTTAGGAGCTGGCTTATTTGTTGATCCCTGTAATGAACGGTTCTGAAGTTTCTCCTAGAGAAAAATAGGTATACTTTTCTTCCTGTCCAACACATTACAATATGGCTGTGGTATTGACTATATTTTGTTCAGTTGCTTAGCACATTTCAGGAGTGGAATGATTTCCCTGTGTTAAGGTTGGGTAAATGCCATTTTGTAAGTACTGTTGTGTGAATGCTTTTCCCAAGTGCAAAGCCATGATATTAGCTTGTTATCTTATTGTGTCATTTCTGCCTGTAATTGTGGGTGTGCAGTTTGCATTATATTGTTTGTGTTTTATTGACCGCTTTCAGCATAGATGCCCTAGGCCGCACATTTCTAAACTCAGCAGACTTGACATTTGATGACTTTTTGTCAACCAGTTTGGGATTTGTAGTTTTTCTTACACAGTTTATGACAGAGTTGAGCATGTGTAGCTCTTTATTTTCCATTTAAGGTATTGTTATCTAGATCCACAAAAATGTACAAATCGATAAAGTAGTGCACAGAATTTTATAACACGGTCTGGGACCTCAATCAGAGGTATTGTTATAGATGATAGTACCTTTTGCTGAAATGTGAAACTCAGCTCTTTTAAATACTGTAATTTTCTAGACTGAAAAAAAAGAAAAGAAGGAAAAACGAGGTGGAAAGAAGGTTTTAAGTTCTGAGAATTGTGATAGTCAAAATAGGGCATACCCAGATACAGGATGAGAAAGGCAGAAGATGAAATTCATTTTACCAGTTGCCATTGAGGTGCTTCTGACTCACGGTGACCCTGTGTGTATCAAAGAAGAAATGCGCTCCATAGCGTTTTCAGTGGCTGATTTTTCGGAAGCAGATTGCTAGGCCTTTCTTCTGACATGCCTCTGGGTGGACTCGAACCTCCAGCCGTTCAGTTATCAACCAAGTGTGTCAACTGTACCACCCAGGGATTCCAAATTTATTTTGGGGATATCTAGAATTCTGATTTTACCATTTGGTTTAATGTTATGTGCAACAATGTCTACGTTGTAAGGCTAACCTTATGGAATGTTGTCTTTCCCAAAAGTGTTCAAATTAAATTATTCTGTATGGGGGGGGGATTTCTGATTGCAAATTATTTGTGAATTTTATAGGGGAGGAATCTTAAGTCATCTTCACGCCTTAGGTTTTAGGAGGATCTGGGGAGGAGGATGGACTTGACCAGCCTCTTGAAGGGTTTTCTATAGGTAGAGGGAACAGAGGAAGTTGTCTTGCACTGGGGGATGGAGGCAGGTTACATCATGGGCAAGGGTGCCGAGGCAGGAACTCATCACTCATTGTTGGAGGATAGCAAGCACACCAGTTTGATTGGCCTGAAGAATTTAGAACTTGAGTGTTTACCCCTAAGAATAAGTAGGGACTAGGTTGTAAAGTAACCTGTATATTGTTGTTGTTAGATGCCGTTGAGCTGGTTCCAACTCATAGCAATCCTATGTACAACAGAACAAAACACTGCCCGGTCCTGCACCATCCTCACAATCATTATTATGCTTGAGTCTATTGTTGCAGTCACTGTGTCAGTTCATCTCATTGAGGGTGTTCCTCTTTTTTGCTGACCGCCTACTTTACCAAGCATGATGTTCTCCAGGGACGAGTCTCTCCTGATAACGTGTCCAAAGTATGTGAGATGAAGTCTTACCATCCTCGCTTCTAAGAAGCATTCTGGCTGTACTTCTTCCAAGACAGATTGGTTTGTTCTTCTGGTAGTCCATGGTTTAGTCAGTATTCTTTGCCAACACCATGATTCAAAGGCATCAATTCTGTATATTACTAATATAAAATATTTGGACTTTATTCTGTAGAGTAAGGGAGGCATTGCTACTGAAGGGAAGGGATGGCATCTTATTACTTTCTCCATTCTCTAACACAGTACCTGCCACACTGAGGGCACTCACTGATGTCTGAATTGAATGAATAAATGAAGAGGAGCAGCCTCAATGACCCATCAGTTTCTACCTCCAACCTAGAACTCTCCTTTGGGCTCCAGACTCACAGATTCAGTTGTCTCCATGACATGTCTGATCCAAAGGTACTTCAAAGTTGATATGTTCTTCCCCGATTTCAGAATTTCCAACCCAAACCCGGTTCTCTTTAGTTTTTCATATTTTAGGGAATGATCCCACTACCATCCGGTTATATAAGCTGGAAATCCAGGAGTCAGCCTCATGGTGATGGTTGCACAACACAATGCAAATAATGTTATTGCCTTGTACATGCAAAAAATCTTGATATGGCAAATTTTCTGTTATGTATATACTTATCACAATATAATTAACTCATTGGGGGGTGGTGGTGAGGAGAAAGCATCAGCTTTAACCTATACTCCTATCCTCCATACCCAATATATGACCAACTTCTATAGATTTCTCCTTCTAAGTATCTCTCAAGTCAGCCCACTTCTCCCTGTCTTCACCAGTCCATGCTGCAGGCAGCCCACTCAGGACCACTGCAGTCACTTCTGTATTGGTCTTCTTGCAACCAAGCTGATCTTCTTCCAGAAAATCTCTGTTTAGCAACCAAAGTGGTCTTTTCTGTAGGCCAATATGATAGTGTTATTATGTTCCTCCAAAGCTTAAAATCTTAAAGTACATTCCTGTTGCTCTTAGGGTAAGACCAAGTCGTTAACATGGCTGACAAGGTCTTTCACACTGTGGCCCTGCTGCTTTCCCAGGCTCATTCAGCTTTTGCCTCTTTAACTCCTTCTTTTGCTTTGAGTGTCCACTGGATCCTCCATTTCTCCAGGCAAGTCTCTCTCGTCTTCTTGACTGGTTCTTTTCCTGTAGCACCATGTACCTTGGTTTTGCAGCTCTTACCATAGTTGAAACTATTTGCTTGTTTTAACTGGTTATTAATCCTGGTCTTTTCCACAGACTGTGAATTATATGAGGGTAGGATTGGTTCACAATTGAATTTCCAGGAGTTAGCACAGGGCCTGGCTGGCAACCAGTGGACATTTAATGAATGCTTACTAATTTTATATATGTATATATATACACACAAATACATATGTGTGTGTGTGTGTATATCTATGTTGTTGTTAGGTGCCGTCGAGTTGATTTCAAGTCATAGTGACCCCATGTGACAGAGCAGAACTGCCCCATAGGGTTTCCTAGGCTGTAATCTTTGCAGGAGTGTGCACGTGTATCTGGTGGGGGCATGAGATTGTACAGGTGTCTGAAGAGCTGGAGGAGGCAGAAGCCAGTTTAGAATGTTCCAGTCAAGATATGATAAGAGCCTGAGCTGCTTTGGTAGCAGTGGCAAGAAAAATCTTCGATGTGGGAGATATTGCAAGGAGAGGGTTAGCTAGAAAGGCAAACACTGCACAGTGAGCCCAGTTTTCTGTAAACAGAGGTACCTTCTGGAAGTCTTCAGGAGAATGAACATGGTGTGGATTATTGCCACCGCCCCTCTGCTGTGCACACACTCAGGGACCCTCCAGTTTGTTCAGGTGGGACTGAAAGACCGATGTGGAAGCAGGTATTTCTGTGCATGTTTGTGTGAAGATTACCCTTTGATTTGCAGCTGTGGTGGCTATTTGTAGACTTTGACTGATTTTTCATTTTGGATTCATCTTCCTCCTGTTGTTGTAGCTCAGAAATAAACAGCGTGCTCAGAGCCATCAATGAAGAAAGGGGCTGAAAATATCAATTTTAGTGCTGTGAGCTGGTCTTTGTGATTTGTAAGACTGTAATCAGGGTTCTTGCTCAAGAATTTACTACTGTATGGTATCAGTTACACAAAATACAAAATGTCCCCCTTCACTGCCCTGTGATACAGAGGCCATGATCGAATTCTTGTGGTGGACATAAGGGATATGCTCAGAAATTAATTAAACAGATTTTTTTCCCTAACTTTTTTAAATCATAAAAACAAGAAAACATCATACAAATCATTTGTGTATTTTTATTTTGCATATTTTTCTAGGTTTTGGGCATTTCCTTGTATGTCTCATAGTTGCACTCATATTTCCAGTTTTATTTACCATTTTTCTCTTGACATACAAGATATTTTCCCATGTTTCTATATATTCTTTCTAAATATACTTTTTAATGAAAACTTGATGGTTCAATGGATGTTGTTGTTAGGTGCCATCGAGTCAGTTCTGACTCATGGTGACCCTGTGTATGACAGAACGAAACACTGCCTGGTCTTGTGCCATCCTCACAGTTGTTATGCTTGAGCCCATTGTTGCAGCCACTGTGTCAGTCCATCTTGTTGAAAGTCGTCTTCTTTTTTGCTGACCCTGTACTTTACCAAGCATGATGTCCTTCTCCAGGGACTGGTCCCTCCTGATAACATGTCCAAAGTATGTGAGATGAAGTCTCACCATCCTTGCTTCTAAGGAGCATTTTGGCTGTACTTCTTCCAAGACAGATTTGTTCATTCTTCTGGCAGTCCATGGTATATTCAATATTCTTCACCATCACCATAATTCAAAGGCATCAATAGGTGGAGGTACCCTGATTTATTTTATCATTCTTCTACTTTGAATATTTTAGATTTATTCCCAAATGTTCACTCTTTAGATAATGTTGTAGTGCATATGACTTTTTTCCTATATTAATTTTTTTACTCAGCATAAATTCTTCAAGGTGGGAATACTAAGTTAAACAGTATGAACCTCTTTAACTCTTACTATGTATTGCTAGATTGCTTTCCAAGAGATACAACAATTATACATTAAAAGTATAATTCTTATCATGTACAATGTTCTGTTTTAGGTCTTGGGAAGCAAGTGACATCTTGGGCGATGAAAAAATGGTAGTATAAGGTTAAGACTTGGGATTGTTCTGTGGTTGGCAAAACATAGAAACACAAGCAGGAGACAAGTCTTGAGAGGATACAGAATTGTAGTATAATAAATGCAGGAAGCCCAGGCATATTAAAAATGGAAAAGTGGAGTGATTAGACCCAAGGTTGAGCACGCATGAGAGAGCTGCAGGCGAAGTAAGGAGTGTTTTAGGATGAGCCCAGAATGTGAGTTTGTGAGAAGAAGAGGACAGACTAGATGCAGTGGAGTGGAAAAGCACGAGCCTGGAAATCAGGCTGAGCTGGTGTGAGTCCCAGGGTATCCATTTATTGTTTCTGTGTCTTGTTCTTTAATGTCTCTGCGCCTTTGGTTGACTCGTCTGAAAATGGGATTAAACCTGTTGTCGCTGAGTCGATCCTGACTCATAGCAACCCTAATTATGCCTACTTTGCAGTGTTACTATGGGGATTGGATAATGAAAGCAAAGTATTTTAGTACAGTGCCTGGTGCTTCATCCACTTGTGGCCGAGTTGATTCCAACTCACGGCACTCTGTGTGCATCATAGTAGAAGTGGGTTCTGTAGGGTTTTCAGTGGCTGCTTTTTCAGAAGTAGATCACCAGGCCTTCCTTCCAACACACCCCTGGGTGGACTCCAACTGTCAATCTTTGTGTTAGCAGCTGAAACGTTAACCATTGCACCACCATGGACTCCTGATGCTTCAGAAGTATCTGATAAATGAGAGTTTAAAAATGTCACCCTTTAGGAAAAAAGATTCTGTCTGCAGAGGTGGTAGGTTTTTCTTGAGGCTAATGAGCCAGGAGGGGCCCTGGTGGTGCAATGGTTAAGAGCTCGGCTGCTAACCAAAAGGTCAGCAGTTCAAATCCACTACCCACTCCTTGGAAACCCTATGGGGCAGTTTTACTCTGTCCTGTAGCGTCGCTGTGAATCGACTCGACACCAGTAGGTTTGCTTTTGGTTTAATGAGTCAGGAGATTATTTCTGAATGGAGATCTGAGCACCACAGTTAATCTCTATTTAGGAAAGATTTTTCCCAATAAAACTTTAGGATCCCAGGGGCAACTGACCTGGAGAGACTCAGGCTGGACTGTGAGCATCACCGAAGACTTTTTCTTTTTTTTAATTCGCATTTTCTCTGACCACCACCCTTTTTTGGATAGATAGATAGATGCTTCAAAGTCCTCACTTGAGAGTGACGTGGAGGATCAAGTTGATAAGCCAAGGTGGGGTTTTACATGGTTTTGGGATTTGGTGATGCTTTGATACTAACTACTGATTTTCCTGGTGTGATTATTAAGCACCGCTGCTATTCCTCAGAACTTTAAAAAAGAAATGTGACATGTGACAGGCCAAGGAGTAGGCACCCTTTTCTACACTGACTTGACGATGAGGAAACAGCCTGGGAGGCGACAGGTTGCTGTCTAAGTTGACTGGTAGTTGTCTTCCAGCTCCAGTGGCTCGCCCTGCAAGTAGGAGGTGTTGAAGAGAAACTCGGGGTTTGATCAGGAACCTGAATAATCCTTCTTTTGCTGTGTTGATCTGAGTAAGACTAAAGCAGGGTAGGAAACATTATTTATATGTCAGTTCTACTCTGTCCTGTAGGGTCACTATGAGTCAGAATTGACCTGATGGCCATGGGTTAATCTGTAGGCACAAGGAATGGTTAGTACAGTCTGAGATAATACAAGTAGAGAATATAATGCTTTATTTGGCAGGTGGAGAAGAGAGAACTTTGGCATTTTCTAGGTAAAGATAATGTAATTAGAGGAAAAGATGCACTGCATGTGGCACACCCAGAAAGCAATACGGTAGGTCTTTGTTCAGGGAGAAGGTAGGACTGCTCATCTGTGCACCTGGCCTTCACAACCACCCGGCTGTCATTTGAAACCACCTAGTTCAATGTGATTTTTAACTTGGAACTTTTAGAAATAAAGATAGACGTGATGAGTTGAGAATGGCCAAAATATGCTCCGAAATAAACTGTGTAAGGTTTACTGAAGCTGTAAAAAGCAACAAACTACTACTGAGATTATAAATGTCTTTCTAATCTGGTCTCACTGGGAAATAAGTGAAATCCTTAGACTGGTATACCAAAAAAACTCAAACCCATTGCTGTTGAGTCAATTCTGACTCATGGCGACCCTATAGGACAGAGTAGAACTGCCCCATAGGGTTTCCAAGACTGTAAATCTTTACGGAAGCAGACTGCCACATCTTTCTCCTGCTAGGTTGGTACAGATGGAAGTATCTCTGCCTGGTCCAGGGTGCATTGTCTAGTGATCCCCATCTGCAGTCCCTGCGGCTTCACATTCCATACATCTTCTGCATGCGTTTACTCACTGCTGTGAATAAGCGTCTAAATACTCATTGCCCGGAGTTCTCAGCCTCTCTGGTTGCAGGTGCTCCAAGTTAGAACTTTAGGAGCAAAATTTTGGGATATGGAATGACACTCTTTGAACTTGTGCTGTTTTTTATGTGTTTTATCCAGGGGAATGAAGAGGCTGTCTGGTTTGGTGGATGCGATATTCAGTTAGAGCTTGGATAGAACGGGCCACCTTCTGAAGTTAGCAGGCACACCATGGCAGAAAAACAGGAAATTTCTCTGAAATGTCAAATTTTCTAAAACTCAGTGCATGTCCTGTGAATTTTATCACTATCCTGATATTCCAGGGATCCAGTTGTCTACAGTGGGTTTTAACTGAGTTCAAGAAACTGTGGGCTTGTTCTTCTTGGTATTAAACCACAGCTGAGCCCTTGTCTGAATTTTAGGTCCGCAGAAAGGTCTAATAGTTTAAGCAATAGTATTAGGTAATCTGCTGTTCCTCCCTAATACTCTGACCAAAGACTCGTTTTCATTGAGTCGGTTCTGACTCATAGCAACCCAATCGGACAGAGTAGAACTGCCCCATAGGATTTCCAAGGAGCAGCTGGTGGACTCAAACTGCCAGCCTTTTGGTTAGCAGCCGAGCTCTTAACCACTGTGCCACCAGGGCTCCCCTAATACTCTAGTGGTCAACAAATCATATCAACAGCTTTAGAAACCACAAGCTCTTAAAACAGGGGGTATAGGAGCCCTGGGGGTGCAGGTGGTTAAGAGCTCGGCTGCTAACCAAAAGGTCAGCAGTTCAAATCCACCAGCTGCTCCTTGGAAACCCTATAGAGCAGTTCTACTCTGTCCTATGGGGTTGCTATGGAATGGTTTGGGTTGTTTTTCATTGGCAAGGAAGCAGCTCCTGGTTCCTCCCTCCCAGCCTAGGTCTCAGGGGAAGATAATCTCAGAGTCTTGACAACCTTTTGTAGGATTGATGAGGTTGGCATCAGATGCTGAAGGAACCACAGCACTGGCTGAGGAAAGCCAAAGGAGAAGGGTTAAGTCTCAGAGTGTCACAGATCAGGATGGATGAAGTTTGTTAGCCCTAGCGGTCAGGGCTTGAGACCAGGGCTCAGTCTTTTCATTGCACTACATCAGGCTGCTTCTCTTTCCAAGTGAGAAATTGTCTCTTGCTGCATCTCCCCTAGAGTTACTTAGGAGGGCTCCTTTAATTAAATCAATTGCCTAAAGCAAAGTTTAATGCCACTGCAAATGAAAACATTTTTGTGGCTAGTATCAATCAACAAATATGATTTATTTCTAACTTATCCACTCAAATGACATATTTCAGACTAAAATATGCTTAATGTGAAAACAAACATATTCAGTATGACCATTGCTTTTCCTTTATACAAGTCAAAATAATTACAACTTTCTAAATGTTCTGTAGAAAGTTCCCAGTATAATATTATTTAATGAGTGATCCATCATTTCCTCACAGATTTGAAATACTGTCTTATGTTCTCACATACTCCTGGTTTTATTTATGCATTCTATTTCTCCCGTTGATCTATTTTTTGGTTCCTGTATCAGGACCACATTGTTTATTTATTTATTTTTTAAATTTTATCGTGGTAAAATATATGTAACAAAAATTTTGACCTTTTGATCATTTTTAAGCGTACATTTCTCTACGCATTTGCTATTCTAGATGTTTCATGTCAGCAGGATCACGCAGTATTTGCCGTTTTATGTCTGACTTGTTTCACTTGTTATTAGGTGACATCGAGTCGGTTCCAACTCATAGTGACTGTGTGTACAACAGAACAAAACACTGCAGAGCCTGCATCATCCTCACAGTCGTTATGTTTAAGCCCATTGTTGCACCCACTGTGTCAATGCTTCTTGTTGAGGGTCTTCCTCTTTTTTTGCTGACCTTCTACTTTACCTACGATGGTGTCTTTCTTCAGGAACTGGTCCCTCCTTAAAACACGTCCAAAGAACGTGAGACAAAGTCTCGCCCTCCTTGCTTCTAAGAAACATTCTGGCTGTACCTCTTCCAAGACATATTTATTTGTTCTGGCATTCCGTGGTATTTTCAGTATTCTTCGTCAACACCATAATTCAAAGGCATCAGTTCTTCTTTGGTCTTTCTTATTCATTGTCCAGCTTTCGCATGCATTTGAGGCACTTGAAAACACTATGCCATGGGTCAGGCGCACCTTAGTCCTCAAGGTGACATCTTTGCTTTGTAACACTTAAAGAGGTCTTTTGCAGCAGATTTGCCCAGTGCAATATGTTGTTCGATTTTTCGACTGCTACTTCCATGGATGTTGATTGTGGATGCAAGTAACATGAGTCAGAATCAAGTTGATGGTAGTGGGTTATTTTATTGTATAGACCCATCAGGATAATAGTTGTGGATTGTAGGCATGCTTTTCTTGCCCTGAGTTTAATGAGAATGCTTCAGCATTTTATGTTCTATCATTAGTAAGGATATTTGCTCTTGGTTTCTGATAAACTGTATATTGAATTGGAGAAGTTTCAATTATATAGCATTTAATTATTCCTTGAAATTTTGATAGAATTTTCATTTAATAATACTTGTGCCTGGTGTCTTTTTGGGAAATCGACTTTTGACTAATTTTCAACTTTTTTTCTGTGATGTGTCTGAATTTTCAGTATTTTTATCACTTTTTGTGCTTTCTTTGGTCATTTAAGTTTTCTTGTGAAATAATCCCTTTTTTATAGTTTCACATGGATTACTTATGGAGATATGCATAGTGTTTTTTTGAAATTAAAAACAGATTTCCAGGGTAAGATCGCTTCTTTTCCCCAGTACTTCTGCTGTGTAGTTGTGTCATCTCTCCTTCTTTCTTGGTTAAACTAATGACAAATATTCCTAATTTTAGTGATCTTGCCAAAGAACCAGCTTTAGAGTTCATTTCTTAGGTCTGCCATTTTTGTTTATTTGGTTTTTTTAATTCTATGCGTTTCTGTTCTTGTCTTTATTAGTTCCTTCTCTAAATTATATTTTAATTACTGTGTCCTCCTTTTTTCTAGATGCTTAGTTGAATGCTTAGTTTATTTTCAGTTGTTTTCTAATAAATGTACTTAGGGCTATGCCTTTTCTTCTAAGTATCACTTTGGCTGCACCCTATACCTTCTAATATGTAGTCTCCTCATAGTTGCTTATTTGTAAATAGTATAATTTTAGTGACTTTTTAGTGTTGTGAATAGATAATACAATCGGTACATTTCAACTTGGAGGAATTTGCTGGAAGTTTTATTTTGATTTGACACATGGCCAATTTTTTGTAGTGCTTTAGAGTTGTTTGAAAGAAAAGAATAATGTCTGTGTTTGGTATTCATTCTATATACATTAATAAAATAAATTTGGTGATAGTACTATTCAAATTCTCTGTTCTTCTTTATTTTTGCCCACTTGACGTGCCCTTTATGAAAGAAATGAGTTAAGGTTTTCCATTAGCCAGTAATTTTGAGTTAGATAAATCCACATTTTTCCTAACGGTTTTTGCTATTTAGGCATGGTATGCTATTTAGACATGAAGGTTTATAACAACTGTTATCTTCATGGGGAATTACAGCTTACATCACTATAAATCCCTCCTTGTCCCAGAAGTTACCTGACTTCTGTTTGATTGATGTTAATAATACCACACATGCTTGCTTTTATTTTTACATGCCTGGCATATACTCATCTTTGCTTTATTTTTAACCTTTCTGTTGTTTATTATAAACTGCATATTGCTAGAAATGAAACCTTGAATTTTAATTTGCTTTTATTTGTATTTATGGTCTTATTCTCTCCATCTTATTTTATGATTTCATCTTATTATGCTTTCTTATATATATATTTTCTTATCCTGACTGTTTCTAGATTAAATTACTTTGCTTCTTTTCTCCTTCTTATGGTTTGAAAAAACTTTTTTCTATAGCTGATCTTTATCTTAAAATTTCCAATGGGCATATTGAAACATATTTTCCTATGTAAAAAATGAATGATTAGCTGTATAGTAAACCCATCTGTCTTGGTTATCTAGTGCTGCTATAACAGAAGTACCGCAAGTGGATGGCTTTAACAGGAGAAATTTATTCTCTCACAGTCTAGTGAGAGATGCCAGATTCAGGGCATCAGCTCCAGGGGAAGGCCTTCTCTCTCTGTTGACTCTGGAGGAAGGTTTTCATCATCAGTCTTCCCCTGGTCTAAGAGCTTCTCTGCGCAGGAACCTCAGGTCCAAGAGACGCGCTCTGCTCCTGGCGTTGATATCTTGGTGGTATGAGGTTTCCTTGTCTCTCTACTCACTTCTCTCTTTTCTATCTCAAAAGAGATTGACTGAAAACACTACCTAATTTTGTAGATTGAGTCCTGCCTCATTACCAGAACTGCCTCTAATCCTGTCTCATTAAAATCATAGAGGTAGGATTTACAACACGCAGGAAAAAATCACATCAGATGACAAAATGGTGAACAAACAAATACTTGGCCTAGCCAAGTTGACACACATTTTTTGGGGACACCATTCAATCCATGGCAGAGAGAAAATTATGCATCAAGTTTATGTGAGTAAATACAGTGATGCCCCAATTTCAAGTCAGATGAGATTGTCATCCAGTGTGAGTATGACATACGGAGCACACGTCTTAATGCCACAGAGTGAGAAAGGCAAATGTCAGTGTGTGCAAACGTTAGCGTGTACAGATGTTAGTGTGTGCAAATGTCAGTCTGTGTGCAAACATTAGTGTTTGCAGATGTTTGTGGGTGCAGATGTTAGTGTGTGCAAATGTTAGTGTGTGCAGATGTCAGTGTGTGCAAACATTCGTGTGTGCAAATGTTAGTGTGTGCAAACAGTATGTGTGAGTGTCAGTGTGTGCAGATGTCAGTGTGTGCAAATGTCACTATGTGCAAACGTTAGTGTGTGCAGATATTAGTGTGTGCAAATGTCAGTGTATGCAGACATCACTGTGCAGATGTCAGTGTGTGCAAACGTTAGTGTGTGCAAATATTAGTGTGTAAATGTCAGTCTGTGTGCAAACATTAGTGTTTGCAGATGTTAGTGTGTGCAGATGTCAGTGTGTGCAAACGTCAGTGTGTGCAGATGTCAGGGTGTGCAGATGTCAGCGTGTGTGAACGTTAGTGTGTGCACGTGTTAGTGTGTGTAGAAGTCTGCAGAGTTCTGGTGCTCCAGAGATGCTGTGAGCAGTGTCAAGGTCTAGCCACCTCAGGGAGCTTTAGGGAAGTCTGTGTAACTGATGAGTGTGAATCTGGCTGATCTATTAAGCAGTTAATTAAAGAATTCTTCCTTGACAAGGCCTATGGTATCCCCCATGAACTTCCTTGGGGCAGTGTGGACACAGGAGACTGGACCCCAGCATTAAGAAGGGTCTGTGGATTTATATACATGGCATTTGATTGTTATATTCTTTTCATGCAAAAGGTTGAGGAAAGCCCTGTGTGTGTCTCAATCTGTTTATTTAACTCCTCGACATACACACTGGAGGCCAGCAGTATGCCAGGAACCATATGAAGTAAATGAAACATATGATGCTGTTTCAACCTTTGAGGGCCTACGGATTTTAGGGAAAAAGATAGGTAAACAGACAAATTACAATGAAATGGTACAAGTGATATATAGACATAGATATGAAAAATAAAGTAAAAAGAGAAGAGGGTAATTAATTTTGCCTGGAGAGGTAACTTTTGAGCTCGGTGTTATAGGTTGTGTGGACATCTGGCAGATGGTGAAGGGGTGGGAGTGTGGGTTATTCTCCATTTGCCTCCCTAAACCTTTCTCCATCCAGCTCTGTCCTGCTGTGTACCCTGGGGACCTGTCACTTATAGTCTGTGTCACCCAGGATCCCTTCCCTTCTGGTTTCCGTTTTGATTCAGCCAACAGGAGGCACTGGCAGAAGGTCAGCAGGTCAGAGGACGGAGGTTGGACTGTTTCTTCTCCTGCTCCCCCCCCAGCTTTGGTGCATCCTTTGGCCAGTAGGTGTGCTCTCTGCGTACTCTGGAATAGTAAATTGGAGGCTGCCATGACCATCTCTAGGTTTTAGGAAGATAGCAGGTGGTGGTGCCAAGCACAGGGTGAAATGGGGGGAGAGACAGGATCAGGGAGACAAAGGAGTGGAAATGATTACAGTCATCTGTACAAGGGATTTGGAGCCTTTGCATTAAAGCAGTGGAGGTGGGTTAGAAACATGGGACCACATTTGACATTTCTGAGGAAGACACTGGAAACCCTGGTGGCGTAGTGGTTAAGTGCTACGGCTGCTAACCAAAAGGTTGGCAGTTCAAATCTACCAGGTGCTCCTTGGAAACTCTATGGGGCAGTTCTACTCCATCCGATGGGGTCTCTATGAGTTGTAATTGACTCGACGGCAATGGTTTTTATTTTGGGAGGAAGACATTACAAGATTTAGTGATGAGTTAATATAACAGGTGAGAGACAAGGAGTTGAATGCTCTCTCACTTGGTGAAGCTAAGGAGTTAGTTGATGACAAGGAATATGGAGGAGAAAAGGGAGAAAATAATGAGTTTGGAGTACAGTTTTGACCAGATTTAAGTTTTTATTGCCAGGAGGACATTGGGCTAGATATGCCTACACATTTCCTTGCATTTATCAAGGAATTTTAAATTATTTTATTGGGTATTTAGAAAACTTTCTGGGCACAGAGCACTTAATTATGCAGAGCTTATGAAATGGAAGTCATCAGCAATGAAAGAGTTAATCTATGCCTTCAAATAATTTATCGATATTAGGATGAAAGAAACTTGCAACCAACACTTTAAAAACGTAGACAGTATTTTTCAAAAGTTCCATTCCTAAGTCTGTCTTTAAGTCGAATTTGTATGTAAGTCGGAACAGTTAGGTACGGTTTGTATGTAATGTCAGTCAGTCAAATGTTTGTCTTAGTATATAGTATATAATGTACCGTTCTGTGCATAAATAACATTAAAAACACTTCCAGATACACTAAAACATCTTTAACATAATAATACAGTAATAATAATAATAATTTTGATGCACACCACAAAGTAGCACCTGTTTGTTATTATGAACCGTTGTATGTACCTCAAATTTTTAATATAATAGGCTTTCTGGGAGTTGGGTCATAACCATGGATTGTATGTAAGGTGGACATTTGTAACCCAGGGACTGCCTGTATTAAATCGATCATAAGTGAAAATATTTTTGCTGAATACAAAAGGGTGGAGAAGATTTGAGACACTTGAGAAGTTTTTGTTTTTAAATTTGCTGTTACTCCTGGTGAAATTTATTTTTAAAAAGATAACTTTACAATCCATTATTGAAGTCATTTTCCAAGGCTAAAGTGTGAGGGACAATGTCCCTGTCATTTGTCACCAAGGAGCCTGCACTTCCAGTGCTGTGATTACTTCGGGGTGAAAGGTGAGGAGACATGCTCCTTGCGGTTATTCAGCTGGGACGTGGGTATTGGTAATCTCAGTCACTGTGGTGTTTGAGCCTGTTGGCTGCGAAAGGATTTACTCTTTTGCACAAAGGAAGAGCGGACTGGCTGTGGCAAAGATGAAAAGAAATGAGATTTAGAAAAAGTGGATTTCTGTGTCCATAAAAGAGCTTTTTACTCAGGAAAGCGTTAATAGGAATTAGTCATATTGTTTTCACATAAAGGGCTCTATTAACATAATGTGATGAAAGGCAGATGAATTATAGTTTAAAAATTTATACTTCTCTCTAACGCCATTTGGTGAATTAAAAAAAAATCAGGGATGTGTATAAGGCTATTTCTTGTGTTATTAAAATGATTTTAGTTTACGTCTGTAAGCACATATATAGATTTAGTCTAAATATTTTACTTAGAAGGATTCTTCTGTGTGCCCGAGACTGGTGCAAGACAGCCGGTCAGCCCTTTCTTTTTCTGATTTCATTCGAGGGCGAAATCTTCTTCCTTGTTGTTTGACTACAACTTCTGAAAAAGATGGCAGAAGACAAGCTTTTGGGGATCATTTCATACATGCTAGGAAGGTTACAATGGACAATAAAATACAATCCCACCTCTCTAGGAGTTTTCAGACATAAAGAAAATCAATGCCCTTGAAAATAAATGGATCTTATTCTTATTTTAATTGCTTAAAATCTTGGAGATGGGATTTAGAAATCTATCCATCCCAGTCATTTCATAGATGAGAAAGCTGAGATGTTAAGTAACCTGCCCAGGGTAGCATAGCTAGTTCTTGGAAAAGCTAAGACAGTTTGCTTTAAGCCTAATATGCTTTCTGGGGAAACCACACAACTCGCTTGGAGCACAGCAGAGGCAAAGTGAAAAAAATGGGGGGAGGAAGTGTGTTCTTAGGGACACTCTTCTACCACTAGAGCCTCTGGGCTTTTAAAAGTTAATGTTTGTCAAAATTTCAAGTACTTAATGGAAGCTAGACTTCCTGGAGCCATTGAGACTAGAGGAACCCCCCAAAACTATCGCCTTGGGACAATCTTTAAACTTTAAACCTTAAACTGAAACTATCTTCTAAAGTCTTCTAGGAATCAAAAAATGATTTATCCAGTAAATAAAATATGCCTACCTTGACCGTTGTACCCTTTTAAAGAATTATCTATGTGAGATCAAATTGACAACAGCAACTGGAAAGATTAGATGAAAAGCTTATGCGGCAGTGAGTCTAAGTCAATGGTGGTGGAACAGATTGGAGAAGGATGGCGAGAATGTTTGCACAACTTGAATGTAATCAATGTCAATGAGTTGTACACACTGAAATTATTGAAATGGTGTATGACTGTGTATATTTTCACAAAAAAACCCAAAATTTAAAAGTCTGACAAAAGATTAATGTTCTTGTTTACTATTTTCTCAATGAAGGGCCCACTATCTATTCCAGTACAGAGGTTAAAGTCTGAAGATCAGATGAATGGAGTGAAAAGGGAAGAGGTATGATGTAGGAGTCAGAAAGCATGGGTTTACATTGACATTCCCTGGTGTGGAATACTGGGCAGTTTTCATGTCCTTGAGCTTTAGTTTCCTTAGCTAACACCTGCTTTTCTGGCATAATTGTGATAGGTATTTTTTGGCCACCCAGCATCCGTTTCTCTTTTTTTTTAGTGATGGCAGCTTGATTTCATTTTTGGATTTGGCCCTCCCTCAAGGTGTTCTGCCGTTCCTGGGCAAAGGGGCAGACATGTTACTCAGGCTAGCCTACCAGAGTCTCTCTCTGGCACTTTATTTCCTGAGAGGATTACAAAAAGATAGAAGAAGCTCAGAGGTGGCTCGTGTGCTGTTTCCCTATAAAGACACCTATTGTTCCTGCTACTTAGATCCCTGGAGTTGTCCTTGTTCCTATCCCTTCCCAGATGGTTCCCCAGCCTTCCCTCAATTCTTTGAGTTATTCAGGATCTTTCAGAAAGTTCCGTTGTCTACTTAGGTTAGCTAGATTTGGTTTCTGTTTCTTATAACCTTACAATGATACACTTGTAGAGTTATCATGAAATTAAAATAAAAAGTAAGTCTCTAATCAGATGGATAGACTTATTTTTATTATCACATATGTGTGTTACTCCTTTATTTCTTCAGTGCTTTCTAAATTACAGATTTAGAGATACATACATGCAGTCAGTCTGGTGTTACACGATCAGCTTATTGGACACAGTGCATGCCTTTGGAGTCGCAGAATTTTGGGCCAGAGAGTAAGTACTCTCCAGTTTAATATTTAAAGTTCAAGAGCGGAAAGAATCTTAATTCATTTGGGAGGGGAGATACATAAGAAAGAAAATGTTCATGGGGTCTCACAGATGTCACTAGTAACCTGGTGAATCTTCAAGAGGTGAAGACCCAACAGATTCCTCTAACTAGAGGCTCTGTTTTCTCACTTTAGATGATATGATGTTATGGATTGCATTGTGTCCCCTCAAAATGTATGTCAACTTGGTAAGGCTGTGATTCCCAGTATTGTATGATTTTCCACCATTTTATCATCTGATGTGATTTTCCTATGTGTTATAAATCCTACCTCTATGATGTTAATGAAGCAGGATTAGAGGTAGTTCTGGTAATGAGGCAGGACTCAATCTACAAGATTAGGTTGTGTTTTAAATCAATCTCTTTTGAGATAGAAAAGAGAGAATCGAGCAGAGAGACAGGGGGACCTCACACCACCAAGAAACAAGAGCCAGGAGAATAGCATGTCCTTTGGACTTGGGGTCCCTGCTCTGAGAAGCTCCTTGACTGGGGAAGATTAATGACAGGGACCTTCCTCCAGAGTCGACAGAGAGAGAAAAGCTTCACCTGGAGCTGTCACCCTGAATTTGGGCTTCTAGCCCCCTAGACTGTGAGAGAATAAATTTCTCTTTGTTAAAGCCATCCACTTGTGGTATTTCTGGTTAGCAGCACTAGATAACTAAGACATATGATGTCAAGCCTGGGGCCCAGATGGCCATTCAGAGCTTTAGACTTTGTTGTGCTGCTTGTGTTCAGAGGTAACTATCCCTATATTCCTCCCCCATTACCATGTAATTCTCCCTTTGAAGAGGAGGAAAGTTAAATAAGAAATACTTTATCAACCCTTCAGCTGCCCAGAGTGACCCTCCTTGGGCTGATGTTGTGACCTTCTTCAGGTTGGTGAGACCTTTGAGAAAGACAGGTTATATACACCTTGATCATTTTAAAGGAGGATCTTTTATATATGTGTGTGTGTGTGTGTGTGTGTGTGTGTGTGTGTATGTATATGTACACACACATATATATAAAACCAGCTACCAGTCGTATACATATACATATATTACCATTTTATGTATATAAAACCAGTTACCAGTTGCCATCGAGTCAGCTCCGACTCATGGTGACTCCATATGTGTCAGAGTAGAACTGTAGAACTGTGCTCCATAGCGTTTTCAATGGCTATGATCTTTCACAAGTAGGTCACCAGGCCTTTCTTCTAAGGTGCCTCTGGGTGGCCTCAAACTGCCAACTTGTTGGATAACAGCTGAGAGTGTCAACCATTTGCACTACCCAGGGATCGATCAATCTATCAATCTGTCGATCTATTGATCTATTTATCATTTTTACACACACACACGTATGGCAGTGATTCTCAAGATTCTGGGTGCATCTCCTGGGGGAGTTCATTAAAACACAGATTTCTGGGCCCCACTCCTGAAATTTCTGATTCAGTAGGTCTAGGGTAAGTTCTGAGAATTTGCCTTCCTAATAATTCTGAGAACCACTGATCTAGGATAATAATTTCAAAAAGAAATTAATGTGCTTATCGCTTACATTTTGGGGTACGTGACCTGTGGGCAGGGAGAGGATTAAATTAGGGTTGTTACTGCAGGAGTCCAAAGAGAAAGAATAACCTGCTGCTACCAAGGCAGAATTCTCAAGCATGCAGCAAGAGAACTGGCTTGAAAGCCAGGCTCTGTTGACAAGGAAAAGGATTTTGTAAATTCTTTTATCTTGTCCTTTAACATACGAAGAGGAAAGCCTGGAAAATCTGATTATGAAATTTTTGTCTTGGTTTTTTGATCATGGAGCTTTAAATATGGAAAGTCTTGGTAAAACAGGAAGGAAAAAAGGGAAAAGCTGGTCCTTTTCACACTGGTGGACTGTGGATGGGAAAACCGACTATGAGATGTATGTCTTTCTCTAGGCTGAAGTCTTGGAAGAGAGGGGTCAAAGATGTAGGGCCTCCTGTCCTACTTCCCACTGCAGCCTGGAAGGAGATAAACTTAGAAGCCTGCAGCAGCTCTGATGGATCCATGTGTTCAGGCAGGGCTGAGTTTGGGTGTCCTAGGTTTCCCTTAGATCCCATGAAGTGGTAAAAGGATCTAGAAAGTCACTTGTGCCCTATGGAGGGATGGGGAAAGTAGCTAAAGGTGCTGATGGTGGGCTTATCTGAAGAGTTCTTATGATGAGGACCAATCCACAGACAATGGCTGTAGTGTGGACACATGGACCAAAGGCAAAATGGGAGTTCCCGTCTACCTGAGGGAAGACCATAGCCCCAGTAAGAGCTGGAGTGGGGCCCAGTTCAGAAAGAGGAGATGATCACCGCCCACTGGTCTCTACAAAGAGAACGTTGTAGACTTCAGCAGCAGCAGATGCACACAGAGTGATCAGGGAAGGGACCATTCATACTTAACTTGTCAGGGAGCAGCAAGACCAGCCACCCTGCTGCAGACATCAGCAAGAGTCCTGCGAATAACTTGTGAGTGTGAGAATCCCACTTCTCCTTGGTTGTCACCAGACCACAAAAGCCACCTTCCTCTGTTATACACCTATTTGCTTTCTTGAAGAAGAGTGAGAGACCTCAGATCTTGAAACACTGAGATTTACCTGAGTCCTTTAAGCAAAGTCTGACTTAAATTATTGGCTTTAATTGAAGTTACCAGATAGAACTAGTGTTTTCTCTACATACACACACTGCCATCTGCTACTACACAGTTACAGAGAAATAAAGACATTTTCTATGTACAACTGAAGGTAGAATTGTTGGCCTGTGTACTGGGAAAATCCAAGAGTTTTAGGCGTTGTTACATCCAGGGATGCAAAGAATGTCTTCAGGATTCTTTTCTGTCAGGTTTGTTTTAATCTGTTGGCTTTTATTTTTTGTTTTTGTTGTTGTGAGTTGCTGTCGAGTCAGCTTTGAGTAATGGTGACCCTTTGTACAACATAATGAAATGTTGCCTGGTCCTGTGCCATCTTGATGGTCATTGGCATGTTTGAGTTGATTGCGTCGGCCATTGAGCCTTGCCAACCAAGGAGGCTCATCTTCGAGCACTATATTGGACAGTATTCTGTTGTGATCCCTACAGTTTTCATTGGCTAATTTTCAGAAGTAGATCCCCCGGCCTTTCTTCCTAGTCTGTTTAGAAGCTCCTTGAAACCTGTTCACCATGGGTGACCCTGCTGGTATTTGAAATACCAGTGGCATAGCCTCCAGCATCATAGCAACATGCAAGCCACCATAGTATGACAATCTGACAGACGGGAGGTACAGCTTTATTTTTAGGCAGGATTTAGCACGTGCTGGTAAAGAAGGTCATGAGCAGCTCATTGTCCTTAGTGATGTCCTAGCATTCCAATCAACCCTCCCAAAAGGACTCTGGCCCTCCTGGGTCACATGCCTTCTCATATGGTAGAAAGAGGTGGAGCTATGTAATATACATCCTCACTAGATGGAGGAGGAGCTTTTCTGAAAGGAAAAAATAGTAGATTAATGAATGTAACAGGTATTCTCTACAATATAATAGTGGTTTTAAGCCCTACTGTGATCATGATTCTGCCTGATGCCTGGGAGGAAACAAGCTATGAATAATTATGAGGAAGGGTCCCAGCATCATGAGCTTATGTTCTGCTGGAACCTGGAAGCTGTGAAAGGGCTTGTTAAGGGAGTTTGAGGAACCAGGGTCCCAATACATGTGACATTACATAATTTTGAGTTCGAAGGAAAATGCTTCTTTGTTAGGAAAATACTTGAGATAAAATTAGCTTCATTTGAGTCCGTTCTAGGTCCTCTGTTCCCGCCTTCATGTGGTTGCTAATTTATCCTTTAAGACTAACTTCAGGCAACATCTCTTCCAGGAAGCCCCCCACTGCTGAATTAAGTGCCTTGCCGTGGTTCCCAGAGTGCCCCTATGAATAAGATGATCATGTACTTGATTGTCTAAACCGGGACACATTTGAGATTGAAGTTATTAATACTAATTTTAAAAACTATGGTAGAACAACAGGGGTCCACTCGAATGGTCTCAGGCAGTGGGATATGTGGTCTTCCTACCTGTGGATGCCTGCCTGTGGTAATTGTTCACTTGGCTCTTTGATGGTGGAGCTATTTGATGATGGACATTGTTATCTCTTGTTCCCAGTGCTGGACACGTAGTATTTGACAAATGCTTGTTCGATGTGTAACAAAGAAAGTCCACCTAGTCCTCTTTAGACGTAGAGGTGCATTTGATCATTTCTCTTCTGTTTATCCTTGGATTTAGCGCAGATAAATATATTTTAAAGGTCTTCCTTCTGTGTCTCTCTAATGTGAATGAGGCTGATTATATGATTCTACTTTGTGAGATCTGAACCATCAGCAAAAGGGAATCAGGCTGCTTCAACTAGTATTTAGATCCAGTAACTAACCCCTTCTCTTAGCTTTATTTGAAAATTCTTACTTCGTATATATCACACTATAAACCAACAGTCTAAACATAGTAATAGCTTAATTTATTTTGCTTTTTTATGACAGGTTTGTATACAAATGCATTTCAAAATACAATCTTCTAAACCCGCAGATATTCAAAATCATTTAGAAGTGATAAAAAAAAGTTGTCAAATACTTGTAATTACATAAATTGTCACTCAAATTACAGGAAGCTTAGAAAAGCTTTATTGCTATTTAGTTTTGTTTGAATGCTCCTGAGTGTGCTGTTGAGAGCTTTGATAAATCAAGAGGGCTGAAAGATGGAAATGGTTGTAGTGTTTAAGTTACGTTACACTTAAGTCCATTTAATTGACTATTTTCACAAACATGGTGTTCTTTTGTAAGAAACATTAAAAAAAAAAATCATTCTGTTTTGTGTTTTCCTTTCCAGAACTAAAAAAAAAGAAAATTATCCCTGCACGCTTTTGTATTCCTCATTCTTTGGTTTTCTTCCAATGCATGTATATAATTATATGTTCATGTTGTCATGGTGATTCAGGGCTAGAATTGTGAGATTGTTATAATCACTTGCCTAAGCCTAAAACCCGCTGTCCAGCCCAGCTAAATCAGCAATGTAATGGTGGATGGTCTACATAGTCTTTGCTGTGAATTAATCTATTCTTAGGGTATTCTTGAAAATATTTCTTTAACTGCCAGGATTTATTCAGTATGTATCATCAATTTGTACTATAGAATTTAAATATTTAGTTTCTCAGTTTCTTACATCATTTTCTAAAAAAGAGTCATATTAGGTCAGGTGGCCCTTTTCTTCCCAGCTATCCAGTTTTATTTTCCTCCTAAGCATATAATTTCTTTCAAAAGAATATAAAATACAGATTTTTAAATTTATAAAGTAACACACAGGCATTTTAAACATTCAAATAATGTATAAATCCATAAAATAAAACTTTTTTTCACTGCTTGCGTCGAGTCACTTCTGACTCACAGCGACACTGCAGGACAGAGTAGAACTCTGCCCCGTAGGGTTTCCAAGGCTGTAATCTTTACAGAACCAGACCACCATCTCTTTCTCCTGCAGAGGGGCTGGTGTGTTCGAACTGTTGACCTTTTGGTTAGCAGCCGAGAGCTTAACCACTATGATACCCTTAATAGTTGTATCTAGCCTCCCAACTTTTTTTTTTTTTTAACCATAACTTGGATCACACTTTACCTACTGTTAGTCACATGATTTTTTTCATTCAGTATTTCACTGAGATTTTTTCATGTCGCTGCATATTGATCTACTTTATCCTTTTTAACAACTGCATACTATTCTATTGTACAGAAGCACTGTAATATCTTCATTAAATCCCCTAATGCTGGCCTTACATTGTTTCCTACTTTTTTTTTTTCTCAATGGAAATCCTTTTTTTTTTTTAGTTGTTGTAATTAAATGAAGTTTACGTTTCAAGTTAGTCTCCCATACAAAAAAAATTCTTTTTTTACTTACATTGTTATGAGACCCCAACTGCTTACCCCATTCTGTGACAGCACACTCCTCCCCTCCACCCCTGATTCCCCATGAACATTCAACCAGCTCCTAACTCTCTCTGCCTTCCCATCTCACCTCTGGACAGAAGCTGCCCCGTTGGTCTCTTGTATCTACTTGAGCTAAGAGGCACATTCTTCACAGGTATCACTTTATGTCCCACAGTCCAGTCCAATCCATGTCTGAAGAGTTGGCCTCAGAAATTGTTTTAGTTCTGGGGTGATAGAGAGTCCAGGGGCGATGCCTTCCAAAGTGCCTCCAGTCTCAGTCAGACCATTAAGTCTGGTCTTCTTACTAGAATTTGAGTTCTGCATCCCATCATTCTACTGCTCCATCAGGGACCCTCTGTTGTGTTCCCTGTCAGGATGTTCATTGGTGGTAGCCGGACACCATCTAGTTCTTCTGGTCTCAGGCTGATGAAGTCTCTGGTTTATGTGTCCTATTCTGTCTCTTGGGCTACTACTTTCCTTGTGTCTTTGGTGTTCTTCGTTCTGTTTTACTCTAAGTGGTTGGGACCAATTGATGCATCTTAGATGGCCACTTGCAAGCTTTTAAGACCCCAGATGCCACTAACCAAAGTAGGATGCAGAACATTTTCTTAATAAGCTTTGTTTTGCCAGTTGACATAGATGTCCCCTGAAAGCATGGTCCCCAGACCCCCCATCCCTGCTACTCTGTCTCTCAAAGTATTTGATTGTATTGAGGAAACTTCTTAGCTTTGGTTTAGTCCAGTTGTGCTGACTTCTCCTGTAGTGTGTGCTGTCCTTCCCTTCACCTAAGATGATTCTTACCTACTATCTAGTTAGTGAATAACCCTCACCTTCCCTCTCCACCCCCGTAAGAATCAAAGAATCTTTTCTTCAGTGTTTAAACCTTTTCTTGAGTTCTTATAATGGTGGTCTTATAGAGTATTTGTCCTTCTGTGACTGACTAAATTCACTCAGCATACTAAGTTCCAGCTTCCACCATGTTATACCATGTTTCACAGCTTCATCATTGTTCTTTATCATTGCGTAATATTCCATTGTGTGGATATACCATGTTTGTTTATCCATTCGTCCATTGATGGGCACCTAGATTGCTTCCATCTTTTTGCTGTTGTGAACATGGATGTGCATATATCTAGTCCTGTGACGGCTCTTGTTTCTCTAGGGTATATTCCAAGGAGCAGGGTAGCTGGATTGTATGGTACTTCTATTTCTTGCTTTTTAAGGAAGCGCCAAATTGATTTCCAAAGTGGCTGTACCATGTTACATTCCCACCAACAGTGTATAAGTGCTCCAGTCCCTCCACAACCTCTCCAGCATTTGTTATTTTGTGTTTTTTGGGTTAATGCTAGCCTTGTTGGGGTGAGATGTTATCTCATTGTAGTTTTGATGTGCATTTCTCTAATGGCTATTGATCGTGAGCGTTTCTTCATGTGTCTGTTAGCTGCCTGAATATCTTCTTTGGTGAAGTGCCTGTTCATATCCTTTGCCCATTTTTTAATTGGGTTATTTGTCTTTTTGTTGTTGAGGTTTTGCAGTATCTTGTAGATTTTAGAGATTAGATGCTGATCGGATTTGTCGTAGCCCAAAATTTTTTCCCAGTCTGTAGGTTGTCTTTTGACTCTTTTGGTGAAGTCTTTTGATGAGCATAAGTGTTTGAGTTTTAGGAGCTCCCATTTATCTAGTCTCTCTTCTGTTGCTTGAGCATTGTTACTTATGGTTCGTATTGTGTTTATGCCATGTATTATGGCTCCTAGCTTTGTCCCTATTTTTTCTTCCATGATCTTTATCATTTTCAGTTTAATATTTAAGTCTTTGATCCCTTTTGAGTTAGTTTTTGTACATGGTGTGAGATATGGGTATTGTTTCAGTTTTTTGCATATAGATATCCAATTATGCCAGCACAATTTGTTGAACAGACTGTCTTTTCCCCAATTAGTGGTCTTTGTCAAATATTAGCTGTTTATAAGTGGATGAGGTTATATCTGGATTCTCAACTCTGTTCCATTGGTCTATGTATTTGTTGTTGTACCAGTACCAGGCTGTCTTGACTACCGTGGCAGTATAATAGGTCCTAAAATCAGGTAGTGTAAGGCCTCCCACTTTGTTCTTCTTCTTGAGTAATGCTTTATTTACTTGGGGCCTCTTCTCTTTCCATACGATGTTGGTGATTTGTTTCTCCATCTCATTAAAAAATGCTGGTGGAATTTGGCTCAGGATTGCATTGTATCTGTAGATTGCTTTGGGTAGAATCGACATTTTCACTATGTTGAGTCTACCTATCCATGAGCAAGGTATATTTTTCCACTTATGCAGGTCTCTTTTAGTTTCTTGCAGTAGTGTCTTGTAGTTTTCTCCGTAAAGATCTTTTACAATCTCTGGGTAGATTTATTCCTATGTATTTTATCGTCTTGAGGGCTATTGTAAATGGTCTTGATTTGGTGATTTCGTCTTCAAGGTTCTGTTTGATGGTGTAAAGGAATCCAACTGATTTTTGTATGTTTATCTTGTATCCTGAAACTTTGCTGAAATCCTCTATTAGTTCCAGTAGTTTTCTTGTTGATTCTTTGGGGTTTTCTGTGTATAAGATCATATCATCTGCAAATAGAGCTACTTTGACTTCTTCCCTACCAATTTGGTTGCCCTTTATTTCTTTTTCTGGCCTAATTGCTCTGGCTAGGACCTCCAGCACAATGTCGAATAATAGTGGTGATAGAGAGCATCCTTGTCTGGTTCCTGTTCTCAAGGGGAATGCTTTCAAAGTCTCTCCATTCAGGATGATGTTGGCTGTTGGTTTTGTGTAAATGCCTTAATTATATTGAGGAATTTCCTTTCTATTCCTGTTTTGTTGAGAGTTTTTATCATGAATGGGTGTTGGACTTTGTCGAATGCCTTTTCTGCATCGATTGATAAGATCATGTGGTTCTTGTCTTTTGTTTTATTTATGTGATGGATTACATTGATTGTTTTTCTAATGTTGGACCATCCCTGCATACCTGGTATAAATCCCACTTGGTCATGGTGAGTTATTTTTTTGATATGTTGCTGAATTCTGTTGGCTAGAATTTTGTTGAGGATTTTTGCGTCAGTGTTCATGAGGGATTTTGATCTGTAATTTTCTTTTTTTGTGGTGTCTTTACCTGGTTTTGGTATCAGGGTTATGCTGGCTTCATAGAATGAGTTTGGGAATATTCCATCCTTTTCTATGTTCTGAAATGCCTTTAGTAGAAGTGGTGTTATCTCTTCTCTGAAAGTTTGGTAGAGTTCTCCAGTGAAGCCATCCAGGCCAGGGCTTTTTTTTGTTGGCAGTTTTTTAATAACCCTTTCAATCTCTTCTTTTGTTATGGGTTTATTTAGTTGTTTTACCTATGTTTGTGTTAATTTAGGTAGGTAGTGAGTTTCTAGAAATTTGTTCATTTCCTCTAGGTTTTCCAATTTGTCCGTACAGTTTTTTCATAGTATTCTTTTATGGTTCTTTTAATTTCACTTGGGTCTGTTGTGATATCACCCATCTCATTTCTTATACAGGTTATCTGCTTCCTCTCCAGTTTTTCTTTCGTCAGTTTGGCCAATGGTTTATCAATTTTGTTGGTCTTTTCAAAGAACCAGCTTTTGGACTTGTTAACTCTTTCAATTGTTTTTCTATCCTCTATTTCATTTAATTCTGCTCTAATTCTTATTATTTCCTTCCTTCTGACACCTGTGGGCTTCTTTTGCTGCTCTCTTTCTACTTGTTCCAGTTGTAGGGTTAGTGCTTTGATTATTACCCTTTCTTCGTTTTGGATGTGTGCATTTATTGCTATAAACTGACCTCTGAGCACTGCTTTTGCTGTGTCCCAAAGGTTCTGGTAGGATGTGTTTTCATTCTAGTTTGATTCTATGAATTTCTTCTATAACCCAGTAGTTTTTGAGCAAGGTCTTGTTCAGTTACCATGTTTGATTTTTTTCCTTGCTTTTTGTGTTGTTGATTTCCACTTTTATGGCTTCATGGTCAGAAAAGATGCTTTGTAATATTTCGATGTTTTGGATTTTGCTAAGGCTTGCTTTATGGCCTAATATTTGGTCTATTCTGGAGAATGTTCCATGTGTGTTGGAAAAGAAAGTATACTTGGCTGCTGTTGGGTGGAGTGTTTGGTGTATGTCTATGAAATCAAGTTGGTTGATTGTAGCATTTAGCTCTTTTGTGTCTTTATTGAGCTTATTTCTGGATGTTCTGTCCTTCACTGAAAGTGGCGTGTTGAAGTCTCCTACTACTATTGTGGAGCTGTCTATCTCTCTCTTCAGAGCTGTTAGAGTTTGTTTTATGTATTTTGGAGCCCTGTTGTTGGATGCATAAATATTTATTATAGTTATGTCCTCCTGGTGTATTGACCTTTTAATCATTATATAGTGCCCTTCCTTATCCTTTGGTGTGGATTTTACTTTAAAGTCTATTTTGTCAGAGATAAATATTGCCACTCCTGCTCTTTTTTTGAGTGCTGTTTGTTGATGTATTTTTTCCCATCCTTTGAGTTTTAGCCTGTTTGTGTCTTTAAGTCTAAGGTGCGTCTCTTGTAGGCAGCATATAGCTGGATCATGCTTTTTTATCCAATCTGCCACACTCTGTCTCTTTATTGGTGCATTAAGCCCATTTACATTCAGCATAATTATTGATAGGTATGAGTTTAGTGCTGTCATCCTGATATCTCTTTTTGTGTGTGTTCACAGTTTCTTTTTTCTCCTCAATTTTCTGTGCTGAGTCGTTTTTCTTTCTTTCTTTCTTTCTTTATTTTTGGTCTTTTTCTTTGTTGTAGATTTTGTGTTTGCTGGGTCTTTATGTTTTTCTACTTTTTAATTTTGATTTGTAGGATTGTTAGATTCCTTTGTGGTTACCTTAATATTTACTCCTATTTTCCTAAGTTTATACCAGTCTTTTATTACTTTATATTGCCTTTACTTCCCCTCCATATGAAAAATCAATGTCTCCATTTTTTAAGCCCCTCTTTTTTGTTTTAATGTTGTCATTTTTACATATTGATATCTGTTTCCCTATTTTCAATGTTTTAGCTTTGATGTATTTTTGATATCTAAATCTGAGTCCATATCTGGTTGCTCTGTCCTGTGTTCTAGTCTTGTGTTGTTATCTGGTGTTACTGATTATCTAACCATAGGACTTCCTTTAGTATTTCTTGTAATTTTGGTTTGGCTTTTGCAAATTCCCTGAACTTCTGTTTATCTGGAAATGCCCTAATTTCGCCATCATATTTGAGAGACAGTTTTGCTGGATATATAATTCTTGGCTTGCAGTTATTTTCCTTCAAGGCTTTATATATTTCATCCCATTGCCTTCTAGCCTGCATGGTTTCTGCTGAGTAGTCCGAGCTTATTCGAATTGATTCTCCTTTGTAGATGACTTTTCTTTTATCCCTAGCCACTCTTAAAATTCTCTCTTTATCTTTGGTTTTGGTAAGTTTGATTATAATATGTCTTGGTGACTTTCTTTTGGGATCTACCTTATGTGTGGTTCGATGAGCATCTTAGATAGATATTGTCATGGTTTGAATTATGTCCCCCAAAAAATGTGTGTATCAATTTGGCTAGGCCATGATTCCTGGTACTGTGTGATTTTCTTGTATGTTGTAAACCTGCCTCTGTGATGTTAATGAGGGAGGATGGGTGGCAGTTGTGTTAGTAAGGCAGGACCTGATCTACAAGACTGGATTGTGTCCTGAGGCAATCTCTTGAGATATAATAGACAGAAGTGAGCAGTGAGACAGGGGGACCTCATACCATCAAGAAAGCAGTGCCAGGAGCAGAGTGTGTCCTTTGGACCAGAGTCCCTGTGCAGAGAAGCTCCTAGTCTGGGGGAACACTGATGAGAAGGCTGAGAGAGAGAAAGCCTTCCCCTGGAGCTGACACCTTGAATTTGGACTTTTAGCCTACTTTACTGTAAGGAAATAAATTTCTCTTCATTAAAACCATCCACTTGTGGGATTTCTGTTATGGCATCACTAGATGACTAAGACAGATATCTTCTCATCTTTCGTGATATCAGGGAAGTTTTCTGTCAACAAATCTTTAATTTTCTCTGTATTTTTTATCGCCCCCTGTTCTGGTACTCCAGTCACTCGTAGGTTATTTCTCTTGATAGAGTCCCACATGACTCTTAAGAGTTTCTTCCTTCTTTTTAATTCTTTTATCTGATTTTTCATCAAATAATTTGGCGTCAAGAGCTTTATCTTCAATGTCACTAATTCTAACTTCTACTGCCTCAATTCTGCTCCTATGACTTTCTATTGAGTTGTCTAATTCTGAAATTTTATTGTTAATCTTCTGGATTTCTGATTGCTGTCTCTCTATGGATTCTTGAAGCCTATTAAATTTGGCATTATGTTCTTGAATAACTTTTTTAAGTTCCGCTACTGCTTTGTCTATATGTTCCCTGGCTATTTTTGCATTCTGTTGCATTTCCTTTCTAATTGCTAGAAGAGTTCTGTATGTTAATCTTTTGTATTTGGCCTCTGGTAATTCCAAGAAGTTCTCTTACTCCAGAGAAGTTATTGATTCTTTATTTTGGGAGCTTGCTGAAGCCATCATGGACTGCCTCTTTATGTGACTTGATATTGACTGTTGTCTCTGAGCGATCAATAATTTATTATAATTTTATTTTGTATTTGTTTAGTGAGACCTAGCTTATTATTTTGTTTTGTTTTGATATGCCCAAATAGGCTGCTCGTGTGCACTAGTTTGATTTTTGACACCTTTGAATCTCTAACGTCCTGTCTCCAGGTAGTTGGTTCTGTAACTAAGTATGTACATGCAGGAGTCCGTTAAATTTTCCTATAATGGGTTCAGCTTGGGTGTTCAGGCAGTCGGTCATTAAGTATGTGATGCAGGCGCTCACCCCCAGTCCTAGAGAGGCATGGGTGATTGGTGCAGGCACTGGACTCTGGCTGTGGTAGGGGATCATGCGCTGAGCCAGGCAGGGGGCTGACAGCTGCCCCTGAGAGTCTGAAAGGAAAGCATGTCCCTATTCTCTAGGGTGAGTAGGTAGGTGAGTTTTGCAGCTGGACTATGAGCAACCCCTCTGTTGGCTGTAAAGACTCAAGGGCACCACTTTTTCTTGGACTCCTGTAGCAGGTGACTAGGAGCTTTAGGTGATACTACCAGTCCTCAAGCCCCTGCTGCAAATCGATAAAAGTGCCTACTTAAGGGGAAGAGCTTTTTCAAGGGTCACAAATCTTCCAGTTCACAGCTGAAGCAGTTGAAGTTAAACTTCAGATGTTTGCCCTGTTGTACTGTGGTAGTGAGGGCTAATGCTGTTGAGATGGGTCCCCACAAGTCTATACAGGGGTGTAAGGCACTCAGAGTCTGTGGACCCCTTATACCTGTGCCTAGCAAAGGAGCTGTGCCGACCCTGAGTTCCTGGCTTAGGGGAGCCAGTAGCTTATTTGTTCCCTCTCCAAGGCCAGGAGAACGGGTCAAGGCGCCTTTTGGGATCTACTTCCGGCCCAGCAGACGCCTGGTGCAGAGTGCAGAGGGAGGAGATAAAAGGGAGAGAGGTTTTTCCCAGATGGGTTTTTTTTTTTTTTAATCCCCAGAAAGGCTGCACACATGCACTTAGCCACTTGGGAGCTGCTTTTCACTGGTTCAGAGTGTCCAGGCAGAATCGCTGCTGCCAGGTCTCTCTCGATGTGGCAACTGCTTCCTGAGCATGTGCACAGCACAGCTGTTTGCCTGCTTCACTGCGGACTGGCGTGGCTGCAGAGCTGCAGTTTCACTGCTGCGGCTCTGGTGCTCTTCGCTTCTTCCAAATTGTCTCCCTCTCTCCTATAACTCAGTCAGATTCCTCAACTTTGCCTTGTTCAGGGATCCTAGGTATTCATATAGAATCAAATCACTTGTTTTTCCAGGTCTTTGTTGTAAGAGGGATATAGGAAGCGTCTAACTACTCCGCCATGTTGGCCACACCCCCATTCCCTACTTTTCTAATTACAAATACCATAAATGGACATTGGGTACATATGTCTTTCTGGACTTTTATGTGCATTTCTGTGGGAAATGCCCTTAGTCACATTTACCTGCACGCTCAATGATACCAATCTATCTGTATATGCCCCACCCATCCCCTCTCCAAATCCTTTCAGTGATTCCCCTGGATTTCAGAAAAATAGCCAGTGTTTCTCACCAAGTCCCAGGCCAGTGTGCCCCACTTCCCTCTCCAACCTCTTCTCTGGCCTCTCCCCACCTGGTCCTTGTGCTCCACCCTCCTGAACTGCTTGAGAAATCTTGCCCACATGAAGATCATTTACGTTTTTTCCACTGCCTTCTCCCTTGCCACACACCATTAACCAGCTGTAAGTCCTCCATGCCTCCTATCCTTGGCATGACCATCACACTAACTGAACTTTGTGTCTTTCTTGAAGCACATGCGCCTTTCTACCGCCTGTGACAAGTGTATGTGTACCCAGCACACTCATTAGATTATGAGCTCTTTCAGGATTCAAGCTGTGTCTTATCTAACTCTCTGTGCTCCACGGGGCCTGATACAGTGTCTGGAACATTGAAGTTGGTTAATACATAATTGTTTTTGTTGAATACAGGCTGACTGCTCGCCTAAACCTACTGAATGAATGATTATGATCCTGCCAAGTGCTATTATTATATTTCTGAAAATGTCTCTCATTACTAATGCTACCCACCCGTTGCTGTCAAGTTGATTCCTACTCATAGTGACCTTATAGGACAGAGTAGAACTGCCTTATAGGGTTTCCAAGGAGCAGCTGGTGAATTTGGTTAGCAGCTGAATGCTTATCCCCTGTGCCCCCAGGGCTTCATTACTAATATTAAAACCAAAACTAAACCTGTTGCTATCGAGTCGATTCTGACTCATAGCGACCCTATAGGACAGAGTAGAACTGCCCCATATGGTTTCCAAGGAGCACCTGGTGGATTTGAACTGCCGATCTTTTGGTTAGCAGCTATAGCTCTTAACCACTACACCACCAGGGTTTCCATTATGTTATAGTTCACAATTTAAAAAAAAATTATGTTAAAAAAGATGTCAAAAAATATTTAAATACCGCTAATGTTACTAGTATGAATGGTATTTAAATATTTTTGACATCTTTTTAATATAATTTTTTTAAATTGTGAACTATAACATAATATAGAAAATGCACAAAAATGTATAGTTTAATGTATAACTAAAAAAGAAGTACCCTTGTAAACTGCCACCCAGGTCAAGAAATTGAGCACAATAGCACTCCAGAAGCTCCCTGAGTTGCTTGCTAATCATAACTCTTTCCTCATCCCAGAAGAAACCACTACTTTGACTTTTGTGAAAATTATTTGTACGTTTTCTTTAGAATTTTCCAAGTATGTGTGTCTCTTGGTTTTGCCTGTTACTGAATTTTGTATGAATAAAATAATTCTGTATTCTTTTGTATCTGGCTTCTTTTGCTCAACGTTATGCCTGTGAGATTCACCAGTGTGGTTGTAGTACCTATATAGCACTCCATTGTATGACTATACCTTAGCTTATTTGTCCATTCTACCATTAGTGGAAGTTTTGGCCATTTCTAGTTTGAGGCTACAATGAACAATATTTATCTGAACATCTTTCTCTGAACATCTATGCAAAGTTTTCTTTAGGGTATGTATCCAAAACAGAAACAACTGAAAATAGCCTCGCTCAGTAAAGCTAACCTATCTCCGTAAATTGTTTTGCTAGTTTACATTGCCACCAGCAGTGTATGAGAGTTCCTTTTTGTTCCACAGCCTAACCAACATTTGTTATTATCAGACTTTTAAATTGTAGCCAATCTGATGGATAGTAAGTGAGATCTATTGTGGTTTAAATGTATATTTCCCTGATTACTAATGAGGTTGGTTACTTTTTCATGTATTTATTGACCATTTGGAAATCTTCTTTTGCAACTTTAAGTATTTTTTTCCAATTATGTGGTTGTTCTCTGTTTTTTTTTTTTAAACTTGATTTATAGGGTTTCTTTACATATATGAATGATTTCTTGGTAATACGTTGTTCTTTGACATCTTTCTTTTTAAAAATGATTGAAAATCATAATTTTAAATCATAATTTGATCGCCTAATATTATGAGTTGAAATTGATGTACCACAATGAGTTTGGCTTTGGGATATTATAAATGCAAGATTTAAACAAAACCATAGAAACAAATCTTAGTAAAAGAAAAACATAATGCTATAAAAAATGGTGGAAAGACAGCTTAGTAATTTTTTCCCCAAAAGCATCAATTTAATCTCACAAAATTGTCAAAAACAAACATTTCAAGACTTTGAAAATTGACCAAGGCATAGAAAAAGTGGAGAAGAGTTTATATAAGAAAAACTACCAACCATTGCATAATAATAGTGGGAGTTTGAGGCATTTTAACCTAGGGGTAATTTCATTCCCCCTGCCCCAAGTTCCACTAGCACAGTAGTTATAACAGGGTGGGAAAAGCTGTGAGGACCAGAAGTTTTGCTTGATTTGCTTGATTTAGGGCAATGTGCAGAGAAACCCCACACCACTGCGTGTTATCCGAAACAATAGTAATTTCATGGCAAATGGACAGGGAAAGCAAACATTACAGGTAGTCTGAGTTTGTGTTTCTGGTTCAGCAAGCAGAAGGCTAGCAGACTAGCCAGAAATTTATCAAGGATGTTCAAAGAATGAAATAGCCATTGTCAGCTTTTATAACTTACCCCATATCCCTAGGAGGCTGGAAGTCCATGTGCCTGCACATGGCTGTGCACACACTTAGGAGAGACTAGTGATGGCCCTAGCTATCCACATGTGTCTGGCTGAATATGACATTTCGTACATGCACAGAGGAGGAATGAGAGGGCCTAACTGAAAGTGAAAACTGGGAAATACTTGTAAATTATGTGAACTTGAATGCATTCCCAACCCACACAGAGATCCATTGGTAAAGGGTGGAAGCCTTACTGACTCAAGGTATTTGAGCCTAATGTCTGACCAATCATTGGCTCACCACTAAATTATGTTGACATAGGAAGCCAGGCTTAAAAATAAAAACAATAACTGAGCAGAGACACCAGTAGCTCTACACAATAGAGATGGATGTAGTCTAGGTAAGTTGTGAAACAAAGAAAAACAACAAACAAATGGGGGGAAAAAAGCCAGCCACTGTGAGGAGAGAACAGAACCCAAAGTTGCTACAATATATTTTCTAAAATATTCAGTTTTTTTTTAAAAAATTATTTGGCATGCAAATAAACAGAAAATGGGACTCATTCAGGAAAAAAACAGTCAATGAACACTGTCTCTGAGGGGGCCTAGATACTGGATTTAGAACACAAAGACTTCAAAGTTGTTATAAGTACTTACGCATTCTATGACTCATCAAATAGAGATTCTCAATAGAGACATAGTGTATTTGTTTCCTAGGGCTGCTGCAACAAATCACTACAAAGTGGGTGACTTAATAACAGAAATTTATTCTCTCACATTTCTGGAGGCTGGAAGTTCAAACTCAGGGTGATGACAGAGCCATGGTCTCTCTGAATGCTCTAGGGGAAGAATCGGTTTTTTTTTTTCCTCCTCTTTTAGTTTCTGTTGGTTCCAGGCATTCCTTGACTCATGGCAGCATAACTCGAACCTCTGCGACCTTCTTCACATGCCTGTCTTCCCTCTGCTGCATCTATCTGTCTTCACAAGGTATTCTCCTCTCCCTGTCCATTTTCTCTTCTATAAGGACACCAGACACAAAGAAATTAGGACCCACTCTCCTTCAGTATGACCTCATATTAATTTAAATAATTACATCTGCGAAGACCCTATTTCCAAATAAGGTCCCATTCATGGTACTGGGAGTTAAGACTTCAATGTATCCTTTTGGGAGACACAGTTCAACCCATAACACATAGAAATGTCAAAAAAGCACTAAATGGAAGTTCTGGAGTTAAAAAGTAAAATAGCTGAAATAAAATTTACCACAGGAGGATCAACAACAGATTTAATCTAGCAGAAGAAAGATTCAGAAAACTTGAAGATAGATCGATAGAAATTATCCAGTCTGAAGAACAAAAAGAAAAAGAATAAAGAAAAATGATTAGAGTCTCAGAGATATGTAGAACAACATCAAACATACCAACATAGATGTAATGGGAGTCCCAGAAAGAGAAGAGAGAGGTAAAGAGACAGAAAAAAATATTTAAAGAAATAATGGCCAAATAATTCTCAAATTTGATATAAAATATTAATTTACACAACCAAGCTCAGTGAACTCCAGATAGATTAAACACAAAGAAAGCCACAACTAGTCATCATAGTCAAACTGTTGAAAGTCAAAGATAAAGAAAAAAAATCTTGAAATCAGTAAGAGAAAAACAGCTTCATCATGTACAGGAATACAACAATATGATTAACAGCGGACTTTTCCTCAGAAACAAAGGAGACCAGAGGGTTAACATATTCAAAGTGCTGAAAGGAAAAAAAAAAAAAACAAAAACCTTTGAACTAAGAATTCTATACAGTAAAACTATCCTTTAAATATGGAAGAAAAAGACATTCCCAGATAAACAAAGACTGAAAGAATTCCCTGCTAACACACTTGCCTTTCAAGAAATACTAATGAAAGTCCTTTAGGCTAAAGGAGATGACACCAGACAGTAACTTAAATCCAAACAAAGAAATAAAGAGCACCAGAAAAGGTAATCCATCTTAGAGGAAGTACAGCCAGAATGCTCCTTAGAAGCAAGTATGGCGAGACTTCATCTTACTTACTTTGGACACCTCATGAAGAAACATCAATCACTAGAAAAATACATCATATTTTGTAAAGTAGAGAGTCAGTGAAAATGAAAGAAACCTTCAATGAGATAGTTTGACACAATAGCTGCAACAATGGGCTCAAACATACTAACAATTGTGAGGATGGCACAGAATGAGGCAATGTTTTGTTCTGTTATGCATAAGCTTGTCATGAGTTTGAGCCCACTTGACGGCAACTGACAATAAAACAAGAAGAAAAGGTAAATATATAGATAAATAGAAAAGACTGGATAAATATACCCACTGTTCACTTATTGACATGGTTAGGTTCCAAAGACCGGGTTGTTATATGAAAATCAGCGTTATGCAAAAATGGACGATGACCACATCAGATTACAAAATGGAGGATGACTACATCATTACATAACTGCCAAATCACATCATACATAACTACCAAATTACATCATTACATATCTGCCAAATTACATCACTACATAAATGCCAAACCACTGAGAGTCATGGCGCAGCCAAATTGACACATAACTTTAACCATCACAGCCAGGATTACTCTCACCTCTCACCTTGGCATTCGTTATTTCCAGATGTTGTACATCGTTAATGTGCAAAATAGTCAAATAGTAGATTTTTTACTATTGTTGTAAATGTGAAGTGTTGGATAATGAGATAGTTGGTAATAGTTTTCTTTTATTCTATTAACTGATTTAAAAGACCTAAGATTAAAAATAATAGCAATAAAGCTGTATTGTTGGTCTTATAACATATAAAGATATATAGGACAAGAATAGCACAAAGGAGAGGGAATGACATGGAGCTATATTGGATAAACTTTTTTTATTTTACTAGAATTAAGTTCATTTAGATCTAGAGTAAGTTGTGATAAGTTAAGATGCATCTTGTAATCAGTGGGAAAACTACTAATAAAAACTTAAAAATATAGTTAAAAATTAGCAAAAGAATTAAAGTGGTATGTTAGTAAAGAGCTACTTAACACAAAGAAGTCATAAAAGGAAAAGAGGGACAAAATAGACATGAACTATATAGAAAACAAATAGCAAAACAGAAGATTTAATCCAACCTTATCAGTAATTACTTTAAATATGAACAAATAAAACACTCCAATCAAAAGGCATAGATTGTCTGACTGGATTTAAAAAGAAAAAACAAGATCCAATGTATATAAGCTATTTACAAGAGACACTCTTTAGATTCAGGCACAAATAGATTAAAATGAAATGAGTAAAACATATATATCATTAAAACAGTAACCATAAGAGAACTGGACTGGGTCTATTAATATCAGACACAATAGACTCTAAGACAAAACCAAAAAGTTAAAAGAGGAAAAAGGATGTGTCACATAATAAAAACATTAATTCATTAAGAAGATGTAATACTTATAAATATATATACACCTAAAAATATATGTACACCTAAAAAATAGATGGAGCAAAATCTTACAGAATTGTAAGGTGAAATAGACAATGCATAAATAATAGTTGGAAACTTTATTACCTTACTCTCTATTATGGATTGAATTGTGTCCTCCCAAAATATGTGTTGTAAATCCCAACCTCTATGCCTGTGGTTATAATCCCATTTGGGAATAGATTGTCTTTACTATGTTAATGAGACAGGATTAGTGTAGGGTGTGTCTTAAGTCAGTCTCTTCTGAAATATAAAGGAGATTAAACAAGCAAGCAAAAGAAGCAGAGATGGAGGAAGAGAGATGCCAAGCCACATGAAGATCACCAAGGAGCAGAAGCTCAAAAGAGACAAGGACCTTCCTCCAGAGCCAACAGAGAAAGAAAGCCTTCCCCTAGGACTGGCATCCTGAATTTGGACTTCTAGCCTCCTAAACTGTGACAAAATAAATTTCTGTTTGTTAAAGCCACCCACTTGTGGTGTTTCTTTATAGCAGCACTAGATAACTAAGACACTCTCAATGACTGAAAGAACAACTAGACAGAAAATCAGTGAGGATATAGAGGACTTGAACAACATTATCTTCCTACTTGACCTGACTGACTTCCATAGAAAAGGTCATCCAATAAAAAAAGATTTTTTTCCCAGTGGTATGGAACATTCCCCAGGATAGAATATCCTAAAAAAACATACAAACAAACAAACAAACAAAAAACAAAAATAAACTTGTTGCCATCAACTGATTCCAGACATGAAATAATTCTCAATGCATTTAAAAGGGTTGAAATCATACAAAGTTTGTCCTCCAACTACAACTGAATTAAATTAGATATCACAACAGAAAGATATTTGGGAAATCCCAAAATATTTGGAAATTTAAAAATATGCTTATAAATAACCCATGGGTTAAAAAAAAAAATCACAAGGGCAATTAGAAAATATTTTTAAATGAATGAAAACAAAAACATAACATAACAATAGAGAAAATCAGTGAAACCACAAGTTGCTTCTTTGAAGAGAGTAAGAAAATTGATGATCAGCTAGACTGACAAAAAGAGAGAGAAGACACACATTACCAAAATCACAGTGAAAGAGGAGACATAACTACTGAGCCTACAGAAATTTGAAAACTACTTTATGCCTAAAAATTAGACAGCACAGATTAAATAGACAAATTCTTAGAAAGAAACAAATTACCAAAACAGCCTAAAGAAGAAATAGAAAATGTGAATAGGCCTATAACAGGTAAAGAAATTGAATTATTAATTAAAAATCTTTTCACAAAGGAAAGCCCAAACCTGGATGGCTTCACTGGTTTATTCTATCAGAGATTTAAGGAAGAAATTATGCCAAATCTTCACAAACTTTTCCAGAAAACAGAGGAAGAAGGAGAATTTTCCAGCTTATTCTGTGAGGCACATACACTCTGATACCAAAGTCAGACACAAATATTACAAGACAAGAATATTACAGACCAGTATTTCTCACAAATATACATGCAGAAATCCTCAACAAAATATTAGCAAACTGTCTAGAATTTCATAAAAAAGATTATATACTATGATAAAGTAGAATTTATCCTAAGAACAGAAAGTTGGTTTAACATGCAAAAATGAGTTTATGTAATACACAATCTTAATAGAATAAAAGGCAAAAACAACATTCAACAGATGTAGAGAAAGGGCATTTGACAAAGTCCAACACCCGTTCATAATAACTCTTAATGAACTAGTAAAAAGAGAGTACTTCCTCAATGTGATAAAGGGCATGTATATTTAAAAAAAAACAAACAAACCTACAGCTAAAGTCATACTTAATGGTAAAAGGGCATGTATATTTAAAAAAAAAAAAAAAATCCTACAGCTAAAGTCATACTTAATGGTAAAAGTCTGAATTCTTTCCCCACAAGATTGGGAATAAGCCAGTTTAGAGCAATAAGGCAAGAGAGGGAAGGAAGGAAGGGAGGAAAGGAGGAGGAAGGAGGGAAGAAAAGGAAAGAAGGAAGGAAAATAGAGAAGAAAGAAGGAAAAGTGAAGAAAGGAAGAAAAGAACAACAAAATTAGAAAAATTAAAACTGGCTTTATTTGTAGATGACATGATCACCTATGTAGAAAACTAAAGTAATCCAAAAAAAAACTTTACTAGAACAATAAACAAGAAAAGTTGCAGTATAGAAGATTCATATACAAAAAATCTATTGTATTTCTCTATACTTTCAATGAACAATCAAAAAATGAAGTTAAGACATTTTCATTCATCAGAGCATAAAAAAATACAGTATTCAGGAATGAATTTAACAAAAGAAGTACAAGCTTTCTACAAGGAAAACTATAAAGCATTGTTGAATGAAATTATAGAAGGTCTAAATAAATGGAAAGACATTTCACGTTCATGGATTGCATGACAAAACATTGTTAAGATGGCAATACTCTCCAGATTGTTCTGTAGATTCAGTGTGGTCCCTATCAAAATTGCAGCAGGAAATTTTTGCAGAAATTGACAAGGCAATCCTAAAATTTACATGGAAATTCTGTAAATCTGTATGAAAGCAGACTGCTGCATCTTTCTCTCACAGAGTGGCTGGTGGATTCGAACTGCCAACCTTTCGGTTAACAGCTGAGTGCTTAACCACTGTACCAGCAGGGCTTCTTTAGGGAAATGCAGAGGACCCAAAATAGCTACAACCATTTTGAAAAAGAAGACCAAAGTTGGAGGACTCAAATTTAATACTTCCAAAACTTACTATAAAGCTATGGTAATAAAGACTGTTTGGTACTGGCATAGGATAGATATAGATCAGTGTAACAAAATTAAAAGTAAAAACATAAGCCCTTACATTTATGGTAAATTGATTTTTGACAAAGGTACTAAGGCAGTTCTATTTGAGAAAGGACCATCTTTTCAACAAATGGTGCTAGGATAATTGGACATACATAAATATTAATTCAAAATGGATTATATTCCTAAATGTAAAAACTAAAAATTTAAAACTTCTAGTAGAAAATATTTGTGACCTCGGATCAAGCAAATAGTTTTTAGATATAATACCAAAATCACAGTCCATGAAAGAATAAACTGATAACTTAGAGTTTGTCAACATTAAAAATGTTTACACTTCAAACACCTTTTAAAAAATGAAATGACAAGCCACAGTATGGAGCAATATTTTCAACTCATATATTTGGTAAAGGCCTTGTATCCAAAATATGTAAAGAACTCTCCAAACTCAATAAGAAAAACAACCCAATTAAAATAAAAAATTTGAATAAACATTTCACCCAAAAAGATATACAAATGTCTAATAAAGACATATGAAGGTGCTCAATATCATTAGTCACTAGAGAAATGCAAATTGAAACCACAATAGGATACCACTGTACACTGGCTAGAATGGCTGCAGTAAAAATACAGACAATAACCAGTGTTGATGAGGATATGGTGGAGACCAGTGAGAGTGTGAGATGGTATATCAAATTTGGAAAAGAGTTTGACACTTTCTTAAAAAGTTAAGCAGAAACTTTCCATACAAACCAACAATTCCCCTCCTTGGAATCCCCCCTGTGTTGCTGTTAGGTGCCATTGAGTCAGTTCCGACTCATAGAAACCCTGTGTACAACAGAAAGAAACACTATCTGGTCCTGCACCATCCTCACAATCGTTGTTATGCTTAAGCCCATTGTTGCAGCCACTGTGTCAATCATCTCTTTGAGGGTCTTCCTCTTTTTCGCTGACCCTCTACCAAGTGTGATGTCCTTCTCCAGGGACTGATCCCTCCTGATAACATGTCCAAAGAATGTGAGACGTAGTCTCACCGTGCTTGCTTCTAAGGAGCATTCTGGTAGTACTTCTTCCAAGACAGATTTATTCATTCATTTGGCGGTCCATGGTATATTCAACAAATATTCTTCTTCAACACCACAATTCAAAGACATCAATTCTTCTTCCATCTTCCTTATCGTCCAGATTTCACACGCATATGAGGCGATTGAAAACACCATGGCTTGGGTCAGGTGCACCTTAGTCTTCAAGGTGACATCTTTGCTTTTCTTCCCTAGAGACATAGAAACATGTCCGCACAAGGACTTATATTTAAATGTTCACAAAATACCCATCAACTGTGAATGGATAAACATAATGTGATACATCCATACAATGGAATGTTATTCAGCAATAAAAACAGGTGAACGTCTGATACACACTACAACATGGATGAATCTCAAAAGCATTATGTTAAACGAAAGGAGCCAGACACAAAAGACCACATGGTGTATAATTACATTTATATGAAATTTTCAGAAAAGGCAAATCTATAGAAACAGAGCCCTGGTGGCTCAGCGGTTAAGAGCTTGGTTGCTAACCAAAAGGTCGGCAGTTTGAATCCACCACGTGCTCCTTGGAAACTCTGTGGGGCAGTTCTACTCTGTCCTGTAGCATTGCTATGAGTCAGAACTGTCTTGACAGCAACCAGTTTATAGAAACAGAAAGCAAATCAGAGATTGCCTGAGGCTGAGGATGGGAGTGAGGATTTACTGCAGAAGGGCATGAGGGATCTTTCTGGGGTGATGGTGATGTTTGTGGTGATGGTTGTATAATTCTATAAATTTGATTAAAATTACTGAATTGCCACTTAAAATTTTATGGTATGTAAGCTATACCTCAATAAAGCTATTAGAAAAAACATTGCTAAGAATTTGAAGCCTGTAGAAGCAGCCTCTTCAAGTTCCTAGGACCTCTGAGGTCTAAGAATGGCATTAAAATTCCATTTGTTTATAGTTTTAGGGCATTTATAGTCTGAGGGCAGGTGGCAATTTTAAGAAGTATGTTGTGTGTGCAGCCTGCATTCTGGGGTTATAAGTTGCGAAAGCAAAGGAGTTGTAACTTTGCTCTCTGAAAATACAATCAAGTCTGAGAAATTGGTAAGATAGGACGGAGCCAGACGTGAGGAGAGTATATGTAGGTGTGACATCGCATTCTCTGTGTTTCCAAATCGGTTTCGTTTTGCTTTACTATCAAAGTCATTTCATTGCTTAAATAACTCTGCCTTGATTAGTGCGCCTTCATCAGTGCCATTAATCCAGGACCAGTTGCTGTTGAATCGACTTCAGCTCATGGCTGTCCCGTACGTGTCAGAGAGAAAACTGTGCTCCATAGGGTTTTCAATGGCTGATTTTTTGGAAGTAGATCCCCAGGCTTTTCTTCTGAGGCACCTCTGGATGGACTCGAATTTCCAACCTTCCTGTTAGCAGGCGAGCTCCTTAGCCATTTGCACCACCCAGAGACTCCGTGCCACGAATCAGTTGTTGCTGTAGATTCAATTCAGACTCATGGCAGCCCCATGTGTTACAGAGTAGAAGTGCTCCATAGAGTTTTTTTTTTTTTTGGCTGAAATCTTTATGGAAGCAGATTACCAGGCCTTTCTTCCAAGGTGCCACGGGGTGGGTTCAGACTGACAACCTTTAGGTTAGTAGTCAAGCTCAAATCATTTGCACCCTTTGGAGACCTCTTTGCCCTTAATTAAAAAAAACCAGAAACCAAAAACCCAGACCTGTTGCCGTTGAATTGATTCGAACTCATACCGACCCTCGAGGACACAGTAGAACTGCCCCATAGCGTTTCCGAGGAGCAGCTGGTGGATTGGAACTGCTGACCTTTTGGTCAGCAGCCAAGTTCTTAACATAAATAAAGTGTTTAAAATTTTCATGAGAACGTTAAACTTTGCCAATTCAGATTGGTTACAGAATTGACCTGAACAGTTTGAGTTATGTAACATTTTCAAGGAAATCAGTTTGATTACTTTGAAGTTCATAGAGCTTCTCTAAATAGACTAAGAAAATAGTGCCAAGTAGAAATCCCGTAAGACCTTCTTTAATGGTTGATAAGACAGTTTTAATTAGCATAGCAAGTATTTGTAATTTCATGTTTCCATAATTATTGAAGTTTTTGTTCTCTGGTAGAGTAAGCACATCCATTTCAATATTATTTACATTATCTGCTTGGCAAGATCCTTTTTTAAAAATAGATAATGCAAATATTATTTCTGTGCTCAACTTAGTCCAATTTGGTACTAATGAAGTGCCAATAATCAAGTGTTCCATTTTTATGACATCTCAGTCCGTATTTCAATGTGTCCAAGGCATACAACATTAAATAAGTTTGCTGAAGATTTGAAGTATGACGAGAACTGCAAAGCATCTGTGAGTTTGCCCTTTGTTTTGTGCTAGTGTCTTTAGTAGGCTGTTTTAATGGATTGCTTACTTGTATGTGATACTTAAACATATGGATCAGTAAATTTTAAATTCACTGAGCTTTTTACCCAAGTCAATCACTTCTAAGATTGCTTTTGTCCATGTCTCTCCAACAACCCTGGTGGCATAGTGGTTAAGAGTTCAGCCGCTAGCCAAAAGGTCAGTGGTTCCAATCCACCAGGCACTCCTTGGAAACCCTGTAGGGCAGTTCTACTCTGTCTTATTAAGTTGCTATGAGTTGGAATCGACTCAGTGGCAATGGGTTTTGTTTTGTTTTGTTTTTTTATCCAACGAGAAGAGGAAAAAAGATTAAGAGGTAAATCCAGGATTTCTCAGCCAGAGGGGGTGTTGGAGAGCTCGCCTTGATGTCAGTGGTTTCTGTGTAACTGGGAGCTGCATTGTACACTGAAGTTAAAGTGTCAGCGAGTCACAGCACTCAGCCCTCAGCCCTCAGGGCAGACACAGAGAGCTGTAATATGCACATTCAGTGTGCAACAGACTGGTAGCAGACAACCCGTTTAATGAGGACTTTGTGTTTGAAAAGTGGACTTTGAGCAGCTGCTTTAAAGGAATGGATAATTCTCTGCACTAATGCACAGCCAGAATGCTCCTTAGAAGCAAGGATGGCGAGACTTCATCTCACCGACTTGGACATGCTATCAGGAGGGACCAGTCTCTGGAGAAGAACGTCATGCTTGGTAAAGTAGACGGTCAGCGAAAAAGAGGAAGACCCTCAATGAGATGGATTGACACAGTGGCTGCAACATTGGGCTCAAGCATAATGATGACTGTGACGATGGCACAGGACTGGGCAGTGTCTCATTCTGTTCCCACACACAGGGTGGCTACGAATGGGAACCGACTTGATGACACCCAACAACAACAGTGTAATACTATGAGTTGGAATTGACTCTACGGCAATGAGTTTTTTACTCTAATAGAAGGAAGTGACCATTCCCTCAGAGTTCATGTGGGCAAAGAGGACATTCAACAGACAAAGTGGAACCCTGATAGCAATCTTTAAAAATGTTAATATAGTTCCTGGACTAAGTCAGTGTGGTTGAGGTCATTGTTGTTGTTATTTGTTTTCTTTTTTTAACTACGTCCTTACTAAGACTCGTTTAGAAATTAATTCCATAATCTTGGGTTTTATATCTATGACAAAATTAACATCACAGTTAACTACATATAATTATTTTCCGTGGTGTCTCTATGAAGTTCTTCCTGGTTTTCAATGGATAGATAGTTGAACGAGGTGATCCTACCCTCAAGTGACAATTTCAATAAAAATTTCTGGACGTAAAGGCCGAGCCAGTAACACCTGCCCTTTATAGATAGATATCTTGTTGTTGTTGTTAGGTGCTGTTGAGTTGGTTCCGACTCATAGTAACTCTGCGCACTACAGAACAAAACACTGCTCGGTCCTGCACCATACTCACAATCATTGTTATGCTTGAGCCCATTGTTGCAGCCACAGTGTCAACCCATCTCATTGAGGGTCTTCCTCTTTTTCGATGACCCTGTACTTTACCAAGTATGATGTCCTTCTCCAAGGACTGATCCCTCCAGACAACATGTCCAAAGTATGTAAGACATAGTCTCATCATCCTTGCTTCTAAGGAGCATTCTGGTTGTACCTTTTCCAAGACAGATCTGTTCATTCTTTTGGCAGTCCATGGTATTTTCAATATCCTTGACTAACACCACAATTCAAAGATTTCAGTTCTTCTTCTGTCTTCTTTATTCACTGTCCAGCTTTCGCATGCATATGATGCGATTGAAAACACCATGGCTTGGGTCAGGCGTACTTTAGTCTTCAAGGTGACGTCTTTGCTTTTCAATACTTTAAAGAGGTCTTTTGCAGCAGATTTGCCCAATGCAATGCATCTTTTGATTTCTTGACTGCTGCTTCCATGGGTGTTGGTTGTGGATCCAAGATAGGTATTTTAGCAAGGCTTATTACTGTCTAATAAGTAGACATGCAGTCTTTTCTGAGAGATTAATTTTACCAATGATCAGGAAGTTCTGCATTTCAAACAAAATATAGATTTTTTTAGGAGAAGTAGCCTTGGGGGCACAACGGTTAAGTGCTTGGCTGCTAGCTGAAAGATTGGCGATTCGAACCCACCCAGCAGCTCTGCAGGAGAAAGACCTGGTGATCTGCTTTCCTAAAGATTAACGCCTAGGAAATCCTATGGGGCAGTACTGCTTTCTCACATTGGGTCACTATGAGTCAGAATCGACTTGACAGCGCCTAACAACAGCAGCAACAACAGCCTTCAAGGATATGGCTGAAAAGCAGCTTTCCCTGAGTTTCTCTCAGTTCTGCACATCTCACAAGCATAAACACTAATTGCCTTTGTGCTGGACTATCTTCTCAAAGATGTTTGTTTGCCATACAGCCTTGGAAGTAGAGATAGTGTCTCCCTCCACAGCAAAGAGCAGGTTTGCTTACTGTCCAGTGTAATAAAGATAATGTCCCTCTGGAGCATGAGGCATGCATGCTTTGTGCCCAGGATAAAAGATTCAGTTTCCCTAAGCTCAGGGTTCTTCTGTAATGCAACGCACCATGTGTGCAGAAGACACCTCATCATCTTCATGTTGCTCTGCTAGAATTGGGGCTTGGGGAACCAGTGCAAGGAGATGCCAGTATTCTGGCTACTTTTCTTGTGGTGTGTAATAAAATCCTTTGTCTCTGAGAAAGACTCCTTTGTCTCCTGCCAGCATCCATGAAACTGGGGCAGGCTAATTTGTTGTCTTGCAAGAAGGGTAAAATCTCAGACCTTCACAGTTCCTGACAGACATCTAGAGAAAAACTGTGAAATAATACTTGTGTTCCCTTTATAACCTTCAGCCCAACTGCTAGATCAGCCTCTGACTGAACATCATCAGTGCCATTTCGTTTTGGAGAACATTAAGGTTAGATACTTATTTTTATCTGCTGTTGTGCTGCGTGCTGTCGAGTGGATTCCGACTCATAGCCACCCTGTATGACAGAATAGAACTGCCCCACAGGATTTCCTAGGCTGTGATCTTCATGGGAGCAGATCGCCAGGTCTTTTCTCTCACGGAGAAATAAAATTTCTCTCTGTAACTTTTACCCATTAGTTTTAGTTTGATCTATGGAGCTATATAGGACAAATCATTACCCTTTTCCAAAAGAGAGTGTGTACATCTGCATCTATATCTAGATCAACATCTACAGCTACATCTGTGTCTGTGTATCTGTAATTGTATGTTTTCATTGTTGTTGTTAGGTGCTGCTGAGTTGATTCTGACTCATAGCGACCCTGTGTACAACAGAATGAAACACTGCCCCATCCTGTGCCATCCTCACAATCCTTGTTATGTTTGAGTCCATTGTTGCAGCTGTTATACAACTCATCTGGTCTTTGGTCATTAGTGTTCAATGCATCAAATCTGTTCTTGAAATGGTCTCCAAATTCAGGTGGGATATACTCAAGTTCCTATTTTGGTTCTCATGGACTTGTTTTAATTTTCTGCAGCTTCAACTTTAACTTGCATATGAGCAATTGATGGTCTGTTCCACAGTCTGCCCCGTCCTTGTTCTGACTGATGATACTGAGCTCTTCCCACACATGTGGTTGATTTGATCCCTGTGTTTTCCATCCAGTGAGGTCCACGTGTATAGTACTGTGTATGTTGTTGAAAAAAGGTATTTGCAATGAATAAGTTGTTGGTCTTGCAAAATTCTATTTTGCAGTCTCCGGTGTCATTTCTATCACCAAGGCCATATTTTCCAACTACAGATCCTTCTTTGTTACCAAGTTTTGCATGCCAATCACCAATAATTATCAATGCATCTTGATTGCGTGTTTGATCAATTTCATACTGTAAAAGTTGGTAAAATCTTCAATCTCTTCATCTTTGGCATTAGTGGTGTGTAGGTAAATTTGAATACTAGTTGTATTAACTGGTCTTCCTTGTAGGTGTATGGATATTACCCTATCACTGACAGTGGTATACTTCAGGATAGATTTTGAAATGTTCTTTTTTTTATTTTTTCCCATTGAAATGTTCTTTTTGATGATGAATGTGATGCCATTCCTCTTCAATTTGTCATTCCTGGCATCGTAGACCACATGATGGTCTGATTCAAAACGACCAGTACTAGTCTATGTCAGCTCACTAATACCTAGGATATCACTCTTTATGCATTCCATTTCGTTTTTGACAACTTCCAATTTTCCTAGATTCATACTTCGTACGTTTTTATAGTCCTCAGATAACTTCTCTTTGATGTTATTGTTAGTTGCAGTTGAGTCGTCTCCAACTCATGGCAACCTTATATACAATAGAACAAAACATTGCCGGGACCTGTACCAACATCATGATCATTAGGAGGTTTGAGTCCATTGTCACAGCTACTGTGACAATCCATTTCACTAAGGGTTTCCCTCGTTTTCAGTAGCCCTCTAGTTTAACAAACTTGCTGGGTTTTTTTTTAGAGATTGATCTTTCCTGATGACATGTCCAAAGTAAGCGAGTTGAAGTATCACCATCCATGCTTCTAAGGAACATTCTCATTGCATTTTTTCTAATACTGATTTGTTCATTCTTTTGGCAGTCTGGGTATATTTACTGTTCTTCATCAACAAGACAATAAAATTAATGTTATTAAAAAAAGAAACCACCTATGGTTTTACTGCCCTCACAGAACTTTTACCATCTTGGCTTATTTCCCTCTAGTTTTATCCCTGTGGTTTATTTTATTATTTTATTATAGTAGTGTATAAAAACAGTACTTAAAATTTTATATCTGGCATCTCAAACTTAGTGATATATCATAGGTAGTTTCTCAAATTGCTAAATAATCTTCGTAATCATCATTTTTAATAGCTGCATAATATTCCATTGAGTGAATGTACTTAATTCCCTACTATTGGATATTTGGGTTTCATTAAAAAATTTTTGACTATTGCTGCAGTAGAATTTTTTCTACTTATCATTATTATTATTTTTTTTTTGTGCTATTGTAAACATTACTGCAATGAATATCTTCATAGCCTCATTTGGTATAATTGTTTATTTTTTTAGGATAGGCTCTAGAAGTGACACTTTCAGATTGAACAGTGAGCACACTTTGAAGTTTAAATTAGCGAGTGTTTCTTGGAGGAGATAACTCAGGATTATATTTCAAATGTGAATTATGACTCAGGAGATAAGAGAAAATGCTAAACGAATTAAAAATCATGCTATAAGCAAATGTGAATAGAACCTTTTAAAGGTGATTAGCATGGTGGGAGCCAGTGGTTACACAGGACAGAGAGGAGAGACAAAATTGGACATATCCAAGGAGGATCCAACCAGTACGGGGTGGTGAGGGACAGGGGAGGGTGCAGGAATCATATTCCAAGCTGAAGAGTTTAGATTTTTTTTTACTGGACAATCAGTTTTTTATTGCCACAATTAATGCTACGTATCAAACCACTCCCAAATCTTGGTGGTCTAAGGCAAGAGCCATTTAATTAATTTGCAGTTCTTCAGATCAGTTATTTAGTCTGGGATTCTTTGGGCAGGATTTTTGGTCTCAGCTGGGCTCTCTTGTGGTCAGCTGCTGGTCAGCTTTGTTGATCTTGACTGGGATCTCGCATGTGTCTAGGATTTTTGACCAAGACAACTGAGCTGAGTTCACGTGGGCTCTCATCCTTTAGCATTCTAGCCTGGGCTTGTTCACAAAAGAGTGAGAGGAAGTGTGCAAGATCTCTTGAGATCTAGGTTTGAGACAGGCACAAGATCACTTCTGCTACATTTTATTGGCCAAAGTAAGTCACAAGGCCAGCCCAGTTTCAAGGAGTGGTGAAATACAATCCACCTTTTAATGAAAGGACCTGCAAAGCCATATTGCAAAGGGGCATGGATAGGGAGGGTAATACTTGCTATCGTTTTGCAAGCAATCTACCATATGAGGCAATAAAGAATGATAAATTCTTGAGCAGTGGTTGAGGAAGAGAAGATAAAAACAATTGAATTAAGCTGGCAACTGTGAGCAAAAAGAATGTTGAATGAATGGAGAAGATTCTAGTTACATTAGAACAAAGGCTAGTAGTCATTATCATATCATTATCACCATTCTTATATGACATATACAGTCCAATCCAATCTGTAGAGAAAGTCCACTGCCCCTTCCCAAGTCTGACAAAAGGAAGTTTATTCTCTGGAGAGGTTCTGCTCTTAGGGATACCAGGCACAGCTGAGAGTAGAGATAAGGTAGACCAAATGCATTAGTTGAGTAGGATAGCTGTAATAAAATAGAACAGACTGGGTGGCTTTAAACAACAGGAATTTATTGTCTCACAGTTCTGGAGATGGGGAGTCTCACATCAGGGTGTCATCATGTTGATGACTTCCGAAGCTTTGAGGGAGAACCTGTTCCGCGCCACTCTCCTAGCTTCTGGTAGCTCCAGGCATTCCTTGGCTTGCAGCTGCAGCATCAGGTGGCATCCTTCCTCTGCCTCCCTGTCTCTGTGTATCTTCTCTTTTATAAGGACACCAGTCTTCTATAAGGACCCACTCCACTCCAGTATGACTTCAGGTTAACCTAATTAATAATATCTTCAAAGACTCTGTTTCCAAACTGGATCACATTTACTGTACAGGTGTTAGGGTGGTGCAACTATTCTGTATGATACTGTACTGGTGGACACATGACATTATACATTTGTCAAAACCCATAGGATTATAATACAAAGAGTGAGTCCTAATGTAAACTATGGATTGTAATTAATAACATATCAATATTTGTTTGTCAATTGTAAAAAATATATCATAGGAATGCAAGATGGTAACAGATGAAATAATGTGCAGAGATGATGGGATATATAGGAACTCTCTGTACTCCCTACATAATTTTTCTGTAAATCTAAAACTGCTATAAAAAATAAAGTCTATTATAATTTAAAAAGAAATAAACATTAAGAGATAAAGAACATCTTCTGTAAACCTTCATCTAAAGTGAGAATAGCAGCACAACTGGAAGAACGTAATCGATGTCACTGAACTGTGCATGTAGAAATTTTTGAAATGGTGTGTCTTTGGCTATGTATATTTTCACCAAAAAAAAAAAAAGGTTGAGAAGGGAGAGGGTTGACACGTCGTGGGGTTGTTAACCAATGTCATAAAACAATATGTGTACTCACTGTTTAATGAGAAACTATTTGTTCTGTAAACCTTCAGTACAATAAAAAAAGAGAAAAAAAATTTTAAGACTCACAAAAAAAAAAAAAAAATAGATAAAGAACATTCTTAGAAATCAACATGATAGCAAAGATAAGAAAATTCTAGAGAAGGGTTGGAAAGCCAAGTTGAGGAAACGCTATCACAAAGAGGGAAAACACAAAAGAAAATATAGAAATTTTGAGGAACAGTTTTGGAAGTCCAACTTCCACTGATAGGAGTTCAGGGAAAAGAAAGAAAGAAAAAGAAAGGAAGGGGGGGAAAGAGGGTTAAGAAAGATAAGAAGAAAAGAAAGGAAGGAAAAAAAAAGAAAGAGCAGAGAAAATGATAGGGAACAAAGTATCAAAGAATGAATGAGAGAAAAATTTCCAAAACTAAAGGACAAGAGTTTCCAGAATGAAAGGAACTGATACCTGGCAAAATAAATGGGGGAAAAAATAAAACCCAACATGCACTGAGGTATGTCAGAAAATTTTAGAACAGCAGGGATAAAAAGAGGATTTCAAAATTTCTGTGGGGAGGGGAAACACTGGTCAGGTTAAAAAACCAAGAATTAGAATAACAGCCAACTTCTCAATCGCAACACTAGAAGGTAGAAGACAATGAACGAGACATGCCTTTAAATTCTGAGGGAAAATGACTTCTGTTACAGAATACTATACCAGGCTTGGTATAAGGATAGAGTAAAGACATATTTTGGACCGTTTACCTCTCATGAGGCCCCTTTTTTAATGATATGATGGAGGATGTTTTTCGTCAGCGGTGGTAATAAAACAAGACAAAGATCTGTGGTCCAGGAAAAATGAGAGAAGCAAAAAGAAATCTCATGATGATGGTGAAGGACCATCCCCAGGTGTCTGGGCTCAAGAGGAACCAGTTGAGATTGAAGGAGGAAGATGGATGGGGAAAAATGGAATTGGTATAAGGAATGCCTGATTAGTATGACCATATTAAAAAGAGTTTTACAATGTTCTTGGAAACTTTGTGGATGAAAACCACAAAAATTAAAAAATGCTTCCTTTCTCAGTGAAAGGAAAGAGTTGTACAAGAAAAGATAATCACCATCCATTTTATGGTTTCAGCCATAATAACGTAAATCTGAAACATTGATTTAAATCAAACATTTTAACATAATTCTGTTGGAGAAGGAAAAATGTATGCTGTGGAGTTGGTGGTATAAGAGAGTTGAAATGTCATATTTCATAGTGGAAAATCAATAGATAGTGGCTGGAACTGAAAATCAAGATGGTAGCCTAAGTGTTCTAGCAGTATAACAATAAAGAAGAGAAGACATGCTAAAGGTGTTCTAAGTGATTGCTTCTTGTGAGCAGGGTGGGCGTTGGGGAAGAGTGGAGCAAAGAGCGGTTGTTTTACTTAACTAGACTTATAGTATTGTTTGGCTTGTTTAACTCTATACAAGTAGTATTTTGATAGAAATATTGATCTTGGTTTAAAAGTAAAACATTGTGTGTGAATTGCCCAAGCTCTCATTTCCAGTTTTAGCCCAGAGTTTGATACTTGCAATTTTTCAGGGTTCGTCCCACCACTTTAGATCACAGGAGAACTCTGGGTTACACGTCTAGAAAAATGGAGGCAAGTCCTCATCTTCAAATCCCGGGCAATCAGTGTGGTCCTTGCTCCTTGACTAGGCCTGCGTGGGCCATTTGAAGGTGAGAGTGACTCTGTAAAGGACTCTGTCTACTTGGTGCTGTGATAAGCCATGGGGGTCTTTGCTATGGTGCTCAAGAACTCAGAGTTTGGGGCTTTCACCATCTGAAGTCCTGCCACCTCAGGTGCATTGGGTTCACGACTTGACATTCTTAGAACTCGAAGCCCCTATCTCTACTCTCAGTTTGGGGGAATCTGTCCTTATGGGAATGAGGCCACTTTTTCTCTTCAACCATGGAACTCCACAGCCTTTGTGCTTCCCTCATCTGAAACAATCTAGTATAGTGTGGTGCAGCAAATAGCTTTTATATGGCCTTTCCAGCCGTGGTCTTCTAACTCTCTCAAAATAATTGGCTGGGCCACAATCTTGCAAGGGATTGGTCAGTTTACTATGCAAGTTGAGTGACTTTTAGTTTACCTGGGGGATTGGTAGGAGCACCATGCCTTGAAATTGACAAGAAGATTCCTTACATAAGAGTCAATTGCACAAAGTTTAAGGAGACCTCGCTACCATCAAGTAGAGTTTGGAGCAGAGCACATACTTTGAACCCAGAGTTCTGCACTGAGAACCTCCTAGACCCAGAAGAAAGAGCTGTAACACTGAAGTTGGCGGTAGATAGTGAGAGACAGTGGGTGGGCTTGCTGGCCCACAGAGGAAGGCAGCTGTGGTGGGCTTGCTGTCCCATGGAGGGAGGTGGCTGTGGTGGGCTTGCTGGCCCATGGCGCGAGCTGAACACCTTAGTGCAGGAGTCTTGCTGGGGGAGCTAAAAGAGCTGTAACACTTGCTTGTGCAGGGCAAGAGAGGCCTGAGTGTGCCCCCTGCAGGGGTTGCATGCCCCGCCTCCAGCAGGGGCCCAGATAGTGTGGCAGGAGCTGGTTGCAGAGGCTTGGGAGATCCTGTGCAGGGGTCTTCTGGCTAGTGAGGCAAGGCCTGGGGAGGCCCAGCAGGAGAGCAGAAGCCTCAGGAGTCATGAAGCCCCCCGGGCAGCGTGGTGGTAGCTGAAGGCAGCGTTGATGTGAACACAGCATCGGACCTGAACCACGGTGCACCTGCACAGTGACGTAAGAATAGACATGGGTAGTATGGGGAAGGGTAAGTGTTTCCCCTTTGGGACTCTCTTGTTATTGTTTACTGTTTGCTCTGTATAGATATAATAATGACTTCCACTTTGCCTACACTGTGTCAGTGTCTTGTCTGTCTGGCTTGATCACAGATGAACACAGCCCATGGAATGGTTGGTGTCAAGGTGTACGTACCTCATTCCTAGCAGTCTATGGCTGTCTGGAAGTCTGAGGCACAGCCTGTCTGCATGTGCAGTGCAGATAGACAGACAGACATGAACGTACATATAGTATCTATAGGCCTAGGATTTTGAAAACAAAGGCCTGTTTAGGGTTTGCTTGGGCATGGCAACCCCACCTGGCTCTTCTCTGTTTTACCAGAAAATCCCCTTAACTTCCCCTCCAGTCAAGACAAGTTGAGATTTGAAGGACATAAAGGCTTGGCCAATTATTTATTTATTCAACAAATAATTATTTAGTGACTGCTCTCCGCCACCTACTGTTTTAGGTGCTTGGGATAAAATAATGACCAAAATAGACAAAAATTTCTGCCTTCACGGAGCTTACTTTCTGGTAGGGGAGACTGATGCTAAAGAATAAACGTTATATACAAGTAAAGTATATATACTTATTAAAAGTGTTAAGTGCTGTAGAGAAAAGAAATAAAGCAAGCTACTCTCCTGTGAAGGGCAGAGGGGTCTCATTTCTACTTCCAAGTTGAAATAAAAAGTTAAATTTATGAACAGATTATTCTGTCATATTAAAAATCCCAATAAATTGTCCAGCTATAGTCATAACAACTGTCACTTAGTGCCTACAGCGTGGCAGAGGTGTGTAGATATTATCACATTTAGTCCTTAATCAATACAGATATTACAGAGCACTTACCGTGTTCCAGATAATGTGTTGAGTGCTTTATACGATATTATCTCACCTCTTTACCACTCTGAAAGTTAGATATAATATCCCCATATTACAGTGGAGAAACTTGAGACTCTGTGAGGTTGGGTAATTTGCCCAAAGTGACACAAGTAATAAGTGAAAAAATAGGGATTCAAAATTGAAGTCAGTCTGTCTTGGAAGCCCACAGCCTTCCCTCGTACCATGGACGCTGGATCACCACCCAGAGGTTTGACCCTGTCTCCCTGTTTCCTCTGCCTCAACACCGGAAATGATGGGCCTTTTTCTGAACAAAATTGGGTATATTTCATTAATGTCATTTATTCATTCATTCAGCAAATGCTGATTGTGTGGGAGCTGGATTTTCAAAGGTGGAGAAATTATAGCTCCTGACACAAAGGAACTCATGGTCTGGTGGGAGAAACAGACGTGCACATAATTACTTTGGTAAAATCCAGTTGGTTGTATGATAGAGGTATGAATGCCATGGCAAAGCTCTGAGGCCTTCCTGATGAAACCTTGGAACTTGTAGGGCAGTGGCTTTCAAGCTTTTTTGGTTGTTCTCCACGGTAAGACATGCATTTTACATCACGGCCACTGCATAGGCACACACACAGTAGGAACAAAAAGACTTAACCCTAATAGTACACACAGTGTATCGGAGGTGAAAGTGGTGGAGCTGGGAACACGGAAATGGAGAGATTAGAGAATCAGGATGTGGTTAGAAGCCAAGGATGAAGAGTTTCAAGGATGAATTAGGGAGTGGATGTTGCTGTTAACCGCCGTCAAGTCAGCCCCTGACTCGTGCTGAACCCATGAACAATGGGATTGGACTGTTGTGATCCCTAGAGTTTTCATTGGCTGATTTTTCAAAAGTAGATTGCCTGATCTTTCTTGCAGGGAGTGGGTAGATGGTAAATCAAGGGAGAGAATTACTGCTGTTTCCAAGTGAGGCTGCAGAGAGAAGAGAAGAGGATCAATTAAAGAATCTAGAGAAATGGCTACATTTTCAGAGTGGTGAGGACCAGTATGTGAACTTAGGACAGAGCTAGGAGGTCTGGATATGAAACATCGAGGGGGAGGAGGGGAAATGGACCCATATTGACTGGCTGTGAGGCACGGGAAATGAGGGATTCAACTACATCATCATGGTTTTGGGTCTGAGCACTTAGAGTAACACATTAACAGAATTGGTGAAGTTAGGGGAAGGAGCTGTTGTTTGTTGGACTTTTGTGGGATAGGGCAAATAGGTTCTTTGGACATGTTGCTTTGAGGATTCAGTGTCATAGCTTAAAAGAAATGTCCTGTAGCTCACCTGAAATATGACATTAGAGTCTGGATGGGAGGTCAGTGTTGGAAATGGAAATTTTAAATACATTCCACAGAAGGGCGGTCATAAGAATGGAATTCCCTGTAGCCGTAAAAAGTGGAGAACAATTGTTTTAGATGTTGAGTCGTTTTATCTTGAGTAATGAGAAGTCCGTATCTTCTCAGTACTCCATTTTATTTCACCCAGAATGTACCTCAGTAAAGTGTGTGTGTGTGTGTCTATGTGTCGATATAATACTAAGTTGTTTTTGGTGGCATGGAGGAGTGTGTGAAGAAAACAGTGATGAAGCTGAGTGCCTGTTAAATTCTAGGAAGAAGGTTTCTCCAGGGAATTGGTGGCCAGTCCGTTTACAAAGGACATATAAGCAGTCTCCACCATTCAATCTAAACGATCATTCTCAATCAGGCTCAGTCGCTTCTAAAACCTGCTAGCACATTCTGCAAATTAAAAAGATGCCACCTCTGGGCAGATGAATTACCAGAAGTCACCCCTTCCGCCCAGCTACTGAAGTCCAGTCCTGGGCACATCACTTGGACAGCATAAGTCCAGCTGGATTTCACCCCTATTTGTCTCTGTACAAACTGCAATACCATACATAGCAGCCCTTTTCCTTCCTTCCTTCCTTCCTCCCTCCCTCCTTCGCTCCCTCCCTTCCTTCATTACATTGGATGATAATAAGATAAAAGAATTGAATAGTTCAGGAAGCAATATTTTCATCCTCTTGAAATTTGCTATTTATCAACTGAAGTTTCTTGGAAAATCTAGCGCTTAGCTTTGGCGTGTTTTCTTTCCACAAAGATAATACACTTGTAACTATTTGCCAAGAAATCTGAATTCACTTCTCATTTCATGGCTTTCAGTTTCACCTGTGCTCCGTTACTTTCCTGTCCATTAACAATATTTTGGGGGTTCTGTAACTTTCCAGTCACTTTTGTTGTTGTTGTTGTTAGGAGCCATCGCGTCAGTTCCGACTCACAGCGACCCTTTGTGCAACAGAAGGAAACACTGCCTGGTCCTGCCCCATCCTCACAATTGTTTTTACGCTTGAGCCCATTGTTGCAGCCACTATGTCAGTTCATCGCATTGAGGGTCTTCCTCTTTTTCGCTGACCCTCTACTTTACCAAGCATGATGTCCTTCTCCAGGGACTGATCCCTCCTGATAACATGTCCAAAGTACGTGAGACGAAGTCTCGCCATCCTTGCTTCTAAGGAGCATTCTGGTTGTACTTCTTCCACGACAGAGTTGTTTGTTCTTTTGGCAGTCCATGGTATATTCAATATTCTTCATCAACACCACAATTCAAAGGCATCAGTTCTTCAGTCTTCCTTATTCATCGTCCAGTTTTCGCATGCATACGAGGCGATTGAAAACACTATGGCTTGGGTCAGGTGCACCTTAGTCTTCAAGGTAACATCTTTGCTTTTCAACGCTTTAAGGAGGTCTTTTGCAGCAGATCTACCCAATGCAATGCGTCTTTTGATTTCTTGACTGCTGCATCCATGGGTGTTGATTGAGGATCTGAGTAAAATTAAATCCTTGACCACGTCAATCTTTTTTCCATTTATCATGATGTTGCTTATTGGTTCAATTGTGAGGATTTTTGTTTTCTTTACGTTGGGGTGTAACCCATACTGAAGGCTGTGGTCTTTGATCTTCAACAGTAAGTGCTTCAAGTCCTCTTCGCTTTCAGCAAGCAAGGTTGTGTCATCTGCATATTGCAGGTTATTAATGAGTCTTCCTCCAATCCTGATGCCCCATTCTTCTTCATATAGTCCAGCTTCTCAGATTATTTGTTAAGGACAAAAATTGGTACAACCCAATTAAACATTAGAGGCTCATTTCTCTCCTCCATTCCCCTCCTCCTCTTTGCCTCTCCTTCCCCTGATTTAGGTTTGAGAGCAAGACCAGCAGTGTTAGGGGGCGAGGTCTGCTCTTCCACTTCATTTGCTCTCAAGTTCTAGCTCCCCCATGGGTAGGAAGAGGGAAGGGGACAAGTGTCTCCTTCTTGGCCTTTATTCTCCTTTGCTACACATTTACCTATAGTCCTCTCGTTGGCCACAACGTACAGTCTCTCTGTTTAGACACCCCTGCAATTGGGTAGGTCACTACTTGGGCCCTGGTATTAAAACTTTTTATGATTTAGTGATTTCATCCTTTTCCCCTGACTGGTTGGACTGAAGCTGTTCGTGTTATGTGCAGCCGTTCTGTGTTGGTGTATCTTCCCAAGTTGGTCCCTCGGTTGTTCTTCTGGATTCCTCTATTGTCAGATGCCTTTGGTAACCTAATTCTGACAACTCCTTAGGGTGGGAATTCTTGTGGCTCCATGATGTTTGGATTTTACTTGTTTAAATTTTTCCCTGGGGAAACCTTTCTAGGAGTTTAACAGACATTTTAGCCTCATCATTGCCTTCTTCACAGAAAATGTTAAACATTTACTTGTTAAAATTTAGCTTATTTGCCAGTTGCGGAAATACATTGCCATTCCAGTCTTGGTGCTGAGCCACTAAGTGAAGTTTGGCATAGCTTCTGAATTTCCTCTTAGCCTGTCCTGCTGTTGAATAAACACTGTGTGCTGTGTAGTGTTCCTACTAGCCCTCCTTCTCCTTCTCCATAAACTACCTCAGTCAAATAAGAGATTTTTTCTAAACATAAAAAATTTCATAGAAACATGAAAAAAGTATTTAAAAAATTAAATTCACTTGAAATTACATTACCCAGGAATAAAACTACTATTAGCCACTTTTAAATACATGTATATGTGTATGTAGATTTGAGATCACATAATATATACTGTTTTGTATCCTGATTTTTTTCACTCATAAGACTATTTTTCTGTCATTAAGAATTATTTGAAAACGATATTTAACGGGAACATTATATTCTACTGTGTTATTTACTACAATTTAGTTAATAATTCTCTGGGTTTGAAACATTTGTAATAATAATATCTTATACTTTTCAGTACTTACTATGTACTAGCCAAACCAAAAAAATAAAATAAAAAACATAAAACGAAAACCAGACCCGTTGTCGTCGCGTTGATTCCGACTCATAGCGAGCCTGAAGGACAGAGTAGAACTGTCCCATAGGGTTTCCAAGGAGCAGCTGATGGATTCGAACTGCCAGCCTTTTGGTTAGCAGCTATATGTTGCCGTAGCTCTTAACCATTGGGCCAGTACGCTGCTCTAAATGCCTTATGTATGTTAACTCATTTAATTCTCACAACACACTTTTGAGACCCCCATTTTACAGATGCAAAAATTGAGGCAAAAAGAGGTTAATAACCAAAGTTACAAGCTTAGTTAGTGGTCAAGTTGGAGTCTGAACTCAGTCAGTCTGGCTCCGGAACTTGTAATCCTAACGACTACGCTGTTACTATCTGACTCACTGTACGGTAAGTTTCATTAAAAAAGAATTATCTTTATTTCTGATAGCTTCTACGGGGAAGATTCTCAGCAGTAGAGTGACTGGGTCAACCTTCTGAAGGCTTCAGACTCTTCGAGCATGTTGTTTGGATGTCCCCTAGAAAGTTCCTGCTGACACACACTTACACCGGTACTGGCATGTGACTGCCTGCCTGCCCACTGAGCCCCACCAGTGTCATTTAATTCCTCTTGATTAACCTGGAATTGGGGATCTTCCGGAATGGTCAAGATAGCAGAAGGATCTAGGTCTTCCTTACAAATAAAGGGAGTGCAGTTTTATTATATATATATATATATATATAATATATATACACAGAGAAGTGGAGTCGTTTATGTATATGCCTCAGATAATACTCTATTCTTGTTTTCTTGGTCCACACATAAATGACCTTCCTATGTCTTCAGAACTCTATGTGTGAAATTGCTAACATGTGAGTGTGTGTTGAGAGTGCTGTGCCCAAGTTTCGGGGGTCATTACACCTGCTGAAGGTGCCTTTCAAAATGAAAATTATTTTGACAACTGCTGTCATGGGCAATATTTTTGGTACTTTCTCAAGCTTTCAGGCTGTTGGAAGTCCTTTTACGTTAATAGTTGTATACTTCTCTTTGGCTTTGAAAAAAATAGCACGGAAAAAATCCATTCTTCTCACTGTGTTTTTACCTGCATTTGTGTCATGTAATGTGCTTGAAGTATTACACTGCGTCTACGCTTCCAGGTAATAGTAAATTTTTGTAACCAGGGTTTGATCTCTGGAGCAGAATTTCTTCGTACCATCCTGAATTCAAGAAGACTAAGACTATAGATAGGAATCCCAATTATCTTTAGAGAAGTGGAAGAAAATTCAGTGGAAATATCATAGGAAAGACAATTTTGGCATTTTCTACCGTGATTTGGACAACTCCAATTGGAAATCTGTATTCCTTGTGATTGGATGAAGATTAATCAGCCATCCCTCACTGGCTTTTTGGTTTAGTATTTTACTCTGTTTTCTGAAAGAGTCTTCATGGAATCACATGTTTCATCATGGCCAGTGATGGCTAAATTTCTGTCTTTTAGCCGCAGGTACAGCTTGGACTTTAACGCTTTGTTTAGATTCTAAGAATAAATGTACAAGAGGCTGGTGACCTGGAGAAATAACAGACGCACACTCTACTGTGTAGTATCTTGAAGCCTGTGTTGCTTGTGATTCTTTTTATTTTATTTTTTTAAGTGTGGCTCTTGGTAGAAGCTTTGTCTTCAGTACAATGCCGTTGTGAATAGTGAATGAAATGACCGGAGCTGTGCTGAGGGAAAAAAAGAGGCTGAAGGATTTAAAGCAGACCGCCGCAAACCAAACATTGCAATTATTTGCAGCTGAAAACAAGTAGCTTTTAATGTGTCCATTTGGCCAAGAAGAGGGGGGAGAATTATATGCCATCACTCTTTCCTCTCTCCCTCTCATACTCCGGCTTCTTCTTTATATAGTTCATCATCCATAATTTCAGGATGTATTCTGCTTCTTTTAGCTGTTTTATCTGCAGCCTTACGAGGTCACTCGTGTGTGAATTCCTTTCTTAGTCATCTCACCTTCTGCCTTGATGATAGAAAATTGATCAGGCCCGAAGTACAGGTCCAATAGACAGCCCCCTTGGTCCTTTGTCTCGGAGAATAGCTACCATTGAAGGCCATGAGCAGGTTGCTATTAATATGACAGCCTGCTCTGTCTCCCACTGTAATTTATAATGAAATACCTAATCTCCATTATTTTGATCGAAGCAGGCGATCCCATGAAAAAGTCTTTTTATCCAGTTCCCAATGGCTGTTACATGAGAAATGGCAAACCAATAATTTTTGTCAAGTTTTTTAAGCCAACAGAAATGCTTTTCCACGGCTACAGTTTCAAAAGGCACAGATAAAGCTCATTCACTGAGATGAAAGAAAAAGCCATCTGGGGTTTTTCTTTTTGACTTCCTTTCCTTTTCTCCATCCTTGTAATCAAATTTGAGCAAAATCAAATGGGGCTTTCTATGAAAGTACCTTTTGTGGATCTGAACGAGCTGGTAATTTACAAAATACCCTTCCTTTGTGAGGAAGGCTGAAGAAAAAAAGAATCAGTAGCTTTTAAAGCTGGGCCTTAGTGGGACTCTAGATGCAATGAAAGCAGTCTGTGTTGAGAGGTTGAAATGCATTTCAAAGCCAGGCCTGACTCGGGGTACAAGGAAGAACAGACCTATGTGCATTTTGTAGGAAGAAAAATGTGAATGGAAAAGGGAGAAGGGGAGAGGAACGGGAAAAATCTGGATAATACATGAAAGTAACCATTATTTTGGAGATGCAGTCATCTTACTGAAATTGTGTATGTAGCCAGTGATACCGAAGTTGGATACTGGCTCCATCAGGATGCTCAACAATGTGAGCCTTTACTTTAAAGTTTGGAGCTGCATGGCTCTTTGGAGCAAGTCGGCTTGTGATGTGTGTGATGTTTTTCTCCAACTTTTTCTTTTTCTTCTTGGCTTTGGGATGTTGCGGCAAGTACCTCAAGAAGACCTGAAGATGCTAATTTTCAGCCTATTAATACTTGCTGTGTTTCCCCTTTTTGCATGCTAGATTTCCCGGTGGTACTGATCTTCTTCACCCCCTTTGAACCCAGAAGGAGAGCATAGACATCATACAAATAGTAAGTAATGCATGGTGTTTTCTTCAATTACCGTTAATAGTTAACTGTGATAAAGCTGAGATTTGGTTATTGGTGGAGTTTGGAATCATCATGCATGCCTAGAAGGAGAATAGCTTTTGTGCTGTAGCATTTGAATTCTTTGATATGAATTACTTTTGGTTTGATTTAACTGTTGGTTGCAGTATTACTGTTGTGTTAATGAATGTGTTTTTCACCAGTGCTTTACCCTGCGTATTCTGTGATAGCTAAGTATTGTGTGGCATGTGATACATGCATTCTTAGCACGTTAGCTTAAGATACAGTGCAAAATCTGCAGAGATGCTAAGTTTTCTTGCTTCATGCACCATACAATCTTCCTCATACATTTATAGTTTTGATTCCTTGTCATCATGTTTTCTAAGGACTTTTCTATTTGTGCTTCAGATAGAATTTTCATATAAATTACATGAGCTTATTTCTTCAAAATAAATACCCAGAGAGAGGCAAGAGTTGTTTTTAAATTACAAAGCAATCAATTTTTAAAGGTGGTTTAAGATACATTTCATATAATTTCATCAAGCTTCGTAACTAAAATAACAAAGCTTTGTTTAGAGCTGTTACCTCCCTTGGGGACAATGAAATGTCAGTTTTTAGCTTCCTAAAAATAAGACAGATATTTGTTGTCTGAAGACACGTTAGTTTTGATTAGCGTACATGTCACAGTATTCCTTTAAACCTACATGCAGTATTTGCATTTCCGAGTAACTCTGGTGCATGGTTTCCACATGCGAATGTCTTAGTGAGAACGAAGCCATACGGGGCAGGATTAGTTCTGATGTCCCTGTGACGGCTTGAACAGCATCTGTGTTAGTACTGGCACTGCTATGACAGCCTCCACCTGAGAAGTCCACGTAGACAACCAGAGACACCCTTGTTCCTGGAGCTGAGCCGAGAAACAAGACACAACTAAATGAAGCTGAGACCTGGGTTGATTAACCCTTACAGCAACTCTCAGCCCATTCAGAGAAGCTGAAATGAGGAATGGGGCCGGGTAATTTCACAGAGGTCTGAGAGAGGGTCAAGCCCGTTTCTAACTGCTGCTCATATCCAGTCTTCATCCCTGGAAGTCCGTGTGCGAGATGAAGTCTGTCTTGCAAGCTTTTGCAGCGTTAGGCTTCTTTTCTAACTTCCTACAACATTGATCTTTGCCTGTGGTTGTGAGCCATCTGCTGCCTCCTAATGCTTAACTTTAAAATAGCACGCATGGCAGACTGCCAGGAAGGTGGCAGTGGGGTAGTGGTTTTACTGGTGCTGAAGTTCCCAGGTTGTTGTTACTCATAATTTACCACTGTTGCTACAAAGCAGGTCATTAACAACTAAGGGGGTGGGGAGAGGGAGAAGAGCAGAATTAAGTAGTGCACTTCTCAAGGGATCTAAGTGTGGTTTCTTCCTGCAAAAGCGAGTTGGATTGTTGTATTGTCTGCGTGGGCATGATGTTCTAGACGATTTGCATGGTACCATTGTAATTATTGCCTACTATCTTAGATGGATAGAGAAGCACAGTATAAAAGGTTTTTTTTGAGAGGTTTAATTAATTATACCAGTTATGCAGAATTTTATTTCATAATATTGATTTATTTCCCTTTTATATAAATTAAGATTGCTATAAATTAAGATTGTTGCTATTTCTGTTTTAGTTCTTGAAAGAAAAAGTCATTATTTAGGACTGTCTATTTTGTTTTGTTGCTAATCCAAATTAGTGCCAGTACAGTGACGCTTTGTCTTTTGCTTACTAGTTTTGTTTCTAGTCAATCTTGTAAGAATTACATAAAATTTCTCTTTTGGTAAGAGCTGGAGATACTTGCCTTGGTGTTGTTGTAAAGGATCTCTGTAAAGACAGAGTGAAAGAGTAGGTAAGCAGACCTGAAAATCAACTAAGGTTCCTGCTTGCTCACTTTATCAAGGATTGACTGCTCCAAAGCTCTTGTTAATGGAGCTTTCTCTTGGACATAGGTAGAAGCATTATTCTCTAAGCACCTGTGTTCTGGGGGAAGTGGAGAGTTATTTACGTCATATTTATCCATTGTGGCAAAGGGAAGCTTCGCAAATCTCTTGCTTTGGCCTCATATTCCTGGGTATAATGAAAACAGATGAAGGACACACTTTGCTCTTTTCTAAGTCCCAACAACAACAAAAAAATCACAGTGGAAAGTTTGTAAGTCCAGATCTTTGTAGTATCTTCAAAAGTTATCAGAGGTAAGGAAAAAAAAAGGGCACATTTCTAAAGACTCCAGAGCATCTGAGATTGACTTTGAGGCTTCGTTTTCCTTCCTGTAAACTCAAAACTTCCCTGTTTTAATGCCAGAAACTAGGTGCTAGCTTTCAGTTACAGTGGTGGCACTGAGGTTTAAGTGCTCTCAGTGACTGGCAGTAGAACCCAAAGGTGGAGAGGAAGCTGGGGCAGCCATGCCCCTCCCAGGATCAGGGCCCTGACACTGCCTAACGTTGCGGCAGAAGCAGTTACCAGAAGGTTGTCCTTTTATAATCTTAGGTAGGATCAAGTAAGCTTGCCCTTGCTCTGAGGTGCCTCGACCAGCTATGGGTGGTGTGAGTAATCAGTTACATGCTAAGTCAGCAGTCTCCAGCGTGTGGGTTGCAGAAGAGTGGTTGTTGGCCTGAGTTAAATTCCAGTTTTGTATTGATGACACCTTTGAGATGAGCACTGTTATATCTGGGCCTTGCTTTCCTCAGGAGTCAAAAGGGAATGTTGTCTGTCACTTACTTGCTCCTTTTCTTACCTGCTGTGGGCAGGGAAGACATTTGGCATTACTATGAGGGTTGGGTCTGGTTGGCTGAGTGGGTAATAACACAGTGACAAAGAAGACAAGACTCTGTTTTCACAGACACTGGCCTCCCTACTATCCTGATAACAGAGGGGACAAGGCAAGAGAATGAGGGGCAGGTATTGATCAATGCCAAGGTCATGCCAATTATTGGTCAAACAACCCCATAAAACTGTAAGCGTGGCAGTAGCATTGACCATCGAGGAGACTGTGCCATCTCTCCTCTTACATCCTAAAATTCAGAACTGGGAAACTAGGAACATAATGAACAGAAAAAAATATATTTATGTCACACTTACCACCTTCCGCAAGGGCTTTGATGTCAATTGTAACAAAATAGCAGTAGATATACGTGATGGCTGAGCAATTAGGAATAGAGAAATATAAATTAGTTTAAGATTCAAGGAAAAAAAAAAGAACGCATATGAAAGGCATAGATTTTAAATAGTTCATTTTTATTTTTTGTTTTATTTTTTAGCCATAGACTTGACTCAGAGTTTTCCAGCAGCTAAAATAAAACTGGAAAAAGAAATTATCATCGAAAGGATGACTTCTGTATAATTAGCCTTTTACACACATTAGTTCTAATCCTTACAATAACCCAAAAGTGACTATTGTTCCCCTCCTTCTACAGTAGAGAAAATGCAGGATCTGGGGACTCAGTGACCTGCTTATAGTCCACAGACATCAGGTGTCTTCACTGAGATTAAATCCAGGCTCTGATTCCGCTGGCCTAGGCCTTCCTTAGGTGACACAGATGCAGCCGTCTCCACAGTCTACTGCATACGTACATGCCCTTCCTGTTTTTGCCCAAGGCTAGCCCAGATCCACAGACCTTAGCTGTTCCTCAAGGTTCTTTAATGGAATCCACTTCGACAGAAGACTGAGTGAGCAACGTAGGTTTTACTGTGCATAAGATAGAGGAAAGGGTTTACTTTGCATATCCTCCATCAAACACCTTGAAAATCCCGATAGAACATTCTGGTCTACAAAGTGCCTTCTTAGTGTGCCACCTCTCCAGGGGTTCCCCTCTTTGTCCCTTCCCTCGTGCTCCACCCATCTTCCCTGGCTGCTTTCTGCCATTCCGGGATCCCTCCTACCCCTGTCCCCTTCTGTCTTAATATTTAAATTATTGTTGTTAGGTGCCGTCGAGCTGGTTCCAACTCATAGCAGTCCTATGTACAACAGAAGGAAACACTGCCCAGTCCTTTACCATCCTCATAATTGTTGCTAAGTTTGAGCCCATTGTTGCAGCCACTGTGTCAATCCATCTCATCGAGGGTCTTCCTCTCTTTCGCTGACCCTCTACTTTACCAAGCATGATGTCCTTCTCCAAGGACTGGTCCCTCTTTAAATTAGTCATACCTCTATTATGCAGGAGCAATTTAGTTTTGCCCCAGCTTATAAAACTGAACTGGCATATCAAAGCTCAGTGCTGCACTTAGCACCAAAAACCTTCCGGGAAGCAGTTTTTGCCCTCCTCAGAAATTATCGAACAATATCATTAATATTACATACAAGTAAAATTTTGCTGAAGATCATTCAAAAGCAACTGCAGCAGTATATCGACAGGGAACTGCCAGAAATTCAAGCCGGATTCAGAAGAGGACAGGGAACCAGGGCTATCATTGCTGATGTCAGATGGATCCTGGCTGAAAGTGGAGAATACCAAAAAGATGTTTACCTGTGTTTTATTGACTATGCAAAGGCATTCAGCTATGTGGATCATAACAAATTATGGAAGACATTGCAAAGAATGGGAGTTCCGGAACACCTAATTGTGCTCGTGAGGAACCTGTACACAAATCAAGAGGCAGTTGTTTGAACAGAACAAAGATATACTGCATGGTTTAAAATCAAGAAGGGTGTGGGTCAGGGTTGTATCCTTTCACCATACCTATTCAATCTGTACGATGAGCAAATAATCCGAGAAGCTGGACTATATGAAGAGGAACATGGCATCAGGATTGGAGAAAGACTCATTAACAGCCTATGATAAGCAAATGACACAATCTTGCTTGCTGAAAGTAAAGAGGACTTGAAGCACTTCCTGATAAAGATCAAAGACCATGGCCTTCAGTGTGGATTACATCTCAGCATAAAGAAAACAAAAATCTCATAACTGGACCAATAAGCAACATCATGATAAATGGAGAAAAGACCGAAGTTGTCAAGGGTTTCATTTTACTTGGATCCACAATCAACACCCATGGAAGCAACAGACCAGAAATCAAAAGACCCATTGCACTGGGCAAATCTGCTGCAAAAGACCTCTTTAACATATTGAAAAGCAAAGATGGCACCTTGAAGACTAAGGTGTGCCTCACCGAAGCCATAGTGTTTACAGTCGCCTCATATGCATCCGAGAACTGGATGGTGAATAAGGAAGACTGAAGAATTAATGCCTTTGAATTGTGGTCTGGGAGAAGAATATTGAATATACTATGGATGGCCAAAAGAATGAACAAATCTGTCTTGGAAGAAGTACAACCAACATGCTCTTTAGAAGCCAGGATGGCAAGACTACATCTCACATACTTTGGACATGTTATTAGGAGAGATCTGTCCCTGGAGAAGAACCTCATGCCTGGTAAAGTAAAGGGTCATCAAAAAAGAGGAAGACCCTCAATGAGATGGATTGACACAGTGGCTGCAACAATGGGCTCAAGCATAATAATAATGATTGTGAGGATGGCGCAGGACTGGCAGTGTTTCGTTCTGTTGTACATGGGTCACTATGAGTCAGAACTGACTTGATGGCACCTAACAACAACAGCAACAGTAGTAGTGGGGATTATGTAGCAACTGAGAAAATTCCATTATACATTTTTCATTAAAATAAAACATACCAGTGTCTTAGCTTTTTAGGTACTTCATTCTGAAAGAACACTCTTCAGTGGAACTTTATAAGGATGCAGGGGACAGTGTCTCCATCAACAGGCATAATAGGAGATTTCCTTACACTTTTGCTCATAGCTACCCCCGTTGATGACTGAGTCCAGGGTGCAGCAGCAAAACTGAGAAGTTTGTATGGGGCAAACACTAGATAGTTAAAGGACAGCTTTAACAGAAAGTTAAGAATATAGGGAGAGGTGAAGTTAAGAATGAGAAAAGAAATAAAGGAGAGAGAAATAACTTACCTAGTGACACAATGCTAGAAATGAATTTGATTCTTCTTTTTCAAATTTGTCCGTAAATTCCACTGTACACTGCAGTAGGAAATCATATTCTAAATTTACGTACTAAATGAACTATGTCAAGTTTATTCACATGATAATAGAATGCTAATGCCTATAAGGAGAAAGACAAGAGAGTGAAAAATGGAAACCAAGTCTTCAGTTAATATCACAAAGGTTTGGACTTACCATGATATATATTGAATCATGTGATTAGGTAGTAGGGCTTTTACCACTTCAGCTTTTATGTACCCTTTTTAGAAAACGTGAGGAGAGAGGTGTATGAATCAACTATAATGACTCAACAGATACAATTTGTTTGGAGTTTTGGTAGTGGAGGGAAAATTGAGAAATATTTTACAAAACCTTTTGAAGCCCCGGGTTTGGGAAGCTTTCAGTGGTCATTTGCCTGCATACCGGTATATTTTCTGCATACGCTTTCCTCTAAGCTTCTAAGGCCTTTCCTTTTGCTTTTTGGCTTAAATAGTTGGTCTTATGTGGTTCTTGGAGCCTTGAACTCAATTGTCAGCCAGTGCAGCTCTTTTAGGAGAGGATGTCAAATCTGCCAGCTCTCCAAAATTGCCTATAATGTCGTACTCTAATGAGTACATCCTTCAAGAGTGAATGGAAGGCTAAAAATAAATGCTTTTTATGTTCACAGACTCCTTATAAAGTGCTCTGAAATCAGTATGAGAGAATGTAATTTTTTTTCTCCCACTAAGACAGTTGCAAGAATGGGTTTAATAATGTATAATTTCTTTCATTGGGAGAGTGAGCTCTCTCTTAATATGCTAGATCATTGGGAGTGAAAAGAGAAGGGCATAGTGACTAAAATGTGCTGTGAAAAAGATCCCATAGCTATTTCAATTTCCTTTGTAAACTGAAGGAAGGGAAAACTACTTTCCAGTGAAGCAGCTTCATACCCTAATAGTTTGAAGGTTGGAGCCGTCGGGACACAGTGGAATGAAGATGTGAACACAGTGGACCCTTAGGCCCCCCTCCAGCATCTGCTGTGTGGAACATTTAGCATTTGGCTGTGGGTCATGCATGAATTCAGGATTTGTCTTATCTTCTGGGAAAGCAAGATCTAAGCACACAGTAAAGCTTTCTCCTGTCATCCTTGGTTGGATGACTTTCCAAAAATGACATGGAATTTTTTGTTTCCTTGTTGGGCTGCCAGGCAGAGCCAAGGAGATGGTCACTTATATTTCTTCGTGGAAAATTCTAAAATGAGCAAGTTACTTTTCTGACCTCCAGCAAATAAATGACTGACAGCCCACAGGGATAACACTGTTCATCATCAATGCAGTGAATATAGAAAAAGAACAGAGAGGGTTTAGAAGGGTGGAGGACAGAAGAATGAGGGAGAGGAAGGGAAAACTTAGGGAATAAACTAAGTTTTAAAATAATTTACTTGTGTTTTGAAGCCTTTCTCTAATTTGCTGAAAGTGTTAATTTAGTGCCCAATCTGGGCATAGGGGTCAAAAAATGTTTAAAGACTATAATCTAAAGTCACACAATTTTAGACTGCACTGTGTCTTAGAGATCTTCTAGCCCTGGGATTATCAGCTGGGAGCATGGGCAGTAGAAAGGGAAAGAAGACTCCCAGGGTGGTGCGGTGGTGTCAGGATCTGCAGGTTGCTGTACATTGTTTGAGCATATTTAATGTTGTAATGTAATTTCATATTTGGAAAATACAAAAATATTATGGTTTAAATCATTTAAACATCAGAAACTGATGCCCTATGGAGTCTTCTTGGTCTGAAGCGGATAAGTCATTCTTAGCTCGTGAAAGACTCTGGTGAGGGGTATGCAGATGTGTCAGAATTTATCTGATGCTGGGGCAGCATAAGATTCTTTTACATATTTATTAAAAAGAGGGCAGAGGTTAAAATAGGCTGAGTAACACTGATCTGGACCAGGAAGAAGACCAGGCTTGAAGGATGTTATTTATTCAACAAATACTTATTGAGCATTCTGCTGGGTTTGTTAGACACCCAGGTAAGGCTATTTAGTACAGAACGGGATATGTAAATATGGAGCTTGGGTGAATTCTAGGCTCAAGATAGAGATGTGGGACCATCTTTCCACAGAATTGTCAAATAAGTTAAGGGCCAAGAAGGGCCAACTGTATTTAGCAACAAAGAGGTTGTGAGTAACCTTGGTGAGAACAGTTTGATGAGATGGAAGCCAGATTACAGAGAGTTAAGAGGAGAGTGGGAAGGAAGAGAGTGGAGACTGCATCTGTGGACAATACACTTTCAGCAGCTTAGATGGCAAAGGGAAGGAAGGGATAGGTTTAAAGTTGGAGAGGAACTTGAAGATCAAGGGAGAGTTTTAAGATGGGAGATAATTTAATGTACAATATTTGAATGCATATGACGTAGTTAAGTAACTTTTAATTCACTGTATGTTTATTGAAAATGCATTATAACATGGAATACAGACTGAGAAATTCATAGTTCTTGCTGTCAGGGAGTTTGCAAACTAGATCACTCAATAAGGCCAATACACTAATTACTAATAACAATAATATGCCATAAATGATAGGGCTCATCAAAGTAGTATAAACAGTGCTATATGGATTCAGATATCAAATGGAATTCATGCATGTTGGATCAGGAAATACTTTATGCAGCAAGCAGATCTTAAAGGATGGAAGACTACAATAGAAGGAGGCAGGGGAGCAAAGGATGAAGTATGGGAATGCCCATGGGATGCCATGTGGTGTTTGATTATTATACAATAGTCTTAAAAGATCATACAGGAAAGGCTGAACTTCTACTGCGGGGGCTTTGAATTCCAAGGTCATAGGTTTATTTAAATTCCATGAGCAATTGGAAGGTTTTTGAATAAGAGAAGGACATGACCTGAGATCTGCGTTAGGAAGATAGACTTGGCAACCATACCTGGAAATGTTTGGAGCAGACTGAAGGTGAGGAAGCTGGTTAGGAGACTCGTGAAATAGACTCGGTGAGAGGTATAACCAGAGGCTTGGTCAGGGTAGTGACAGTGGGAATAGAATGAAATTCATTCATTCATTCAACAGATGTTAGTGCTTACTATTGCAGCCCTGGTGGCGCAGTGGTTAAGTGTTTGGCTGCTAACCAAAAAGTTGGCAGTTTGAATCCACCAGGTGCTCCTTGGAAACCCTATGGGGCAGTTCTGCTCTGTCCTATAGGGTCATTATGAGTTGAAGTTGACTCGATGGCAATGACTTTATTTTTTTAATGTGCTAGCGTCTCTGACCTCAAAGATTTTGACCCAAGTGTGTGGTAAGTGTTATCATGGAGGGAAATACTCAATGATAAGGAATCATATAGCAGAGGAGTGTGTATGAAGAAAACCAGAAACCAACGGGGTAGAATGTTTCAAGAAGAGAGTGTGACAGTTTCAAATATTGCAGAGCAATAGAATGAAATGAGAACTGAAACGAGTCTGTTGGGCTTTGCAACATGGAGGTTGTTGGTGATGTTAGCAGGAGCAATTTTACTGAAGCAATTGGGGCAGAATTGTAACTGTTTTAGATTCACAATTGACTGGGATGGCCCCCAGACACCCTTTTAGCTCAGTGGTGCAGTCACTCCCTAGGTTTACCATTTAGACGGGGATTGGACAGCCCGATAAAACAAAATGGGACTAACAGGGCACAGCAAGTCCAGGGACAAGAACTGGAAGGCAGGAGGGGACAGAAAAACTGGTGGTAGGGAACCCAAGGTTGAAAAGGGACAGTGTTGACATGTTGTGGGGTTGTTAACCATTGTCATAGGGCAATATGTGTACTGTTTAACGAGAAACTATTTGTTCTATAAACCTTCATCTAAAGTAAAAAAAAAAAAAAGAATTATCTGTGTGAGATCAAATTGATAACAGCAACTCAAAAGGTTTGATGGGAAGCCTAGGGGGCAGAAAAAAAAAAAAAAAGATTGACTGGGAAGTGAGGAATTGAGGACAGGGAGACAGGAGAATCATTTTTTAAGAGATAAATACATGGTGGCTGCTGGGGTCAAGGTAATAGAGAGTAAGAGATAAAAGATGATTCAGTGATTTTAAGTCTTGGCAAATTATCATTTGCAAATTAGGGAAATCAGGAGAAAGACCTAACTTTCAGGAAGCATTGTTTTTGCCATTGATTGAACTTGAAATATGGATGGACAATTAGTCCATGGTTTGAAAAAAGAATCAAAAATTTGAAAGGCAAGTTAGGACTACAGACAGCTGATTTAGATGTGCATAGGACAGGTAGTTTAAGCCAATGTCATAGAAGGTTAAAATGTAAGGGGAAGAGAAGTGTACAGAGGACAGAATTTTTAGAAAAGGAGAGGAAAGACGATTAGAGACCAGTGGTTACTGGAAATGGATGGTCAGAAAGGAAAACGGAAACCAACAGAGTGAATTGTTATAGCCGCCAAGGAGAGTTTTGTTTTTGTGGTTTTTAAATCTTTGGTGATTAGATTATCAGTTGCTGTAAAGCAAAATACCAAACCAAAACCAAACTCACTGCCATCGAGTCGGTTCCGACTCATAGCGACCTTTTAGGACAGAGTAGAACTGCCCTATGCAGTTTCCAGACTGTAAATCTTTATGGAAGCAAACTGCCACATCTTTCTCCTGTGGAATGGCTGGCAGGTTCGAACTGTTGACCTTTTGGTTAGCAGCTGAGTGCTAAGACCACTGCGCCACTAGGGCTCCTCAAATCAAAATAAGGATCAAGAAAATGGCGTTAATTTTGGTAGCTAATAATTATTGGTTATCTCGGTAACAGCTGTTTCAGTAGATTGATCAAAACAACAAACTAGATTGCACGGGTTAAGTCGTCAATGGGATTTCTTTTTTATTGTTGCAGGGAGGGTGAGAGAAGACCTTAATGTGAGGTTGTGGCAAAGCTGAGGGGAAACCTGAGCATGTTTATATGTACAGCTATATGTAGAGAGAAAGAAAGCCATCAAAGGTGAAAGCTGAAGAATCAAAGAAGGTAGATAATTGATGAAGCAAGTTGGGGGTGGGGGTGGTGGTATGATTTAGGTTGTATCTCAGTGTTCTGGCCAGAATTTTATGAGATAATGGATATGAAGTATCTGACATGTAGTAAGTTTTCAATAAATATTGCCTGTTATTCTTTTGAAGTCAGATTAAATGAAGAAAACATCTGTTGGTTGCCTACTCTGTACCGAGCCCATGTTATTTAATGTCACCTTCACAACAGTCCACTGAACTAGGCATTGTCAACCTCATTTCATACATGATAAAACTGAGAGATTAAGGCTTTGCCTAGAGTCAGAACCAAGTAACTGGCAGAGCTGGGATTTGAACACAAGTCTATTGGATACTAAAGCCCATTAAGCTTTACAATTTTATAAAAGCTTTTGGTTTCACATGGGAGCAAAGAAAGTGAGGGGAGTAACTTGGAGAAACCTTTAATGAACAATCTTTGTGTTCTTTGTAAAGCAAAAGAAGAGGTACCTGCTGACAGTGAGGAGGTCCAGGTAAAGAGAGAGAATTGAAGATAATTTGAAACATTAGCTGTAGGAAGTTAGGGCATCATGAAGAAATGAAGAAAACAAGGACTTTTGGGTATCATGGAATTTTAATGAACCTTGATATACAAGGATTTTTCAAAGTGAGGTCTCTGATACTGTAACAGGATCTAAGTCAGGGATCAGGAAACTTCTGTGAAGGGTCAGACACTAAATATTTTGGACTTGTGGGTTGTCTTAGTCATCTAGTGCTGCTCTAAAAGAAATATCACAAGTGTATGGCTTTCACAAAGAGAGATTCATTTTCTCACAGTCTAGTAGGCTAGAGGTCCAAATTCAGGGTGTCAACTTCAGGGGAAGGCTTTCTCTCTCTGTTGGCTCTGGAGGAAGGTCCTCATCATCATCAGTCTTCCCGGGGACTAGGAGCTTCTCTGTGTAGGAACCTCAGGTCCAAAGGACATGCTCTGCTCCCAGTGCTTCTTTTTTTGTATGAGGGCCCCCAATTCTCTGCTTGCTTCCCTTTCCTTTTATCTCTTACAAGAGATAAAAGGTGGTGCAGTACACACCCCAGGGAAACTCTCTTTAGGGATGTGACCTGGGTTAGGGTGGTATTACAATCCCACCCTAATCCTTTCTAATGTAAAATTACAATCACAAAATGGAGGACAACCACACAACACTGGGAATCATGGCCTAGCTAAATTGATAAACACATTTTTTGGGGGACACAATTCAATCCATGACATGGGTCATATGGTCTCTGCAGTTGTAACACAAAAGTAGCCATAGATAATACATAAACAAATGAGTGTGGCTGAGTTCCAATAAAAGTTTATAATTGGACACTGAAATTTGAGTATTTACATGTCATAAAATATTCTTTTCTTTTGATTTTTTTCCCCAGTTATTTAAAAATTCCATTCTTAGCTCAAGGACAGTACAAAAACAGGCAATGAGCAGGATTTGGCCTACAGGCTGTAGTTTGGGCATCCCACTTTAGGTGCTTGTAAAAATGTGGATTCCTGGATTTCACTCTAGACTGACTCAATCAGAATAATTGGAGATGAGGTCCAGGAATCTGTGTTTTAAAGAGCTCCCCAGGTGCTTTTTATGCTACTCTAAGACTACCGCTTAAAGACAGAACTGGTGGGTGGAGAATAATTATACATGGTTCCCTGAAAAATGCAGAGTCGCTAGATCTCAAATCACTGAGTTTGCAGTGCTCAGAGGCACAGAAATGGGAATTAAAGATGACTGTCAGTGGTCTTGGGCTTGTCATGGAAGGAATGGCAGAGGATGCAAGGGTAGAGGACTCTAGGCTTGTGGCTAGTACTTCACTAAATGACCATCCAGGGGACCCAGGCTTGACCAGAAGAGAAAGAAAGACAGAAGGAGGTTGATGGACTCAAAAAATAGAGGATTGGAGGGATTCGGACTCATGATGAAAGTGAGAAACAGATTTGGAAGGTCAAGGGTCAGAGGCAGAAAGACAGAAGTTTGTGATTAGAGCAGAATTTCAGAACAAGTGTGAACCACGTTGGAGTATAAGGCATGGCCACATCAGGAATTGACCAGTATCATGGAGGTGTGAGTTATTGGAGGTGAGAAGTCAAGGACTTGTGAGGCCAGGAGCTTAGAGAGGGTCAGTTGTGGTTGAGCGTTGTAAAGGATAAGTTCATGAAGTCTTTGATTGACTTAAACTCAGTTTTTGCTGAATTAAAAACCCAAAGCCAAACCCATTGCCATCGCATTGATTCTGCCTCATAGTGACCCTATAAGACAGAGTAGAACTACCCCAGAGAGTTTCCAAGGAGTTGCTGGTGGATTCAAACTTCCAGGCTTTTGGTTAGCAGCCAGGCTCTTAAGCACTGTGCCACCAAATGGGTCCTTTTTATGTGCCTGTCCGGGACTCTTTATTTGCCTAACTGCTCTCAGCGGAGTCATCGCACACTTTTCACAGGTGCCTGCTGTTTGGCTCCTTAATTGCTAGTAGCCATGGGAACTGAAGGAGTGTTTCTGTTTGTGGTCAAGCCAGGATGTAAAAGAAATACACTCAAAAGAAGGGAATCTTGACACAGGTGTCTTTTTGTGTAAAGTCTGTCTAAGAAATGTTTCTTTAAGACGAGGATGTAATAAAGAATTGTTTTGTAAGGGTCCTGGAGCCAATCTTATCTAAAGTTTCCCAGACAACTTAGAAGGGTTTTATATTAACAAGCTGTTTCTGGGAAATGAAGTCCTGATACTAAATGGTTATCACAAATCCCTGAAACATCTGATTAGAACTGTTTAACATCAACCAGTGATATTTTTATGACCCTCCGGAAGGATGTGTAACTGTGATGGAGAACGTCTGTGATTAGTCCCTGAAATCAATCACTGTAAGCCTCTGTACCCAATTATTAAATGAAAGCTCATTGCCTGCCTCCTAACCCATCCTTCTTGTGACCTCAACCAAAGACTAACCAATCAAATTATTGTGATATAATTTCTTTGTTCTTTGGACTATACCTGTTCCTGTTAGAAGCTCTCTTGCTGGAGACATCAGTTCTCAGTTATGTGAGCTGGTGTCTCGCTGCATTCAAATGTACCTTTTCTTTTCTTTCTTTCTTTCCTTCTTCTTCTTTTTTTTTTTTACCGAATAAATCCTCCTAAGCTTATTTCAAGGACTGAGTGGTTTTGTTCTCTACAACAGTGTCCAGACGAAAATATGGATGGTGGGTGATAGGAGTGAGAGAAGAGACTTGTAAGCATGTGCTCACCTGGCCAAGGGGGCCTAGAGAAGGGGCATAATATTTAGACTGGAGGAGAACAAGAAGAGGAGAGATGAACGTTCACTGATTATCTACTGTGTGCGTTTTAGTGGGCACTTACAAGTACAAACTCATTTGACCTTTATCAAACTGCTGAGGTGAGCATTATTCCCATTTCAAAGGTGAACAATCTAAAGTTCGTAAAGATTAGAAGTACAAAGTCACACAGACAGTAACAATAGAAGTTGGGGATTTGAACCTTGGTCTCTATGACTTGGAAGCCCATTATCTTTGTCTCATTGCCAGAATAGAAAATATGTTTTATTTTGTTTGCCAACTCCTCTAGATTTGTATTAGCTTCCTAAAGCCCTGTGTTGAGAAGGATTCTGAGGTAGAGACTGAGGTCAGAAGGAGAGAGTGCCGTGATTAATTAGTAATATTTTTCATGGGCCCAGGCAGGGGGAGCTGTATTTTCCATTCCTTGTGTTTACCATCTCTTGTACGTGATAAGGATCCCTGGTGGTGCAGTGATTAAGAGCTCAGCTGCTAACCAAAAGGTCAGCAGTTTGAATCTATCAGCTGCTCCTTGGAAACCCAGTGAGGCAGTTCTCCTCTGTCCTATATGGTTGCTATGTGTCATAATTGACTTGAAGGCAACAGGTTTGGTTTGGTTTTATACGTGCTAAAAGGAGCCCTGGTGGCTCAAGAGTTGTTAAATACTCAGCTGCTGACTGAAAGGTTGACAGTTCAAATCCAGCAAAAAGCTCCAGAAGAGAAAGATCTGGCAATCTGCTTCTATAAAGATTACCGTATAGGGTAGTTCTGCTCTGTCACGTGGAGTCACTGTAAGTCAAAAATCAACTCGACGGCACACAATAACAGCAGCATACATGCTTACTGCCTTTTGAAGAGGAAAGATATTCTAATTTAGGAGGGAGAGAGGGTGAGTGAGCAAAAAAAATAAGTTGAGAATGGGCATGCTGTGTTTAGGAGTCTACGGCAAGACCAACCTGGTTGGATGGAGGTCTCAGACATAGGTATGGAAGGAATAAAGCTGGCAAGTGGGATGACAAGTTCCAGGTTTTCAGTTTGGTCTTAATCATGTAAATAATGGGAGTTCTTTTTAAGCAAGAGAACCACATAATGAAAATGATGGTTTAGATACTTTAGTCTGGTGGTCAAGGTATGACAAGCAAGAGAACTAATAGGAAGGCTATTATACAGGTATGAGATATCAGATGCCTAGACCAGGGAATTAAAGTAGTCTATAAATAGCAGGAATGGGAACTAAAGAGATATTTGAAAAGAATTATTAGGATTTGGTAAGTATGTAAATACAGAAAATAAAAGAGAAGGAAGAGTCTAGGATAACATTTTATTATGTGGTTTCCACTGACAACTGGTCTTTTCTGAGAGAAGCTTCCAGAAAAATGGTCCCATATTTAAATATGTTTGCAAACAGTGCACGCTCAATACCATTTTGGAGACTCACAGAGCACCTTTACATATAAAAGGCTCCAAAAAGTCCTGCAGAAAATAAGCTTTTAAAATTGTATTCAACCCAGGATTCCTCCAGTTTAACTGAACGTGTCTCCTTCGTACATAATCTCTTAGGGGATAAGTCTTATGTAACATGCACTCTGGAAGATGCTGGAGAAAATTGTGATGCCATGGATAAAAAAACAGGGAAACTCTTTTGAAGAGAACATAATGAGTTCTATTTGGGGTATGATGAATTTGAGAACAGATATCTTAGCAAAGTGGAGATATTCTAGAGCTTGGTGAGGAGGTTAGGGCTAGAGGTATAGACTGGAGTCAGAAGCATAGGGGAAGTTGTTGAAGTTGAGATTGTATAACAGAATCAATTCTCCAGGAAAAAGAGGAAGGGGAATGAGGGGTGCAGATGCTTGCTAGTTCTCCAAATTAGGGAATGGGAAATGATAGAGAAGACAAGGAGTCAGTGGTCTGACAACTATAAAGCAGTGCCAGGAAAAACAAGGAAGGAAATGGTTTCAGAAAGGAATCTACGGTGTCAAGTGCTGTAGAGTATAAGGAAAGGCCACTGTACTAGGCAAGAAGGTTACTGGTTACTCAGCAGTTAGTTCATGTTAGTGGCTAAGCATTCACTCCACAAAAGTGTACTGAGCATCTTCTCAAAGAGAAAAAAAATTTGGCTCCTACCCTTTAGTAACTCAAATAGTCTGCTGAGGAGACAATTGTAAATGGGATAACAGAGGTACCAAGTATTAGTGAAGCTTGGGGAGGGAGCGGTTATTCCCACTTGTCAAAAGACATTAACACCTAGTTAACAAGAGGTGGAATTGTGAAGTTGGAGCCATGTGTCTGGGGTTCTTCCTGAAACCAGTCTCTGTGCTTCTTGATGGTGCCTCTTCTTCACTTGTCTGAGCTTCCCTGGGGCTTCTATCTCTTAAAAAAGGATCTAAATAATTCATTCACTTGAAGGCATCAGTGATGGAAAGGTGGAAGTGTTACTTCTTTCTAGGCGTTATTACATTATAAAAAGTGAATAAAACCAGAAATAAAATGTCTCAACTTTTGAGGTGTTTTTTTTTTTTTGCCTGAACACAAATTACTTTGAGGCTTACAGTAAAATATTCAAATGACATTTTAGCATACTAACAGTATGTGAGAGATGGTATGTATATATCATATGTACAATATATATGATATTAATATATATGTATATAAACATTTTGTGCAAACGTATATTACATTACACTCACCAGATGATTGGAAACCTGTATCACAGACAGTAAAATAGACACTCCAATATGTTCAATATTTAATTGCTTGTAAGACTTCCAAGGCATAACATAAGAAAATAAAATAATAGAGTATTTGTGGTTAATTATTGGAAAACTGAGGTAAGAACAGAGAAAGAAACGTAAGTAGCATAAGTTTAATATAAAAAGAGAACTCAGTTTACACTATCAAAAATATTAATGTTAAACTTTGAAGACTAAAGTGTGTTCTAAAAATAAGCACTTTCTGTTTCCACAAATACTATATTGACTTCAAGAAAGATTAACAGTATCACGGAGTGACCCAGAACAAGAATTGAGGCTCGATGAGATACCAGTGCCCCAGAAATGTGAATACAGTAATAATAGTCATTTATGAGTACTTACTACTGTGAGGCACTTTACAGATTAAAGTGATAGGGTAATATCCATATCCCTACAAGGAAGATCAGTTCATACGACTGTTATTCAAAATTATGCACCAACCAGTAATGCTAAAGATGAGGAAATCGAAGATTTTTATCAGCTTCTGGAGTCTGAAATTGATCAAACATGCAATCAAGATGCATTGATAATTAACTGGTGATTAGAATGCCAAAGCTGGAAACAAAGAAGAAGAATTGGTAGTTGGAAAATATAGCCTTGGTGATAGAATCGATGCCAGAGATTGCACAGTAGAACTTTGCAAGCGCGATGACTTATTCATTGTAAATACTTTTTTTCTACAATATAAACAGCAACTATACACGTGGACCTCACTGGCTGGAAAACACAGGAATCAAATCGACTACAACTGTGGAAAGAGACGATGGAAAAGCTCAGTATCATCAGTCAGAACAAGGCCAGGGGCTGACTGTGGAACAGACCATTATTTGCTCATATGCAAGTTCAAGTTGAAGCTGAAGAAAATTAAAACAAGTCCACAAGGGTCAAAATACGACCTTTAGTATATCCCACCTGAGTTCGGAGACCATCTCAAGAATAGACTTGACACATTGAACGCTAATGACCGAAGACCAGATGAGTTGTAGGATGACATGAAGGATATCATACACGAAGAAAGCAAAAGCTCATTAAACAGACAGAGAAAGGAAAGACCAAAATGAGTGCCAAGAGAGGCTCTGAAACTGGCTCTTGAACACTGAATAGCTAAAGTGAATGGAAAAAAAGATGGCATAAAAGAGCTGAACAGAAGATTTCAAAGGGCAGCTCGAGAAGACAAAGTAAAATATTATAATGAAATATGCAAAGACCTGGAGTTAGGAAGCCAAAAGGGAAGAACGCGCTTGGCATTTCTCAAGCTGAAACAACTGAAGAAAAAATTCAAGCCGCACGTTGCAACTTTGAAGGATTCTATGGACAGGAAGCCCCAAAAGCAGAAGGCAGGAATATACAGAGTTACTGTACCAAAAACAATTGATTGTCATTCAGCCATTTCTGAAGGTGGCATATGATAAAGAACCGATGGTATTGAAGGAAGAAGCCCAAGCTGCACTGAAGGCATTGGTGAAAAACAAGCTTCCAGGAATTGACGGAATACCAATTGAGAAGTTTCAGCAAAGGGATGCAGCGCTGGAAGTGCTCACTCGTCCATGCCAAGAAATTTGGAAGACAGCTACCTGGCCAACCAACTGGAAGAGACCTATATTTGGGCCAATTCCAAAGAAAGTTGATCCAACAGAATGCAGAAATTATTGAATAGTATCATTCATATCACAACAAGTGAAATTTTGCTGAAGATCATTCAAAAGCGATTGTAGCAGTACATTGACAGGCAACTGCCAGGAGTTCAAGCTAGATTCAGAACAGGACATGGAACCAGGGACATCATTGCTAATATCAGATGGATCCTGGCTGAAAGATGCTTACCTGTGTTTTATTGACTATGCAAAGGCATTCGACTGTGTGGATCATAACAAATTATGGATAACTTTGCAAAGAATGAGAGTTCCAGAACACTTAATTATGCTCATGAGGAACCTGAACATTGACCAAGAGGCAGTCATTTGAACAGAGCAAAGGGATACTGCATGGTTTAAAATCAAGAAAGGTGTGCGTCAGGGTTGTATCTTTTCACCATACTTATTCAATCTGTATGCTGAGCAAATAATCCAAGAAGCTGGACTATATGAAGAAGAATTCAGCATCAAGATTGGTGGATGACTGAGTAACAGCCTGTGATATGCAGATGACATAACCTTGCTTGCTGAAAGTGAAGAGGACTTGAAGCACTTCCTGATGCACATCAAAGAATACAGCCTTCAGTACGGAGTACACCTCAACATAAAGAAGTAAAAAATCCTCACAACTGGACTAATAAGCAACATCATGATAAATGGAGAAAAGATTGAAGTTGTCAAGGATTTCATTTTACTTGGATCCACACTCAACGTCCATGGAAGCAGCAGCCAGGAAATCAAACGACGTATTGCATTGAGCAATTCTGCTGCAAAAGACCTCTTTAAAGTGTTCAAAAGCAAAGATGTCACTTTGAGGACTAAGGTGCACCCGACCCAAGCCACGATATTTCCAATTGCCTCATATGCATGAGAAAGCTGGACGATGAATAAGGAAGACTGAAACAAAATTGATGACTTTGAATCATGATGTTGGCAAAGATTATTGAATATACCATGAACTGCCAGAAGAATGAACCAGTCTGTCTTGGAAGAAATACAACCAGAGTGTTCCTTGGAAGCGAGGGTGGTGAGACTTCATCTCAAGTACTTTAGACATGTTATCAGGAGGGACCAGTGACTGGAGAAGGACATCATGCTTGGTAAAGTAGAGGGTCAGCGAAAAAGAGGAAGAACCTCGATGAGATGGATTGACATAGTGGCTGCATAATGGGCTCAAATATAGAAATGATTGTGAGGATGGTGCAGGATCAGGCAGTGTTTCATTCTGTTGTATGTATGAAACTGACTCAACGGCACCTAACAACAACACTATGTGCCACGCACTTTATAGATTACACTTTATACACTATTTCCTTTAATAATTACAACAACACAGGAGGTAAATATTATTTTCCAAAATTTATAGATGTTGAAACTCAGGCTCAGAGAGGACAAGAAACTTGCTGAGCATCACAGAGCTGGGCTTTGAATTCAGGTCAGTCTGTGCAAACCCCGTGCTCTTTCTACCACTCCACCTGAGAAGACCTAGTATTGCGATGAAATATCTTTTAAATTGGTGTTAACATCTTCTCAAAATGATCAAAGGACATGGAAGACTGCCAAACGTTTATGATAAAACTGTTGTTGTTGTCGTTAGTTGCCGTTGAGTCGATTCCGACTCGTGGAGACCCCACGTGTGCAGAATAGAACTGCTCCATAGGGTTTTCAAGGCTCTGACCTTTCAGAAACACATTGCTAGGCCTTTCTATCAAGGCACATCTGGTGGGTTCCAATGGTCAACCTTTGGGCTAGTAGTTGAGTGCTTAACCATTTGCACCACCCAGAGACTCCTATGATAAAACTAGATGGTGGTATCCAGAGATTAGGGAAGAGCCTCCAGCCTTTCTTTCGTCACTTTGCATTTCGGTTTTGAATTGTGGAACATTTTGAAAATCCTTGAAGGTGGTGTTAAAGTTGAAATACATAAAAAGCTGGGAAAGTGAGTAGATGTTGAAAGCAGTGGGGAAGGAAGTAGCTTGTTGACTCCTTTCAGGCTGGAGGGATAAGGTGGGTTTTTTAGAAACATGAAATGAAATTACCTACCATCATGGGAAGTAGTGTGTAGGAATGTTGGCCTACCATGCCTATGTTACACACAGTCCTCGATTTGCTAAGTATTCAAGTTACAACAAACTTCACTTATGATTGTCTACCTTTTTTTTTGTTTTATACATCTTACCGTTAGTAATATATACTACATACAATGTTAAAATACATCTGTAGAGTCCCTGATGGAGCAGGGGAAGGGTGGGATGCAGAACTCAAATTCTAGTAAAAAGACCAAACTTAATGGTCTGACTGAGACTGGAGGAACCCCAGAAACCATGGCCCCCGGACTCTCTGTCAATCCAGAACTAAAACAATTCTTGAGGCCAACTCTTCAGACAAAGATTGGACTGGACTGTGGGACATAAAATGATACTTGTGAAGAGTGTGCTTCTTAGCTCAAGTAGATACATGAGACTAAATGCGCAGCTCCTGTCCAGAAGTGAGATAAGAAGGCAGAGAGTGTTAGGAGCTGGTTGAATGGACATGGGAAATCAGGGGTGGAAAGGAGGAGTGTGCTGTCACAGTATAGGGAGAGCAATTAGGGTCACATAACAAGATATGTATAAATTTTTATATGAGAGGCTAACTTGAATTGTAAACTTCCACTTAAACTACAACAATAAAAAATATATATATCTGTAAGTGTACATGTAATGTTTCCAACCCCCAAAGAGAAATAAAGATTAGAGTTATAAAGATACGGATAATAAAAGGTGAATATAATAAAAACTAAAAAAAAAAAGACAGAGAGAGGTATCCGACTTACATCAGAACCAACCTATGATGGAGTCATCTGAAGGGAACCCCATCGTAAGTCGGGGACTGCCTGTATTTTAACCTATAGGAAAGGCAACTCTTAAAAAGTCATGGTTAAGTTCCCCCTTGTTTTGAAATGAGTTTACTCAGGGTAGCTTAAACCCAACAACTGTGTGTCTCAGGGAAATTTAATCCTTCCTTCTCCCTGTCCAGAGAGTACCTTCCCATTCCCCGATCCCTCACCTCTGCTCACCACATAATGACTTCTACTTTTCTTTCTGGGAATCTCTTATTCTTTTATCTTCATATGTTTTGTTTACCCACTCCTACCCTTGAATTGTCACTACTGCATCCTGCTGTTCTCATTTGCTCTGCCCTCATGGGGAGATTCATTTTCTGGGCAAACACATTCAGTAAAAGTTTACTCTCAGCTCTTGCAACTCTTGCTGTAATCTTGAAAAACAGCACACCCCTATTCTGTTGTTGTGTTTTTTTTTCTTTAACCTAAGACCTTTTATAGCTTCCTGTAACTCTTTCTTGAAAATTTAAAGTTTTTATTCTTAGTTTTTTTTCTCTCTCTCTCCCTTCTGAGGCTCTGTGGTACTCATTTATGACATAATTGTCCAAATTCTCCAGAACTGTGCCACTTTGTCCTTCTCTTCCCTGTTTTTCTATATTCCCTCATGCTGTCTACTTTTTTTTATCTCTTGTTTCTTTTCTATCTTTCCTTTTGTTTGTGCCTCTTTATATCTTTGTTTTTCTTTCTTCTAGAACTCTGGGCTGAATAAACTTCCCTCCATAGTACTCCCCCCCACCACCAACTTTCCTCTAAAATTCTTTTTCTTTTAAACTTAGTTCTTTCTTACTCTCTTATTAAATTGCCCCCAAATCCATTAACTTTTCTTCACCCTTCAAATAAAACTCTTCCCTCAGTCTATTCCAAATCCATCAGATATTTGATTCAGTTCTTCACTTCTGACTTTCTTCCTGACCTTCTACTAACCCCTTTCTGGCTGTCTTCTACAATGACATTGCACGTACTTACCAAAGACGTTCTGATGACATCCTCCTGGATAAATTGGATGCTCTTTCATCTGTGATCCTAATCTTTCCTGGCAATAACTCTATCTATGGCCTGGTAGATAATCTTTGAAATACTTTTAAAGCAGGATGGGCTTCTTCTTCTTTCTTTTTTTTTGGAGCTAACAAAATCTCTCTTAGAGTGTGCATTATTTTAGTTTTTTTCTTAGGAGATTCAGAGATAGCTTGCTATTTGCATTCCCAATAGTTGTCTTTAAAGTGTTTTGACAAATTTAGTTGGTTTTGTATGGTCAATAAAGGGTTTTCTGAATTTAGGCAGGGTCCTTGCCCCTGAAGGACAAACTTCTGAATCAAAGTTACACTCCCTCTACCTCTCACCCCCACACTAAATTCCCCTAAATATAATTTGCAAGTTATCACCAGTCAGACTTTGGAAATAATTTCCTTACTCATATTGGTTCTTGTAAATAAACTTCAAACCACCCAAAACTCAGGTTGAGTTCAAAATTAGAATTTTAAATATTTCTGAATTAATCTTGAAAAAGTAAAATTTCCTTCTGAAAATTCCAATCGATGATGAAGATTGCATTAGCCTTTATTTGGCACCATAGATGCATTTTGTACTTCTGTGACTATTTTTGTTCTTCACAAATTTTAATCATCATTATGAACAACAAGAGTAAAAAGTTTCAATGATAAGAAAAAAACATGGTTTAGAAAGTGTAAAGGTTGTGACTCTGTAACAAGAGTCTTAGAAGTCTAAATTCAGGTTGCCAGCGACTATTTTTCCCTGTGTTAAATGCAAGGGGGTGCAGCCTTAGTCTTCTCCAGATTCCTTCGTGCAGATTTATGCCACTGCCTATTAACATTATTTAAATATAGCTTTCTTAATTCCTGAGAACACTGCTGAAAATAGTGTTTTGACTAGTAAAATAGAGAAGACAAAGAATTCGAAGACAGACGCGAGATATGCACTGACTGATGTATGTCATTTTAATAACATAATTACTTGATAAGCACTTACATGATTTAGTTACTGATCTTCAACCTTTCAGAACTGGAGAATGAATTAATGATGGATTTCTCTCAGTTACTGCCCAAAATTTAGAGCAACACTGTACTGTATTCTTAGGCATTTTCAGAGACATATTCCTGAGCTGTATCAGTACATAGCCCATCATATAAAGTAGAACAGTTTAGGGAAAATATTTCATAGCAGAACCAGGTTGCTTTCTGAATTGGTGCTGTCCTTCATTTCCTCTGGATGGATACATTTTAGAGCAGGGAAGAGAATATTGTACAGTCTCTTTTTCTAATGCATAGATAACTGGGAAAAATACAGAAGTATGATCTATTCAGCAGTACCAGGATTTTGCAACCAACAACTTCAGAAAATCAAGTCTAGGTGCTAGAACTTAGACTTACCCCAAAGAAGGGTGTTTTCCATGGAGATGAGGAATAAACAGTGATGACACTTATAGGAGTAAACATATTAGCTAGTCTACCTGCAGCAAGATGCTGTGCTTAGGCCAAACCATCCTTTATGACCCTGTCTAGCTCTTCTTACATAGGTGATGTCAGATTGAAATGATCATTACAAATAAGCTCCAGGTGGTAAATGTCGACCTCTATTCAATCATTGACGTATATTTATTGAGGATGTATTTGATGCAGATACTCACCCATGTGTTAAAAATAAAACAGTAAACCAGAAATCATCCTTAATCTATTGGAAATGGCAGGCAATTAAAATTACAGGTAATTTTTGGTTATTATGGACAATTACAATATAATAGGATAAGTGCTACAATAGTGGTAAGCCCAGGGTGCAATAGGAATGCACAGGAAGGACATTCAGCCCAATCTGGAGGTGCATGGAGATGGTTCATGGGAGGTTTCCTGGAAGAAGTTGTCCCAGAGTTGATACTGGAATAATGAACAGTGTTGACCAGATGAAGAGGTGCCAAGCATAGGGTGAAAAATTAGTTTACCCAGAGAATTTGGTCTTTGTCTTGGGTTCCTGGGAGGTAACCTCTAAACCTTTGGAATTTCCTGAGTAATTGGGATGTTTTTATTCTCTAGACCACACCAACAGGTTATGCTAATGAGGTGACTCTTGTGTGGGGACTGGCTATGCCAGAAAGACCTATCATATGATATCACCTCAACCTCTGGGGAGGGGTTAGGGAGGGGGCTGGAGATTGAGTTCAGCCATGTGGACAGTGATTCGATCAATCACGCCTACATAATGAAGCCCCAATAAAAACTCTGGACATTGAAGCTTGGCTGAGTTTCTTGGTTGGTGAAAGACATCAAAGCATGGGGGCGGGGGCGGTAATGCGTCTTTGGCACAGGGATGCTGTGTATTTGAGACCTTCCCAGACCTTGCCCTATGTGTGTGTTCTTTATGCTGGTCCTAATTTGTATCCTTTGTCATAAAACTATAATAATAAGTATAGTGCTGTCCTGAGTTCTGTGAGCTATCTAGCAAATCCCACTTCTGACACCAACAGGGGTGTCTATGTGTGTCTTCTCTGATACCAACTCTAAATATCCTCTGTAACACCAACTGCAGATGCAGTTCTTCTTCTGACCCTAACAATTCATCTAGACTGTGCCATTTAACTTGTGAGATCTGACCTAGCTCCAAGTAGTTAGGGACAGAAGAAGAACTGCATTTCAGTTAGCATCAGAGAGGATATTTAGTGTTGGTGTCAGAAAAAACACAGTCACACAGACACCTTAGCAGGGCAAAGAGAATATTCCAGGAAGTTGGAACAGCATATGCAAAGTCCCAAAGGTGAGAAGGTGTGACCCATTCAAGGAATGTTGTATAGTGACAGGAGAGGAGTGGGGAAAAATGAGGGTGGAGAGAAAGGCAAAGCCCAAATCATGACAAGCTTGTATGTCCTTCTAAGGAATGTGGTGTTTATTTTAAGGATAGTATGGAGCTATGAAAGTGTTTTAAACAGGGGAATGACATTGTCATATTTCTGTTTTAGAAAGATCACCTTAGTTCTGTAATGATTGTTGAAGTGGGACAACATGGGAAACAGGCAGTTAGTAAGGAGACTCTTACAGTCCTCTAGGTGAGGAATGATGGTGCTTGAGATGGGGAAAATGTCAGTGATGATGAGGCCAGTGGATAGATTTGGGAGAGATGGAGGAGGTGGAACTGATAGAATGTGGTAATTGGGTATCGGGCATGAGAATAAGGAAAGACCATAGGAGGACTGCTAGGTCTCTGTTCTGGACCATTTGATAGAAAGTAGCACCATTTAGTCAGTAAGAACAGGGAAGGAGTGATATGTTTAGGGGTAGAGAGTTAAGTTTAACTTTGGATATGTTGACTTTGAATGAATATATAATGGGCGGGGCAGGGGTGGAGAATTCCATTCCTGCTTTGGGTGTTGTTAGAGGAAATTTCTTATGGGCCAACTATCGAGATAGTATCAAGATGTCTTCTCGGCATCAGTTGTTATATTTCAGAACTAGTTCCCTAAGTAAGGCTGATTAATCACAAAAATAGGATTGAAGCTTGGACAGGTGCTTGGTTTTAGCTCTTCTCTCAAGGGTGGAAATGGGAGGGTGGGTGAGTGAGTAGGCTTAGCTAACAGGAGTTTCAGCTGGGCCATCTGATCTGTATTCTTGAGGGAGTAGATAGGCTGGGTCCTGAGGGCCCCAGGCAGGCTGAGGGGCTGTCTATTCTTGGCATACTACATGGAAATATAATTAAGGTAAGAATTGAAGCCAGGAGTTGGGGGCAGGGAGGTGAGAGGTAATGCAGTTAGACAGCTCTGTTGGCTGTAGAATCCCATGATGTATTGTCCCTGTTTAAGCCTGTAGATCATGGTTTTGGACACATTTTGATGCATAGACCTACCAAACACCTATATCAGAAATGAATCCAGATGTGTCACAAAATAAAAGGAGTGAAGCAGGTAATACCACCTTGTCAAGGTTTGAATTATGTCCCCCAAAAAATGTGTGTATCAATTTGGCTGGGCCATGATTCCCAGAATTGTGTGGTTGGCCTCCGTTTTGTGATTGTAATTTTATATTAAAGAGGATTAGGGTGGGATTGTAACACCACCTTTACCCAGGTCACATCCAATGTAAAGGGAGTTTCCCTGGGGTGTGGCCTGCACTACCTTTTATCTCTCAAGAGATAAAAGGAAAGGGAAGCAAGCAGAGAGTTGGGGACCTCATACCATCAAGAAAGCAGTGCCGGGAGCAGAGCTCATCCTTTGGACCAGGGTCCCTGCGCAGAGAAGCTCCTAGTCCAGGGGAACATTGATGAGAAGGCTGACAGAGAGAAAGCCTTCCCCTGGAGCTGATGCCCTGAATTTGGACTTTAGCCTACTTTACTGTGAAGAAATAAACTTCTCTTTGTTAAAACCATCTGCTTGTGGTATTTCTGTTATAGCAGCGCTAGATAACTAAGACGCAGCTGGATTACCAAGCAAGAGACTTGGAGACACAGAGGCCTAAAGCAGAGAGTAATGGTTGGGTTTGTAAGCAGGTGAGGTGCCAGACTGAGGCTGAGGCTGGAATCTGCCTTCTGGGCATTCGGGGACATGCTGCTGGCTGTGCTCACAAGGTCAGCAATAGGGCAGGTACCCATGCTTCCCTCCTTGGGTCCCCTATTCCTGTAGGCCTGGGACCACTTCAGTACTGAGGGTTTAGAGTTTCCGGGTTAGAACTTAGAGCTAAGTGAGTTCCTCCTGTGGACGAATTATTTGCTTGAGATTTTGAGATGAGGAAGGATGGGCGGAAGTGAGATCTATAGGATATGTAGGCAAAACTAGTGGAAGAACTCTGAGGAAGAGTGTGGGTGTGGGTCTTCCAGGAAATTGTAGGGTGGTAGGAATCCTTCAGAGCCCTAGTGGCACAGTGGTTAAGAGCTGGGCTGCTAACCAAAAGGTCGGCAGTTTGAATCCACCAGCCGCTCCTTGGAAACCCTATGGGACAGTTCTACTCTGTCTTATAGGGTCAAGAATATTTCCAGGAGAGGTTGAGAATGAAGGGTTGATATGGGCAGTAGGTGATGGTTAGCATCACCTTTTTGGCGTCACCCCTGTGTGAAGTTTCAAGGAGATATTCTCCTGAATTGCTGGCCCTAGTAGGGGAGCTCATTAGCGTTTCCCATATAGGGAACCTGGTTCACTAGGAAGCTGAGCTTCTGGGGTGGGGCTTAGAATGCAGAGCTCTCCTTTGCCCCTCTATTTTATTCTGGCTTGGACATGGAAGCAGGTACCTGTTAACAACAAAGTGACAGGATACCTCTGCTGATGTCAAAGGGCTAGAGAGCCATGGGACCAAAGGTCAAGTGCCCAGTGGTGGTGAGGGTGGAGGCTTATGGACTAGGTCTATGCACAGAGTGGTCAGACTATCAGAGCACAAGCAAAATTAACTTTCTGCCTGCATATCAGCTGTGTGGGCACTAGTGAAGGACACGTTTGAACGCACATCCACAGGACTTCTTGTTTCTTTTGCTGCTCTGGCCTAGGGTACTTAGTTGGGAAGAGGTGTGGGGAAAACCTAAGTATGCTTCTAGTGTTACACACAGGTAATTGCATTCAAGGGAGCCCTGGTGGTACAGTGGTTAAGTGCTCGGCCGCTAACTGAAAGGTTGGTGGTTCCAGCCGCTCCTCGGGAGAAAGATGCGGCAGTCTGCTTCTCTAAAGATTACAGCCTTGGAAATCCTGTGGGGCAGTTTTACTCTGCCCTATAGGGTTGCATTTAGAGGTAAGAGGGATCATCACTCCGGCAGATTTATTGTGTAGAATCTCCCTTCTTGGAAATGGGCCCATGGCCAACTCTGTTGGCTATAGAATCACACAACATATTGGCCCTATTTAAGCCTATAAACCATGGTTTTGGATACAGTTTGATGCATGGGCCTGTCAGACACCTATTTCAGGATGGCAAGAAATCTAGGCAGTTCCACATGCAGGGGACAGAAGATACACACAGTCTACCTTTCAGTTTTCATAGACAAATGTGAGATAAGGATGCCTCTTGTTTGAATTCCCAGAGAACTGTTAGTTCTGTGTGTCTCTAAAAGGCTGCCCTTGCAACAAGTAGGGCATACTGGTGGAATTCCCTCCAAGAAACTAAGAGGCGTGATTGTAGGTCACATACACAAGACTCTGGCCAGGGACATTCGTGAATGTCAGTTCTATCCCGGTATCTGGCATCGGTTTGTGGAGATCATCCCTTTTCCCCGGAGGACTGAACCAGTGCCCATCCATCTAGTTACCTCAGCAGACTGCTTGTGGCATTCCCTCCAAAGGGTTCCGAGGGACAATAATTCTGCATAAGATGGTCTTGATCACATTTAGGCAGCAATCCAGAAAGACTCGTAATGGGCTTTTTTTCCTTTCTAGGAACCTACTGGTTTGGCTTTTGTGGGAATCTACTTGGGAGGCAATTCCAGATTTTCCGTTAACAGATGACTGTGGTCTCTTGTCCTAGAAATTTGGGAGCTTTGACAGAAGGTGGGGGTGATTACTGGTGGTAGAGGCGGCCTAGATATATTTGGATGGTGTCAGTGCACAGTTAATAGGCCAAATAGTTTTTGGTTCATATTATTTAAAAAAAAAAATGTGTAGGCAAGATGGATACGTTTATTTTGAAAAAGTTCCAAAGGGGAAAAATCCCGTCCAACTATTATTCATCCACTTCAGTGTCTGATGGCTTTAAAATATCCTCAGATGTTTTTTGTTACATAGACAGAGAGCCATGTTTAGAGCATAGAGTTAATTAACAAGAGACAATAGAACTCATAGAGTCTGGGACATGAACATGTACGTCTGAGCAGGTGGAGCTACAGGTCTCTTTCTTCATTCCCATCACCTGGAGTATCTCACTTTCACTTGGACTCTTAGGTCAGAGTTCCTTCGTAGTGTGCATTTCCTGGCTTAAAAAAAAATGAGTCTAAAAGCAATTAGTATAGTTTATTATTATTTTTATTTTGTTGATGAGGAAACTGGTACTTAGAGTGGTAAAATTCCCTGCTCAAGAACCCATAGACATTAAATCAAGGCAGATTTTTTGGCTTCCTTCATCCAGCCTGGTTCCTTCCTAGTCACTTGGGTATCTCACAAAATCCCAATATGCTTCCAGATATGCCCAATAGCCTGAGTGATCTAGTCTCAAAGGATAAATTAGACACGTGTGTGATACACTAGGTCCATATGAATTTACTAGGTGTTATGAAGAGAAAAATGTGCTGATGTTAAAAAAAAAAAAAAAAAAAAGCCCTTGGGAAACACGGAGCTAACTCAATCATACAATCTTCTCTCCTGCAGTCCTTCCTAGAGTTTTTGATATACCAGTGTATAGGATTGTTGTGAGTTGGAATCGACTCAATGGTGATGAGTTTGGTTGTTTGTTTTTTTAATGTGAATTTCAACTTTGGACAAGGAGCAGCAGCATGTGCAGTTTCTCAGATTGTTTTGACTGTGGAATCTTTTTTTCATGGAGCAACTTAAGGGACCCATTTTCCATGACATACACTTTGGGACACACTCTATTCATCTACAGTTTTATCACTGAAGATCTTGAATCATTGACGACCTAAAAATATTTTGAATATAGAATGTCTTAAGCAAAATTTGCTGAGTGTGAATTGCACGTGTGATATTGCTGACTGACCAAGTGGAAGTTGGGAAGGCATGTTCTCTGAGGAAATGTTTGCAAATTCCTTGTTACTACTCCAAATAACTCCAAGTGCTAAAAATATCCTTTAGGGGAACAATGATGGACATATGTAAATCTCCCCATGATGTTGATTGTATAGGTTGTCGTAGCTGATATTTGAGGGGTATCAGAAATCCCTTTTGTAATTCCAAATAGCTTCAACACATCCTAAGCTTCTACCATTACACTTATTCTTTTGGGTTATTGTCATTCTAGGTAAAAATACCATTATAATTGTCAATACCATAGCACCAAGTAATATGCCAGCATAAAGGATTCTATTATTTTACTAGCTTGGTTAGTTGTCATGAGAGACATTACCACGCATAAGTTAGTAGCACAGGCTCCAACGTCAGACTTTCAGCGCTGGTGTCTCTGCTCTGCCATTTACTAGCTCTGTGATCTTGGGTGTGTTACTTAACTTCTCTGTGCCTCACCTTCCCCAACTGTAAAATGGGAATACTAATTTTGGAATGCAGTTCTGAATATTATAATGAAGGTTTTCGATGCCTTGAGGAGGGACGGTACCAAACACTTCATCAAAAATAGAAACTTTGACATTTTGCTATTTTTTCTAGTGTTCCTTTCAGTGCCTACTGATCCAAAGCCTTTTTAGATTTTATCTTACATGTATCAGGGAAAAATAAAATCTATTTTGACCTTCTTATTTATTCCTCAGAGTTCTTCATTGGCATTCTTGATGATCACTTACACAGCGTTCTCTTCATTTTTGAGGTCACTTTCCTTTTTGGAGCAGTAGAAAGGTTGTGATATGAAAACCAAACTGTCCCCACTGCCTGGGTAGGGAAGACCATTTGGGAAAAATCTAAAATACTTAGATTTGTCAGGTGGAATAATTCAGTGTACAGGACCAGAATTAAGGACCAAGACAAATCGTTCTTCCCCTTGACCTCCTGGTAAGCTCTTTAAGCTCCATCTTCAATACCTGTAGAAAGGAAGGATAAGGTGAAGAAATAGTGGAAGATACTGAAGATATGCTGTGAGATTGGACTCAACTTTTCCATAGATGAAAATGAAAAATGACTAGAGGAGCTATGGGAGTTATTTGAGGTATTCCCAATGCGTTTCCACTGGATGATGGACTTCTGAATGGCCAGAACTGTACTATACTTAATTTCTTGTTCAACTTTGTCTTCCTAGCAATTGGCATACGGTGGCTAATCTTGTATTTTTACTGAGTGTTAAAAATAAATGCATAGTAGGTTTGGGTTTTACAATGGATTTTCTCAAGCAAAATGATGTGATCATGGTCTTAAAAGCATGAAAGTAAGTGAAGGCAGTAGTTTCTAGACTAAATCTAGTTACTCAGGCCTGAAGCTGAGAGGATTATTTTCTGGTTTAAAAGTTGTAAATGTCTACCAAATAGACTGGCAAAGTAGTAAGGAGGACTGACACTAATTTGTTTAGATATATAAAGTAAAAAAATGCCCTCTTAGACCTGGAAATAATATGAAGTAACTTTTTAGTTAAATCATCACCTCCATTCTAAATAATCTCAAATGATAATCTTGTAAAGAGCCTTAGTATTAAATGTCTCCATAAATAGAGTTCTGTAAACTCCCTGGGAAGTTTTAATTTGTGTTCATAATTTATACCTTCTTTATTTCTAAAAGTAATATGAGGCTGCTCTTAGTAGTTAATTTCACTTTTAGTCAATGAAGTTCATCTTTATTTGGGACCTGAAATGTTCTTAATTTCCTCCCAAATATATGCACAGTGGTATTAACTGGTCCCAATTTATTTTGGGATTTTTCTGAAGAATAAAGAGTCCCAACTATCTTCCTTATAATCCAGATTGAACTCATGCATTCAACTAATTGATGTTGAGTAAAGTAGTAGTATAATTTTCTAGTTATTTTATTTAATGTTCTATATTAGAACAAGGTCTAAAATGTAGAGGCATCTGGTTTTCTGCCTGCCCAGATTTACATGCTTCTTCAGTGGCTGAGATGGAGGAAGGCCAGCCATTCATAGCGCAATTCCAGGACCTCCTGGTACAACCAGTCTGCAGATCATTTAGCAGTGAGCACATGATTAAATAATTCAGTAATACTGTCAATTAATTAGGATTCCCAGAAGAAAATGTTTCTACGTCCAAACTATTGAATAGTTATAATAATTGTTAGAATTTTTTAAAAAAATATTTTGTTTACAAGTATTTTACAATTACAGTATTTAAATTAGTGGCAGTCTGCTTCCGTGAAGACTACAGCCTTGAAAACCCCATGGGGCAGTTCCACTCTGTCCTATAGGGTCACTATGAGTCGGAATTGACTCGAGGGCAATGGGTTGTTGTAATCATTATTCTTCTCACTTTGCAGATGAGGAGAACTGTAAAGACTTGGTTTATGAATTTTGTGAATTCAAGAAATCATTTCTACATTTCATTGTCCACTCTATTTCAGAAATTTCTGGAATTTGAAGGGGAAATAAAAAGGTTATTTTGCTTAAGCATTAGTATATATTAGTAATGAACTCCTATTAATATTAGAAAAGTGCTCATATCAAATTCCTGGGGATATTTGGTTTTATGCCTTTAATGTTTAAGCATGTTCAGTGGGCTTGCAGGAAGAATAATTAGGGAAGTGGTTACATGTTTCCCTGATTATCATTTCATTTGGAATTGGCTACTTGTTAAAGAGAAGTTACAATACATAATAAATATGCATCCAACTTTTTAAAATGTGAAAACCACAGCTATCTGAACCATTCCCTACATCATTGACTGTAATTAAACAAAGACGAAGGAAAAATTGAGTACTGAGTCTGACATTCAACATCCAAAATAATAAATGATAGAGATTCTTATTTCATATCAGTATCCCATAGATCAATGCAAAGGAAATACAATCATAGCTTTTGTCCAGAAATCTTCTCTCACTCTGTTGTTTAATGTTATTTCTCTTCCTTGTGTATTTATTCAATGGTAAATCAGAGCAAAAGAAACCGACTCTCTCAGTCACCAACCTTTCCCGAGTGACTGTAGAGGCCAGATTATGGTCCCTCGTGCTCTGGGAATTGTGAAGAAGCCAAGTTCCAGGTCCTTAGTTAAAAATATTTTATCTAATGGGGAGTTGAGTCCCTGAAAGGTGCAAATGGCAAACATGCTTGGCTGCTAACCAAAAGGTTGGTGGTTCGAGTCCACTCAGAGGTGCCTTTTTTCTACTTCTGAAAAAAATCAGCCACTGAAAACTCTCTGGAGCGTGGTTCTACTCTGACACACATGGGATCACCATGAGTCAGAGCTGACTCAACAACAGCTGGTTGATTAATGGGGGGCAGGAATAAATCCACAAATAGCAATCCTTAGACCTTACTTCTACCTCTTGAGAATCCTGGAGATGAAATCACCCTGTGAGATACGGACGGAGAAGGTCCAGGAAGGGGAGGAGTAGCAGGTTCTAAACCATGCAAGTAGGAGCAGACAAATCCTGTGTCAAGGATGTGTGTTAGTCTGATAACGAACTCACTTTCTAATTCCAGAATTGAAGCTGGCATCAGATTCTTGGCTCTTTAAATGAGTGGGCCTTTATGAAGAGACACAGGCACACAGAGCATGTATAGGCATCATTGCTAGCTCCCAATATTTTCAAGATAGAGAAAGGATCTCTAACTAAAGAAGCTAAACAGGTTATAGTTTCTCACCTCGACAACTTCAGTTTTTTCATTTATCATGATGTTGCTTATTGATCCAGTTGTGAGGATTTTTGTTTTCTTTATGTTAAGTGTAATCCATACTGGGAAGGCTATATAGTCTTTGATCTTCATCAGGGAGTGCTTCAAGTCCTCTTCACTTTCAGCAAGCAAGGTTGTGTCATCTGCATAATGCAGGTTGTTAATAAGTCTTCCTCCAGTCCCAATGCCGCATTCCTCTTCATATGGTCCAGCTTCTCAGATTATTTGCTCAGCACACAGATTGAATAAGTATGGTGAAACGACACAATCCTGATGCACACCTTTTCTGATTTTAAACCACTCCCTCGCATGGGTGCTGAGAAACTCAAGGTCTGTCTGAATCTCTTGTGATTCTTGTGGGCAAGAGGTCCTATTTTCTATACCTTACCTCCATTTCTCCTCTCTAGCTCCACTGAAACTTGTTCAGAGTGATAGCAACACACAAGCCTCCACTGACAGGTGGGTGGTGGCTATGCATGAGGTGCATTGGCTGAAAATCGATCCCAGGTCTGCTGCAAAGGTGGGAATTTTACCAATGAACCACCACTGCCCCCCTGCCTGACCTTAGACTACCTCTACTGGCCAAGTTTCCTCATACATACAGCATTAAGTGGGCTATAGCATCTCAAAAAAATCACTGGTAGCTTTACTAGTTTGTAAAGGCATGTCTTTAGAGATGAAAGAATGGATTCATATGGAGGTTGGCATAGGTATGAGATAAACTTTGTTTCCCTGTGAATTTTTTTTTTTTTCCTATTTTAAACAACCTTCATAGGCATTAGCCCCTCAGGGGTTCTTTCTTTCTTTTTATTGTTGTAGTTTAAATGAAGTTTACATTTCAAGTTAGTCTCCCATACAAAAATTTATACATACACTGTTCTATGACCCTAATTGCTCTCCCCATACTGTGACAGCACACTCCTCCTTTCCACCCCTGATTCCCCATGTCCATTCAACCAGCTCCTAACCCTCTCTGCCTTCTCATCTCACCTCCGGACAGAAGCTGCCCATTTAGTCTCTTGTATCTACTTGAGCTAAGAGGCACACTCCTCATGAGTATCAGTTTATGTCCCACAGTCCAGTCCAATCTGTGTCTGAAGAATTGGCCTTGGAAATTTTTTAGTTCTGGGCTGATAGAGAATCCAGGGGCCATGCTTTCTGGGGATTCTCCAGTCTCAGTGCAACCATTAAGTCACGTTTCTTATTAGAATTTGAGTTCTGCACCCTACCTTTCTCCTGCTCCATCCAGGGACCCTCTGTTGTGTTTCCTGTCAGAGCAGTGATTGGTGGTAGCCAGGCACTATCTAGTTCTTCTGGTCTCAGGCGGATGAAGTCTCTGGTTTATGTGGCCCATTCTGTCTCTTGGGCTAATACATGCAGAACATTTTCTTAATAAGCTTTGTTATGCCAGTTGACCTAGATGTCCCCTGAAAGCATGGTCCCCAGACCCCTACCCCTGCTACTCTGTCCGTCAAAGTGTTTGATAGTATTCAGGAAACTTCTTAGCTTTGATTTAGTCTAGTTGTGCTGACTTCCCCTGTAGTGTGTGCTGTCCTTCCCTTCACCTAAGATAATTCTTATCCCCCTTCCTCCCCACCCTCATAACCATCAAAGAATGTTTTCTTCTGTGTTTAAACCTTTTCTTGAGTTCTTATAATAGTGGTCTTATACAATATTTGTCCTTCTGTGACTGACTAAATTCACTCTGCATAATGACCTCCAGCTTCCTCCTTGTTATAAGATGTTTCATGGCTTCATCGTCGTTCTTTATCGCTGTGTAGTACTCCACTGTGTGGAGATACCATAATTTGTTTATCCATTCATCCATTGATGGGCACCTAGGTTGCTTCCATCTTTTTGCTATTGTGAACAGTGCTGCAGTGAACATGGGTGTGCATATATCTATTCCTGTGACAGCTCTTATTTCTCTAGGATATATTCCAAGGAGTGGGAGAGCTGGGTTGTATGGTACTTCTATTTCTAGCTCTTTAAGGATGTGCCAAATCGATTTCCAAGGTGGTTGTACCATTTTACATTTCCACCAACAGTGTGTAAGTCTTCCAGTTTCTCCACAACCTCTCCAGCATTGATTATTTTGTTTTTTTTTTTTTATTAATGCTAGCCTTGTTGGGGTGAGATGATATCTCATTGTAGTTTTGATCTGCATTTCTCTAATGGCTAACAATTGTGAGCATTTCTTCATGTGTCTGTTAGCCACCTGAATATCTTCTTCGGCAAAGTGCCTGTTCATATCCTTTGCCCATTTTTTAATTGGGTTATTCATCTTTTTGTTGTTGAGGTTTTGCAGTATCTTGTAGATTTTAGAGATTAGACGCTGATTGGATTTGTCGTAGCCAAATTTTTCTTCCCATTCTGTAGATTGTCCTTTGATTCTTTTGGTGAAGTCTTTTGATGAGCAGAAGTGTTTGATTTGTAGGAGCTCCCAGTTATCTAGTCTCTCTTCTGGTGCTTGTGCATTGTTACTTATGGTTCGTATTGTGTTTATGCCATGTATTATGGCTTCTATCATTGTCCCGATTTTTTCTTCCAGGATCTTTATCGTTTTTGATTTTATATTTAAGTCTTTGATCCATTTTGAGTTAATTTTTGTACATGGTGTGAGGTATGGGTCTTGTTTCAGTTATTTGCAGGTGGATATCAAGTTATGCCAGAACCATTTGTTAAAGAGACTGTCTTTTCCCCAATTAACGGACTTTGGGCCTTTGTCAAATATCAGCTGCTCACAGGTGGATGAATTTTATGTCTGGGTTTTCAATTCTGTTCCATTGGTCTATGCATCTGTTGTTGTACCAGTACCAGGCTGTTTTGACTAATGTGGTAGTATAATAGGTTCTAAAATCAGGTAGTGTGAGCCCCCCCCCCCCACTTTGTTCTTCTTCTTGAGTAATGCTTTAGGGCCTCTTCCCTTTCCGTATGAAGTTGGTGATTTGTTTCTCCATCTCATTAAAAAATGCCAGTGGAATTTGGATTGGGATGCATTGTATCTGTAGATTGCTTTGGGTAGAATTGACATTTTCACAATGTTGAGTCTACCTATCCATGAGCAAGGTATGTTTTTCCACTTATGCAGGTCTCTTTTGTTTTCTTGCAGTAGTGTCTTGTAGTTTTCATTGTAAATGTCTTTTATGTCTCTGGTTAGATTTATTCCTAAGTATTTTATCTTCTTGGGGGCTATTGTAAATGGTACTGATTTGGTGATTTCCTCTTCGAGGTTCTGTTTGTTGGTGTAAAGGAATCCAACTGATTTTTGTATGTTTATCTTGTATCCTGAAACTTTGCTGAAATCTTCTATTCATTCCAGTAGTTTTCTTGTGGATTCTTTGGGGTTTTCTGTGTATAAGATCATATCATCTGCAAATAGAGCTACTTTGACTTCTTCCCTACCAATTTGGTTGCCCTTTATTTCTTTTTCTAGCCTAACTGCTCTGGCTAGGATCTCCAGCACAATGTTGAATAAGAGTGGTGATAAAGGACATCCTTGTCTGGTTCCTGTTCTCAAGGGGAATGTTTTCAAAGTCTCTCCATTTATGATGATGTTGGCTGTTGGCTTTATATAAATGCCCTTAATTATATAGAGGAATTTCCCTACTATTCCTATTTTGTTGAGTTTTTATCATGAATGGGTGTTGTACTTTGTCAAATGCCTTTTCTGCATGGATTGATAAGATCATGTGGTTCTTGTTTTTTGTTTTATTTATGTGATGGATTATATTGATTGTTTTTCTAATGTTGAACCATCCCTGCATACCTGGTATAAATCCCACCTGATCATGGTGAATTACTTTTTGATATGTTGCTGATTCTATTGGCTAGAATTTTGTTGAGGATTTTTGCATCGGTGTTCATGAGGGATATCGGTCTGTAATTTTCTTTTTTTGTGGTGTCTTTACCTGGTTTTGGTATCAGGGTTATGCTGGCTTCATAGAATGAGTTTGGGAGTATTCCATCCTTTTCTATGCTCTGAAATACCTTTAGTAGTAGTGGTGTTAACTCTTCTCTGAAAGTTTGGTAGAATTCTCCAGTGAGGCCCTTCGGGCCAGGGTTTTTGTTTGTTGGGAGTGTTTTAATTACCTTTTGAATCTCTTCTTCTGTTATGGGTTTATTTGGTTGTTCTACCTCTGTTTGTGTTAGTTTAGGTAGGTAGTGAGTTTCTAGAAATTTGTCCATTTCCTCTAGGTTTTCAAATTTGTTAGAGTCCAATTTTTCATAGTATTCTGTTATGATTCTTTTAATTTCACTTGGGTCTGTTGTGATATCACCCATCTCATGTCTTATACGCATTATCTGCTTCCTATCCAGTTTTTCTTTTGTCAGTTTGGCCAGTGGTTTATCAATTTTGTTGATCTTTTCAAAGAACCAGCTTTTGGTCTTGCTAACACTTTCAACTGTTTTTCTATTCTCTATTTCATTTAATTCTGCTCTAATTCTTATTATTTCCTATCTTCTGGCGCCTGAGGGCTTCTTTTGCCGCTCTCTTTCTACTTGTTCCAGTTGTAGGGTTAATGTTTTTATTATGGCACTTTCTTCTTTTTGGATGTGTGAATTATTGCTATAAAGTGACCTCTTAGCACTACTTTTGCTGTGTCGCAAAGGTTCTGATAGGATGTGTCTTCATTCTCGTTTGATTCTATGAATTTCTTTATTCCATCTTTAATTCCTTCTATGACCCAGTAGTTTTTGAGCAAGGTGTTATTCAGTTTCCATGTGTTAGATTTTTTTCCCTTGCTTTTTCAGTTGTTGATTTCTACTTTATGCCTTTATGGTCAGAAAAGATGCTTTGTAATATTTTGATGCTTTGGATTTTGTTAAGGCTTGCTTTGTGGCCTAATATGTGGTCTATTCTGGAGAATGTTTCTGTGCATTTTAAAAGAAAGTATACTTGGCTGCTATTGGGTGGAGTGTTCAGTATATGTCTATGAGATGAAGTTGGTTGATTGTAGCATTTAGCTCTTCTGTGTCTTTGCTCAGCTTATTTCTGGAAGTTCTGTCCTTCACTGAAAGTGGTGTGTTGAAGTCTTTTACTAATATTATGGAGTGTCTATGTCTCTTTTCAGTGCTGTTAGAGTTTGTTTTATATATTTTGGAGCCCTGTCATTGGGTGTGTAAATATTTGTTATAGTTATGTCCTCTTAGTGTATTGAGCCTTTAATCATTATATAGTGTCCTTCCTTATCCTTTGTGGTGGATTTTACTTTAAAGTCTATTTTGTCAGAGATTAGTATTGCCACTTCTGCTTTTTTTTGAGTGTTGTTTGCTTGCTGTATTTTTTCACCCATGCATATCTAGGACTGTAGGTGACAGCCTACACCACACACTTGGTGGCTATCTACCTGGGCACCTGAGCTGAATCCATACAGGAGGACTGGGCAGACTCCTGAGCTCACACACCTAGTAGCAGATCTAACCACCTGGTGACAGGACATTAGAGCTTCAAAGGTGCCAATAATCAAACTAACTCATACGAGGAGCCTATTTGGGCATATCAAAACAAAACAAGAACCTAGGTCACAGTAAGCAAACATAAATAAATATAATAACTTATCAATGGCTTGGAGACAACAGTCAATATCAAATCACATAAAGAGGCAATCCATGATGGCTTCAGCAAGCTTCCAGAATAAAGAATATAGAAATTTCCCAGAGGAGGAAAATTTCTTGGAATTACCAGGGGCAGAATACAAAAGGTTAATATACAGAACTCTTCAAGAAATTAGAAAGGAAATTAATCAAAACGCAGAACACACAATAGAAGAAATAAAAAAGATTAGAGAAAAGCATAATGACAAATTTAACAGGCTGCAAGAATCCATAGACTGACATCAATCAGAAATCCAGAAGATTAGTGATAAAATCTCAGAATTAGACATTCAATAGAAAGTCATAGGAGCAGAATTGAGGCTATGGAAGTCAGAATTAGTGAGACTGAAGATAAAGCACTTGACGCCAATTTATTTGAGGAAAAATCAGGTAAAAAGATTAAAACAAATGAAGAAACCCTAAGAATCATGTGGGACTCTATCAAGAGGAATAACCTACGAGTGACTGGAGTACCAGAACAGGGCGGGGGAGATAACAGAAAATAACAGAGAGAATTGTTGAAGATTTGTTGGCAGAAAACTTCCCTGATATCGTGAAAAATGACAAGATATCTACCCAAGATGCTTATCAAACCCCACATAAGGCAGATCCCAAAAGAAAGTCACCAAGACATATTATAATCAGAAACGAAAGATAAAGAGAGAATTTTAAGAGCAGCTAGGGATAAATGAAAAGTCATTTACAAAGGGGAGTCAATAAGAATAAGCTTGGACTACTCAGCAGAAACCATGCAGGCAAGAAGGCAATGGGGTGATATATATAAAGCCTTGATGGAAAGCAACTGCCAGCCAAGAATTACATATCCAGCAAAACTGTCTCTCAAATATGATGGCGAAATTAGGGCATTTCCAGATAAACAGAAGTTTAGGGAATTTGCAAAAACCAAACCAACATTACAAGAAATACCAAAGGGGGTCCTCTGGTTAGAAAATCAGTAGCATCAGATAACAATCCAAGACTAGAACACGGGACAGAGCAACCAGATATCAACCCAGATAGGGAAGTCACAAAAGGAAATCAAAGCTAAAACACTGAAAATAGGGAAACAGATGTCAATATGTCAAAGATGACAACATTAAAATAAAAAAGAGGGACTTAAAAAATGCAGACATAGACTTTGCATATGGAGAGGAAATAAAAGCAATATAAACAAATACAAGACTAGTATAAACTTAGAAAAATAGGGGTAAATACTAGGGTAACCACAAGGGAAACTAACAATCCTACAAGTCAAAATAAAAAACTAGAAAAATATAAAGACTCAGCAAACCCAAAATCAACAACAATGAAAAAGATGAAAAGAAAATACATAGAGAAAAATGACTCAGCACAGAAAATTAAGTGGAACAAAGAAACTGTGAACAACACACAAAAAAAGACATCAAAATGACGGCACTAAACTCATACCTATCAATAATTACGCTAAATGTAAATGGATTAAATGCACCAATAAAGAGACAGACAGTGACAGATTGGATAAAAAAACACCATCTGTCTATATGCTGCTTACAAGAGACATACCTTAGACTTAAAGACACAAACAAACTAAAACTCAAAGGATGTTTCCCTGTGAATTTTGACTTTTAAGTAAAGATACCTTTTCCAGGAGGAAGGAACAGATATAGGGAAATGGTAAAGGATAGGGAACCAGCTGGGTAGCTAGTAGGAAGAGATGAGAACCTTTATTTCAAAGTACCAAATCTCCTCTACCAAATGCTGGAGGGAGTTCATGGAGAAACAGAGGCACAGTTAAAATAAAGTGGAGCTAGTCTTTATAGAAGTTTACTTAAGAAAACCAGGCAAACTCGTAGCTGCTTTGTAAAGGAGCTGTGAATTGGATGACAGCTTTTGTATTTCGAAACACTCAACAAATAGTGGGAAACATTGTCTCTGGAAACACACCGACCAGACCGCAATGATTGCGAAGACTGTACCTAGAACAGATACACATTGCCTTGCAGGTGGGTCTCATGCTGTTGAAAAGGGTGAGATTCCAAACCCTGGGGGAAGGTTGACTTTTCCAAGGACCCGTTGCCACGTAAGTGCATGCGCTTTCTCCATTTGTCAGTATTTTTGTGGGTGTTTTTCTTTTTCTTTTTTTTTTTGGGTGAGTTTTTTAATGGTCATGAGACATAGTTGTGCAAATTCTTCTCTGTGTCATTTAGGAGTTGGACCCCTCACTATGCAAAATCTCTGTTGAAATCCAAGGTAATTTGCATAAGATCCACACTGGCTGCTTAATGCATAGTGTGGCTGGCACCTGTGCACGCTCAAAGGGGACCGAAGAGCCCCTAACACAAAATGGCTTTGTGCTTTATTGCTGCTCTGGAAAGTGCTAACTGTTGAGTGTTCTCACTAGTGTTAAATATCTTGGTGATATTTAATCTTATGCAAGTTTTTTTTTTTTTTTAAATCACCTACGACATTGCGAAGGTGATTTTAAAAAAAATGGTTAAGCACTCAGCTGCTAACTAAAAGGTCGGCAGTTTGAATTCACCAGCCGCTTCGCGGAGAGAGATGTGGCATTCTGCTCCCATAAAGATTACAGCCAAGAGCAGTTCTACTCTGTCCTGTAGGGTTGCCATGTGTCAAACTGACTTGATGGCACATAACAATGGCAACAACATCACATTACAGGTGGTATGTAAAATTTTAAAGCAGTGTTTCAGAAGGGAGCAAAATAATGCAGCTAAACTGTTTATAAATGCTTCCATTTTAAAAGTTTACATTGTGTAAGAGCTAGTTCCAGCTCTCATACCAGCAGAATAATTATTTCATCAAGTAGAACTGAATAGTTTCTCAGTTTGCATAAAAAAGGAAAAAGCAGAACCAGAAATTAAATTGAAGAGTACAGAAGGTGTTTTTAGTAAAAAGTAATAACATACGATTGAGTTTTCAAAGCTTGGTTTTTATGTTTTCATAACTTTCATTTTAAGGCTTCAACAGTGTTTTCCGGTAGGTGTCGCTGTAGGCAAATATAAAATGATAACTACAGCTTGCGGCCGGTAGTTCGTTGGGCAAAGAGTAGGTTTATATTCACACTTCTCAATTATTTAATAGTTCCACTTTGTTGTTGTTGTTGTTAATATTATCCTCCCAGCATTATTTTCTGTCCCACCCATGCATTCCTGACCAGCTCACATTAGCTGGTTGAATGACCAGAAGCAGCAGTGTGCACTGTGGAATAAAGATGTGACAAACAGCACCCATTTTGGGGGTAGAACCTTTATCATTTTATAGGAGCGAATCCTGAAATCTCGAAAAGTCAAAATAAAACCTAGTATTTTAATTTCCGAAGGCTTTTGAGCATCCTTCCCTAGTAAGTCTTATTTATGTTCTCTGATTATTATGGTTTCTGTGTAAGCTTTGTTACCCAAACCAAAGTTTCATCAAGAAGAAAAAGCTCTAAAAGTATTCAGCAAAATACTTATTATCAGTCTGGGATAGGTATGTGAGAGGAAAAGCGGGTAATAATATTATTGGTTACCTTGAAATTATGCTTCAATAGTTGGTTAGAATAGAATTCATATTATTCAGCCTGCAAAGAACATCTCATTAGACCCCAGAGAAGCCATTTCTGAGCATATTATCACAAAGAAATTCAGAGAATCCATTATTTCTCTTTGACCTCTTCTTTTTAATATGCACAGCATGGCGACAGGGAAGCAGAGTGATAAGGTACTGGCAGGAGAATTTTTCGGGAGTTATTTTTGCTGATTTCAAAGTTTTCCTGTTTGCTAGGAGCTACGAGCGTATCGAGGTAGCTTTTGTAGCATCTGAAGCAGCATTTAGTCTGCATCTACACACTAGATTGTGTTGTTGATCATTTGACACGTGCAGATAGATGGTAAAGAGAAATGCACACAACACAAAGTGCTTTGGAGTTCTTTGCCCAGCCCATGCCCAATAAAAAGTCCTGAGGGCTTGCAAAAAACAGTTGTTTTATACAGTATCACTCTTAGGAGGAGTAAATTGTATTCCATGTATCCAAGCAGGTAGGCAAAAAAAAAAAAAAAAAAAAAAATTACTTTCTCCATTTTGTAATCGACTCACAAAGTCTCACGGAAATGGCAGGTTCCTGTGACTACAATTCTCGAGCCCAAAATAGGATCCACATCTCCTGACTCATTTCTTTCCCTAAAACACATTGCCAAGATGGGTTCTTGTTTGGAGTCTGAAAACGTCTTTCCTTTTTAATAATACTGGCAGAGTTTCCTGAGGCCTGATTCTATGCCTGGCAGTTGCTAAGTACTCCACACACATCCTCTCAATTAGTTTTCCCCTTACTTTCTTTGCCTGTGTGCTGGGTATTATCATCCCCATTTTATTGACACAGAAACAGATTCAAAGAGCAGGATTTTGTAGCTAGGAAGGGCAGAGAAACCAAGCCCATTGCTGTTGAGTGGATTCCAATTCATAGTGATCCTGTAGGACTGAGTAGAACTGCCCCACAGGGTTTCTGAGGAGTGACTGGTGGATTTGAACTGTTGACCTTTTAGTTAGCAGCCGAGCTCTTAACCACTGCACCACCAGGGCTCTGGGAAGGACAGAGAAAGGGCCTGGCTTTGGATCTTTCCAAGTCCAAAATCCTGTGGGTTTTTTTTTCAACTTTTTTTTTTTTAAATTGTACTTCAGGTGAAGGCTTACAGAACAAATAGTTTCTCATGAAACAGTAGTACACATATTGTGTTATGACATTGGTTAGCAACCCCACAACATGTCAACCCTCTCCCTTCTCGACCTTTTTTTTTTTTTTTGGTGAAAATATACATAGCCAAAGATACACCATTTCAAAAATTTCTACATGCACAGTTCAGTGACATCGGCTATGCTCTTCCAATTGTGCTGCTATTCTCACTTTAGATGAAGGCTTACAGAACAAAATAGTTTCTCATTTAACAGTACACATGTTGCCCTATGACAATCAAAATCCTGTGTTTTTAACCACTACACTCCCACAGCAAAAAGCAGGACGTTATTTTAGGGTAATTGTTGTTGTAAGGTGCCACCGAGTCAGTTCCAACTCATAGCGACCCTATAGGATAAAGGGGGAAGCAAAACCATAACAAAACTCTCATTGGAAAGTCACACAGGAGAGAATCACACTCTTTTTTCAGTGTGATGTCAGCTTTAGTTTAGAGCCTCCTCTCTCTAAGGTGTTCAGCGATAGTCCTGTCTGGTGATCAGCTATCCAGATAATGATCCTGCAATCCCTGATGACCTTTCCTTTGTTTTGCTTGTTAAGCAGACCCATATGTCCATCCGAGTTCCTGAGTGGCACAAATGGTTAGTGTGCTTGACTGCTAACTGGAAACTTGGAGGTTTGAGTCCACCCCTAGGCACCTTGGAAGAAAGGCCTGGTGATCTGCTTCCTAAAAATCAGCCACTGAAAACCCTATGGAGCAGAAGTCTACTCTGACATACATGGGGATATATCCATACATTTAAGATAATATTCTTAACAAAATCAAGACTCTCCTGGGAAAAGAGAAAAATAGAATCTCTGAGAATTATAATCTCTTGTTGTGGTCTGCCATAGAGTCGATTCCAACTCACAGTGGACAGAGTAGAATGCCCCATAGGGTTTCCTTGGCTGTAATCTCTGCAGGTGCAGATCACCGGGCCTTTTCTCTGAAGGAGCTGCTGGGTGGTTTCTAACCTTTCACTTAGCAGCTAAGTGCTTAACCATGGTGCCATCAGGGTTCCTTTGTAATCTCTTAGCATATCACAATTATAAAGTGTAGTAAAAATGGAAAAAGAACCTCAAGGAACTAAGAACTACTTACGGATCAGTTTGCAGTACGTTAGAACATTTCCATTTGAGGCGTTTTAGAAAGGCATTTAGACCATAACTTCTATGACAATAATGTGATTAAGACTTTGCAATGGGGTATGAAGTCAGAGAGACCTGGGTTGCAATCCTGACTGTCACTTTCCCGAACCTCAATTTTCTCATCTCTAAAATGGTAATAATAATATATTGGTGACAGCAAATATTTACATGCTAGGCCCTGTTCTAAGTGCTTTACAGACATAACCTCACTTTCTCCACAGCCCAGTGAGACAGGCACTTTGTTTTATTCACACACAGGCGGGAAATGAGGCAATGAGAGGTTAAGTCTTTGCCTGAGGCCTTGCGGCCAGTGAGTATTGGAAACAGGACTTGAACAAAACAGTTTGATTCTGGAGTTTTCTCTCTAAACTATTACGGGAGAATGGCTTCTCATTTGGTTATTATGAATATTGAAATAGAAACTTTAGTGAAGTAATGTACGTAAGACACTTTGCACAATGTCTGGCACATGGTAGACAGGCAGTATTATTTTTGTTTTTGAAATTAGAAAGGGGAGGCTGGCCACCGCATCCTTAAGACGTTAAGGGAGACTAAGAATCTGATTCAGGGGAACCAGAAATCTGTTTTAGGGAGTCACTGGATATTTGGATTTTATGCCCTCACTTTCCTGTTAGTTCACAATTCCCACATAATTAGAAACGCTGTGTGTTTTAGAAAGGTCAGCTCACCACCGTTTCTGGAATCCGTTTTCCTGTTCACCTTCTTGTTTGCCCATAAACCTACTGTCCTTCAAAAGCCCGATGAGCCCTGTTATGTCACGGCCCAGCCCTGGCGAGTGGGGCTTGCTGCCTTCCATCAGGGCCATCAGGGCTGGGAGTTTGTCCTCATGATAGGGATAAAGTTATGGTCAAGTATGCGTGCGTGCACACACTCGCACAGGAGTTTGCAGGGGAGAAATAGAATTTCCAAATTATATTAGAAATCATGAAAATAAATTTAAAAGCTTATATGAAATATCACATTTACTTTTTAAAAAATAACATTCATTGTGTCAAGGTAATATCTATGCTCATTGTAGAAATTTGGAAAATACAAGAAAAGAGAAATAATAATCCTAGCAAACAGAAACTACTGTCATTAAGAATTCTGAAGTTCTTTTTCCTAAATATATTCTTTTACTTAATGCAAATCTTTTCTGCTTTTAGATATGTTTGTTTTCATATTAAAATTTTTGCAGTAGATTTACGTTTTTCAAACGCATTGGAAAGTCTCTTGTAATTCATAATGGTAACACATGGCATACTTGGCATTGGAGAAGCCACTACTGAAAGTGATTTAATTCTAGTAAGGTGTTTCTGACAGTATTTGAATACAACAGTTGTCAAACTCTCTCAGAGAGAGATGTGGAAACACATCAGGGGCTCTTCCAGAGAGATACTGAGGGCTGGAGCAAATGTGGAGGCCATGTGGATGGGGAAGAGGCCTGTACTAGGCAGAGGTTCGTGAGCCAGAACATAGTGATTTATGCTGTTGTTGTTATTAGGTGCATTGAGTCGGTTCCGACTCATAGTGACCCTATGTCCCACAGAACGAAACACTGCCCAGTCCTGCGCCATCCTCACAGTTGTTGCCATGTTTGAGCCCATTGTTGCATCCACTGTGTCAGTCCATCTTGTTGAGGGTCTTCCTCTTTTTTGCTGACCCTCTACTTTACCAAGCACGATGTCCTTCTCCAGGGACTGGTCCCTCCTGATAACATGTCCAAAATGTGCAAAACGAAGTCTGGCCATCCTTACTTCTAAGGAGCATTCTGGCTCCTTAGAAAATCAGATAGTGATTTAGGGATGTGGGAAGTGAAGGAGAGGAAAGTGGTGAGTATAACTTCCAGGCTGCTGTGTGGATGTGCACGCTAGTCACAGAGATATGGAACCTGGGAGGAGGAACCCACGGGAGGACTACTGAGCTCTGTGGGGAGGACTGCTGAGCTCTGCATGGAGGACTGCATTTGAGTATCTTGAGGAGTCCAGGCGTGATAGCCAGGGTGAGCCCAGGCGTGCTAGTCAGGACGAGTCCAGGGGCTGGGCCTGGAGATGCAGACACAGAAGTTTGCAGTGTAAATGTGGAAACTGAAGTTACGGCATAAAAGATGACATGACTTGAGAAGAGAAATGGGCTGCAACCTTGGAGGTCGTGAAAACCCTTGTATTCTGTTTATTGTGTAAAGCGTTCAGAGAGGGAGGAAAAGGTAAGTTTTAAGGCACTTGGGATTGCTGGACTGTGTAAAAGATTATTTTTAGTCATTCTATGCAAAATAACTTTTCCTTAGAAAATGAGTTCCAGAGGATTAACTGAAAATGGTTGTCAGTAATTTTCTACTGGTTGGAGGAAGAAGAGGAAAGAGGGACTTGACTGTTCAGACCTGGCGGGGAGTGGGGGGTGATGGAATAGGCACAGTTGGTCTGCTGGAGAGCAACAATCACCAAGCCACAAAAGCTCTGTTAAGAGAAGCTACCCTTTGAAACATCAGTAGATACAATGGCCTCAAACTCAGTAGAAGAGCTGAGGTAACAAACTGGTATTTTCTCTCTGATGAGTATTAGAAGATCTTTAAAGACTGTGGATGTCAAGACTTCTCCAAGGCCTTTAGATACCTGGACACAAACAACAGAAAGATGTAGATAGCCCTGGGCCTATGGTTGTTTGCGACTAGACTCCTGGATGTAATAAAGTTAAGGCTTTCACTGCAAAGCAAAATGGAAAACTGGAATTAGGTTAAGATGGATGTACAATGGTTGAAGTGCAATGGGAAAAATACTGAATTTTAATTTTTTAAATATTTTGCCCTAAATTATATATCATTGTCTCCTCCTGCCCATGCACCGTTGGGTCACCTTTATACATAGCTCACCCAATAAAGCTATAAGTCAGATCCTATCACTCCTCTGCTTAAAAGCTTTCAATAACTTCTTCAGCATGGCTGCTAAAATCCTTTACTCGTAATCCCTGGCCCTGCAGATCTTGAGCCTCTACTGGACAGCGCCAACCTCTGCCTGGCCTCTCTGCCTCCTTTACCTGGTAGATGCCAATTCTCAGACTGGTGTCATTGCATCCTGGACGAAGGCAGTCATTAGTCTTAAAGAGAATAGATGCATTGTGTTCACAGAAAAGAGAACCGGTTGTCCCAGATCTCTAGGTACTTGGAGTGATCGATGGCCAGACAATTGACTATGATAATTTACATACATATATGTAGGTGTATGCACACACAGATACACAGGTGGTATCATTTCTGGGGGCACAAAGCTCTCTGATCTTCAGAATGACGTGAAACAGGAATGAGATGAACTTATCTGTGAGGTTGAAGTATTTGAGTTGGTGTGGGTGGTAACCTGAGGTTCAGGAAGGAGCAAATTTACATAGTATTGAAATGAGTACAAATCCCGGTGAGGGTGAAAAAACAGTCATTAATGTCCGTCTAGACAAAGATGCTGAAAGATGTCCCCTCTGAGGAAAATGCCTGAGAGAAAAGCTCATCTACCTTTCCTCCCCAGAATAGAAGAACTGACTTTTCCATCTCTGTCTCTTACTGAAGTTCCTGTGTGACTCTGAGCAAGTTAGTTCTCAGAAACTCAATTTCTTTATGTGTAAAGTGTGGTCTGAACCCCCCTTCCTGCATTGCCATGGGGACTACGTGCGAACATGCTTTGAACACTCAAGATCCCTACGCAAACGCGGTTAATGGCAGGGGATGGGTGGTGTAAGGCAAACCTGTGAAAAGTGTGAAGTTTGTCTCTCGCCCTCGCTCCTTCTCCTCTTTTCTCTTCTTCCCTGCTGTTCTTTTCCCTCGCGTCACATGGGGAAGAAAAGTAGACCCTCACCCTTGAGAGGCATCCACTCAGCTCTGAGGACAGCACCCAACATATAGTTGGCTTTCAGCAACTTTGTTTTAAATAAATGAGTGGATGAACAAATTATTATATCCTGAGGCCTTTGGGAATCCAAATTTGGGAATATGATGCTGTTGTTAGGTGCCGTTGAGTTGGTTCTGACTCATAGTGATCCTATGTACAACAGAACAAAACACTTCCCGGTCCTTGTTCTGCTGCTATTCGTAAGGTTTTCACCGGCCAGTTTTTTCAGTTTTTTCCTATAAAATGAAACAAAATATAACCAATGGAAATAACCTCATCAGCTGGGTGCAGGGAGTAGATGCCAAGTTGAGAAGCCCCACATGACAACCTTTTCTCCCAACTTAGACCACTTAATCCTTCCTTGCTAAGAGTCTCCAGAGCCACCTCTTACTGCTTTCTTCTCAACTCCTGTCACCCCCTGCCACTTGTCGTACTTGGTCTCAACCCTCCATCCTCAGCCAGTTTCATCTCAGTCCTGCGTTCCAGAGCGTTCTTGCTCTCCTTGGGCCTTCTCCTCTCATCCTCCTCCCTGCACGCTCTCACTAGTTACGAAACGTGCACCCACAATGCAGGCTTCCAGATGGGACCTCTGCTGCATGAGGAATGACAGCATGACATGTATAGGTCACGGGACTGCTGACTTCACCGTACAGGCCGATTCCTTGCTGTGGGCCTTTCCTGTCCTTCTATCGGGATCTACCCACCCCTCCCCAGCAGGCTGTGTCTACAGAGAACAACCTATAAAACTAATCCCCGCTGAGGGGTGAGTGACTGATAATGACTTAACCTTCCCCCGGGGAAGTTAACCTTTTAAAAGAGGACTCACAGAGAAACAACGTGGCAGTGCACTCTTGTGGTAGGATTTCTGGTTCTGGGACAGGGTGATCGGGGAGATCTATTTCAGCTGTGGATTTTCCTGGGGATCTTCAGTCAAGAACAGGCGAGGACTGCTAACATTTGGGTCTACAGAATGTTGACTCCATTCATCATGCATTCATTCATTTCTCAGACTAGTACAGAGGTCCTACTATGCACCAATTTAGTTTATTCACTAACCAAAGTCAGTGAGCTGCAGTGATGTGTGTGTGTGTGTGTGTCTGTCTGAATCGCTGGGTGGTGCAAACAGTTAAGCGCTCAACTACTAGCCGGAAGGTTGCTAGTTTGAACCCACCCAGAGATGCCTTGGAAGACAGTCCTGTCAGTCTGCTTCGAAAAGATCACAGCTTTGAAAACCCTATGCACAGTCCTACTCTGCACTTATGAGGTTGCCATGAGTAGGAATTGACTTGATGGCAACCAGCAACCATGCACCAGTCCTGTGCTAGGTTTATAAAGGGAGCCTACCTCGAAGATCTGAGTCTGGTAAATATTTAGATGCACGGGTAGATCATTAGGACGCAGCATGTAAATGGAATGATAGACAGGCACACAGAGGTTTGGAAAAGCATCTGACCTATGGGAGGAGGGCATAGGGTTGGGTAGAGTGAACCATGGACAAAAAGACAAGCAAGAATCTGAGACCATCTACATTTAACTTAGGGTAGGGCCAGAGTAGTTAAGATCTGTCAGTGATGCTAACAGGGCCCAGTCAGAAAAACAGAGCCCAAGGCAGGTAGTTTAACACTGGAGTTTAATATGGGGAAGTTATTCCAAAGGTATTGGAAGAGCTGAAAGACCAAACAGGGAACAAGAAGCCAACCCAGAAATTTGCAAGAACAGGAAGCTGCTAGTACCCCTAGGGCTGGAGGGCCAAAGCCTGGAGGTAGTGTCACCAAAGCCCCAAAGCTAGGACTGCCTGGTGGGTACCGGGGCCAACGACAACACATAGATGAAGCCAAAGACCACTGGAAGCAGAGGGATAGGGAGAAGTGTGCTATTCTGCCTTCCCTCTGCATTCTGATCACTTGTCACTGCCTCCAGTTGACCAGATCTAGCTTGGGGCCTGTTAGCTAGAGGGCCAGAGACTGGAATGTGCAGGAGTCAGCCCTCAAGGATACATATCAAAGCAGAGGACCCATGGAGATGGATTTGAGAGCAAATAGATAAACGACCAGCACAATCATAGTTGTCCTTATCTGACCTACTAATTTAAAGAGGACATCAGGCTCAGAGTGATCATTTGCCCAAGGCTGACTGATTAGTTTTCAGTAGAGCAGAGTCTGGGTGGGGAGGAGGGTAATGATTTATGGAGGTGCTGTTATTTTCCAGGCTATGTGTTATTATATCATTTAATTCTTCTGACATCCCTATACAGTGGCTCTTTGAATCCCAGTCCAGTTTGTTCTCAAAGCCAAATGACCTAATGTTTAAAATAATAATAAAAATGTCATCGTTGAGCCACAAAAGATTTCTAGGAAAATATCTAAGAAGAGGCTCGGAGCTCTTGCAGTATATCCAAATTCATTCCCTGCATTAGCCTTCTAATGGGATAAGCCTGAGGGATGCTGAGTTGATCCCAGTGTGTGGTCTGAGAGCCCTTGGGGCCTGCCTTATCTGTGGACTCAAGGCTGTGCTCTGCCTTACACAGCTGTATTCTGCTACTTCCAAATATGTGTCATTGCAAATGCAATGGGAAAAATACATATTCATTTAAAATTATCATCCAATTAAAATTCAGAGTAGATTTGGTGATTTTCCACATTCTTAAGTAATGGATAAAATGTTTGTAACTACCATCATGTGATGATCTGAGAAAGTTTTGGTGTTTGAGAAGGATTCCTCCATGGTTGGAAAGGCATGGGTCACACTGGAGCATTACTGTGGGGAGTAGGCTGTTCACACTGTGGACCATTACTGTGGGGAGTAGGCTGTTCACACCATGGACCACTACTGTGGGGAGTGGGCTATTTACACCATGGACCATTAATGTGGGGAGTGGGCTACTCACACCGGGGACCATTACTGTGGGGAGTGGGCTATTCACACCATGGACTATTACTGTGGACCATTACTCAGTGGTTAAGCACTTGGATGCTGACTGAAAGATCAGCAGTTCAAACCCACCAACCACTCTGTGGGTGAAACTTGTGGCAGTCTGCCTTCCTAAAGATTTACAGCCTTGGAAACCCTATCAGGCAGTTCTACTTTGTCCTATAGGGTCATTATGGGTTGGAATCTGCTCAGCTCAATGGTTGTTTTTTTTTTTTAAGCGTTCATTCACTGTTCAGGTGCTTTTCATGTATTATACCATTAATTCTCACAGTGACCCTATAGGTGGCCCTATTACATCTACTCCTCACTTATCCACTGTCTCATTACCCGACATTTCACATTTATGACAACTTTGAAAAAATTCTCAGGCGGCACATCTGATGGTCCAGGCCCCACACAGGGCCACAGTCGGTCCTGGGGTGCCATCTGGCCACCTCAAATGATATATTGGAGGCCAGTGACCATCGGGCCACATGAGGGATTGCGCCCACCAGCCTTGAGACCCCTTCCCCCCTTCATCTGCAGGGTCTCGGTCAGCCAGGCCCCGGTGGGTGTAGGGTGATGGTGGGATGACGTGGGGTGGCCGGTGGACGGGGGGAGGCTAGGTGAGGGCCCAAAGGTGATGGGAGGTCGGTGGGGACAGGTGGGAAAGCGGGGAGAGGGATGGGGGCCGCCCAGGCCTGCGGGGTCGGGGCAGATGGAGGATGAGTGGGGTCCCTGCCCATGGCGGGCAGCAGGAGGCGGTGGGTGGCAATCAGCAGGCAACCCCCGACCACCACCATCACCGACCCTCCACAGGCTCCATGGTGGTCAGGAAGGCGTACTGGGGAAGAGGGACGTGCCGCACCATGTGCATCCCAATAGTAATGGGGGCATCCGACTGACCGACAGGGAGCAGCTGAGTGGGGGTGGGGTGTGTGTGGAACATCCATGCTGAAGACAGGGCGCGGCCCCCAACTCTCCTATAACACCAATTTCCTTTAACGACCTGATCTTTGGAACCTAACCATGGTGATAAGTGTTGAGTGGGTGTACTATTAAGTCCCCATTCTACAGATGAGGAAGCAGAGGCACAGCAGGATTACATGAGACCTAAGGGCTTACATTTTTGACTGCTACACTGTTCTACTTCCAAAATATTCTTTTTCTCACCTGCTAAGTTACACAAAAGGGAGGCTATACGGAAGATTACAGGCCCACAGAACCCATTGTCAGTAAACAGTTAAAATACGTTTTCAGAAATTTTATCTATTGTATTTAAAAACCATCATTTTAGTTTTGGTATTCTTTATAAGTAATAATAAAATGTACAGATATATTTCTTGTCATTTTCGGGCTCACGATAATTATGTAATTTCTTTTACTTAAGGTAGTGCAAACTGCTAATAAATTGAGTGGTTAGTGCTTAAAGACTGTTCAAAACCACTTCAAATAACATGGCAATCTCATCTTTGCAGTAATACCAGGTTATTAATTAGCTGAACTACCCAAATACAGAGATTATACTTAAAATGGTTTTGAGTGGGAGGTGATAATGATGCGTTGCCTGTTTTACAGCATGCTCTATGCCATGCATGTCAACTCCCATTTTTTAAAATAAAAATGTCCGACACTATTAAGCTCCTTTTCTTAAGAGTAGAGTACACTGAAAAAATAAAGGTCTTGCCTAATTAAGTAGTTCTGTAAGCAATGCTTCTACATCTGTCGATGGGCAAATAGTCGAGAATGAAATGTTCCAGGAAGGGCATTTTTTTCCACTCTGAGTACAGAAGAGGAAAATGTCATTCCTGTTGAACGTTTTGGAAATGCCAGTTTAAAAAAACTGAAAAACATCCTGATATTTGAATTTTTCAAATATCTTTTATTAAAAACAATTTTTTCTTTTTAGTAGTGACTATCCTTTATAATATGAAGCATAGTTAAAGGTCTCTCTAGTCTTAATGGCATTGCCCATTTCCACACTTAATGCTTTGCTAGAGAAGGACCTATGGTCTTTGATTGTGTCCACATGTCCAACAACAGGGTCTCCAACTGGGGCTGTGTCTTGAGCACCCATGTTACTTTATGTTCATATCATTCCATTACCAAGCAGCATTTGCTCAGCAAACATTTCTTGAGTATTTTCAGTGTTCTAGGTCTTCAGCAAGAATTCAGGAATACATTCATGAGAGAAAAATAAGCCATGACCTGAACAGGCTACCAGTCTAGAAGAGAAGTCCAACATATAAATGGAAAATTGCATCCAGTATATTTATCATTGCAAGAGATCATTGTGGGGGAGGAAGGGAAATAATGGGGTATTGCTGGCCAGGAGACACTTTGAAAAGGAAATGATAGCTGAGGAACATCTGGAATGATGATGAAAAATCTGTTGGAGGTGTGTTGTTGTTGTTAGATGCCGTCGAGTCGGTTCCAGCTCATAGCTACCCTATTCAGAACAGAACGAAACATTACCTGATCCTGCGCCATCCTTGCGATTGTTATTATGTTTGAGCACATTGCTACAGCCACTGCGTCAATCTATCTCGTTAAGGGTCTTCCTCTTTTTTGCCAAGCATGATGTCCTTGTCCAGGGACCGGTCCCTCCTGATACCATGTCCAAAGTAAATGAGATGAAGTCTCTCCATCCTTGCTTCTAAGGAGCATTCTGGCTGTACTTCTTCCAAGACAGATTTGTTCATTCTTCTGGAAGTCCATGGTATATTTAGTATTCTTCACCAACACCGTAATTCAAAGGCATCAGTTCTTCTTCGGTCTTCCTTATTTATTGTCCAGCTTTCACATGTATATGAGGCGATTGAAAACACCATGGCTCGGGTCAGTTAGCCCTTAAAGTGACATCTTTACTTTTTAATACTTTAAAGAGATCTTTTGCAGCAGATTTGTCCAATGCGATGCCTCGTTTGATTTCCTGATGGCTGCTTCCACGGGTGTTGATTGTGGATCCAAGGAAAATTAAATCCGTGACAATCTTCAGTCTTTTCTCCGTTTATCATGATGTTGCATATTGATCCAGTTGTGAGCACTTTTTGTTTCTTCATGTTGATGTATAATCCAGGCTGAAGGCTGTAGGCTGTGATCTTCATCAGGAAGTGCTTCAGTCCTTTTCACTTTCAGCAAGCAAGGTTGTGTCTTCTGCACATTGCAGGTTGTTAATAAGTCTTCCTCCAATCCTGGTGCCCCGTTCTTCTTCATATAGTCCAGCTTCTCAGATTATTTGCTCAGCATACAGATTGAATAAGTATGGTGAAAGGATGCAGCCCTGACACACATCTTTCCTGATTTTGAACAATGAAGTATCTCCTTGTTCTTTTCTAACAACTGCCTCTTGGTCTATGTACAGTTTCCACATGAGCACAATTAGGTGTTCTGGAATTCCCGTTCTTCAAAATATTACTCATAATTTGTTAGGATCCACACAGTAAACACCTTTCTGGTATTCTCTGCTTTCAGCCAAGATCCATCTGACATCAGCAATGAGATCCCTTGTTCCACGTCCTCTTCTGAATCCAGCTTGAATTTCTGGCAGTTGCCTGTCAATATACTGCTGCAACCATTTTTGAATTAACTTCAGAATAATTTTACTTGCATGTGTAATGATATTGTTAAAAAATTTCTACATTCTGTTGGATCACCTTTCTTTGGAGTGAGTGTGAGTGTGGATCTCCTCCCATCGGTTGACCAGGTAGCTGTCTTCCAAATTTCTCGGCATAGACAAGCAGGTACTTCCAGCACTGCATCTGTTTGTTGAAACATTTCAATCAATGTTCCATCAATTCCTGGCGCCTTGTTTTTCACCAGTGTCTTCAGTGCATCTTGGGCTTTTCTTCTGTTTGTACCATTTGTTCTTCATCATATGCTGCCTCCTAAAATGTTTGAATGTCGACCAATTCTTTTTGGTACAGTGACTCTGTATTCCTTCCATCTTCTTTTGATGCTTCCTGCATCGCTCAATATTTTGCCCTAGAACCCTTCAAAATTGCAACTCAAGGCTTGAATTTTTTCCTTCAGTTCTTTCAGCTTGAGAAATGCCGAGCGTGTTCTTCCCTCTCAGTTTTCTAACTCCTGGTCTTTGCACATTTCATTATAATACTTTGTCTTCTTGAGCCGATCTTTGAAATCTTCTGTTCAGCTCTTTTACTTTATCATTTCTTTCATTCAGATTAGCTACTCTATGTTCAAGCCAATCTTTGAAATCTTATATTCAGCTCTTTTACTTTATCATTTCCATTCAGATTAGCTACTCTGTGTTCAAGGGCAAGTATCAGAGTCTCTTCTAACATCCATTTTGGTCTTTTCTTTCTTTTCTGTCTTCTTAATAATCTTGACATTTACCAAAAACAAGGCGTCACAGACATAAGGGCCTATGATAATCATTGTTTATATCTCTAATTATTTTCTTCCTTAACACAATATGGCTTAGAATAATCAACGTAGAAAATCAATCCTTGATGAGGAATGAGGAGGGCACGAGAGAGAAGAACCACGAATGTTTCCTATAAAAACTCCTGGATAGGAAAACGAACAAGTCCCCTCCTCTGTGGGTCCAGGCTAAAACATAGAGAGTCTCTTTTACGTTATAGGACACCACTCACATAGGATTAGGACCCACCCTATTCCATATGACCTCATGTTAACTGGTAACATCTTCAAAGACCCTATTTCCAAACAATGTCACATTCACAGGTACCAGGGGTTAGGACTTCAACATATCTTTTTGGGGGACACAATCCAATCCATAGCATTCCCCAACTTAGGTTTTTATTCAGGAGGCTATGGCTTGCACTTGAAAATCTGGAAGAAAGGGAATGACAGGATTATATTTGAATTTTAGAAAGAGCACTTTGGTAGGAAGTGGAGAAATGATTAAAAGGGTCCAACATTGGAGACGAGATCAGAGGACTGATGAGGACCTGAGCTAAGGTGGTAAGATGGGATGAAGAGAAAAGCTTTGAAAGATATGAGAAGAAGAACTGACCAGACTTGGTGACTGAGTGGGTGTGGGAGTTTAACATAGTGACGAAGATACCAAAACCATACCAAACCTGTTACCATCGAGTCGATTCTGACTCAGTAAGTACTTAGATTTTAGTCCTGGCTCTATTACTGCTTAGCTGTGTGAACTTGAATAAGCCATTCATCCTCTTTACACTTCAGTTTCTACATCTGTAGAATAGGAATTATAATAGTTCCTGCCTTAGCAGATTGTTGTATGGTAAATACTCAATGAACATTTTTTTTTTTTTTAAATACGTAGGTTGTGTGAAAAGGAGTTTGGAAAGACTCTCAGATTATTCAGTGAGAGAGAGGACATTATGGAGGAATGGGTTTGGGAGGCAGGATGATAAATTCAGTTTTTAAAACGTTAAACATAAATAAAAATAAACTTAAAATAAACAAGGTATTTTGGCATTCATAAAGTTCAGTTTTTATATTCTTAAATGAACAAAAAGTTTTATGTTGTCCATTAAAGATAGTCTTACATGGGAAAAGAAATGAGCACCATTGTGTTTCTAGGTTATTAGAGAAAAAGAATTACAAAAATAATATTTGTTTAAAACCCTTTAAAAAAATCTATATTGATTGAATTGACTGTTACATTAGAGGTAGAAGTATTGGCTTTTGACAACTTGACCAACAATTAGTTCTTAATTAACCTGAGTTGTCAACTTATGATCAGCCTCTCTCTTGGATGAATGATCTCAGATGTGTCGATCTATAGCCAAGAAATTAAGTCATCTCACAGAAATTATCCTTGACTAGGTTTCAGTTCTAGAGCTTCCAGATAAAATTCAAGATGCCCAGTTAAGTCTGAATTTCAGATAAACAACGGATGCTTTTTAAGCATAAATATGTCCCAAATATTGCATGGAACATACTTACACTAAAAAAGTATTTGTTGTTTATCTGTAATTCAAACATAACTGATAATTCATTTTTATTTGCTAAATCTGCAACCCTTTCTCAGTTCCCCTTGATGGAATGTGCTTCTGCAGAAATATTTAAAAATAGATTGAGTTCATATCATCCTTATTTGAGGTACAAAAAGTCGATTTTGACTCATGGCAACCCCATCTGTGTCAGAGTCGACCTGCGCTCCATAGGGTTTTAATGGCTGATTTTTTGCAAGTAGATCACCAGGACTTTCTTCCAAAGCACTGCTAGGTGGACTTGAACCTCCAGCCTTTCAGCTAGCAGCCAAGTGTGTTAACTATTTGTACAACCGAGGGACACCCATTTGAGGTATGTTGTTGTTGTTAAGTGCTATGGAGTTGGTTCTGACTCATGGCCACCCTGTGTACAACAGAACTAAACACTGCCTGGTCCTGTGCCATCCTCACAATGGTTGCTGTGCTTGAGCCCATCATTGCAGCCCCTGTGTCAATCCATCTCATTGAAGGTCTTACTCTCTTTCACTGACCCCCTGCTTTAACACGCATAGTGTCTTTTTCCAGGGCCTGTTCCCTCCTGATACCATGTCCAAAGTAAGTGAGATGAAGTCTCTCCATCCTTACTTCTAAGGAGCATTCTGGCTTTACTTCTTCTAAGACAGATTTGTTTGTTTTTCTGGAAGTCCATGGTATATTCAATATTCTTTGCGAGGTGCCCTGGTGGCACAGTAGTTAAGTGCTTGGCTGCTAACCAAAAGGTTTGTGGTTTGAACCCACCAGCTGCTCCATGGGACAGAGTTGTGGTATTCTGCTTCTGTAAAGATTTACAGCTTTGGAAACCCTGTGGGGCAGTTCTACTCCATACTGTAGTCTTACTATGAGTTGGAATTGATTTGATGGCAATGGGTTTTGGGTTTTTTTTGGATTTAAGGTATAGTTTTCCCAAAACTTGATCTATATGATTGCTCAAGACCTTTTCTTGAGCTCAGGCACTTGCAGTTAATAATTTAATGGAGAACATACAAACAAGTATATTTTCAGTGTCTTAGTTTATCTAGTGCTTCTGTAACAGAAATACCATAAGTGGATGACTTTAACAAACAATTCTCTCACATAGTAGGGGGCTAGATGTCCGAATTCAGGGTGTCAGCTCCAGGGGAAGTCTTTTTCTCTCTGTCAGCTCTGGGGGAAGGTCCTTGTTAATCTTCCCTAGTCCAGGAGCTTCGCAGCTCAGGGACCCCAGGTCCAAAGGACTTGCTCTGTTCCCAGTGTTGCTTTCTTGGTGGCATGAGGTCCTCCTGTGTCTCTGCTCACTTCTCTCTTTTATATCTCAAAAGAGATTGACTCAAGACACAACCTAATCTTGTAAATTGAGTTCTGCCTCATTAACATCACTACCTCTAATCCTGCCTCATTAACACCATAGAGGTAGGATTTATAACGCATAGGAAAATCACATCAGATGACAGGATGGTGGACAATCACACAACACTGGGAATCATGGCCTAGCCAAGTTGACACACATTTTGGGGGACACACTTCAATCCATAACAGTTAGTAAACAAGTTGCCAAAGGCGATGCAGTGTTTAAAGGTTTATAGAGGTTGAAAGGGTAAACCATGCAGCTTCCAAGACTGATTTTTTTTTTTTTTTGATGAGGCTTTATTTAACATATTAATTTCCATGGGCAGGAACTTTCTTTTCTTCCTACTATTGAGTAGATTAATAAAACAGAATGAGCATATCTGCTTGTTTCATAAAGATTACAAACCTTTATTATGTGGTTGCCTTTCTGCAATGTGTCATATAATTATACCCTAAGAAATAAAATCACAAAGCTGTTTTTAAAATTATTAGGATCATGGTGATATTTTAAATGGATAGGGGATGATATGAGATAGGATTAAATATCTTGTGATTCAGGATTTGAATCCATCTGTGGGGTCCTTTTTGCTTTCTTCCAGCTCATCTATCCCTATGCCTTTTGAGTCTGAAAAGATACCATCATAGGACCATTCTCCCTCAGTCCTGAACACTCACAATCAAAGAATGGCACATGTGAGAAAACTGGAAAGTTTTGCTTGTAAACCTGGCTATATGATTTGGTTTGCTGCAGAAATGGCAGTAGCTAGCCTGTGCAGGTCACTTCGAGTTAATTTGATCTTTTGCCATAAGGAATGCTACTTCCTGACTTTAAGAATGAGTTTTTTCTTACTTTCTATGATTTACTATAATGTGAAGTGATCATGCAGAGAGATGAAAATTATATATCTTTTCCCAAATATTTGCTTGTGCTATTTTTAAATGGATGTTAGTTGTTAAAAGAGTGAGGCACATTAGAAATACAGATACATTGAGCTTCAGTCCTAAGGAGAACAAGGTAATATCAATAATTCCCAGACTACAGATGAACTGAGAAATTTGAGGTTTTCTGTTTATAAAATTTTTATACTTGAAAATGAAAAAGGCAATAGAGGAGTTTGTCCTCACCACCTATCCGCTCACTGACCTATGATCACAGAGCTACCGAGAGGACACCATGAGAGACATCGTCCTTTGTCTTTAGCGGTTAGGCACTCTCTTTTCCCACCTTGTTTTGTTCTTCAGTTTTCCAAGGTTAGGAGAGGTGGATGGAGAGGGAAATTCACCACAAGAACCACAAGCCTCTACACTGTGCTTCATTTTTTTAGCATCTGGCTTTGAGGTCAAACAATGCTATAAAGGAAGGTTACAGACCCCCAACAAACACATGGGGTTCTGGAAGCATTTCAGAGGGGTACCTAACCAATACCATGAATCAGGAAAGACTTTTTAGAGGAAGCAACTTCTAAGCTGAGAGCTGAAGGGTAAGTAGGGCTCGATGGTGAGGGTATTTTTCTAGGTATGTGTGAAGGCCTGAGAGGTGAAAGAGCCTAATGTGTTCAAAGAGTCAAAGTTGGTTTAAACTGGCCAACTAGAGTTCTAGGCCAGATTATGAAAAGTTTCATAAACCATAGGAAAAAAATATTTAAATGATAGAGATGAGTGAACTTGATGTTGGATGAGTTGTGGAGACTGAAGTGAGGGATTTCAGTACGATTTCTAAGTTTCTGGATTGGAAAACTGGCTGGATAAACTGTGATAAGATAAAAGGTAAGGGAACAGGTGTGCTGGAAGAATCAAGGAGGAGACAAGGAATTCAGTTTTAGGTGCTCATGGATAATGAGTTCACTGACTCATTCAACAAATATTTGTGGAGCACCAGTTACATGCCAGGTAGTGTGAGTGAGGGTCCTGGGGGCAGAGCAGTAAATGCAATATTTTAAAGATTATGGTCTAGTGGTAGGCCTGTAAATGAATAATAAATACAATAAGTAAATTTATACAGTAAATCCAAGCGCCGAATATAGTGGAGGAAAACACACTTATATACTGATTAGCTTCAACTTAAAAAATACGATCACAGACATCAAGTAGGTTCAGCACTACCCGGCAAAACCTAGTCAATCTCTAGTCCACCTTCTCTCTCCTCAAACGTTCAATAACTCCTCTTCCTTTCTCACTTTTGACAAAACTCACGAAATAGAAGCAACTCATCTTTCCACCAACAGATCTACTAGCCAGCTGCATTTGTATCCACATCCTCAGTCTTCCCACTTGCGGACAGGAATGAGTTGTTCCTGCTCCTATCCAAGGTTAGGTACTATGCTTGTGCAGAAGAGCCAATCCCCTACTACCTACTCAAGGGTTAAAAAAATAGAACAAAACCCATTGCCTTCCAGTTGATTCTGTCTCATAGTAGAACTGCCCCATAGGGTTTCCAAGGAGTAGGTGGTGGATTCGAACCACCGAACTTTTGGTTAGAGCCAAACACTTAACCGCTGCCTCACCAGGGCCCCTGGGTACTCAAGGGTATCATATAGTAATCCCACCTTAAAAACAAGGCTCCTTCCTTGACCTTGGTCTTCCTCTACCCATGGCCTGATTTTTCTGTTCCCCTGGATAGCAAAACTGTATAAACCAGTTGCATTTTCTTGATGTTCTACTTTATTGCCTCTCATTCTTCTTGTAAGTCATACCAACCAGGGTTTGTCTCCACCACTTCACTGTAGCCACCTTTCTCAAGGTCACCAGCAATGTCCATCTTGCTATGTCTATGGTCGTTTGGGCCTCATTTTACTTTCTCAGTCTTCATTGATATGTCCCTCCTTCCTGAAATATCTATCTTCACTTAGCTTCCTGGACACTACACTCTCCTAATTTCCCATCTATTCTCCTCAGTCTCCTTTGCTGTCTCTTCTATCTATTATGTAATTGTAGATATAGATTCCCTCCTTGGTAACCTCACCTAGTCCTATGGCTTTAGATACCACATATACCCTGATGATTTCTAAATTTATATCATAACCCTGCTTCTTTAAGCTACAGATAGTTATTTACTTTGTACTTCCAATTGGGTGTCCAATATGTACCAGAATTCTTGATTCTACAGCCCTCTATCGTTAGCTGTCCACCAGACTTGCTTTTCTGTCCTTCTTCACTCTCACTGTTTGATTCTTCTGTTCAACAAGACGTTACGCTAAAAAACTAGGCTTCATGCATTTACCTTACTCTTTCATTTATACTCTGCATATTCAGTAGGTTCTGTTGACTCTGTCTTCAGAATCTGTCCCAAATCTCATCAATTTTTACTACCTTTAACACCCCAGCCCAAGCCACCACTGTCTTTCATGTGAATTAATTCTGTGTAGCCCATTATTTCTCCTGCCTCTAATCTTATTCCCACTTCTGGCCCCTCCAATTTTTTCTCCACACAACTGCCATGGTGATCAAATAGCTTCTGTGATGTTTAACTTGGCTGTGTGTCAACTAGCCTGGGCTGTGATTCTCAGTGGTTTCACAGTCATGTAATGATGTAGTTTGGCAGTTGTGTAATGATGTAATTTGGCAGTTACATAATGATGTAGTCATCTTCCATGATGTGATCTGATGTAGTCAGCCAATCACTTGTAAGGGTAGTTTCCTTGTGGGTATAGCCTGTATCCAGTACATATATGGATGTTCTGGCAGAGCTCACTTGCTTGCTCTGGATGCTGCATCCAGCTTGTCATCATATGACTTCTGGTTGCTGGGACTTGAACCAGTGGCCTGCTGTATTACCTGCTGATCTTGGGATTTGTTGTCCTCCACAACCCATGACCCAGCAGCCTGCTGTCTTACCTACCAATCTTGGATTCATCAGCCTCCACAACCTATGAGTCAGCAGACTGCCATCTGACCTGCCTATCTTGGATTCATCAGCCCCTGCAGCTATGTGAGTCAGGAGAAGTCTCCAGCCTGACACCTGACCCATGGACTTGCCAGCCTCTACGACTGCATGAGCCATTTCCTTGAGATAAATCTTTCTGTATGTGTATCACTGGTTTTTCTTCTCTGGAGAACCCAGCCTAAGACAGTTTCCCGTCATACTTGGAACAAAACCCAAACTCCTTACCATAGCCTCCAAGGTCCTCCATGGTCAGCCCCTTTGAGCTCGTCTTTATAAAGAGATTTGGAAACAAATTCAACTGGTTTTTGGTAAGCCTCCAGTGCAACTGGAAGGTGCAATTGTGATTAGATTTACTAAGGAGTGATCTACTAGCTGTGACCATTTAGTATGCTTTAGGCATCAGCCATAGTATATTTTCCTGTGGGATTGGAAGGTATTGGTCAAACTGGTAAACTGAATAAGGGGAGGTTAAGATATACTGTGTGTTCGCATCATCTGTCACACACACACATACATATATATACACACACAGTATAAATATTGAAAACTCCTCCCCCGAGAAGTAGTATATGTGATGGGGATATCTAACATTAGAGGTTAGGATAGCAGTCAGCAATTGGAGTAGAATTTTGCAAACGGCAGAGTGGTATCTTTGAAGAGAAAACAGAAATCAAGGGACTAAAATGGCTTTTGTTGAAGTTCAAAGTCAGTATTTTAGCACCCCCAAAGTGTGCACTTGGACATAATGACTATGTTTGGCAAGAAGGAGGGTTTTCTGGGATTGAGAAAGTCAAATGGTAAAGACAGCCCTGTCAAGCTTGAAAGTAGGGCTATGTTCCTGTTTGGGAGGGCTCTGGTATATGTATCAACAGAGCATCCTTAATTGTCAGTGTTCACTAACACAAATGAAGTAGATAATGATTGTTAGTCAACGACTTGTGTTAGATAAATTAAAGTCTTAACTATTGTCTTTCAAGTCAACAAACATTTAACAAACATTGCCTGCTCTGAGCATGGCCTTGTGCTTTCTGTTAGGGATACACAAATGAAGAACATGCTCCTACCACAAGTTCACACTCTGATAGCAAGGCAGACATTACACAGCTAGTTTGACATAAGTCAAACTAGCAAGTTGTAGGATGATCATATCAAAGTCTATTAATTTCCCTTGGAGACCAAAGGAACCAGTGTATCTTGAATGAAAGCAAACTGGTTCCATGCTTCATGATGTGGGGCATATTATAGAACCACTCTAACTTGATGCAGATTTTCCACCTTTCAAATGGGCTGACAATATACTGGGAGGCAGGGCATAGTATTCAAAATGAAGTCTTCAGTTGGTAGTTCCATTTAGGAGATGCTGATTTATTCTATATTACTTATGGATACAGGAATTTTCCTTTGGGGTCAGACTTCTGGGTCAACCAGGCTAGTATTTGTTGTGGTTGGAGATTCCAGTAGTTGATCCTTCAGGCATTTTTCACTAGGTGGGCATGTATGTTGATTAAATTGGATGCTCCAATATTCCCTGAAAGATACAGTCTGGTTTTTTTATGCAGCTGCTTCTGAATCTTCGACCAGTTAGTTTAAATTCTACCCATCCTTAAGATATCAGCACACTTCCAGACAGTGGCCTTCTCCCAGGTTAACTTAAAGCTCACTGCTAGACACTATCATGACGCCATGTGCCTTTTCTTCATAACTTTGATCTCATTTGTAATTTTCCATTATTTGTGTGATTGTTCAGCTACCATTTATCCATCACTCTACTCAGTTGACTAACCCCAGTTGACTTGAAGCTTAAAAGACCAGGAGCCATAAATCTAGTGCCTGGCATTGCATGGATGAATGAACTCCTTGTTGAAGTCTTTATTTCTTTCTTGTATTTGCTCTTGGGGAGTGGGAGGAGGTGTGTGTGTGAGAAGGAGATGATGCTGATGAAGTAGAATTCTGTAAATGTGCTGCCCACTCCTTCCTTTTGTTGTCCTAGGCTTACTTCACTGAAGTTTCAAAGGTTGTTCCTCCACCTTCCTGTTTGGGGATTTGGAGAACAAGTCTGTGACCACATTATTTGAATCATTTATAATTTTATAAATTTAAATCAATTTCCTCATTCAACATTTGCCTTTCCAGGCTGAAGATGCCACCCTTTCAAGATGCCAGAAATAGCAACACTATAACCGTCTGAACACGTTGGTTGCTAGCCTCTGTTGCAAGTGCCTTGTCTGGTTTCACTGTTTTCTCACATGCATTCTAAAAGTATAAGCACTAGAATTGTGTAGGATGCTAATTTCTGTTGGGTTTCCAGTATTCTTCTCAATGCATTTATGTTTTCTTCAGTTTTTGACCTCAGTAGGCCGTTTAGTCAGTGTCCTCAACAATGTCTTCCAGGTATGTGCTTTCCCTGCCAGAAGCTGGTAGCGCAGAGCCAATCATTTTATACCTGTGTTATTTATCATAAATTATGTTACCTGTACTTACTAAGCTGAAGTCTAGTTATTATTTTTCTAGCCACTTGAACAAATTGGTAAGATTTCATACCTTATATGTTACCTTTTTTGTGGCTACAAATTAGGAGCTTTCACATTGATCAAATTTGGGCTTTCTGAACATTTATAAATGTGTTAAATATGGTTGCCCTCAGTGTTGATTCATGAAGAGCTTCACTGTGAGGGAAACTACACATTTATATCTACCTGTACCGAGTAAAGGTCTTTCCTGATCTAAGTCTACCCGTGATGGAGCTGCTCTATGGTACCACCGGTCCCCTGGGCTTCTTCCTGCTGTTCAAGGCCAGCTGATGTGCAGCCCTGAATGTACGAGTATGGCCCTGCTGATGGCTTTTGGATTGTGTTCATTCTGATTCTTTGAGGCTTCTGTTTTGATTGCTTGAAGCCCGAACAGTACCTGTTGTTAAATATTTTGAATATGTAAGGTATCATTAAGTGACATCAGAATCAATATACTAGGAGTGCCTGACAAACCTGACGATGGCTTGGATTTCCTTGGGGCGCTGGGCTTTAACTGGAAAGTGTGTGCTCGTGGTGTCTTGGTGCTCTTTATGTTATCAGTATTTAACTGGCATCATGTAGACACAGTAGTAAGAAGGGAACATGCCCCCAGACTATCACAGACTCTATGGTTTGTACAAAAATCAAATTATTTATTTTTGAATTCTGTAAATGATTAGTAAGAAGGAAATCAGTTTTGATTGACCTGAATAGATTGATTCCTAGGCAATTGTCATTATTCAGCAGTTTTGCTTAATTGTGTAAATTTTTTCTTAAACTGGTCACTAAAGCTTTCCATGATCTGGGCACTGGGTCCAGAAAGTATATGAAAATTAAGATTTTAGCATGTATACAAATGTCTTGGTATTTCTTGAAGTTAGAATTTCCTCTGTCATTGCCCCAAGAGTGTTCATGGTCAGGCTTGATGACCATGTGGTGAGGATGTTGTAGACAAAGGCTTGCTTCTCAAAGTGTGGTCCATGGACCAGCAGCAATGGAATCACCTGAGAGCTTGTAAGAAATGTAGACTCTCAGGTCCCTACCCTAGACCTACTCCACTCAATCAGACTCCAGTGTGACAAGATGCCCACGTGATTCGTGTGGACGTTAATGTTGGGGAAGAGTGTCGCAGAGGACATCTCATTCGAGTGGAGTTGGGGGGTGGGGGGAACGCTGATAGGTCCACGTGACCTTTTAAAGTCCTTTCACCTTGGAGCCCTGGTGGCGCAGTGGTTAAGAGCTTGCCTGCTAACCAAAAGGTTGACAGTTCAAATCTACCAGCTGCTGTTTGGAAACCCTTTAGGACATGAGTCAGAGTCAACTTAACGGCAATGGGTTTGGTTTGGTTTTTTGGTTCACCTTAAGGTTCTACATTAAGATCGAGATTCTGTTTGAATCTGCAGCATATGACTAGATGAAAGATGGTGGATGGTCAATTCTTAGTAAAGGTGGCTTTGGGATGACAATTGAATTTTCTTTTACTTTTGTTCTTTAGTGTGTGTATGGTATTCTAATGATTCTTAAAATTAGTAGTTTTGATTCTGGCCTTTTAAAAAGACAACTGTGCATTTGAAAGTCCTATGAGAAAAATCTTGAACTGTATTTGGCATTTTTGTGATTTAAGGTCATAAGCATTTGTCTGTTCATACCTTTCTGTTTAGTAATTTAAAGCTGACAATAAAATATAATGTAATTTCAGAGAAATGAAGTATGCCTTAAATAAGATATTCTTGGATCTGTTGATGTAAAAGTATAACTGTACCTGTTTAAAAATAGTACATAGGTCTTTTTTTTCTACAATGAGAGTAGTTATTCAAATATTTATTTTATTTAAATATAAGCAGTTCGTGTTCTGTATTTGTCTACATCTTCTCCTTTTGCTGTTGGCTCTGAAAGCAGCTTCTAAATATGGTTGTATTTAAGTAATTGCATTTTGAAGAATTAAATCCCGTCACAACGTTGTTCTACCATTCCTCATACAGCAAGTGATCCTGGAGTAGTGCAGACACATGCTATCTTTGTAAGAATACTTTGAAAAATCCTTAAAAATGACTTGAAAATGTATTTTCCTCTTACAGCCTTTTCTGAATCCTTTTTCCCCCTTTAATCTCCTCAAATCCGTTAAATCAGCTGGGTGATTTGGCAATGTCTGGAGACATTTTTGGTTGCTACCACTGGGGGTGTGGGCAGGGATGTACCACTGGCATCTACTGAATAGAGGCCAGGGATCTTGCTAAACACCCTACAATGCACATGACAGCCCCTACAAAAAAGAATTAGCCAGCCCTAAATGTCAGTTGTGCCAAAGTTGACAAGCCCAGTATTAACTGTACTGTTGAACTGGTTAATGTTCAAACTGGCAGTTCACTGCTAAGCAGGGTGATAGGCTATTTAGAGACATAAAGCAGATAACTTGTTGACTCTAGACATATAGAAGTTTAAATACAGAATCAGTATTTTTACAAAGAAATTGAAATGTTAAAATTCAGCCAACAAGGTACCATTAATCCAGTAGAGTTTGTGTAATGTTACAGATGCCAGAAATAAGTTTATGGGTGCCCCTCTCCCCTTTTCTCTCCTTTGCCTCAGCAATTGAATAGGTTTCCTGTTAGGGGAAGCTAAGCAAAATACTGTCACGAAAATATTGGATATTTCAATTAATAAATTCTAAATAAAAGTGGAATTAAGCTAAAAATTATAAAGAGTCCTTGAATGGCTTGTTGATTAGAAACTAATGTAACTCCTTGTCTAGGCTAAAATACCAAACAGGCAGCAGCTGCTGGTAATTTGGTGCAAGTAATTGTAGAGCCAATAAGTTGAAGAAGTGCTTATTAAAAGAAACTGCTTTCCTATCTGCTTGTAAGTTCAATTGAGTAATGCGCTCTACATGTGGTCTGACACAGGGTCAATTATACACCTGATTTAAAAACACTCCATCCCCGAGAGCTCCTGTTTTGCTCATCCAGAAAATTTTTACTTTCTTCATTACTGCTTGAAGCAGTGTATGGCATAATATCTATCAAATTAGGCTTTGAGGGCATCTCAGCCTGGCACCCTGCTGACTTGAAACATGTGGTTAATATTACTGCAGTGCTTTTAACCCCTCGAGTGCCCTGGCTTGCCCACAGCAGCATGCAGAATCTGTTCCTCTCTCTGTCTCTCTCTCTCTCTGTCTGTCTCTGTCTCTCTCTCTTGGCTGCCTCATCCTCTACCTTCTGAGAGTGAGGAATATCAAAGCTAAAGGGGTAGGGGTCGAACAGGGGCTTAGTCACTGGGTAGGAGAAATACGTGGTTGAAATTTATAGCAGATGAGGCAGAGAAGATGAAAACCATATAATCGAGTATTTCACAATTTTTAAAAAATATGAGCCAAACCCAAACATTTGAAATCAAGGTGTTCTGCCTGTTTGACCTCATGAACTCTAAAAAGCAAGACAAAACTCAACAACGCTCTCTGGGTGACCCACAGGAATGCCAACTTTGAAATGCATTTTATTCATATTTAAAAGCATCTGGATGATTTTAATTAATTTTAATACTATTGACTGTCTTCTGTCTATGAAATGCCAAGTATGAAGCTTGATGGTAAAAATGCAGTGATGAACACGTAGGGGCCTTGCCATCTTGCGGCACAAATCATGTAACTCAAAGAAGTCGGGATTCAACAAATAACTATAAAACCTGTGAAAGCCGGCATCTGTGTAAGATGGAAACCGGTCAGAGAAGCGAACCTAAGAGGTTTTCCACTAACAGAGAGCCTGGAAACGTGGCGAGACTGTGCCCTGTCCGAGGCAGAAAACCTGTGAGACCTGGAAAAACAAGGCCGTTGCGTCGAGTTCTGGCTCTCACAGGTTTCACTGGATAATGTAATGATCAAACATAATTGATTTCAAGACGTGTGTTCAGCGTTCATTCATGCACTTATCTGTTAAGGGGAGATGGTGTCTGACCCAGTAACTCTATTTGCTAGGTCCCTTGGCAGATATTAGGATGCCTAGTGGCACAGTAGTTAAGAGCTCAGCTGCTAACCAAAAGGTCAGCAGTTCAAATCCACCAGCCGCTCCTTGGTGAACCCTATGGGGCAGTTCTGCTCTGTCCTGTAGGGTCGCTATAAGTCGGAATTGACTCCACAGCAACAGGTTGGTTTGGTTTGGCAGATGCTGTCCCATTGTGGAGATGGATACACTTGTGAATCTCAGCTTGATGCCATGAAACATTTGAGTCATGTAATTAATTTCCCTTTTCTTATTCCATGCTGACCTCGCAGCCTTCTGAGTAAAATTTAACTTCTCACCTGGAGTGTCTGTGGAAAGAAAGCACACTTACTACAGAACTCTAGTGCTGATTCTTTTTTGTAATAATACTGCTTGTTCTAAATTAACAGACTGGTGTATTAATCATACTTTAGCTCACTGTGTAATGCTGTGGAGGGAGGCTCCTTTGGCAATGTTTTTCATTAGAAATGAATACTTTGTCATTCTCATGGTATATATTCATCTCGTGAACTTGGTTAGTGTGACTTTATCCCCAGAGAGATGAATCCACTCTCAGTATGCTGACAAACTAGATTCTGGGCCAACCAGACCCCAGAAAATAAAGAATGAAAGCCACTGAAGTGTATGGGGCAATTCTACCCTGTCCTATTCGGTCACTATGAGTCAGAATCAACTTGATGGCAATGGGTTTGGCTTGATTTTGGTAGTGAATGAAATTGCTATATATGTCAACACAAAATGTTCTAACGATCTTATTCCTAGGTACAACTAGGTAAAATGCAGAACTCTGCTAAGGAGTTAAAGGAATTTCCTGAAGAAATTACAAACTAACTTCTGGCACATTTTTGTGGAATTTGGTATGTCTTACTCCAAGCTCCTTTCAGAATACCCATAGCAATCTTTTGGCTTCATATCTTTCTTTGAATTTAACCTGTCCTTTCTACCCCCTCTCCATTACTCTAGTTATCATTCGAAGCTCAGGGAGGTCAATCTGTAAAATCTTTCCAAGTTTTCTGCTTACTTTATTCCCTATTCTTTTCAATTGAGATCAATTTGGAGAGTACAGGGTTAATTTGATAACTGCATGAGCTGGCTCTTCCCCCGAGTATCTTGGTTGATGTGAATGTAATAGCTTATTAATTGGTTGGGAAAGTTCTACTTTGAATGAGGAAAGTTGTTGAATAACTTACTAAATTCTCTTCCTTCTTTCCTCCCCTTCTTCTTAGACGTATTCTTTCATTTCAGAGAATTTAAAGCATAGTTTATCGTGCCTTGCTGTCCACTTTTTTTTTTTTTTTTAATTCTGTATAGGAAAATAGGTAACATTGGAAATTATCAACAAGCAAATGATGGTTTTTCTCAGAATAGCCAATGTATCTACCTTTTCCTTAACTACTATTCTCGGTTTACTTTTCTCCTGTGCAGGAAAGAGAATGCTAGTACATGTTATTTCGTTTTTAAACTGCATGTTGGAGAATAATTCTGATGGCTCCCTTTGAGAAAGGACTCTCAGTAGATTGCCTACATGTGGACTGTCTGTAAGGCTGTGGTGAAGGATTCTGAGTGGGTTCTTCCCAGGGTTCACCTCAGTGGCTCGTCTGAGAACTTGGGTCTGGGAGACTCTTCTGATTGGAAATGGGAACCAAATGAGTGGTCCCATGGAGGGCGTACACTCTAAAATGGAAAGAGGAGGTTTCAGATGGCAGCAGGGAACTGGCGTGCAGATTCCAGAGTTGCTGATGCTACCTCTGTTCTCACCAGGATGCAAGTCTCAGCCCCATTGCATCCTAGCTCTGTGACCTGGTCCACATCTCTTGCCTTCTCTGGGGCAGCCTCCTTAGCTCTCTAAGCCTAAAATTCCTCGTCTATAAACTGCCAGTGTTGATGCTTGCCTTATGTTCCTACACAAGGTGATAGTGGGAGTTGGGTGGAAGAACTTTGTGTACCCCATAGAACACGACAGTTCTTAGTATTACGATTAGGATTAATGCTGATATTAATGTTAGCATAGTTAATTAACTAGGTTGGAACAGTAGGTAAAGAAGTTGCACTTCACCTAAGAGCAGAATTAGCCTTAGTTGCTGGATTGAACAGGTTTCAATAAATGTCAATGCCTCTCTTTTAAATAAACTAAATAGGACAGAGAACAGAAGACAGGACCTAGAGGTGCCGGTATGCACTGCGGTACCTGACACATTTAGACAAGGAAGATATGCAGCTTGAATGAATGTGCCATGTTGTTGCTGTGTACCATCGGGTTAATTCTGGCTCACAGTGACCTTATATGACAGTGTAAAACTGTCCCATAGGGTTTCCTAGGCTGTAATCTTTATGAGAGCAGATCACAGAGCTGCTGATGAGTTCAAACCACTGAACTTTTGGTTAGCAGCTGAGCACTTAACCATTGTGCTACCAGGCTTATTGAAGGTACCATAGAGATGTTTAAATTATTTTACCTTTCTCCTTTATACTTCTGTTTTTTTTAATGAATTTGATACAAGGAGGATATTTGTGTTAAAATTAGAAACATGATAACTTAAAAAAACAACAAAAACAAAACATGGGAAAAGCAGAATAGCACAGAGGTGTCAGGGTATGGTGTCTCGTCATTCATTACAGCAGGAGACTTGGGGAATGATCAAGAGCGTTCACATTTATTGGGCACTTGTGTGCCAGACATGGTGACAGTGCTCTCTACACTGTATTTTTTACATTTTCTTATAGAGCCTAAGGGTCAGGTATCAGTATTACCCCATTTTACAGATCAGGAAACGGGCACAGAGAGGCTTAGAGCCTGGCCAAGTCTGGATAGCTGGGTGATGGACAAGTCAGGATTCAACTCAGTCAGTCTGGCTCTAAAATCTCTCCTCTTAACATCGAACTATATTCACCTCTGAGAGGATGTGGACAACTTCCCATCTTGGAAGTAACTGTCAGGATCTGTTGCTTTATGTTAGCTCAAGCAAGTCCAGGAAGAATTGAAAACGGTGTGCTCATTAGTCAAGGAACTGGCCTTGGCCCCCAGTGTCTCTTCTTTCCCACTAAGCTACATCCTTTATGCCAGGTTATTCTTGTGACTGGCTAAATTATCCAACAATCTGATGCTTCCAGCTTTTTTCCAGCTAGAAGTGTGCCTCTGGTCTCTCTCAGGGGCACATCTGGTTTTGTGAGGCTAAAGCTTATAAGATAAACAAGGTACAAATATGAACAATCAGCATATATTTAAAATTAAAAAAGAAATTATATTGCAGGTTTTTTTTAAGTTAACAAATACCTTAGCACCTTGCATTGCTAAGGTCTCACTCAAAACCTTGGAAATGGCCCTTGTGCATGAGAATCCTGGACTCTGGGGCCACTACCTCTGCCCCCGATCCCTCCTCAGAGCAACTGTTATTAGGATGCAACTGCTGTCAGCGACTCAAGTCCTAAGGGAAAGAGTAGTTATAAGAGACTTTGCCTTTGGCCTCACATACAAAATCAAATTTGAACTAATAATTAGAAAAATAAAACAAGCAAAAACAAAGGCTAGCCACAGTAGTATTTGAAAAGATGGGTTTGAAATCAGACATAACACAAAATAAGGGCAGGCTGGTAGTAGACATAATCCTCAGGCTTACCCCCACATTCTGTATGTTAGCAGAGGGTGGTCTCAAGGGTGAGTCTGAAGTGCCTCTGGGACCACGTGAGGTTTTAGGTCGGACCCCTGTGTGAGAGAGCCAGAGGAATTATTAAGTAGAGGGGGGTGGCCCCAGGCTTCATAAGTTTTGCCATAATTCCTCCTGAATGGGCAGGTGGCTCTTGATCTTTGTGCTTCCAGTACCTAAATTGCCCTCCTAGAATGTTCTCAGTGGGTTGGGCTTGCTCAGACAGTAGGTAAACTTGTTCAAATCTCTCCGGTGTACTGGGGGAATTGAAACTCTCTTCCATCTCGTCTAACTTTTTTTTTAAAAAACAGCAAAACAAAAGCCTCAACAACTTGGGGAAACCGAAATACCTGGATCAAGGTAGAACTGTAAACTGAGGGATGAACAGAAATTTGACAGTGAAGGAAGCTTAGGCAGCTGCTGAGAGCAAGGATATGATACAATGATGCTTATACTTGGCTTGGTACTTTACTGATACAAAGTCTTTTATTGTGCTGTTATATTAATACCACAGACAACCTTGGAAGGTAGGGTTTTTTTGGCCTAATTTTACTAATAATAGTAACTAGCTTTTCTTGAGCTCTTACTAAGTACCAAACATTGAGTTAAGCCCTTTAGAAGGAGTGTCTCATTTCATATTATAATATCCCCATGTAGTAGAGGGTTTCTCGACTTTACACACCAGGAAGCAGAGGCTCAGAGAGCAAAGTGCCCATCCCACAGCCACACAGCTGGAGGGTGGGGTGGAGGCTGGGATGTACCTCCATGCAGTCTGGCTCCAGGATCAACCCTCTTAGCCACCAATCCGTATGGTCAGCAGTTCCCCCAGGTCACACTGATAGTGATAAAGAACAGAGCTGTTGCCAAAGTCTCTTCAGTGTGGTCAAGAACAAAACATCATTTCCAGAATGGATGCATTTGAAGTGTGCTGCTGGTGAAGAATATTGAGTGTATATTCTGCCAAAATGAACAGATAAGTCTTAGAAGAAATACAACCAGAATGGTCCTTAGAAGCAACGATGGTGAGACTTTGGCTCTTTTACTTTGGACATGTCATCAGGCAAGACAAATTGCTAGAAAAGGACATCATGATTGGTAGAGTGTCAGCAAAAGCGAAGGAAACCTTCACTGAGATGGATTGACACAATGACGGCAACAGTGGACTCAGACATCCCAACAATCATGAAGACGGCACCGGACCAGGCAGAGTTTCACTCTGCTAGAGAGAAGGTCGCCATGAGTTGGAGCCGACTCGATAGCACCTAACAACAATGACAGTGGAAAAAGCATGCTTGGAGGAAATGGCCTGAATTCTAGCTCACGGCAACTGTGTGACCCGGAGATCTTTCAAAGTCTCACTTTTTCTCTCTTTAGAATGGGCATAATAATTTCTTCTCCGTCTGCCCCCTGCCAGGGTTTTGCAAACTCATATGTAGTAAAAATGTTTGGTAAAATGAAATTCTCATCACAATTTAAAATGTTGCTCCATAGGGTTTCTAAGGCTGTAATCTTTACAGAAGTACCCTGCCACATCTTTCTTTGGTGAAGCAACTGGTGGGTTCATACCGCCAACTTTTTGGTTAGCAGCCGAGCACTTAACCCACTGTGCCAACAAGGGCTCCTTGTTGTCAGCAAAGTTACCTCGTTCTTGATTTGAGCATGAGTTTTGTGCTTTAGTAGCATTTTAGAAAGAAGAGCATTGAAAGCATGGGGAATTATTGAATTCTTACTTTTTTCAATAGCTGTACTGAATATGGAAACCCTGGTGGGGTAGTGGTTAAGAGTTCGGCTGCTAACGAAAAGGTTGGCAGTTCAAATCCACCAGGCACTCCTTGGAAACCCTATGGGACAGTTCTCTTGAATACTGCCTTATGCATCAAAGATTCATGAATGAACCTTAGGTATGAAAGAAAGAAAAATAATCCACTCCATTTGTGATCTTTATCTTATCAAGAGTAAATCTCCACGGAAACCCTGGTTGCATAGTGGTTAAGTGCTACGGCTGCTAACCAAAAGGTTGACAGTTCAAATCCATCAGGTGCTCCTTGGAGACTCTATGGGGCAGTTCTACTCTGCCCTATGGGGTCACTATGAGTCGGAATCGACTCGACGGCAATGGCTTTAGTATTTTTTTTTTTTTTAACTCTCCATAGTCTCTTTTAAATCACAGTTGTGAAAGTACCATTGGATGAAGGAAATTAATCATTGGCGGTGAACTCTGAAATGATACAGCATCTACGAATATTGGATAAAGAGCAAAGATGATGTTTAAAATTCTTTTCATAAAGATCCTACTTTATATTTAGCTAAGTAATATACGGAAAAATTGGTACCTTACAACACTAGCGTGATTACCACCACTGTTACTGTGAAGATGGATGCTTGGCCAACTCCTGCAGTAGAACTGAATTAATGGAATGAATTGATTTGCAGGGCCTCATATATATATGAAGTTGCTTTCTGAGAAAAAATTACAGATCTGCACTTCGTTTCTAGAAATTCCCCATAAGTTACCTAGTTCTAATTATGATAGACTTTCTGCTATTGAAGGTATATCTAGAATAACTCAAGACCCAACGATTAGATGTTTTAGTTGCCTAAAACAACACTGTGATAGAAGCAACAGCAGCGGTGTGATTTCCACTTTACAGATAAAACATTTAATGGATGCCTACTACCTGCCAGCTGGGTGCTAATCACTTTACACAGGCTGACTTGTTTAAACACATCAGGGTAGGTATTACTATTACTTGCTTTCTGTATACAGGAAAACTGAGGCTCAGAGAGGTTAAGTACCTTGTGTAGTCGTACAGATAATACGTGTAGACTTAGACTAAAACCCAGACATGGCCCAGAACTTTTATTTCCAGGCTTCTCATTTTATCATGAAATAGTGCCAGGACTTCTTCCAAGAAGTGACTTGCACCCTCAGCTACCTCCCCTTCATCACTGTCTTGTGACTCTGTCTTGCTGCTCAGCAATGTGTATGCCAAGCCATCTTTGCTTCCTGAGGGGGATGTTGGCCCTCTCCTACTCACCTTGACTCTATTTTTTATGGATAGATGGTTGTGAAAAAAGTGGGGGGAAAATGAAGATAAGGGGAAGTTAAAAAGTATATGCTCTACTTTTTGGAATGAAGAAGAGAGGATTTTGTCATATCACCAGCCCCATTGATTCAAGGGACTGTTGTTACTGAAATAAAGGTGAAATCAGTCACTTTGTAATACTTTACATGTTTTCTCGCTGGTCTACCAATGTAGGTTATTCAAGTGGAGCCATAACCAAAGGCAATGAAATGATAATAATTATCTATATGTGTATATGTATATGTATGTATGTATATATGTGTGTGTGTATCTCAATTTAGATAAATTGAGAGATGAGATATATAGACTTTTGCTAGGATTAATGTAACAAATTAATTAGCTAAGAAGGGAATTATTTACGGAACCTGATTCTGAAGTCCAAATTTCTACTTGCAGAGGAATTCCGTTTGGAATCCTATGTATAAACCGTAGCAACCACAGTAATAGCAGCTAACATTTGGGCAGTAATGCTGTATGCCACATACAGGGCTCATTGTTTTACGTGCACTGTCTCATTCTCATGCCCACTTTGTTTTTCCCCTTAAGGTAACTGGCCTTTAACATTTCTTCTGAAGTATATGTACAGATTTTAAGAGGAACAGTATTTTTTTGGTGGGGGAGGAGATATACACTACAACACGTACACCAATGGAATAATTTCTGTACGTACAGTTCGGTGACATTGGTCACATTATTCTAGTTGTGCCACCTTTCTCAATAACCTTTTCAAAGTTATTTCTCCATCATTAACATAAACTCACTGCCCCCTAAGCTGCTCTTCTAATCTTTCGAGTTGCTGTTGTCAATTTGATCACATATAGATAATTCTTTAAAACAGCACAGTACTCAAGGCAAACATTCCTTACTAATTAAGCTAAACTTTTGTTTGGTTTAAAGAATATCTCAGGAGGTAGTTTCAGTTTAAGATTTAAAAATTTTCTCAGGGCAGTAGTTTCGCTGGATCATCCAACCTCAATGGCTCCATAAAGTGTGGATTCCGTAAGAATTTGAAATTCTATTCCACATTCCCCCCTCACCTCCCCCTCCCTGCTTTGATGAGGATTCCTCTATAGAATCTTTGACCAAAACGTTCAATAATGGTAGTCAGGCATCATCCAGTTCTTCTGGTCTCATGGCAAAGGAGGCAATTGTTCATGGAGGCAATTAGACACCCATTCCAATTCCTCCTCTGATTCCTGACCTGCCTTCCTCTGCTGCTCCAGGTGAATAGAGACCAGTGGTACTTTGGCTCATCCCTGCCTTGTACTTGAGGGAAAGTAGGTTAAGAACTCTGTCAGAGTCTCACCAAGCCTGAGCTACGTTCGAGCCCAGGTCTGGTTGACTTAGGCGCCTGGCTTCTTAGCTCCTGCACCACTCTGCTCTTAGCCACCAACCACCAAACACTGGCCTGTTGACAACGTGTTAGCTTCTTTGGGTATTCCTCTCCCCCTCCTCAAATAGCCTCAGAGATGGATCCTGGATAAAAATTTCCTCCTGCCACTTTTTTATTTTTCTAAGACGCAGAGTCAAATCTATTAGGTCTCATCACGGGCATCAGCTATGCACCAGGGCTTGGTGTGGAGGTGTGTTACTGAAATGCTACCTGTGTGTGTTAACGTGAATAGTGTCAACCCAGATCAGGCTTCTCAGGAAAACCTGCCAACAGCCTGCAATGCCAATGGCTTTGTCATCGGCTTCCAAAGGTGGTAATTTGCTGTGGGTTGGCAATTTTTCTTTCTAACCCAGCAGAAAAGGGCAGGACATAGGTAGTAAATATACCAATTTCTTTGATACATCTGAAGTGCATGCCCAATCTTACTGAAATAGAATGAGAGACCTGTCTGTGCATTAATATATTTCTCTACGTCACAAGCAAAGTTGGTGCTAGGTTCTTCCTGATTCTAAAAAATTATGAATTATTTAATGATTCCAGATTAGTCAAACAAAATGTTTTTCGTATGTCTTTACAATCATTGTGTAAAATAGTAAAAAACAAAACAAAACAAAACAAAAACAACCAAGATAACTACAAGGTAGCAAACCACCATATTAGAAAATTCAAAAGCCAACAACTTGAGTTAACTTTGGAACAGACAGAAGGCAATAAAAGAGTTCTTTATTTGCATGACTGAATAGTTGGTCTTGTTCCTCTTCTGGCTTCATAGTCAGCTATTGAAGTAGTAAAGAAAGTGACTTGCAGATTCATAGAAACTTTTGTTTCCTTGAGTCATGGAGGGCTGGGCAGTGACCACCACAAGTGGTATTTGCCTTAGCAAAGCCCAAGAGCTGGCTTCTGCCCAGGCTCAGAGAGAGCAGCTGGGTCCTCTGGCGTAGACTTCGCAGGAAGGGACCGAGCTAAGGAAGCATGCACTTGGGCTCTAATCACAGCTGTGCCAACATCTAGCTCTGTGCTCCGGTACCTGTCGCGGTTGAGTGGATTCCGACTCATAGTGACCCTATAGGACAGGGTAGAACTGCCCCATAGGGATTCCGAGGAGCGGCTGATGGATTTGACCTGCTGACCTTTTGGTTAACAGCCGTAGCACGCCATAGCTCTTAACCACTGCACCACCTGTGCTCTGGTGGCGGTCACTAAGCTCTCTGACTCTCACCGTCTCTCAGATGAGAGGACCACGTGAAATGACGCCTAATGACTTGCTAACTTGAAAAGACTAAGATCCCTCATTCTCACCGTTCACCTGCTGAAAACTCATGTGGAGTTCTGACATTTCATTTGTGAAGGTCTTCAAAGGCTTTGTAAAAGTCTGAGCTTAGAAAATAATGGTTGGACGTGTTGACTGAATAAACCCCCTTATGCATTTCTCTAGAACAGGATTCCGACCCCCATCAGGTCACTTAAAATTTTTTTTAATTAAAAGAACACATTAGTGTGTTCTGCAGTGCTGTGTCTCCCTGAGAGAGGCATTTAACTTTGTGAAAGAAGGGTGGACCTTCTGCTGCAAAGGCAGCTTCATCCATATTTCCGTCTGTGCATATACACTGTTACAAAATGTAGAAAACAGAAGTTGTTGACGGAAATGCTTTTGGATATAAATGAGAAACTTTGCTTGTTTGGTTGTGGAAAAATCAACAAGAAACAGGAGTCAGCAAGGTTTGGCAGGAGTTTTTTCCCCTCTACATTATTAGAGCAGCATTCGACACTTGAACATCCACAGAAGCATTATATTAAGCTTTTTTTTTGGACTGTAAATTCACATCTTTGTACCATTTCCCATGTTACACTGAAGCCTTCTGTACAGCCCCTGAATTGTTGCCTGCCACCCATAGTTAATACATTCGTGCAGCGTTCCCTGTGGAAGGACCTTAAATAGCGTGTGTAACTCTGCATGTTGTATATTTAGAAATATAGAACTTCCTTAATATGTAAGTGACTGGTAAACACATACAGACAGCCTCTTTTATATGCAAGGCAAAAAACTTAATTTGCTGTACCCCTAAAACTCCCCTCTGAATAAAACCTCACGGAGTTTGGAAGCAAAATCCTACTCCTTGACAAATATTTTCGAGGGACAGTAGCTGCTTTTCTGGTTGTGAAAGGCAAGCTGAAACCATACTACAAGCGAAAACAACAGACCTCGTAGATCGACATTTTATACTCAGAAAAGACATGCAAATTAAAACAGAGGCTTTATAAAGGAATATAGATGAAGACAGGAATTTTGGTTTTGATTTTTTTTTTTTAATGAAAAGCTCTTACTCCACAGTAAAAGCTCCCCCCCCACCCCCCCGCCAAGTGGTTTAGAACTGTATGGAGATAGTTACATACACGGGCATCTCAAATGAGAGGGCACCACACATACATGTAATTGGTTGCTTTTTTCTTTCCCTTGGCAGTCCGTATACAATGTGAAAATGCTCCTGTTAGCCTAGCCATTGAAAGGCAGTGGCTGCTCCATACTGTGATTTGGGAGCTGAAGAAAATGGCCAGAACTGACTGATATCTGATAAACAGTAACAGGAGTCAGTTTATTGCACCAATCGTTAAATAATGGTGCTGATTATAAGGCTGCTAACTGCAGATGCTGTAATTGTCTGTCATAAATCTTAGTCATTTGTGACAGCGGCACAATGAAAGGCAGCATCTGCTTGAGGGCAAATGACTTCTGATAAATATCAGCTCTACGAAAATGGACTTGGATGTGTCTCAATATTTTGGAGAGCCATTCATGTTGCTTCCACAAATGTGAAGTTATTATTGGTTTGTATTGATTTTGCCACTTTTTTTTTTTAAAGAGACAGAGTGACTCAAGGTTGAGTTGAATAGCATCTCAGCTCTTTATCTGATCTACTCATTTCTCTCAAATGCATGTTTGAGTGAAAAAAAAAAATTGTACTTTTTTTTTTTTCCAGTAGATTGCTGTTCAGAAACACAGCCTGGGAAATTCAATATGCAGCCTATAAAGAAATATAACAAAAGCCAGCGTTTGCTGAAGGGGGATGGAAGGCATTTGGAATTTCACAAAGGTTATTTTTCAGAAAAGATTTTAAGTCTAAAATACCAAAGTCTAATAGATTTTAACTGCATGAAAATGAATTACATGTGCTCCTATTATGCCTATAGCAAGATAGTTAATATCATATTCAATATAGAAGTTACCCAAATACTAAAATCTCAGTAACAAGGACTTTTTGTAGTTTAAAAAACTTGGCAAGTTCATATTACATAAAGCTAATATCCACATTTTAAAAACAGCTACTTTTTCCTAAAATACTTATTTCACATAAGACGTTCAGTTGCCACATCAAGGACATCTTACGAGAAGTACAAATCAAATAGAATGAAAATTTGCATTTCCTGATGAGGAAGTTTAACCTTGTGTTGGGATCAAACTTAAAAATGTGATTTGATAGTGGAGAGAGTTATTTTCAATGATTGCAAGTTGTATTTGTAAGTTTTGGGCTGTTTGGGTTATCAGAGATGTGGGTTTCTAGAAGATCTTTCCACACAGAGGAGGGGGTGAAGAAAGTAGAAGTTCTGCTGTGGGTTCCATGCAGTGGCTCCATTTGAGAGCGTGCAGCCAGGTGGTCCAGGAGTGGTTCAGGGTATGGGGCGAGGGGATGTGAGGATACACCACGGAAGAGGGGTGGTCAGAGAGGGAATCAAAGAACAGCTTTGATGTGGACTGCCTGGAGTCTTTCCTCTGAATGGCTCTGCTTCTATGTATAGCTCAGTGCCTCAGGCTGAAATAGCGGGTGAAGTTGTCCATACATCCCCAGAACAAAGACTGCAGGGACTGTCCTGGTAACAGTATTCACTGTTTCACCATCTTGTTCACAAGAGGGTTTAGCTATACTTTTTCTAAAAAGTCACCTCAGAAGTGGCCTTGTGTCCTTGACCATAGAAGAACCTGAGCTCTTTGGAATCCCTAATGGCTCTGTTAATTGTGGATACCCAGAGCGTCTTGGTGGCAGCGGCCAGGAAGTAGGGTTGCTTTTCATTAAAGATTCCCTTAAAACAAAGTCCCTCTGGCATTATTCTAACTAAATTTCCTGGGAGTGCTCTAAACTGACTCTAAATTTTAGAAAGGCAGATTTTGGCAAGGGAGATAGTCTGGATTGATATTTTTAAGGAATAGGAGAATGGGTCCTGTCATGGATTGAATTGTGTCCCCCCAAAATATCTGTCAACTTTATTTTGTCATGCTTCCCAGTATTGTATGATTGTCTACCATTTTATCATCTGATATGATTTCCCTATGTGTTGTAAATCCTATCACTATGACGTAATGAGATGGATCAGTGGCAGCTATATTGATGAGATCTACAAGATTAGATAGTGTCTTAAGCCAATCTCTTTTAAGATATAAAAGACAGAAGCGGGTAGAGAGACATGGGGTCCTCATACCACCAAGAAAGAAGCACCGGGAGCAGAATGCGTCCTTTGGACCCAGGGTCCCTGCGCCTGAGAAGCTCCTAGATCAAGGGAAGATTGATGACACAGACCTTCCTCTGGAGCCAACAGAGAAAGCCTTCCCCTGGAGGTGATGCCCTAAATTTGGACTTGTTGCCTACTAGACTGTGAGAGAGTAAATTTCTCTTTGTTAAAAACATCCACTTGTGGTATTTCTGTTATAGCAGCACTAGATGACTAAGACAGGTCCTAAATCTCAACTTTGTATAAAGACATGGGAGGAAGGGAGATAGAGAGAAAAACAGTATGTTTTGGAGTCAAACCAAACGGGATTTGATCCTAGCTCTCCCGGACGAGTTCCTAACCTTTCTCATCCTCCATTTCAACAAGAGGGACTGTTCCTAGTAATACTAGGGTTGTGAGTAAGATGTAGTGTTTTTAATCATTTTGCACAGTGCCTAGCACAAAGGAGACATGCAATAAATGACTGTAGTTATTATTAACTATAATAACAATATTTATTAGATAATATTCTCTATTAACTAATATCTATAATAATGATAACAAATTTTACATGCCTGTCTGGGTTTGCATTTGCATTTGGCTTCTCCTGATTTTAATATTGTGATTTGCCTCTTTCTTCTGGAAAGAGAATGTTGGGAAACTTAGGTAGATGGTGGGTTTCTATTATTATGGGTATATTTCCATGAGTAATGAATGAAATATATGCAAAATGAAATGAAACAAATATGTATTGAATACCTAAGTACTGTCCTACTGGGGTTGGAAATGAGAAAAAGAGCTCATAAAGAAATAATGAATGTGCTAAAATTCATCTCTACTTTCACAGAGCTTGCTGTCTTGTTGGGTAGAAAGAACTAGCAGTTAACTATGCGTTAACTGTCTCATGAGCACTAGACAGTGTAGTGCAGTAGAAAATCAGAAGGGTCTAGATAATTGGAGGAGGGACCTGAGCCACAGATTTAAGGCCCAATGAGATTTGGACAAGTTTGGTCACCTGATTTCAGTGAGACCCACAGCATGAATAGAGACGTGAAGTGTGACAGAGGGAATGAGCATGACATATTTGGGGGTTAGTGAAATAAAACAGAGTATGCGTTGGGGCATACTGGGGAATAAAATGAAGGTGGATTGGTGGAGGTTTGAGTAGTAATGCTATTATTATTATTAATAATAATAGCTAGCACTCACTAACTCTTACTGTGTCCTGGGCATTGAAGTACATGCATAATTTTAGTTAAACCAAACAGAAAACCCATGAGGTAGATAATATTATTTCCCCACTTTTCAGGAAAGGAGCTTGAAGCTGAGCCGAGTTAGTAAGCATCAGTATAGTGTGATGGTTGAGCATGTCAGGTGTAGCCAGACCGCCTGGGTTTGAATCTCAGCTTTACTAGTTACCAGCTGTGTGGCCTTGAATAACTGCTCATCCTCTGTGTTCCTATGTCTTCATCAGTTAAATAGGGATAATAATAGTACCTAGCTCATAGGGTTATTGTGAGATGCAGTGAGTTAAGTTTACATATACCCTTTAGAATACTGCTCAGTCCTGCATCCAGTGTTAAATAAGTGTTTGCTCTTCCAAAATAAATAACACATCGCTATCACATGGTGTGGGGCCCTGGTGGCGCAGTGGTTAAGAGCTCGGCTGCTAACCAAAAGGTCGGCAGTTCAAATCCGCCAGCTTCTCCTTGGAAACCCTGTGGGGCAGTTCTGCTCTGTCATGTAGGTTCGCTATGAGTCAGAATCGACTTAATGGCAATGGGTTTGGTTTTTGATTTTTCATATGGTGCAAATGGTTAACCGGCACCCTGAAAGGCTAGTGGTTATAGTCCACCCAGAGGCATCTCAGACGCAGCTCTGGTGATCTACTTCTGAAAAATTAGCCATTGAAAACCCTGTTACGCTGAGTGACATAAGTCAGTCACAAAAGGACAAATATTATATAATCTTATTAACATGAAATACTGAGAGTAGACAAATGCAGAGTGATCAAGTTTACTAACAGTGGTTACCAGGGGCGGGAGGGAGGGGAAAGAGGTATCACTGTTTGGGAAGAATCGAGCTTCTGTTTACGGTGTTGGAAAATTTGTCGAGTGTTATTGGTCTCATTGCATTATACCCGTGAAAAATATTGAATTAGTAAGTGTTGTGTTATCTATATTTTTACAGTAAAAAAAAGTAGAAATTATTACATGTAATAAAAGAGGTACAAGATGCCATATAGTAGGGGCTCAATAAATAGTAACTATTATTATTAACTAATACCGTTATCACATGAGTTATTTAATAAAGTATTTTTATCAAAAAATGAAAACCCCATGGAGCTCAGTTTTACTCTGATACTACTCTGATACGCACGGGGTCGCCATGAGTTGGAATCAACTCCATAGCAACTGAACTGGACTAATTTTATAGAAGACAGAGAATGTTATATGGCTATTTCTTACGTAGATTATCAGTTAAAGCTGAGAGGTTAAGATATGTAATTTATATTCATTAAAGTAGAATATGTATATAAGAAAGTTTAAAATACTTAATTACTCCATTTCTCGTAAATAATAATTATTTTACTCTATTTTCTTTCAGAATGTGTATTTAGGTATATATATATGCATATATATATTTATCTGTATATATATACACACACATGCATATGTTTGTCTTATGGCCTGATTTTTCACTTAAAAATCTTTGGAAACATCTTTCTAATGTCAATAAATGCAACTACATTACAGTTTTTTCTCTCTTCTTTTTGTTTATTGTTGTAGTTTAAGTGAAAGCTTACATTTCAAGTTAGTTTCTCATACAAAAATTTGTACATACATTGTTATGTGACCCTAATTGCTCTCCCTATACTGTGACAGCACACTTCTTTCCATCCCTGATTCCCCATGTTCATTCAACCAGCTCCTAACCCTCTCTGCCTTCTCATCTTACCTCTGGACAGAAGCTGCCCATTTAATCTCATATGTCTATTTGAGCTAAGAAGCACACTCTTCACAAGTATCATCTCATGTCCCACAGTCCAGCCCAATCTTTGTCTGAAGAGTTGGCCTCAGGAATTGTTGTAGTTCTGGGTTGACAGAGAGTCCGGGGGCCATGCTTTCTGGGGTTCCTCTAGTCTCAGTCAGACCGTTAAGTCTGGTCTTTTTACTAGAATTTGAGTTCTGCATCCCACCTTTCTCCTGCTCCATCAGGGACTCTCTGTTGTTTTCCCTCTCTGGGCAGTCATTGGTGGTAGCTGGGCACCATTTAATTCTCCTGGTCTCAGGCTGATGGAGTCTCTGGTTTATGTGGCCCTTTCTGTCTCTTGGGCTAATACTTTCCTTGTGTCTCTGGTGTTCTTCATTCTCCTTTACTCCAGGTGGTTGGAACCAATTGATGCCTCTTAGATGGCCACTTGCTAGCTTTTAAGACCCCAGATGCCACGCACCAAAGTAGGATGCAGAACATATTCTTATTAAAATTTGTTATGCCAGTTGACCTAGATGCCCCCTGAAAGCGTGGTCCCCAGACCCCTGCCCCTGCTACTCTGTCCCTCGAAGTGTTTGATTGTATTCTGGAATCTTCTTAGCTTTGGGTTAGTCCTGTTGTGCTGACTTCCCCTGTAGCAGCTACATTATAGTTTTTAATGGTCACGTAGTAACCTGTTAAATGGATGTGGCATACATAATTGAACCAATCACTATCTTTATAGACTTTTTTCAATTTCTTTTTGCTATTACAATCAATGCTGCAATGAATAACCTCATGCAATTATGGAATTACAAGTAGTCCCGATGTAGGACATATTCGAGTTAGGGTGAACCACACTTGAGATCGTCCTTTTTTTTTTGGTACATCTTACCATTAGTAATATGTACTACCTACAGTGTCACAGCACGTAATTTGCTGATTTTATCATTCTCAGATATAATGTTTCCAACCCGCAAAGACAAATAAAGGTAGGATTTATAAAGATACTGATAATAAAAGGCAATAATAATTAAAACAAACAAAAAAAATGAGATACTCAACTTATGTCTGGACAGACTTACAATGGAGTAGTCATAGGAATGGAACCCCATCGTAAGTCAGGATCTACCTCTATTTCCTTAGAGTAAATTCCTAAAAGTGTAAATCCTGAACCAAAGTTATACCCATTTGTCAGATGTATTTTGTATACGCGCATTGCAAAATACCCTCCAGAAACTTCTGACAGCTTCTAGTTTCATCAGCACTGCAGAGAGCATTCCCATCTCCCCATACCTTTGCAAACACCGAGTATTGTCTTCCTTTTAAATATTTTCCAGTCTGATCAGTGTAATGCCGTATCATCATCTGAATTTTCTGTAACTAGTGGGCATAACACTTTTAACATGCCTACTTAGCATTTCGACTTTTGTGAGTTTTTTGTTTATGCCCCCCCGCCCCAGTTTTTATTGGAAAGAATTTTTCATGACTGTATTAACCCTCTGTCTGATGCATTTTGAAAATATGTGTATGAATGTCTTTGTTTGGTTAGAGTTTGAAAAGCAGAAGGAGCAAATGAGTTTGGATCCAAGTGAAAATTAATAAGGAGACTTTTTCTAGAATTCAAATCTGAACATGTTCTGTCCTTGCTTTAAAACTTTATTGGCCGTGGAATAAAGTCTGTGTCCTTGAACTTGGCACCCAGGTCCACAATGACCTATCTAGCTTCTTTCCTCTCGTGTGCCAGTGTGTGCCAGAGCCCAGTGGCCTTCGAGAACCACTTGTGCCCCTCTCTTCCCAGCTCCACGTTCAGTGATGCCATGTTGGCAGCTTGAAATAGGTTGTGGTGGGAGTATTTACATCATGTAAGCTGGCAAAGACTACAAATTGGACTTCTTTTCCTGGAGACCCGATTGTTAAATATTTACCAGTATCCCACCACATATACTCTAAACTGTAGGCATCCTAAACTTCTTAGTATTCCCAATCCAGGGCAGGACTGAGACGTGTAGTCACCCCAGTCAGGCTAACTGGTTAGTTGCCTCTCAAACCAACTTTCTGTCAACCCTCATTAGCAGAAAGGCCCAGCAGTGTAGGGGAGAGGCGGAAAGCAGGCCCTCTAGGTGCAGAGCTCAGCCTCTCCGCCGCTGTTCTGAGCAACCCGCTTCTGGCCAGAGTTGCCCACCCTGCTCAGTTGTGCAAAGCCCTGCAGCTAATTGACCTGTCCTTCTCATGAAGCCTTTGGCCTGACTCCCTCATCCCCACCCCAAATGGCTTGTCAAACGTTTCTTCCAACTACATGTTATCTTTTCCTTGAGGGGAATTTGGGTCAACACAATTTTCTCTATCTTATTTTAGTACCCTTTATAGGAGATAAGGAGTTCTGGTGGCACAGTGGTTAAGCGCTCAGCTGCTAACTGAAAGGTCAGCAATTCAAACCCACCAGCTGCTCCGGGACAAAGATGTGGCAGTCCGCTTCCGTGAAGATTGACGGCCTTGGAAACCCTGTGGGGCAGTTCTGCTTTGTCCTGCAGGGTCGCTGTGAGTCGGAAGTGACTTGACAGGAGGGTTTGTTTTTTCTTTTGTTTTGTTTTTAGGATTGGATCTAAGGCAGAGGACTGGCTGGCCCAACTTCTGACCTCACTCTGCCCTCAAGACGCCTTCCTTCCCTCCTCTGCACCTGGGTACATGAGCTCTTGCGTCCCCTTGCCTCCCCCTGCCCACCTGGTTGATACCTTATTCTTCTATGGACCCTCCTGTCGGGATACTCTTTCTTCCTCCGCACTTATAAGCAGTAGCCCTTATCACTGTGAGCCATTCCAAGCAGCAACACTGTATCCTCCTCCGAGAATCTGGCACCTAGTAAGGTTCAGTTCAAACTTGGTTACTGGATGTTCTGGAGGAGAGAAAGCCACTAAGGAAGCCTTTATATTAAGGTGAATATTTTGGGAGCGTGTGCAAGATGACTGAAAGGAAAGGAATGCAATAGCAATTGTTAGGAAGGCTGGCTGGCATGTTGAAATTTTGTAGAGAGTATCGTCTAGTCACGAGGGGGTGGTGAGCTCCTGAAGGTGGGTGGCAGTAATGAGGGTGAAAGGAAAGAACACACGTGGGACATTTTAGGCAAAGGGGCTATGGAGCTTGGTGAAAGGTGGACGAGGACAAACATCTAACTTAGGAACAGATCTTGGAGTCATTTGTATAAAAATATGGACTCGCAGGGAGAGAACCCAAAAATTACTAAAAAAGAAAAAAATCAGAAAGTTGAACCTTAGGAAAATCTCTGCTTCTGGGAGGAGTTGAAGAGGGGTGCAGATTAAGAGACAGAGGAAAAATGGATAGTGAACTAGAAAAAGAACCGAAAAATCACATTGTTCCAAAAGTTTAAGAAAGGAAGTTTAAAAGAACAAAGAACATTTCGAGGATTTTAAAGATTAGTCCATGCACTGCCAAAAGACAAAGGAAAACAAAGGGGTAAAAGGACTAAGAAAACTGTTATTGGGGTTGGCAAGAAGGAGGGCGCTGGTAGCATCAGAGCTAACAGTCCACTCAGAAGTGGTCGAGCAGTGGGAAGTCAGTAGATCACAACTCAGTGGATCCAGTTCAATCCCTGTGCTACTCACTGATGGAGCTAACGCGAGTACATGTCTTAATTTCTCAAGACCAGAGTTTCTTCTTTTATAAAGTGGGGATAATTTTTGCCCTACTTCTTCCACAGGTTTATTGTGAGGTTCAAAAGGATGATGTTTATGAAAGTATTTGTTATGAATGGGACACATTTCCATCATTGCTGCCGTAATTAGACCCAGATGGAAGGCAAGAGGCATGAGGGTTAATGAAAAGAAAGGTAGAGGATGGAAGGAAAAAGAGTGATTGGGCAGAAGCTAGAAGAAGGAACAGCATCAGATGAAGAATTCGCCTCACTCTTGTTTTAAGGCAGGGAAATCCTTGACATGGCTGAAGATAGAAGGGAATACTCTCAATGTGGAGGAGGGGGACTGTGGGAGTAGCGTCCAGGGTAAATAATGCTATTTCTTAGGCACTTGTATTCTGATGTGATTTGTTTAATCTAGAGAGAAAAGGGTGATTTTAGAGTTAGCACAATGGGAACATCATGGGATTATGTTACATGGAAGCATCTTTGGTAATGTGTGTCCCCATGGGCAGAAAGCTGAGAACTGCTGCTCTGGCAGTCCATGGAGCAATGACCCTGTAGTCATTTTAGGAATGACTGAAAATCATACCTGATGGAATATTTCCTCCAAAGTCGTATTATTTTCTTTTACATTTTTATCAAGTCAAATATATTCATAGTTTAACAGTACTATAAGATTGATCATGAAATCAGAAGTCTCCTCCCACCCCTTCCCTCTTCCTGTTCCCGTGAGCTATCATTTGGGTTAAATGAATAATTGAATTTACATTGAGATGATGTGAATTTTTTTTCCACAATTGAACCATTTGATATGCTAACCCACCAGCTGCTCCTCAGGAGAAAGATGTGGCAATCTGTTTCCGTAAAGATTTACAGCCTTTGAAACTCTATGGGGCAGTTCTACTCTGTCCTATAGGGTTGCTATGAGTTGGAATCGACTTGATGGCAATGGATTGGGTCCTTTGGTTTTAAACTTTGTTTTTCCTGGACTTAATCTTTGCCTCATATTTTTTTTTGTTGTTGTTGTTAGTTTTCCTTTCTAAAATTATCTGTTAGAAATACCTCCCTCTCAGTATGGTCAAATATGCTAGATGATATCAGTTTCATTTTATCTGGGACACATCCCTCCTGAACCCTTCTTTCCTTCTGCTCCAGTCCAGACTAATTGCTCTCCAGGGAGTTACATGAGCATCATCCTGGGATTTCCCACTGCCATCGTTTTGGGAATTTCCTTCACTTCCCTCTTGGGTCGAGTCTTATGTCTACTTTTCCTTCCTTACTCTCTTATTGTGGTGGATAGACCTTCTGGTAGTTTCCAAAAAAAAAAAAAAACTGAGTAGAGGAGGCAAATATTTTCGAACACTTACAGGTCTGAAAATGTCTGTGGTCTACCTTCATGATGAGCTTATAGAACTCTGTTGTGGAAGAAATTCTCCTCAGTATTTTGATGGCATTGCTCCATTGTGCTCTAGCTTCTAAGGTTCTTGTCAAGAAGTATGATGACGTTTCAGTTGCTGACCTTTCATGTATGACCATGCTTTTTTCTCCTCCCTAAAAGGTCTTAGGGTCTTTTCTTTATTCCCAAGGTTCTAAAATATCACAATCATGGGTTCTGGCATACAACTTTTGTTGTTCATTTTGGAATCTGAAAGTTCAAGTTCTTTAAAGATTAGAAAATTACTGTGGATTAATTCTTTGCTAATTTCCTTTCCCTATGTTTTCTCCTTCTGGAAGCCCTATTAGTCAGATATCAGGATTTATGGGTTCATTCTTTATTTTTAATGTCTTTTCTTTCTTATTTTTCCATTACTTTTTCTTTTTTATTCAACATTCTGGAAGATTCCCTCATGTCTATCTTCTAAACATTCTACTGAATTTTAAAAATTTTTGCTATCATGTTTTTAGGTTTTAAGAACTCTTTATTGATCTGTTCTTAGTTTATGGATATAATCCTATATCTCTTCTAGAATTTACTAATTATATTTTTAATTGTTGCTCCCTGCATTGTCTTTGTTTTCAGATTGTGTGTGTGTGGTGTGTGTGTGTGTGTGTGTGTGTGTGTGTGTGTGTAGGGTTACATGGTTACTGTGACTTGGAATTGGCTCAATGGCAAAGGGTTCAGTTTTTTGTTTTGTTTTTTTTTACGTGTCTCTCTGTTCCTTGGAAGCTTTTCTAAAATATTGGGTGACCTTTGGCTGTCATTTCATCTTTAAAACATGAAACACCAAAAAAATTGGGATCTCTGTGTGTGTGTACGTGTGCGCGTGGTAGTGGCCAGAGAGGATTATCCACTGATAGGAATCCTTGGTTGTTTCATTGGTAAGTCTCTAAATATCATTGTCTGTAGACCTACTGTCTTGAGCTGGCCAGTTTCTCCAGAGAGAAATCATCCAATATCCTGATATCCTGACTGGAGGTACAATCCTGTTAGATTTTTAAGAATTCATCTTATTTAGACCAGCAGTTCTCAGAGCATGGTCTGTGGATTCCTGGGGTTTCCTGAGAGCATTACAAGGGTTCTAGAGTCAATACTGTTTAATAATAATATTGAGCTGCTATTTACCTTTTTCACTGATATTTGCACTGATAATGCAAAAGCAACCATGGATGAAACTGCTGTTGTCTTCACTGTAATCAAAACTGTGGCATCAAACTCTACTACCAGTCATTGTATTCTTCACTACTGGTTTAAAAAAAAAAAAAAAAAAACAGTGTAATGTAACAATATCTCTAATGAACAGCATAAGTTATTAATTTTATGTAACCTCGACCCTTGAATGGACATCTTTTTAATATTTTTCGTGATGAAATGGGAAGTACCCATAAAGCACTTCTGCAGCATACCACAGGACAGTGGTTGCCTGGAGGAAAAGCGCTCACGTGGGAGTTACGAGCTGAACTACCATTTTTACTTGAAAGGATAACTGGCAAAGGATGGTAACTCAGATGGGAATATTTGGCAAACATTTTTCAAAATTTAACACGCTAACCTTGTCATTTCAAGGGAAATAGCTGACGGTATTGCTGCCAATGATAGAATTTAAGTTTTCAAGTGCAAGTTAGAATTTTGGAAACCTTGTATCCTTCACTATGAGCTTGAAAGATTCCCAGTACTAGGAACAGTGGTAATAAGAATCAGTGTGAGTTTTGATATCATGTAATAAAATGTGCCCATATTTGGACGATTTATCTAAGCCATTCATTTCCCAAATGACCAATGCATGGTGTTACAGAATCATACATGGGCAAAGTACAAGGCAGACCAATGAATTTTAATGTAACAGAGGACAAAAAGTTCATTGAAATAGTTTCAAATTCCAGACTGCAATTATTCTTTAAGAAACTACCACTTGTCAAGTTTTGGTGTAGCATCAGAGAAGAATATTCACAGTTATCTGAAAAGTTCTCCACCCTTTCTAACTATATGTCTCTGTGAGGCTGGACTTTCTTCATATACTTCCACCAAAACAACATATTATGATAGATGGACTGCAGAAGGAAATAGGAGAATCTGTTTTTTAGTAAATCAGACATTAAAGAGATTGTAAAAATGTCAAACAGCATTGCTCTTCTCATTAAGTTCTTTTTTTTTTTGGTTTGGAAAATATAGTTATTTTTTATTAAAAATCTGTTATTTGTGTTAATATAATGGTCTTACAATTGTTATTTGAAAAGATATATTCTTAAATTTTTTAGTTTTAACTTGTAATAAGATAAATATTGATAGATGTCATCTATATAAACAAAAGCTCTTTGAGGTCCTCAAAATTCTTAAGTGTCAAGTGGTCCCGAGACCAGCATGTTTGAGAGCGCCTGATATATACAATTGCTTATCCCCCACCCTCCAATTTTCTGGATGGCTCCACACCCCACTCTCTGCTATGCCAGATATACCCTAACCTAGAGCCTGTCTGTTCAAATCTCCCATCTCTTGCTGGGCAAGTGGAGGTTTCTGAGAGTCTAATTTGTCTCCATACAGGTTTCCAACCAATCCTCCTCTTTTCAGATCCTCCCAGCTGCATGAATCAGCTTGCTGCTTGTGGCCTCTGTCCAGGAAGAAACCTAGGTTTCAGCTTTCTCCATTCTGCTGAGTCTGTTAACATCCATTCATTACGTTCCTGTTTTCCACAATTCTAATAACATCCCTTGGTTTGCTGCTGTCTCCTCTACTATATCTTTATACTTGTGGGTTTATAAATGTTTATTCCTTTCCTGTCAGTTTATTGGAGATTTGAGAGGTGGTAGGGACGTTCGCATATGTTTGACTAGGAGGTGGTGCAAGTGGGTGGTGCTCAACTGCTAACCTAAAGGTTGGCGGTTTGAAGCCACTCAATGGTGCCATGAAAGAAAGTCCTGCAAATCTGCTTCTGTAAAGATTACAGCCAAGAAAGCCCTATGGATTAGTTCTATTCTGCAGCACATGGTGTTGCCGTGAGTTGGAATGGACTCGACAGCAGTGGATTTGGTTTACTGGTTTGGAAGTATACTCTTGTTTTTGGTATATGTGCCAAAATGTGGAGGCTAATGATTGCTACCTATTAATAGGTTATTTAATTTAAAAATATTAAACTGCAAAAAAGGAAAGAATTCCACAAAGAAATTAGAAATCATTATTCAATAGAATATTTAGGATTTCTGATATATACTTTCAACTTGAATATTTGCATTTTCCGTTGTCAATTAATTACTTAGAAACAATCAACAAAGTTCTTGGAGTTTTTTGGGAAGATGGTCTTGTCCTTAAAAATGAGCATCTTTAAAATGCTGGTGTCAGCAGCTTATAAAGACAATGCTCTACATTCTACCTTGGTGAGTAGTGTCTGGGGTCTTAAAAGCCTGTGAGCGGCCATCTAAGATACTCCACTGGTCTCATCCCTTCGGGAACAAGGGAGAATGAAGAGAACAGGATAGAAGGAAAAGATTAGTCCGAAGGACTAATTGTCCACAGCTACCAAGCCCTCCACCGGACTGAGTCCAGTACAGGTAGATGGTGTCCGGCTACCACCACTGACTGCTCTGACCAGGATCACAACAGAGGGTTCTGGACAGAGCTGGAGAACGATGTAGAGCATATTTCTAACCCACAAAAAAAGACCAGATTTACTGGCCCAAAGGAGACTGGAGAAACCCTGAGAGTATGGCCTCCAGACACCCTTTTAGCTCAGTGGTGAAGTTACCTCCGAGGTTCACTGTTCAGCCTGGGAGTGGACAGCCCCGTAAAACCAAATGAGACTAACAAGGTACAGGAGCCCAGTGACAAGGGCCAGAAGGCAGAAGGGGACAAGGAAGCTGATGATAGGGAACCCAAGGTTGAGTAAGGATATTGTTGATGTACTGTGAGATTGTTAACTATTGTCATAGGACAACATTTGTAGTAACTGTTAAATGAGAAACTATTTTGTTCTGTAAGCCTTCGTCTTAAGTGAGAATAGCAGCACAACTGGAAGAGCGTAGTCAGTGTCACTGAACTGTGCATGTAGAAATTTTTGAAATGATGTATCTTTGGCTATGTGTATTTTCACCAAAAAAAAAAAAAAGGTTGAGAAATTAGAGGGTTGATATGTTGTGGGGTTGTTAACCAATGTCATAAAACAACATGTGTACTTCTGTTTCATGAGAAACTATTTGTTCTGTAAGCCTTCACCTGAAGTACAATAAAAAAAAAAAAAAATACTTTAAAAAAAAAAAAATGCCAGTGTCGGGGTCAGAATTAATTAGCTGCATTGCCCACCTAACCAATTTATAGGCCAAAATGACTTATATTCACTTAAGGCTTACGCTGTTATAGCTGGCTTTTAATATGAAGATAATGATGTTTGCAGTTGAATTGTCGATCCTTGCATATTTAAATCCATTTAATAACAGATTGCATCATTATCAGGTTTTACGTAGTATTTCTAAAGCATGTTATGCTGAATATATCGGCCAAGAAAGTGTTGATGGAAGTTTAGTGGGTTTATCGTTTTATTTCATGCCCCATCACATTGATTACACTCTGTGAAGTCAAGGAAACCTCCGCTCTATGAGGCCATAACATAAAGTGAGAAATGGCTCCCGGTGTTCCTCGTTTCCCAGATGTAGGAACATAAAGAACATTGTCAGACGAGAGACTAGAAGGTTCCATCTCAACACTAGTGATTGTGGTATCGGGGCTGGTGGCACCGGGGTCTAGATGGGAGGGAGGCAGGAAAACCTGAGATTGCATCATGGAAGACAAGGGTCAGAATTAATAAAGAGCTTATTAAGTTGGAATAAACAAGTCACAGAATGCAGAGCTTCATAGAAACTGAGAGCTGGAACAGACTCTGAAAATAATCTTTTCCAAAACCAGCATGTTACAGATGAGGAAATGAAGGTCCAGAAATGTCGAGTGAGTGGTCCCAGGTCGCAGCGCTGGTTATTAGCAGATGTCGTTCTAGAACATAGGCCTCCAGATGCCCGGCCTAGTGTCCTTTCTAGTGCCATCTACTTCATCCAGGATAAAAGGGTACCATCCCTGGGGAAGAAGGCAAGCCGACTGCCAAGTTTGCTGTCCGTTTTCTTCTCTGTGTCCCTAAGTCTTCTTCCTTCTCCAAGGTCCAGCTGAAATATGGCTTCCATCAAGGCTTCCTAGCAGATTTCTGCCCCCACCCCCTCCCTGGGATCTTCATTTCTTCTGTACTTCTGTTCCGTCTGCCTCCCCTGCACTCTCGTCTGGCATCTCAGATTTGTTTCTCTGCGTGGTTGTGTCTCCAAATGTGGGTAGTCTGCTTCCTCAGCTGGATTATGCTCCTTTGGAAGGCATGACTCTGTCTCCATGTTTCCCCCAGAGTGTTTAGGATGGTGCTTAACTGTGAAATTAGAGGCACTCAGCTCCTGTTGGATTGTTGGAAAGTCTGGCTGGTTATGTACACACTGAGCAAGAAAAGCTCCTCAGTGTCACAGGAAGCATTGGAGCTGCAGCTTAGAAAACAAGCGTAATGAGAAATGAACAGTAGAGCGGCAACTAAGAACCAAAAGACTAGATTTTATTTTTTAGCCCTTGTCGGACTACTTTCAGGGTTCTGCCAAACACTGTGTTATTCTTTTTTTAAAAAAGAAATTACCTGAAAAGGGTGTGTTTAAAAAGAATAACATTTTATGATACAAGGATAAACCCCAAAACAAACCAGTTGCCATCCAGTCAGTTCTGACTCATGGCAACCCCACACGTGTCAGACTAGAAACGTACTCCACTGGGTTTTCAATGGCTGATTTTTCAGAAGTAGATCACCAGGACTTGCTTCTAAGGCACCTCTTGGTGGACTCGAACTTCCAACATTTTGGTTAGCAGCCGATCATGTTAACCATTTACACCTCCCAGGAACTCCATGACATATAGACAGTATGTAACTAATCCTGTTCTCTAGACACACATGCCTCGAAGTCAGAGCATCATATATGGTTGTTCAGTTTGTTTGTTGTAGAAGGGTGCCTGGTCAAGGGACACTGGTGGTTAAAATCCAGCTGTAGCGACCCGATAGGACAGCATGGAACTGCCCCATAGGGTTTCCAAGGAATAACTGGTAGATTCGAACTACTAACCTTTTGGTTAGCAGCAGAGCTCTTAACCACTGTGCCACCAGGGCTCCTTGCTCTGCTAGTCTCTGGAATTGGCTTAGGAAGGAGCACTTTTTCTTCACTCAAAGGGGCCTTCTTTAGTTGAAATGGCAAGTGTTTTGTTATATACGTATTACCACAATAGCATTTTTAAATGGGTGGGGGAAGCTTTTCTAACCGACTTTCCACAGTGGGCACTTTCTAAAATGGTCTACCCAGAGTGGGTGCCTTTTCCTAATTATTAGTAAGGCATCATAGAGACAGCCCTACTGAAGGGGTGGACTTGACTAAAGGTCAGAAGGAACAAGCACAGACATAAACAGTGGCTTGCCCCCTGGCACACACCAACGTGAAGAGGTTAGAAGACAGACATCAGGAGGGAAGGAGCGGTATAAAAAGACTTAACAGGAATTGTAGAAGGACCTATGATTACCTAGCTTGGAGAAGAGAAGATGGGGTAGATATTAAAAGACGTTAAAAAGAAAAAAAAAAACCAAAAATGAACTCTTTCAAAGCTTAGAGTGACTCGTTCTTTAGTTTCATCCTGAAGGGAACAAGAGGTCTTTATTGGATAAACCCAATCATTTCCTGACAATGAAGACTATTAACATCAGAGGTTATGGCATTTCCTTCTCAAGAGACTTTATAAAGTGGGATACATTCCCACTTGGGAAGCGTGTGAGCTGAGCCCGCCTGTAGCAATCAGAGGGTTAACTAAAGGTCTGTAAACGTGAAGGATCTTTTTGTTCATTTCTAGAGAAAAGGAAGTCTGGGAGGCCCTTGACATTTGTGGAGGCTGTGTTCTAGAGTCCTTTCCAGTGGGGAGATTGCTGTCCCCACAATTACAGTGCAGAGAGCTGATGGAGATGGCCGGGGCAGTGGGTCCAGGAAGTAGGAGCTTATTAGGCTAGTACGATTATCTCTCTTTTCAAAAATGTTTTAGTCTCTTTGCTTTTGCTCCCTTACCCACCTTTTCCTGCTGTAAAAATCTTGTTTCCCCAAGGTCAATCTCATTTTGTTTCTTGCTGATTGAATGTTTAATAAATGGTAACTACGGTTTTTACCTTGCGAATCCCCTGTTCTGGGCGCGGTGTTCTTTCCTGTTCTGGAACACGCTCTTACCTCTTCTTATATTCATTTATTTTTGTGTTCACTCAACAAATGTTTATTATAGTCATGGAGGTGTCAGTGACTGTGCTGGTTATTGGGGAGTAAATGATGAATCCGATCTTGCATCCCCAGCCTGGAGCAGTATTTAGGAAGAGCTCAGCATATGTCCAGTGGGGGAAAAAAATGTGTAAATAAATGGTTTAATGAAGTGCAACCCTAGAGATGCTTTGTGTCTAGATTTATGAAATGATTATGTGAACAAAATATTATGTATCTGAAAGTCACTAGCTTGCAGCCTCCTGGTAAAGGAGACGTCGTTTTGGGCAATAAATAATTCCATACATATACCTAAAAAAGAAAAAAAGCCTCCTTTTGATTTGCACTGATTTGTGCCTTTCATTACACTAGACGTTTGTTTGTAGGTCTCTGATTTAAATCCTCATGCAAGTGATTGTGGTAAGGGCAAGTGAATGCAAGTGGACGCTATAACCATTATGGGGCTGAGTAACAGACTGTAATACAATCAAGCCGGCATGGCTCACAGAGAGAAAAGGAAAAGCTGGTCTTTAAGGTTACATTTGTCTTTAGGATTCCTGATGTACTTGTTAACTATGGTGATATTGTCTACATAAGCCATGCCTGTGTGTACGAAGAAAATTTGATTATAAAATGTTTTTAAGATCTACCAAAGTCAGATGAACTGTTTAAAAATTTTTGATATAAATTTTGCAGTTTTAATAAACACTTAAAATTAATGTACCTTAAAAATAGGAGAATATCAGATCAATGACCTAAATATAAAAGCTAAAATGATCAAATTCTTACAAAAAAACATAGGAGTAATGCTTTAGGACTTAGTTTGTGACAATGGATTCTTAGATATGATACCAAAAGCACAAACAACAAAAGTCATAATAGATAAATTGGACTTCGTGAAAATTAAAAAAAAACATTGTGCATCAAAGGACTTTTTTCACAAAGAGACAATGTACAGAATGGGAGAAAATATTTGGGAGCCATATATTGGATAAAGGTTTAATATTCAGAATATATAAAGAACTCCTACAACTCAACAACAAAAAGACAAACAACTCAATTTAAAAATGGCAAAGTACTTGAATAGACATTTCTCCAAGGAAGATGTATCAATGGCCAATAAGCACACGAAAAGATGCTCAACATGATTAGTTACTAGGGAAATGCAAATCAGCACTACGGTGAGATACCACTTTACGCTCACTAGGATGGCTATGCTCAAAAAGCAGAAAGCAAGCGTTGGCCAGGATGTGGAGACATAGGAACCTCAGCCATTGCTGATGAGAATAAAAATGGTACAGCCCCTGGGAAAAACAGTTAGATGGTTCCTCAAAAAGTTAAACATAGAATTACCACTGACCCAGCAGTTCCGCTTCTAGGTATATACCCAAAAGAATTGAAAGCAGGACTGCAGACAGATACTTGTATACCGAAGTTCACTGTAGCTCTATTCACAATAGCCAAAATATGAAACCAACTTAAATGTCCATCAACAGATGATTGGATACACAAAATGTGGTGTATACATACAATGGAATATTACTCAGCCATAAGGGAAATGAAGTTTAGCTACATACAACATGGACGAACTTTGAAAACATTATGATGAGTGAAATGTCAGTCCCAAAAGGACAAATATTTTATGACCCCACTTACGTGTAATATCTAGAATAAGCAAATGTGTAGAGACCAAAGTTTATTAGTGGTTACCAGGGGTGGGAATGAGGGGAAAAGCGTGTTATTATGTAAGGGGCACTGAGTTTCTGTTAATAGTGATGGAAAAACTTGGAAACGGATGCTGGTGATGATTGTACAACATGATGAACATAACGAATGTCACTAATTGTACGTGTAAAAAATGTTGACATAGCAAATGTTCCAGGAGGACAGTAAATAAAGAGATAACTTGTTACAAAGTATAGATAGCTTCAAGAACCTTGATCAATTAGGTGAGAAATTGATCTAAACAGCTTACAATAGAGTCTAAAAATACACCTCTGCTATGTACAAAAAATAATAACATAGTCAAATTGGTAAACAGACATGTGGGAGATGTTTCTTTTTCTTGTCAAAGACTTGTGAATTAAAATAAAATGAAACTAGCCTACCAGGCTAAGAAGCTATGACAGGCCACAACCTTGTGTACCCTGAGACCGGAAGAACTAGATGATGTTGGCTATCACTACCAACTGTTCTGATCAGGGCCACGGTAGATGAAGCCGGATAGAAGGGGAGAAAAACATGGAACAGAACTCAAACCCTTAAAAAGTCCAGACTTACTGGACCATTTGAGATGGGAGGACTATCTGAGACGATGTCCCTGAGATACTCTTTAAACCTGGAATAAAAACTATCCTCTGAGGTTACCTTTTAGTGAAATAACGGATTAGCACACAAAATAAAGGATATTATCTGTGAGTGTGGGGCTCCTTGAAAAAAAAACATCTAAATGAGTTAAAAAACATCTAAATGAGCAAAGATGAGAAGACAAAGGGGGGCAGGGAAACTAGAGGACTGGAAACAGAACAACCAGAACGCCATTAAAGAGAACGTGGACACATCGTGAAGAATGTAACCAATGTCACTGAACAACTTGGCTGGAAATTATTATATGGGAACCTAATTTGCTGTGTAAACTTCTACCTAAAAATGCAATAAAATATTATTTAAAAAAATAATAAAATAAAAATGAGATACTAGTGTACTTCTGCTTGATTATGAAAATAATTGAAAAGTTAATATCCAATGCTGATGAAGCTGTGGTTCAATTAGTGAATTCAGATATTGCAGATAGCATTGTTATATGACACAGCACTTCTGAACTTCTGAAAAACGTTGTCAAGAGCCATAAAAATATTTAAATCTTTTATTTGGTTAATCCTTCTGTTAACATTTAATCCAAGCTAATATTTCCAGAAAGGGAAATATTTGTATTTTAAATAACTAAATGTGCATGTCTACCTCATTTATTTATAATAGTTTAAAAAAGAAAAAAAAGGAAACAAACTGAACATCCAACATTAGGGAATGGTTAACGAAGGAATGATGTGTTCGCTGAGATAATGTTCTTCATCCATTAAGAGTGATTATAAAGGCTTGGCTTCACACTATTTAATTAGTTATGAAATAAGTGAAAATCACAGATATTTACTGTGACTGCAAATTTATAAATTGTGTATGTACGCTTATGGAGAACTAGAAAGAAATACAAAATGAAGAGTGATTTATATAGGTGACACTGGTGGACAAATATTTTTCTTTACTTTTTAATCTTAATATTGTGATAATTTTATGCAGTAAATTGCAATTTTAAGTACTATTATTGAAATTATTTATGTTAATACTATTTGTGTAAAGCAATCACAGTTTAAATCTATCAGATTCTTAGCTTATGCTATTTACCTGGGATAAAACTGGTGCAATCCCACCATAAATGGCAAATTATTTACTGAAACAGAGTTCCAGAGAGTCAGAAGTTGGATAAATGAGATTTTATTCTATGTTTAAGGAGCCCTGGCAGTGCAACACTTAAGAGCTTGGCTGCTAACCAAAAGGTTGGTGGTTCAAATCTGAGTAGCTCTGTGCCAGAAAGACCTGGCAGTCTGCTTCCATAAAGATTACAGCCTAGAAAACCCGATGGGGAGGTTCTGCTCTGTCACATGGGGTTGCCAGGAGTGGAAAATCTATTCAAAAAAACAACAACAGCAACAATTTTATGTTGATGTCTTCCAAGTTTCTGAACTGAGAATTAGAATAGTGGACCCTCTTTCACAGCTGGTTCAGCCCTTTCCCCCACCATCTGCTGCAGAGACCTGTCTCTTTTATATAACAAAAAGGGTGGTTATCTGGCCTTTCTTTTAAATTTCTCAAATGACAGGGAATATGTGACCTCCCAAGGCCACCCAATTTTATGTTTGTCCAGCACTAATTAATTTACAGATCTTTCTAATATTGAGCCCAAATTCTCCTCCCTGTAAGGTTTCCTCAGTGGACCTCTTTCTGGCATCTAGAGTGACAATAAAATCTAACCTTCTTGCAAATGATGTTTTTCAAATATCTGAAGGTAAGTATTTACCAATTAAGACTCCCCCACAGGAATATCCTGCTACCCTAGTTTCTTTCACTATCCTCAGATGCTGTGTTTTTCAAGCCCTCTATTTTTGCCTACCATGATCCTGTCTGTCTAATAAATATCCCTCTTAAGGTAAAACCCCAAAAAAATCCATTGCCATCCAGTAGATTCCAACTTGTAGCGACCCTGTAGGACAGAGTAGAACTGCCCCATAGGGTTTCCAAGGAGCAGCTGGTGGATTTGAACTGCCAACCTTTTGGTTAGCAGCCGTATCTCTTAACCACTGTGCCACCAGGGTTTCCTCTTAAGAATAAGTACCCCCCTTGTCCGCGGGTTCACTTTCCTCGGTTACCCCCAGTAACCGCCATCTGAAAATGTCAAATGAGTAGTGTGATGAAATCTCACACCGTCCCTCCGGGGAACCACATTCACATAACTTTTATTACAGTATGTGTACTGTTATAAGTGTTCTATTTTATTATTATTGTTGTTAATCTCTTACTGTACCTAGTTTATAAATTAAACTTTATCATGGGTATGTATGTGTAGGACAAAACATAGTATATGTAGAGTTTGGTACTATCTGCGGTTTCAGGCATCCACGGGGGCCTTGGGACGTATCCCCTGTGGATAAGGGGGAACTGCAGTACTGACAAAAATTCCTAGGTGGAATATTTTGATCTCGGAAGTGCCAAACAGGCTTATTTCTTTTGCGGAGATTGAAGTTGATGGCAAGAGAGGGAACGAGCAGTGCGTATAATCCTTTTTTCCCGAGAGATGAAAAGCAGAGGAGTGTCACGCGTGAACTGGAAACATGGAGACATGGATCCCTGACTCCTTGCTGCAGGCAAAAACGAAGTCTGTGTGCTTGTAGACAGAAAGTCACTTTTCTTCACCATTTTAAATATAAATTTAGGTTGTATTTAAGGACAATTTAAAATGTTTGGTGAGTTATTTTGATGTTAAATGAATACTAATAACTGTGATTACTTAGTAATGGAAAGTATGTACCTGTTGGGTGTTGCATAACTTCTCACAACATAGAATTGGATCGAGCATCACCGCCCTCATCCCCTGTCCTGTGTTAGTTTTAGCCTGGCGCTTGCTTCTTATCACAGAAACTGCCAAAATCAAGCTTTGCAAACGTGACATAATCGAAAGAAATGTAGCATGATCTAATGTTGAAACTGTGAACCAACTCAAGCTAGTAGTTCACGAGGTATCTCACAGATAAGGAGTATCACTGTTTCCCTCAAAAATTTTGGGGACTGTGGCTCTAGGTCAGTGCTTCTCAGATTTTAAGGTGCATGTGAATCTCCTGGGGATCTTGTTTGGACCTCACTACTTAATAAGTGGAGTTTCTTTTGTCCCAAGAGTACTGTGAAAAAAATTACTGAGCTACCTGGGGCACCATGAACTAAGACCATTTGGAAACCTCGGGTCTAAAGTATTGTTTCAAAAAGAGCAACATAAGAATATATTGTAGTTTCAAAGAACTTTGGGAAATGCTGCATGGGGTATCCTTCTTTGAAGGAGACAGGTTATAGGCAAGTGGTCTGGAGTTCTTGGCAGTCCCATTAGGGGCCAGGAGTACAAAGAGAAAGTAGGAGAGATGGCCAGACATGTGTCCCAATGAGAATTAGGGAGTCCTTTATTAGAGTCCGCGGGAGAAAGATGTGGCAGTCTGCTTCCGGAAAGATTACAGCCTTGGAAACCCTATGGGGGCAGTTCTACTCTATCTTATAGGGTCGGTATGAGCCAGAATTGACTCGATAGCAACAGGTTTTAGTAGAGTAAGCATCAGGGTACCTGTTGATTTGTCTCAAGCTAAGAGGAAAAACAATTCCAGAGATCAGGCTTCTGATATAATGTCACTGGCTGGACTGGCTCAGGGTTGGAAGTGGGCTGAGCCTATGAATCAAAGCTCTTTAACAACTATAGTTTAGGAAGCGGGCATAGATGCTTCAAATAAGAAGAAGAAGAATGGCAACAACAGTAGTAGCAATTATAATAATAATAATAATTATACGAAAGTTTATTATATTCCAGTCACTATTTTAAGTGATGTGTGTGTATTAACTTATTTATATCCTCAGATTCACTTGCTCACTCTATAAACATTTTTTGAATCAAAAAACCAAACCAAACCCATTGCCGTTGAGTAGATTCCAACTCATAGTGACCCTATAGGACAGAGTAGAACTGCCGCATAGGGTTTCCAAGGAGCGACTGGTGGATTCAAACTGCTGACCTTTTGGTGAGCAGCTGAGCTCTTAACCACTGCACCACCAGGGCTCTACTATGTGCAAAGTACTATGAAAAAAATAGATAAAAGCCCCTGTCCTTTTAAAGTTTACTTTCAGTGAAGGGAAGGAGAGAATAATCCATTAAAATATATATAATAAAATAAATTACACATAGTAAATTAGAAAGTGAGAACTCCTGTGGAAAAGGAAAAACGTTGAGGGTAAGAGAGCTCAGGAGTGCTGGGGTTGTAGAGTTCAATTTGTCTTTATTAAATAGAGTAGCCAGGCTAGGTCTCACTGAGGAAGCGAGATTTAAGAAAATACTTGAAGAAGATGAGTTAGCAGGCAGATATCTAGGAGAGGAGGGGTGCTGGTTGTAGGAACAGCTACAGTGGAGGCCCAGATGGAGGAGTGTGCTTTTTGCACCCATGAGCTAAAGCTGGCAGGGTGAATGAGGGGGAGTGTAGGAGCTAAAATCAGTGTGCAACAGCACGAGGAAGCACGTAGTAGGACATCATATGCCATTGTAAGGACTTGAGCTTCTACTCTGAATTAAATGTAAAGTCATTGCACAATTTTGGTCAGAAGAGTGACTTGTTCTCACCATATTTGAAATGGATCACTCTGGCAGACACTTTGAGAATAGACTTGTGGCATAGAAAGACTAGGAAGCTTTTGAGATAATGGTGGCAGAGACAAGGGTGAAAGCCATGGAGGTTAGGAAAACTGGTCAAATTCTTACAGTGACCAAAAAAAAAAAGTAGCTGCTGAGGCTGCTTATGTACAACCAAACACCGCATGGGATTGGGTTCTTTGGTTTTGAGGTTTAAGGTCATGGTTTCATGGGACATCCCAGTTAATTGGCCTAATAATGTGTTTAGTGCTTCTGATCTTCCTCCTAGTTCATTGCGTAGTGCCTGGAATCTTACAAGCTTTCAAGCAGCCACCCAAGGCATAACAGTTGGCTTCTATTTACCTGGAGCAACAGAGAAAGGAGAGTCAGCAATAGGAGGAGGATATGGAATGTGTGGCTAATGGCCTCCATGAACAACTGCCTCATAAGACCAGAAGAACTGGATGGTGCCCGACTACTGTTACTGAACATTTTGATCAAAGATTCTGTAGGAGAATCCTGATGAAAATGGGAAAAATGCAGAACAGGATTTCAAATTCTCATGACTCCAGACTTTCTGGAACCATGGAGGGTGGATGAACCCCTGAAACTGTTGCCCCGAGATTATCTTAAAACCTTAAACCAAAAATATCCCCTGAAATCTTCTTAAAACCAAATAATAGTTTAGCTTAACTAGTAAAAGAAATGTCTGCTTTGAGCATTATGCTCTTTTAAGAACTATTTATATGGGCTCAAACTGACAACAGCAACTTGAAAGATTAGGGGCAGCGAGTTTATGTTAATGAGGGAGGAACACCTTGAATGTTTGCACAATTCAAAGAATGTAATCAATGTCACTAAACTACATGTAGAAACTGTTGAATTGGTATGTGTTTTGCTGTGTATATTCTCAACAACAATAAATAAATAACATTTAGAGAAAAAAAGCAGTCAAATTCTAAATTTAAGTGGAAGGCTCAAGTAAATTGTTATTTTTCCAGGATTACCAAGTGGAGGAACTGGGATTCGAACACAGACAGTCCAGACTCAGTGATAACTCTTACACACAGTATAACCCAACCAATAAAAAGAGATTGTGAGAAGACAGGCATAAACTCAATAAAAGGCAGCACTTTCTAATAATTATGCTGGTAAGGCAGTGATTTTCTATGATTGGAGGGGTGTGAGTCAAAATTGGAAAGCCATATGTCTGTGATGAGTAAGGGAGATTCATGCATGAGGGGGTTTAAGAAAGTTAATTTTAGGTCCCCTCTGACGCTCCATTTCTATGATTTCAAATACAGAATGATGCATTGTATACTGTTTGCCAGTAGAACTTGACAACTCTAATAATTATTACTATTTTGAAAACCGTTTTCTTGTCTTCATCTCACGTACCGGGTGTAAACAAATGCTAAATTTGGCCTGTGTTCTCAAAGAAAGGATGAAAACTTGATGTATCTGACAAATCTCTTTGTGACTCAGAAGGAACCCGTGGAATTATCCTTTTCAATGAAAATTTAAAACATTTACATGTTTGCAGTGTGACCAATGCTACTAGACAGAATTTTGGGATATAAACTCTTAAAATAACAGCTGATAGTCACAGTTTAGGATTATCCAGAATCATCTCACAAAGCCTTTCAGTATTCCTGTAGGGGTCTTGCATGATTGTTCATACCTTCTAGTTGCTGTCTTCTGAATGTGTGTGCTCCTGGCATTCCGCTAGAGTATTATGTTAGTGTTTCTGTTTGTGACTTGTACATGACCCTCTTCCTGCTATTGCTGTGGGTTGGATGTGATGGTGGGTGGCCCCAAGGTATGACTTCTTCTGAATATTTTTTTAATGTTCTTTACCTTAATGGCAAAGTGTCTGAACAAACACCAGCTGGGTGTGATACTTCCTGTGGCTAGTAATATAGAGCAAGTCGTAGAATCTACAATACTTCTAGGGCAACCAGTGGGGGCAGGAACTAAGGCCGTCTGGGGAAACTTTTTGGGATATTTCCAGTTATATTAAGAAAAGATCAGAAGGACTAGATGGATGCATGCAGTTTGGTGGAATGAGAAGAGGAGGAAGCAAAATGAGGTTGAAGTAGAGCCTGACAATTGAAAAGAAACTGCCAGGACTTCTAATTTGGAAGGAAGGCTCCCAACCTCTCTCTGAGGGTGAGAAGTTGTAGGTTAGTACGCCTCACCTGGATCGGAGGGCACCTGGAGTTGTGTTGGTTAGTCTTTTTAAAGAAGGAAATTAAACTCAAAAAGAAGGAGGAAAAATACACTGCCATATAGAAGGGAATCTAGGATCATGTCCCATTGGACTTGATTCTGTTCTTTAAAAAACCAGAAGTAAACCTGATTCTTTATAGTAGTGTGTGTGTGTGTGTGTGTGTGTGTGTGTGTGTGCACTTTCGTCATGCAAGTGTTCTTAGACCTAACACAGAGAGCCATTAACTCCTTGAGGCAATTTACCGGCCTGCCGTAGAGCAGAAGTCCAGACCTCAATGGTGACTTCTTGTTATTTGGGACTGCATATCAAAGGAAACCCAAATCCACTGCTGGTCAAGTCGATTCCGACTCATAGTGACCCTATAGGACAGAGTAGAACTGCCCCATAGGGTTTCTGAGGCTGTCCATCTTTACGGAAACAGACCGCCGTGTCTTTCTCCCTGAGAGCAGCTGCTGGGTTCGAACTGCCAACCTTTTGGTTAGCAGCAGAGTGCTTTAACCACTGCACCATCAGGGCTCCTTACCAAAGGAAAAGAATGTCAAATAAGTTGCCTAAATTTAGTAAAGAAACCTCTTCTCCCTGGTGATTTTGCTTTGTATTTCTTTTGGAATACCATAGACATATTAGATAGCACTAAGAACTTCAGGCCTGACACTTTACTTTTAGAAAAGCTGTGGCTTTTCTTTCGGGTTTTGTTTGATACCAGCAACTGATGTCTGAACCATGAAATCAGCCCCTGTCCGTCTTACCCCTTGAGATAAAAAATAGTCCTTCCACTTGGACTCTCGGTTTAATTCTTGGTGCGATTTTAATGAGTTCTTTTCTTTTTTGTTTTCTTCGTACGTAGCAGACAACCTACGTTCTCTCTCAGAATTTTAGGTCAAATTTTATAATTCCCAAAAATTAATTGTGGAAACATTTTGCTTTATAACTGTGTACATGTAGAGATATAGCACCCCCTAGTGTATTAAGAGCCCCCAAAGATGTGATCTCATAAGCTAATGACAACAAACAAGAATGTGTCCGAATGGACATGTCATTTGTAACTGTTGCCAGTGGTATCACGACATCACTTGTTTATGTCAGGGCAAGCATTTTTAAAAGTTATTAAAAATCATAAACTAGAAAGATGGAAGTCATGTTTCAAATACTGAAACTAAAGTGAGAAGACTCATCACTGATATTTGAACTGTTGGTGATATTTTAAGGCTGTGAAGTAGAACACTCGTCTGTGGTCATATTGCTAAATTTCTAAATTCCCTTCTCTTTTGGAAAATTTCAGCAGCATACTTAATTGTTTATGGAAAGCTATAAAACTGAACGTGCTTAGGATTTCTCTTCTTTCGGTGACTGTGATCCTCTGTTGCCCAACGAAACTGTAAACTGAAAATTATAGCTTCATTTCAGAGAGTGAGAGGACTTATTCCAACAGATGGCATCCAAACACCGGTCTAAACTGTATGAGCGCTGGTTGTTAATTGCATCTGTAAAACAATCCTTTTAACCAGAGTAATGCATTTTGTCATACAGATTATAGCTCTACGCTTTTTGGTTTTTCAATGTGTGTTAACATTTTCTGCTCCACTGTAAGATTTAGTGCTTGCACAAACATCAGATTAAACAACAGAACAACAGTGACTCAGTTGTTTATAAGAAACACGCACAAGGGAGATAGGGAACCATGAACCACATTTTTTTAAGGGCAGCTATTGGAAAGAATGTTTGGGTTCTTCTTAGGTTACATGATAGTTAATGGGAAGAATGGGCTGGTCTCCTGTTCATCAAATTAAAACAGTGGAAGCTGTGAAAAGTTCTTAGGGTAAACATATACTGTATTTATAAATATATCCCACTGTAAATAAAAATATATAAACTACACGGATATTTTGAATGAAAAGGAAGTACAGGAGGCACATATTAAGAAAGGACTGTACTCTGAAACGTTTTGTAATTAAGGTTCACGTCTTCCTTTCTGGAATGGTTGCGTTAAATCCTACATTGAAGCAGAGGATTGGGTTTGATGACACTGTGAAGACCTTTCAGTAGGATTTCTTCATGCTGTTGATGGCACTGGGAAGGTGGAATGAGAGCACCAGATTCTTCTGTCGGTGTTTCATCTCAGATGGTTTGGAATGGGGAGCCTGGAATTTAGAGATGGGGAGAGAATGATGGGTGTTCATGTGGTCACAAGGTAGCTTCCGGTTTGTGGGCTATTTCCTCAGATTCTATTCTTTTTTTTTTTTTTTTTTGATTATGCTTCCTTTTTTATTTTTTATTTTTGTTTATTGTTGTAGCTTAAGTGAAAGTTTACATTTCAAGTTAGTCTCTTATACAAAAATTTATACATACATTGTTATGTGACCCTAATTGCTTTCCCTATACTTTGACAGCACACTCCTCCTTTCCACCCCTGATTCCCCATGTCCATTCAACCAGCTCCTGACCCTCTCTGCCTTCCCATCTCACCTCTGGACAGAAGCTGCCTGTTTAGTCTCATTTATCACTTGAGCTAAGAGGCACACTCCTCACTGCTATCACTTTATGTCCCACAGTCCAGTCCAATCTTTGTCAGAAGAGTTGGCCTCAGAATTTGTTTTAGTTCTGGGCTGATAGAGAATCCAGGGGCCATGCTTTCTGGGGATCCTCCAGTCTCAGTCAGACCATTAAGTCTGGTCTTTTTACTAGAATTTGAGTTCTGCACCCCACCTTTCTTCTGCTCTATTAGGGACTCTCTGTTGTGTTCCCTGTCAGGGCAGTCACTAGTGGTAGCTGGGCACCATCTAGTTCTTCTAGTCTCAGGCTGATGAAATCTCTGGTTAATGTGGCCCTTTCTGTCTCTAGATTTTCTTCTTTACATAGTTCATACTAAATATGAAAAAAAATTAGTGGCTGCCAAAGTCCTATTTCCATTCCTCTGTTCCACTGACGGAGAAAGGACCATCAGAGAACAAACTTGCTTGCTGAACTGGAAATATGCATTTTGTGAGTCAACTTCTGATGAAGCAATTTCTAAGTTCTCTGATATCTTCACCTGATACATAAGTACACTAAGACATTACTTCACTCAGAAAGAGTCACTTCTGAGGCATTATCAACAACCTGGACACTTCTATTCACTAATGTGCTGTGTAAGCCAAACCCATTGCTATTGAGTCGATTTTGACTCATAGCATCCCTATAGGACTGAGTAGAGCTGCCCCATAGGGTTTCCAAGGAGTGACTGGTGGATTCGAACTGCCAACCTGTTGGTTAGCAGCCAAAGTCTTAACCAAATGGTGCTGTATAACGAACCATTATTCTACCATCAACTGAGGATGTACAAGTAACTACAAAGGATGTCTAGGCAGTAAAAAGACAGATCTTTAAGAGTCTGCAGTAAACCGTCTCCAGAGCCCACTTTTTTGCCCCCTTAGTTTGAAAAGAATTCCAAAAGACTGGGTTTTCTGATTTTCAAGGCTACAACAGATTAGGAGGGTATGTGACTCATGGCACACACATAACATGAGGCCTCACTCTGAAGAAAGAATTGGAAAAACTATATTGATAAATCTGAGAAATACTTATTAATTACAAAGGAAAAAACAGTAACCTGGACAGTCCCAGCAGACACCACCTTAACAAAAATGACCAAGGTTAACATCACCAGGAGTAAGGCATATCGATATCATGAGACCCTGATATGATGTGCCAAGAAAGGGCACAACATTAACTTGCCAAAAATGTAGAACCTCGATATAATCACAGCAAAAGTCACACAGATTGAAAGACATTCTACAAAATAACTGATCAGTAGTCATCAAAAGTGTCAGGATAGTGACAGACAAGGGCAAGCTAAGGGTCTGTTAGCAATTAGAGATTAGACTAAGGAGATCCAAGGGCATAGTGGTTAAGGGCTCCACTGCTACCCTGAAAGTTGGTGGTTTGAACCCGCGCAGTGGCTCCGAGGAGAAAGACCTGGCGATCTGTTCCTGTAAAGATTCTACTGTCACTTGGGATTGCTATGAGTCAGAAGCAACTTGATGGCGTATAACAACAACAAGGAGATAAAACACTTGAATTCCAAGTGGGATTCTGGGTTGAATCCTGGAACAGAGAAAGGACATGAGTGAGAAGACTGGTGAAGTTGGAACAAGGTCTGCAGTTTGGTTAATAGTATTGTAGGAACGTTCATTTCTTGATTTTGATAATGGTACTGTGATTGTATAAGAAAATAACATTTTGTGGTCTCTTTGTACTACTCTGCAACTTTTAAGTAAACCTAAAACTATTTCAGGATGCATCTTTTCAAAAAAATCTGACAAAACTCAAAGAATAGATTAGTCTGGGGCCATTTGATTTAGGGGCAAAAAGCCCAGTTGCATACCTGAGTTATCTAAAATAACTTTTGATACTCAATATGATGAACCCAAGGGAGAGTTATTTTCAATATAATTTATTTAATAAATCAGAAAGCAAGTAATACAATTTAGAAACATTTATATAAAGGTTAATACAAAAAAATTGATAACATAAATGAGTACATTTTAATTATTGTGAAATCTATTTTTGGACAGTTTTATTCATGAATGACGCTGTATAATGAACTGTTATTCTACCACAGGAACTTTTCCTGCTTGTGGGAAAACACTGGAATCCTCGCTCAATCCTCTACCCAAAGACAGATAATACAAATACAAATGTTGTGTAGATATCTGACATTATCCAGGTCTTAATTTGATCCTGTAATTTAGCAAAATTTGAAAACTGAGCAATAGGTTGAAGGAATTCCACCACCCTTTGATACTAATAAGGAGCCGTGGTGGTGCAACGCTTGAGCACTCACTGAAAGGTTGGGGATTCAAACCCACCATCTGCTCTGTGGGAGAAAAGACTTGGCGATCTGCTGCCTTAAAGGTTACAGACTAGGAGGCCCTGTGGGGCAGTTCTACTCTGTCCTCTGTAGGGTCGCTATGAGTTAGAATGAACTCCAAGGCACACAACAACAATAAAAACTATGGGACATAAGGTGTGCCTCAGAGATGGGGAAGGCTTAATATGCCCAAGGGAAGCCATGTGTAGGCATATTGTGGAGCCGAGAGGAGCCAAAGCTGGCCACAGGGGAGGGCTATGTGGGGAAGTTAGGAGAACTAAAATTGGTTACATGAGGCAAATGGAGATTATGGAGATTCTTGAAATCCACACACCCAGGAGCAACAAGCTTCTATTAAGGCAAAGCACTGAGTGTGGATGCACAGGACGGGCTTGTAATCCTGACTACCAATTACTACCATTAGGCAAGTTAGATTCTGCAGTCTCAATTTTCATCATCGGTACAACTGGGATAAATAACCCCTACAGCTCAGGGAGGAGAGCATGTGTGAAATTTCCCAGTGGGTGTTCAGCCTGGTCTGGTTGGATCTGCAGCAGGGAACTATCTAAGATTACTGAGCAGGGAAGCAGCACGATGAAAGTGATATATTAAAGAAGATTAGTTGGCCGCCGTATGCAGGTTGGATTAGAACCAGGAGAGCCAACTAGAAAACCGTCCCAGTGATCCTGACTCAGACGGTGAACGTAGGGACAAAGGAGATGGAGGTGAAAATCGACTGGATATTTAGTTTGATAAGGTATCAGGGAGGAGATGAATCAAAAATGGTTCTGAGGTTTTAAACAGCTAGTGATGGGAGAATGGCAGAAACACTGAGAAAGAACAGAACAAAGGAGGGTGAGCTGATCTGGAAGAAAAGGAGGTTGGGTTTGGACGTGGTAAATGGCATGAGAGGCACACAGTCAAGGAGAAATCCACTCCAATCTGTTGGAAATTTTCAACTAGAGTGAAGGAGAAGTTTGCACTGGCGCTGGCTGGCAAGGCTGGAGTCACCAGCCTGGTGATGGGAGTAGGTAGTAGCCATTTCTGTGGGTGGTCCAGGAGAAAGAAACAGAGGTCTTCTGGAGAATCTCCACGTAAGTGTCGCTTCCTCTGGAGCCCTGATCTCTGAGCGCTGGAAACAAGTGTTAAGGACAGGACTCCCCCGTGGACAGATTTAGGTAATATGGGACATTTTAAGGAAGTACCTCAGCCAGGGTGAGCAGTACAAGAGCTGGACAGTAGGTTATAAGGTCTTATAGGAGCAGTTTGGGGCCCTGGGGCACTGGGGGAGGAAGGGGATTATTTCGGAAAGGAGAAAGTTCATCTCAGGCTTGATTCATCTGTGTCCCAATTTCTCACATTTGGTTACAGCTACAGAGCCCTCAGTGAAATAGAGGCTGAGCACTTACATTTGATTAAGCAAGGTGACTTCTAGTAATGCAGGCGGTTAGCCTGTGGAATGTGGGAGAAGGAGAAGGAGGAAACAACACCAGATTTTGAAAGCTGTTTTTGTGATTTTTTTAAATATAATAATGCCCTGTGCTTTTGTACCGCTTTTCAACTTAGAATGCTCCTTAGTCTTCATTATGTTTTTTGAGCCTTGCCCTGCCCTGTGGGCAGGTAAAGCTGGGCTCACACCTGGCTCTTCTTCATCCAAGTCTGGAGCTCCTGGGTTCCTTCGGCAGCGCCCTTCTACCTTTCTTGCAGATACGGAGATTTTCCAGTGTGTTCAGGGTTCTTAGCTGTCATTCAGTTAGTACATGGCGATGTGGTTTGACATCAGCTGTTTGAATGTAAGGCTTATTTTATTTACCTTTGCAGTTGTTCCACCATGAGACACAGTGTACTGTGTGAGGCTATTCTTATGTGCCGTCAAGTCGATTCCAACTCATTGCAACCCTCTAAGACAGAGAAGAGCTGCCCCATAGGGTTTCCTAGGCTGTAATCTTTACCGGAGCAGATCACCAGGTCTTTTCTCTTGTGCAGCAGCTGGTGGGTTTGAACTGCTGACCTTTCAGTTAGCAGCTGAGCATTTAACCACTGCGCCAGCTGGAATTGTTGCACAAAAGACTACAAATACAGCTAAAGAGAAAGCAAGAAAGGAAGCAATATACATAATTTTTTTGAATAAAATTTGAAATTTTTAGGGCAGAATTCTCTATCTATTAATACTATTATTTGCTTCAAAATTGCCTTGGCTTCCCTGGACCTGAGCAAATTACCAGTGTTGAAAATTAGGGATGCAGTTTCACAGTGGTATCATTGTGAATAAACTTTTTTATTGCTATTTATAAAATAAAACAGCGGGAAGGCCTGCAAGAAAACAAGTTTCTAAATACTTAGATGTAAACTTGAATATTTGGGATCCATTTATTGTTTTGCTTGATCTCAAGGCTGTATATACCAATGACATTAGCATCAGATTTGTCGTCACTATGACTGCTATCGCTGCAACACTAACAAATATTGGATCCCCTCTGCGGGACCCCTGTTTTGTATTCTCAGATTTGAACCTACATTTCATAGGGGTTTGGAATGGAATTAAATATGAACTTAGTTATTGCTAACTTAAAAAAAAAAAAAAAGTCAGGACAAGACTATATGTTTACTGCCTTCCATCATAAGCTTTGCCGTTTGGCATTCTTTAAGAATATAAGTGGTCGAAGTCTTTTAAAAAACGATCAGACAATTGTCTAAGTAGAAGTGGAGAAGAAAACACTGTTTACTTGCAGTCTAGATAAACAGTGCTTCACAAGAAAGCAGAACTTATTCTGAATGATCTGTTGTGTCAGTACCTATCAAATTAAAAAAATAAAATAAAAACAGTTATGTGTGAATGTAAGTACAGACTATCCATCATTGACCATTTTCTGGTAGTAGAATCTGCAAATTGCTTCCCTCACTGATTGGTCCTTCTAGGATGTAAGCCTCCTGGTAGCAACCACCACCAGCATGCGTATTCGATTACTTCACTGGCACTCTAGGATGCTGACAGCTCTTCCAACACAGATACAAAGACCGATGGTTTGTGATAGTGCGTTGGTTGGATTGGCTTTTGAGCCCAATATTATTTATTTACTTAAGTATTGAAGCACATGTGACCTGTCACCCTGAAACCTAGAGTTGGGCAATAAATGGCAGAATCGACCTCTCTGCAAAGGACATACGCTTGTATAGGATGGGAGCTGGCAGCTCTGGAGGAGCAGTTCTGAATTGTCATTCTCAGCCCTTTTCAAAGGCAGGGGTATTTTACAGTCTTGCACTTTCTGCCACAGATTACATTAGGTTTGCATAGTCTAAACGCCTTCTAACTGGGACTGACTGCAGTCTTGGGACAAAATGCTATAATTCATTCTACATAGAGAGTCTAAAGCAAATTCCCAATTCAGCATGAGCACTGAATTCATCAGTCTCAGTTCTAAATCAGCATCTCTTCATGCTTTCTAGTGTCATGCAATATTCTTGAAATAACAGGTATCCCCCAACTTTTCAAAAGTTTTGTTATTCGCATATTTGCTTGTATGTTGGTTTAGAATTCAGAGCGTAATTTTTTTCCCCTATAGAAGCACGGCTGTATATAAGCTGATAAAAGCCAGTGCCTATTAGGGCTAATATTGTCAAACTATTGCAAGGCTTAAACTTTATTCTTCACTAATAGACGAAGCCGGAGCAGAATAAAATGGAACTGGAGTCAGTTTCATGTTTCTCTTGCTTACTGGTGTCCAAGGAAAAGCAGGTTTAATTGGAAAAAGATGAGGCAGAAAATGGTGACTTCTGGGCACTTGAGGGACCTCAAAAAGGTGTCAAGCTTAATGATGGGGATGGTTTTCCTTTCCTCAGTACAAGTGCATTGCTACCATGCTCTAAGGCTTGTTGATAATAATTAGTATTGTTCTTTGGGCTCATAATGGTTCACAAGAGGAGGGCTTGAGAGAGTAAGGGAAAAAAATGTTTCTGAAGAAATGAGCAAGGATTAAATGTGATGGAAAGAGAAAAGAGGATTAAAGAGATATATGTACATATGTAAAAAAAATTATCAGATGGAATTTACTATTGCCTTCACGTTGAAATACACAGAAAGATTATCAAGCCCATCACCTCCTGGCCTTCGGGGAAAGAAAGGAGGGAGTGAGGTGGAGGTTTGTGACCTGAGAGCTCCCCATTACCAATCTCTGGGGGATAGTAGAGCTTGATGACTGTCTGGAATGGGCAGGGAGGAGGAGGCAGCAAGGAAGAGGGGCAGGAACCAACTGACCAGCTATATAAACAAGGCATTTGTGGCTGGAGGGTGATTTAAGACAATAGGCAATAATATTAGACTGTTAGAAAAATGTTTTATTTATCGGCATCATAACCATTGCTATTTTGTGTTTCGTGCTTACTGCCTTCCAGGCACCTTGTTAATGCCTTTACAAGCATTGCCTCGCTTAACCCTCTTAACCCTGAAAGAAAGGTATAATCATCCCCACTTCCATGTAAGAAGACTGAAGTTGCATAAAAGTTAACTATCTTGTCTAAGACAGCAGAGCTAGGAGCTGGCGGGGCTGAAACTTGAGCCCTGAGCTAGCTGTACCGGGCAGGTGCTCTGGTCTGGAAAAGACACAAGGCTTCCTCTCTAGTTCATATGGAGGTATCATTCCATTAAAATATGAGAAAAAATGTGCTCGGCACACAGTAAAGTTCACTAAACGTTGTGGTTATCATCTTCCCAAGTAAAATACTGGTTGCCAAATACCAGCAGGGCCAAACTTGGCTCTTGGTATTCCTTCTTGGTTTTCGTCTTTGTGCATTTTGGTAGTCTCTCTCTGCCCTCCAGGCGTCTCATAGTTATCTATTTCTGTCTGCCTGATTTCTATCTACAGCTTTCTCTTTCCTGAGGAGCACTGATGGTACAGTGGTTAACCGCTCGGCTGCTAACCAAAAGGTTGGCGGTTCTAACCCACCAGCCGCTGTGCGGGAGAAAGATGTGGCAGTCTGCTCCCATAAAGATTACAGCTTTGGAAACCCTGTGGGGCAGTTCTACTCTGTCCCATAGAGTCGCTATGAGTCGGAACCGACTAGACGGCGGTGGGTTTGGTTTTTTGGTTTAATTTCTCTTTCATGTGCTGCCAGATACAAGCTCTGTGAGAACCAGGACTGTTCCCGGCACATTGTAGGCACTCATTAAATATTTGTCAAGTCAGATGATTGAATTGAACAACTAAATTACTGTCTTGGACAGTAGAGAGAAGAAATAATTCACTTTCCATGAACAATCACCTGTATTCTAATATATCACAATATAAAATTTTGAAGTAAAACAACAGAAACATAGAGGATTTTTGTTTTTGTCCAGAGACTGTGGGTAACATATCACATTACATGCAATTAGACTTTCCAACATAAATACGTGGTGTATTTTCAATGTTTACACTTAACTAGTAACATGAAGAATTAAGCATTGCTCTTCACTAGTTTTACAAGGTCCCTCATTTGGATTCTGTTTCACACACAGCACTGTGCCTCTCTTACTACATTTTTAAAAATTACGTTTAGAAACAAGAGTGAATATTAGGGTAAAGCAAGTCCATAGTCATGTTTCTGAGGCTTCTGTTCTGTGTTCTTTGCTCTGGTTCTGTGTCCATTCATGGGTGTAGAAAACAAGAACATTTTATTCTTGTTCTGATATGTCCCATTAATACATGTTTATGGAATAAAATTGCCATGGTTATTAAAAGAGTCTGTGACATTCTCTAAAGAGTGAGGGGATTGCCTGCACAGCCTGGCTGAATTCCAATTTGGGTAATTACATTCTGCTGTCTGGTTACCTTAGAGATATTCTCTTTCACTCTGTGGTCCTCGAGATGGTTGAGCTCAGATGACGTATTCCTGTTGACCATCCCTAGTTTTAAATAATGGTAGCCGAAGTGTTCTTGTCTTTGGAAATGTACTTATTCTTAGACTTAAAATTCTGTACACATTTTGGGGTGTGTGAGGGTGGTGGTTTGAACCTACCAGCTGCTCTGTGGGAGACAGATGTAGCATTCTGCTTGGGTAAAGATGACAGCCTTAGAAACCCTATGGGGCAGTTCTACTCTGTCCTATAGGTCTCTCTGAGACAGAATTGACTCGATGGCAATGATTTTGGCTTTTTGGTTTTAGGACCCCTGGATGGTACAAACATTTAAAAACTGGACTTACTAGCCGAAAGATTGGCAATTCGAACCCACCCAGAGGACCTTGGAAGACAGGTCTGGCGATCTACTTCTGAAAGGTCACAGCTGTGACAGCTCTAAGGAGCAGTTCCATTCTGCACACATGGGGTCTCCATGAGTCAGAATTGGCTAGACAGCAACTAACAACAACAACATGACTCAGTTTAGGTCTCGCCAAGACGGAGAAACCTGAAGGCAGGGACAGGTGTCCTTGGTTTCCTGTCTCTTTCTTAGCGTTTATCCTTATTTATAGAAACGTGTATTTTCCATTAATCTTGGTGGATCTGAACTAAGATTCTACATAGCAGAACCACTTACTGAAGAGCCGTTTATCTCCTAAAAACCTGTTGCCATCGAGTTGCTTCCAACTCATAGCGACCCTATAGGACAGAGTAGAACTGCCCCATAGGGTTTCCAAGGAGCACCTGGTAGATTGGAACTGCCGACCTTTTGGTTAGCTGCCGAGCTCTTAGGCACTGTGCCACCAGGGTTCCGTTTATCCCCTATTGATGAGTAATTCTTCACAGGACTCTGGTCTGCAAGGAGGAAGCACAAAGGTCAGTGAGAAACAAGGTGGAGCCAGAGCAAGGAAGACCATGTTTACCTACTTCTCCTTTCCCTTGTTCTCTGTGTTAAATGCAGTCCAAGTATTTACTGTGTGAAAGGAAGGGAGGAAGGGGGGGAGGGAGGGAGGGAGGCAGCGAGGGAGAAGGAAAGAAAGGTTGGATGTGTTTCAAAGTAAATAAGAAAAGGGCTTAATTGTCTTTTTGGTCATCTCTTAGAAACCGCTCTAAAGAAATTTATCTGAAAGCCCGCAAATGCGAGCTTCTCTTTTGGAATTGCTATTTTCTCTGTTTTGTTTTTTGGAAGATTTTAAAATTGAATCTTTATGCCCTACCGTTACTTTGTGTGTGTGTGTGTGTGTGTGTGTGTGTGTGTGTGTGTGTGTGTGTGTGTGTGTGTGTGTGTGTGTGTGTGTGTGTGTGTGTGTGTGTGTGTGTGTGTGTGTGTGTGTGTGTGTGTGTGTGTGTGTGTGTGTGTGTGTGTGTGTGTGTGTGTGTGTGTGTGTGTGTGTGTGTGTGTGTGTGTGTGTGTGTGCGCGCATGCGCGTGTGTGAATTAGGTGGAAGTTTACAGAGCAAATTAGATTGCTGTTGGATAGTTTGTACATAAGTGCTTCGTGGCCTTGATTTCGTTCCTCAAAACGTGTCGGCACTCTCCCCATCCCCACCCTGGGTTCCCTGTTTGTTTTCGTCTTGATTTTCTACTCTTTCCTGCCTTCTCATCTTTGCTTTTGGGCAAACGTTGCCCTTTGGATCTCATGTACTTGTATGCCCTACCTTTGTACGCCAGCAGGAAATGAATCATCTTGGTGAATACTTATATTATTTAGAGTCAGAAGTTCATGGGTTTTGCTTCAAGGCTGACTCACTCTCGTGGTGCCATGGTGTCAATACCCCATTAAAATGCTGCATGGTACTTGAAATGTGAACAATGATGTTATGTTCCCCCCACCCCAGGCAGTGTGATATTGTTGGAAGGACACTGACCTGGGCAGAAGAAGCCTAAAGTTGCAGCCTCAGCTTTGCCGCCAGCTGTGGAACTTTGGGAAAGTCGTTTTGCCTCTTGGGGCCTCAGTTTTCACTTCTGTAAAAAAGAAATATTTGGGAGGATGGCTGGAAACAACAGGAATTGCAGCAACAACAACCAAAACTAAAAGACTAGATGACATATGCAACTACTCCATAAAAGGAAACAATTTGAGGAAATTTAGACATTTTCTAAGCATCCTCCCTTTCATATGAAACATTGAGAAAAACATACTTGTTTAATTTATCTCGTTTGATAGGGTTACATAATGCAGACAAACACTGATGATAAGGTGAAGATTTGATTTTTTAAATCTCATGTATAAACCTTGTGTGCGGGGTTGAAAGTCATGAGACCTGTGGTCTGGTTCTTGCTGTTGGGTGGAGGCTGGCATTGCAGAGCCCCAAAGAGACTATTGGGACCATTAAGCCAGGCCAACCAGCCTTGGCCAAATACAGGGAGACAGAGACAATACAGCACAGTGGTTAGGAGCACGGGCTTTATAATCTCTGGTTTGCTCCTTATTAACACCGTGACTTTAGGCAAGTCATTTAACCTCCGTAGGAATCCACTCTTTCATCTGGAAAATGAGGATAATAACGTCTTCCCATAGGGTTTTTATATGGATTACCAAAAAAAAAAAAAAAAAAAAAAAACAACAACAACAACAACAAACAAACCAATTTTGACTCAGAGCAACCTATAGGACAGAGTAGAACTGCCTCATAGGGTTTCCATGGAGCGGCTGGTGGATTCGAGCTGCTGACCTTTTGTTTAGCAGCCGTAGGTCTTAACCACTGCCCCCCCCCAGGGCACCTTGTAAGGATTACGTGGGTCAGTATTTGTTAAGGGTGCAATAACCGGCAGCAGTTGTCTCCGAGTCCGAGGGCTTGGGGCCATCATCTCAGACTTAGCGGCAGGAGCCCTTACTCCTTGTGATGACAGTCAACGACATCTATAGACTAGATTACAGACTTGCACATACCCTAACTCAATCTTCTCGTCATAGTAAACCTGGAAGCAAAGCAGCTATAAATCCGTTTTATGGATGAGGAAACTAAAGCTCAAAGTCTAGATGATATATCTAAGTTCACGGGGTTATTAAGTGGCAGAGCTTGGGCTTAAACCAAGGTCTTCTCTCTCCTAAGCCTCACTTGGTCCGTTATGATGCTGGTTCTGACCAGTGCTAATGAGTCTGTGGGCCTAGCTTAGTTGTTTGTCTTGTTCGTTTAATTAATTCAAAGACTAGAAAACCTGTAAGGACCCTTCCATGACTTCAGGTAAGGTGTAAATTCCGAAAAAAAAAAAAAAAAAAAACCTGAAACATAACTTTACCTTGAGAAGAAAAATATGCTATTACTACACATGTAAGTACAAAATTCAAGGTAATTCTGACCATTGTTTGGAAAATTGGGTAGATAGTGAAATTAGACAGGGATACACAGTGGACACATTTTATTTCCTAAGCTGGGAGTGGGTATAGGATAGTAGTTTGTTTGTTTTAAATACCTACTTGATATTTTAAATATTTCATAATAAACTTTTTTTAAAAAATTGGAAAGAAACCACACAAGCAAACATATTGTCACATGATGAAATTATTTTAATATTTTCGTAACCTTATGTCAGAAATGTTTTAGATGTAAGTTTGTAATATGGCAGAAATTTAAGCACTCTGAAGAACCCATTTACATTCCCTGAGAGGCATGACATATCCCGTAGTTAATCTTGACTTTAAATTTGGAGCCATAAATCTATTTGTATTTCTCTTGGCTGAGATTGTGGATTTGACAGCAGGACCACTGAAAAAAAAATTAAGAAAGCCAGAACTTTTGTCAGAATATGTTGTCTTGTTTCTGAGCGGCTTATTTTGAGGAATAAACAGTTTCAGGTCTCTGCTAGTCAAACAAAGGTACAAGTGGACGGAGCCAGTTAGTCAGGATCCTTCCAGCACCGCAGCCAGTGACATAAGTGCACATGTGCGCAATGGTTTACAAAACACTTTAAGGTACCTCGAATCATAGGAGCCTTATAGAAACCCTGTGATGGACTTAATACTACAGCATTTTTACCACTCCTCACGTTGAAGACGCTAACGGGCTAAGTCTAGGATCAGTCAGTTGGTGAAGTCTAGAGCCAGGAATGGAACCCACTTCTTTTCACTACAAAAGCCCTAGATAGTCTTACTGTGCTAAACTAGCCTTCTCTCTGTTTGCAGCCCCCGTCAGGTGCTTTGTTTTCTACTTCTCAGCTCGTCACTTACAGAAGACTGGTATCACTCTGATGTTAGCTTTCACCTTTTTCAGTTTCAAAGACCTTGACCTCTGTCTTCCTGCAATGATTAAATGTGACTAGACACTCTAAAGTGTATCAAATGTCCATGGGTTTTGATGATCCTGGTGTGTTCGTACACTCTACTGTCATTCCATACAGCTTTTTCTTACAGTGACAGGAAAAGTAAATTGACTTCTTCACTGATGTTAGGAGAAATAAGGATATCAATGCCAACACTCCATCACAAACCCTGCCCAAACAAAAACAACCACAGTTTAAACTAATCAATGATTATGGTGCCTCTCCTGGAGCCCAGGTTTCTTCTGTCTGGTTCAGGTGAAGGCAGAGGAGTCTCTGCACATTTTGTCTCAGCCTCTATAGCACATTGCCTTGCACACAGTTGGCGCTCAGTTGATTAATTTTACCTGTGTCCTTATGTTGTCTGGATTTCACCTTCTCCTCTGCTCAGGTAAAAAGCACAGTTGTGCTCCGATCAGCCAAAGTCATTAGTAAAAAGAAAAACATCGTCTATGATTTCCTGAAGTCAGTGAGATTTTTTACACAGGGACCTTTTTCTTTTGTACTTAAAAACTTTGTGCCGTTTATCATTCTGAATGCCATTGCAAATGCCCACTCTCAATGTGAAATTCACTTACGAGATAATTAATTCTTATCTTCCAGTTCCTTTTCTGGGAAATACGTTTTGTTCTTCCTAGGAGTTTATTAAATGGAGAAATAATGTTCTATTCTCACTGAAGATGCAGACCTTACTTTGAGAAAAATGAGCTTGGTGCTTTCACCTGCATGATTGCATCTAGTCCTCATCATTGACCCTGGGAGGTAGGTCATTGTCCCAATTTTACAGATGAGCAAACAAATTCAAGAACATGAAGGAACTTGCCTCATCCTTGTTATACACCAGTAAGTGATGAGCAGGTGTCTCTGAATTTTTCCATGACATCACATCTTCTACAAGGATGAAAGGTAGGAGGGGAGGAATCATTTCATGTATCATTCCTGCAGGAGCTTCTCCTCAGTTATACTGTTGAATGACCAGCGACTGTCTTAATGAGATATCCAGCTTTGTGGCCCATTCAAAGTTTGTAGGTAAATTTGGAAGGTATACTGATGCAATGATACAGTATGGAAAGTAATCTAATTAAATGTTCTGAGAAATGAAAAAAAAAAGGCTATCTTTCTATCTACCTACCTACCTGCCTATTTATCTATCTTATCCATCCATCCATCCTCCAAGTGTTTCAGAATGAAGCTTAATTCAACTGGACAAACAGTTTTTTTTTTTTTTTTTGAGAACTTACTAGGCACCAACTAGTCTGAATACACACTAAGGGATTAAGGAGACCCAAAGGTGAATAATATGAGATTTATGCCCTTCAGGAAATCAAGATTGGTTGAGGAAGACAGAAATCTAGAAATAGCGTCAATACAGGGCCAAACGCTGATTTTTTTTCTTCCCATCTCTTAAGCACTGATCTTCACCAGGTTTCTATCCTCAGCCACTTCCTTTTCTTACTTCGTTACTTAAACCCCCTGCTGTCAAATTGACTCTGACTCACAGGGACTCTATAGAAAGAGTAGAACTGCCCCTGTTGGGTTTCCAAGGCTGTAAATCTTTATGGAAGCAGACTGCCACATCTTTCTCCTGTGGAGCAGCTGCTGGGTTCAAACTGCCAACCTTTTGGTTAGCAGTTGAGTGCTTAACCATTGCACCACCAGGGATCTTCACTTCTTTACTTGCCCTAGATAAACTTGTCTATTTTCTTTATTTCAGCCACCACATAATGAGTTGTGACTCCCAGATGTTTGTCTGTCCTTGGCTCTCGTCTCCTATTTACACCTGTCCTCTGGACATATCCAACTGTGTTCCTCAGCTATTTCAAACTCTATATGTAAAAAATGGAAACTTCCTCCTTTTCATATTCTCTATTGGTGTGATGGCATCACTGTACATCCAGTTTTCCAAACTAGAAACCCCTAATGCATTATTTATCCACCCATCCCTACCCCATACCTCATGTTCAATTGTTCTGCTAATTTTATTTCCTAAATATAGCTTGAATTTGATCTTTTATCTCTACGCTCACAGCTGTGGTTTCAGTTCAACTTTTATCATCTCTCACCTGGACTACTGAAATCATCCAACTATTGTCACAGCCTTTTCTTTCTTTCCCTTTCAAGCCATCCTCTGTTCAGTTGCATGGTTAATCTAAAGTATAATTGATAACATGCCTTTCACTTGTCTAAAACTTTTCAGTGGTTCCCTTCTACCTCTTGGAATAAGTTCAGATCATTAGCATAGCCCTACCAACCTGTTATTGACCTATTCTTTCCTGCCATTCCCTTTCTGCCAAGCACACTTTACTTTGGTTCTAGGCTAATATTCAGCTGGTATGCACAGATAAGACCATTGCCCATTCTGATTGGTCAGTACTCAGTCATACTTGTTGTTAAGTATGTTGAATATCACGCTTTCTTTAGTGATACTAAACTTTTTTCCACACTTATATTTTTATGCTTCTGTGGCCTTTGAATAATCCGTTTCATCCACCCAGAACATCCTTTCTTTCTTTCTCTACCTGGCAAATGAATGTTAATACTTTAAGACCCTGCTTAAATATCACCTCCTCTGTAACATCTTCCCTGCTTTCCTTCCACACAAGCAGACTTTCTGTTTCGATGGCCTTTCAAAAACACATTGTACATATTTTTGTTACAGCATTCATCATGTTATATTGCAAACATCACTTTAGAATTTGGGATTTTGTGTGTGTGTGTGTGTGTGTGTGTGTGTGTGTGTGTGTGTGTTTTATTGTACTTCAGGTGAAGGCTTACAGAACAAATAGTTTCTCATGAAACAGTAGTACACATATTGTTTTATATTGGTTAACAACCCCACGACATGTCCACCCTCTTCCTTCTCGACTTTTTTTTTGGTGAAAATACACATAGCCAAAGATACACCATTTCAAAAATTTCTACACGCACAGTTCAGTGACGTCAATTACGTTCTTCCAGTTGTGCTGCTATTCTCACTTTAGCTGAAGGTTTACAGAGCAAAATAGTTTCTCATTAAACAGTTAGTACACATGTTGCCCCATGACAATGGTTAACAACCCCACTACACGTCATCACTGTTCTTACTCAACCTTGGGTTCCCTATCACCAGCTTTCCTGTCCCCTTCTGCCTTCTAGTCCTTGTCCCTGGACTGCTGTGCCTCATTAGTTCCGTTTTGTTTTATGGGGCTGTCCAGTCCTTGGCTGAACGGTGAATCTTGGAAGTGACTTCACCAGTGAGCTAAAAGGGTGTCTGGGGGCCATACTCTCAGGGTTTCTCCAGTCTCTTTCAGGCCAGTAAATCTGGTCTTTTTTTGTGTGTGTTAGAATTTTGTTCTACATCCTTCTCTAGCTCTGTCCAGAACCCTCTGTTGTGATCCTGGTCAGAGCAGTCAGTGGTGACAGCCGGGCACCATCTAGCTGTACTGGACTCAGTCTGGTGGAGGCCTTGGTAGCTGTGGTCCTTTAGTCCTTTGGACTAATCTTTTCCTTGTATCCTGTTCTCTTCATTCTCTCTTGCTCCCGAAGGGGTGAGACCACTGGAGTATCTTAGAAGGCTGCTCACCGGCTTTTAAGACCCCAGACGCTACTCACCAAGGCAGAAGGTAGAACATTGTCTTTATAAGCTGTGTTATGCCAATTGAGCTAGATGTTCCCCGAGACCATGGTCCCCACAGCCCTCCACCCAGCAATTCAGTCCCTCAGGGAGTTTGGATACGTCTGGGGAGCTTCCATGACCTTTCTTTCTACAAGTTGTGCTGGTTTCAAAATTTGAGGTATTTTTGAGAATATTTTTTAAATCTTCAGTGTCTAGCATAGCATTTGGTACACTTATAAAACATTTACTGAATTGATGAATAAATGGATATAGAAGTTACATGAAATAGGATCCAAGCTTGATTTTGAAGACTAGATTAGAGATTGGGGTTGGAAGGCATTTCAGGATGGAAGACTGCCAAGAAGCAGGAAAGGTCAGTATGTTATGGAGCAGTGAGCCTAAGTTTAAGGTGCAGTAGGTTATAGGTAAGGAGCCCTGGTGGGCAATGGTTAAGCACTCATCTTCTAAGTAAAAGATTGAAGGTTTGAACCCACCCAACGGCTCCACAGGGAAAAAGACCTGGTGATCTGCTCCCATAAAGAATACAGCCTAGAAAACCCTATGAGGCAGTTATACTCTGTCACATGGGGCCACTATGAGTTGAAATCTACTTGATGGCACACAACAAAAACAACAGATTATAGGTAGTAGTTTAAGGTATGTAGGTTGGGATTAAATGTGGAGGACTCTGATAACCACGTTAAGGAGTTGGGACTGTATCCTATGTATACTGGGGGAGCCATCAGAAGACAGTGAACAAGGAAGTGACATTTTCCAACATGCTTTTCAGCAGGACATCTCTGATAGCACGGGGCTATGTACATTGAAGACTGGGAGTCCTGTAGGTGGCCACAGTCCAAGAAGTGTCAGATGAAGAAGGCTGTATTGAAGTCTGTGAGAGTGCAGAGGTGGAAATGAAGATGAGATCCATTTTGGAGGCAAAATTGGCAAGATTTTGTAACTGATAAAGCATAGGGCTAAAGGGAGAGTGAGAGGTCAACTATAATTACAAAATTTCAAAATTGATTGATTAAGAGAGTAGAGATAGTGTATCACAGGAGGCTTCATAGACTTCGTGTTTGGTGAATCAAGAAAAAACAGAAGAACATAGATACTACCAGCTATAAGGAGCCCTGGTGGCACAATGCTTAAGCACCTGGCTGCTAACCAAAAGGTCAGTGGTTCAAACCCACCAGTGGCTCTGTGGGAGAAAAGACCTGACAGTCTGCTCCCATAAAGATTATAGCCTAAGAGGATATGCCTACTGGTGGCACAGTGGTTAAGAGCTCGGGCTGCTAGCCAGAAGGTTGGCAGTTTGAAACCACCAGCAGCTCCTTGGAAGTCCTATGGGACAGTTCTACTCTGTCCTATAGGGTTGCAATGAGCCAGAATCAACTCTACGGCCGCATTTTTGTTTTTTATTTTTTATTTTTGGTAGTTGTATGTGCTACAAGCTATACATGTATATAGTAGAGCACACAGAGGGCAAAGTTATGAAAACTCCTTAGCCATAACCACACACCTGGAGGGACTGAGACTGGGCTTGAGGGCTTAGGACCATAGTCTCACGGTACGTCTAGGTCAATCTACATAACACAGTCCATCAAGACAATGTTCTACATCCTACTTTGGTGACTAGCAACTGGGGTCTTAAAAGTTTGCAAGCAGCCATCTGAGATACAACTACTGGTCTCTTCCCATCCGGGACAAAGAAGAGTGAAGAAAAGCAAAGACTCAAGGAAACAATTAGTTCAAAGGTCTAATGGACCACACAAACCACAGCCCCCATTAGCCTGAGACCAGAAGAACTAGATGGTGCCCGGCTACCACTACCAACTGCTCTGATCGGGATCCCAATAGAAGATTCTGGACAGAGTGGGAGAAAAATGTAGAACAAAATTCAAATTCATAAAAAGACCAGACATACTGGTCTGATAAAGACTGGTGGAACCCCCTAGACTGTGGCCCTTAGACATCCTTCAAACCTGGAACTGAACCCACTGCTGAGATCACTTTCCACCAAACAATAGACAGGTCTGTAAAGTCAACAGTAACATCTGTGAGGAACGTGCGTCTCAAAACAGTCAACCATATGAGACCAAAAGGGCAGCATTTGCCCTGAAACAAAGTTCAGAAAGCAGGAAGGGGCAGGAAAGACGGGCGAATGGAAACAGGGAACCCAGGGAGGAAGTGGGTAGAGTGCTGTCACATTGAGGGGATTGTAACTAATGTCACAAAACAAAATGTTTATAAATTGTTGAATGGGAAACTAATTTGCTCTGTAAACTTTCAACTAAACCACAATAAAAGGTTTAAAGAAAAAGTTAATAAGGGAGGAACAACTCAGAAAAAGAGGGTGAAAATGGTTGCACACCTCGAAGAATGTAATCAGTATCACTGAATTATGCATGTAGGAACTGTTGAATTGGTGTAAGTTTTGCTGTGTATATTCTCAACAATAACAAAAATAAAATAAAATAAATTATTAAAAAAAATTACAGTCTAGGAAACCTATAGGGCAGTTCTATTCTGTCCTATAGGGTTGCTATGAGTCGGAATCAACTTGACGGCACACAACAGTGACCACCAGCTATAGACTCATACTTCTCCTCACCCTCAGAGCCCCAGTTACAAAGTTTACCCCATCTATCTTCTCCTTATTTTTCTATGTTTATCTTAATTTCTAAGTGTGGTTATAAAATTCACTGGAAAATTCAGAAGCAATACTGAAAAACACTACCAACCGCTATTGTGTAGACTTGCTAAAGATAATTCAACTGTAACATAGACAATTATGAATGTTTCTTTTTTGTAGCATAGGGTGGGGGCACAAACTCTAGCTTAAACCTGTTCACTACTGAAAGAACTTATTTTATATATTGAAAAATACATTATATTTGTATCCTCAGCTACAATACAAAACTACACCAAATCATTAACTTAGTGCACAGGAGAACAGAGTAAATACTCATTCAGTTAACAGGGTATGGGTTGTCTGTGCGTCCAGTATGGTAACCACTAGCCACGTGTGGCTGTCAAGCACTTGAAATGTGGCTAGTCTAAATTAAGATGTGCTGTAAATGTAAAATACACACTGGATTTTGAAGACTTACTACAAAATTGAAAGAACATCAAATATATTGGATATTGATATATTGGGTTAAATGTGTATCTTGTTAGAATCACTCACCTGTTTCTTTTTACTTTTTTAATGTGGCTACTAGAGCATTTAAAATTACATATGTGGTTCACATTATATTTCTGTTGGACCACACTGGAATATTTTTCTTATTCAACAACCAGCCAACTTATTCAACGATAGCCCCTATTGTACAGATGGTGACACTGTGTTGAAAAGCTTTGAAGTTAACTGAGGAGGAGCCGTTGCTTCACATTATGTATTTTGGGCACTTGATAACATTTTAGTCAATGTACACAACATTGGTTAGAAAAGTAGATTGAAATGTCTGTGGATTTTCTGTCTCCCCTTTTAAACAGTGTGTTCTCATACACTATCTCCCTAATATCCTATTTGGTGATTTATAATGATCCACTAACTTTCTTTGTTACAAAACAGTCAGGAATTAGATTTATGAGTTTCTAGAACCCTTTGGTTAATGGAAAAGAATTAGCGCATATCCACATATGGGTGGCCGGGATGCAGAATCCTAGAATATAGTCAACTATGCTTAACAATCAAATGATACTCAATATACTTTATTCGCTCTCTGAAGAGTCAGAAGATAACTTCTCAGCTTCATAGTACCTTAGGCTATCCAGAATACTATCTGTTAGCTGTAGCACAGAAGAAGGGGCTATTTCTGCTTTATAAATATTGGGATTTTAGGTTAAAAGATTTACTATACTATGTGTTTCTGGCTTTACTGATATTATATATGCACTACTTTTCTAGGTCAATCATGTATTTATATTTTTTTAAAAGGAAAATGACTTGTCCTTGGCCAAAGACTTAATTTTAATTTTTTGAGCAAGGTACTTTGGTTTTCTATACCTTGATTCCATTCAAATGGAGGAGAGTTTTGTTTTTATGGGAATGAGAAGTGAATGCTTTGATTTTTAAACAGCTAAGTTTCTAATTGTAATGGTAAGTGCTTCAATGCTACAACAATATACTGACTAGATTGTAAGTGGCAGACACAATGTAATACAGAAGATACACAGCCTTCTTTGAAGTTGGCGACTTCATTCTAGAAGAGTTTTTAACTAGGTTAAACTAGTGCCTATGGAAGTACATAAGTAGAGGAAAAACATTCCTTAGTACTCACGAAATATTTGTGAATACTAAAATAAAAATGCAGTTTAGCCTTGGAATTCTCAATTAATGGCCTGTGTGGGAACATCTCTTATTTAAAAGGCTGCCTGAATTGAGGTTAAGTTCAGTTCAGTTTCCCCAAGTGCCAGTCTGGATGTGTCTTTATATTTTGATTACTAAAAAGGGTTTCTTTCCTTTTAAAAAAGAAAATTTGCATCAGTTACTGAATAGCCCCCATCATGGACTAAAATGCTCTAAAAGTACACACAAAAAAAGCAAAAACAGGAAAATGGCTAGGTTTGCAAATGAGTACTGTTCATTTTCAGGTATAAAGAATTGGATTATTGAAGGCTCGACTGCATATTCAAATATGAGTTATGCATTTTGACAAAACCTTGTTAGCATTCTAGTTGACTGTGAATAAGTATTAATAATATACAGATAGTACCTGGGGTGCAGTCTGTACTCTGGCTTCATAATATGCCAAATGTACCATTGTTTCTATGCTTTCAGAGTTGGGTATGTTTTTGAGCCGGTATGAAAATATGTGCTAGTAATCTACCCAGTCTCAAAAGAAAACATCTATGGAAATGGCATTGTTTTTGACAGAATCTATATATTTTAAAATATCAATGACACTTAAAACATTTTATTTTATTTAAAACCTTTAAAATGAAAGAAATTAAGCCATTATGTACAACCAAACACTTCATGAAATCTTGTTTCTTGGTTATAGGTTTAGGGTCCTGGTTTCATGGGACATCCCAGTTAATTGGCCTAATACTGTGTTTAGTGCTTCTTTTCTGCCTCCTAGTTCATTGCATAGTGCCTAGGGTCTTAAAAGCTTGGAAGCAGCCATCTAAGATCCAGCAATTGGTCTCTATTTGCCTGGAGTAACAGAGGAAGAAGGAGAGCCAGGAATGGGGGAGGAAATGGAAGGTGTGGCCAACTGCCTTCATGAACAACTGCCTCCTTTGCCATGAGACCAGAACTGGAGAGTACCCAGCTACCATTACCGAATGTTTTGAGTAAAGATTTTACAGAAGAATCCTGATCAAAAAGGGGGAAATGTGGAAGAGAATTTCAAATTCTCATGGAATCCAAACTTTCTGGAGCCACTGAGGTTGAATGAACCCCCAAAACTATTGCCCTGAGACATTCTTTAAACTTTAAATCAGAAATATACCCTGAAGTCTTCTTTAAGCCGAACAACAGTTTAGCTGAATTGGTAAAGAATGTCTGCCTTGAGCACTGTGCTCTTTTAAAAACTATCTATATGGGATCACGTTGACAACAACAACTTGAAAGATCAGGTAGGAACCTTAGGGTGCAGTGAGTTTATGTTAATGGGGGAGGAACAACTCAGAAAAGGAGGGTGCGAATGGTTGCACAACTTAAAGAATATAATCAATGTCACTGAATTGTACATGTAGAAATTGTTGAATTGGTGTATGTTCTACAGTGTATATTCTCAACAACAACAAAAATAAAATAAAAAAAATACAAAAACAAACAAAAGAAACCTACCTTACTCACTGAAGAAAAACCATATGCAGTTCCATCTGCCAGGCCAAGCCATCTCTCTGGATTAGGTAGTGGCCTAGTTTCCAAACATGGAGGAACTGAGCTGGCAGCTGAAATACCTGAGAGAGGTACAGCAGCCTTCAGCTTCCAACCCATGCCTTCATTTTGAGCTAAATGTTTAGTCATTGATTCAATAATTATTTATTGACTCCTCATTATAGACCAGGCACTGAGCAAAACAGACGTGATTGCTGGCCTCCTAGCACTTACAATTTAATGCGTGTGTGGAAGGGTGAGGGGAGGGGCAAATATTGGCTAGAAAATTGTGCAAATAAATATAGCAGTAAGATTAAGTAAGTGTGATTAAGAGCACACGCTCTGGAGCTAGACATGGGTTGATTCTTGGCTCCACCGTTTACTAGCTGTGGGATCTTAGGCCAGTTATTTAACCGTTACTTACCTCAGCATCTTCCTCCACAAGGTTCTTGTGAGGTTTTTGTTAGAACATAGAGTAAGGTGCATAATAAGGGTTACATGTTTGCTATTCTTCTTAAGCAGTCATAAGGGCTGAGGGTATATGACATGACATGATCTTGTCTGGGAGTAGGAATGGGGATTCAGAGAGAAAGCTTTTCTAAGGAAATGGTGTTTGAATTGGGATCTTCAGAACAGGTGGGACTTAACTAGATTAAAGGGGCTGAAGGTAGAGAAGGGAGGAAGGTTACATTGGGAAGGTAGAGAAGGGAGGAAGGTTACATTGGAAAAGAGCTTTCCAGGCAGTGGGAATATGTGTGAAGACTCTGAGGCGGGTGGAAACGTGGCACCTTCAGGGCACCAGAAGCAGCCTGGGGTGGCTGGAGTGCAGAGAGAGAGAGAAGGGGCGTGATGATCTTTGCTCACAGCAGGAACTTGAGTTTGCCTAGATTCTTCTTCTTCTTCTTTTTGGACAATTTTACAATCTCTCTCTCTCTCTCTCTCTCTCTAGCAAGAGAGGGAGAAAAAAGATATTTCTCTGTATCGCCTCTGCTTAGCCTTGTAAGTAAAAAAGTAATTCACAAGTGGCTCTACATACGTAACTGAAATGAAACATTCTGTCTAAATATTAGATGTAAATTAAATTGCCCCTTGGTGCTTAATTTATCTTTTTGTATGCATTACAATCCTCTATTTGTGTTTTTGCTCCACAGCTGAAGTGCTGCAACTAGCTAGGAAAAATGCCCAATCCTCCCTACAAAAGAGGGGGATGGATGGCCCTAACTAAGCCTATGTAGTAAGAGACTTAAGGAAAAAGAGATTTCTGTATCTCTCCTAATGGGATGAATGTCATGTTCCAATTTCTACTTTATGTAAAAATCCATTATACAATATGTAAAATAATTCTCCAAATCTTGATTTCCTCAATTGAAAGCGACCCTGAGCATAAAATGTAAGTATTGGAAGGTTTGAATTTCTTGATCTTTAGCACTCTTTTGTTCTCTCGATACGTGGTGTCTTAAATCAGCAAAATAATTTAGGAATGGTAGATACTGAAACAACTAATTTTTCTTTTCTGTAATCTGCATAGACTTCAAAAAGCCCACGAAGCACAAAGTGCCAGTTCATATAATTTGTTGGCAAGGATAGAAAGAAGAAAGGAAATTATTTCCTAAGCGTGTGAATCAACCCAGCTTTAACAGATATTTTTCTGTCATGTGCAGCCTGGGGGCTTATGCCTATCTGAGCTTTATTTGACAATTACCACTTGCCAGCATAATTAAATGATAATTTATAAATACTGAGAAAGCATGATGGGGAAGAGCAAATAGGTGCTTCTCAGGGCGCTGAACAAAGTTGATTTGCTTCAGTGGCAATTTTCATCTCTTATCTTGGTTGTTAACTGGTCTCACTTGTGTGTGTTTTGTTTCGGTGTGATATTTGTTAGGGTGATATTATCTACCTGTATATACACATTTCCCTCCCTCACACAGAATTCTGATTTTCTTGTAGTATTCTTTTCGCAGCCAGGGTACCTATGAAACATTGCTTATATTTTAATTCATGACATAAATTTAGCATCTAGAATTATACATATTGCTAGAGAAACCCTAAACAAATCAGTAATTTTTCTGTTTGCCTCCCCTGCCCCCTTCTTTTTTCTGTAAGTTCTTTTTTGTGTTGTGTGTGCTATTTTCTTTTATCGTTTTTTTTAATCATCTGGGCTTTGCAGTTAATTACATTGCAGGGGGCCTCTTCGTCTATTTCCTAGAATGCTGGCAGACTTTGTGTAGTCGGAGAAAAGCGGACCAGGAAGTCCTGGATTCCGGCGAGGAGGGCTTTCTACCCTTGTGGTGATAAGAATGGCAGCTTACTGCAGCACAGAAATTTTGCTCTGTTCCTACTGAATAAAGAAATTACCCAAAGAAGAATTCTACCCGAGGATAGATGGCTTTTATCCTATCCATGTTTCTTCCCCAGGTCTCTTACCTATTATAAACATTAGGGCAATCTCTGTGGAAGCTGTTGTTTGACTATGGACAGAAACACAGATTTGTCCTGGGTGAACTAGATAAAGCAGCGCAAGAGCAATCCCCTATTTGAATGGAAACAAATCAGTAGAATGGCAAAAAAAAAAAAAAAAAAAAAATTGAATTTTCATGCCTTTAGAAAAGCATATTGGAAGAAGGCAAGTGGGTAGGGATAGCAAGACACTTTAGTGGGTCCTGAAGAGATTGGGGTCCTTTTTTTTTTTTTTTGAGCCATCATGAAATTAAATAATTTTAGTAACTGCCGATTAGAGTTGAGGTGGTTTGAGTGAAAAATGTGGGAATGGCTTAACAGGAGGCTAACAAAGTAAAGGGCTTTGGTGTTTAAAGTTGTCAATTCCTTGCATTATTCGGCATTTTGTCCTTATAAATAGCAATTATTTGCCTTTTTCAGAGCTGAAAAATTATCTTTCATATTCAAATATTTAAATATACAGTGCTGTCATCGGGGGAAAAAAATCCTAATGTCAGAACAGATTTTTATACAAGAAATCATTTGAAAGTGGTGGATTAGTTTCCACCTTTTGAAACACAGTGCTTTCTGTAATCTTCAAACATTATTTAGGATAATGGAAACCATCATCCTGGTTCTCCAATGTTAGCACCTCCATTAGAATTTGCCACTACCTCTTATTTTTTATATTAAAATACAAGGCTTAAAAGGTATTATCTTACTGAAGGGGGGCAATTGTAGAGATGATTTGATTGAATAAAGGAAAAAGCTGTACAGGCCTTTTAAGATCAAGGATGTATTGATGGAAAGCTATCATTAGAGACAATTAATGTTCTCCAAGGGAAGAAATTGATTATGGACAAAGATGGACCCTAAGGAGCAGATATGTCTTAATGCTCTAAGGCCTTAAGGATTATGCATTTCATTCACAGCATCTGTATTTTAACCCTTTGTAGTGACCAGAATACTAGCTTGTTCTTGCAGAATGACATGAATTAAATTTTTTAGAAAAGATTGTGCCTTGTAAAGGATGGTCATAGTGATTGACATTCGATTCTTTAAACAATATCAACATAATTAAATTTGTAGTATCTTTTCTCTCTACAGCCCTTTAGAGTATACCTAGACATAAATATGTAGAAGAAATGAGATTAGATAGTAATGGCCAGTTTTCAGCATTATGGAAGTGTGGTAATGCCCAATAATTACAGTTAAAGACATGCTTTCATAAGGAGCCACTAAACTTCAGCTGCATTTGTGTTTCCAAATAACGTACCCTTTTACCTTTGCCTGTCCTTCCTACAGATCTGGTACAGAGCTCTCATCATGTTGTTAGCCAGTCCCTAGCAGCCGTGAATCACCATTGGATACTTAATAAGGTGGCAACCCCACTGGGAACATTTCACATAATTACTCTTAGCAGAAAGAAGATTGTTAGGGCTTTCTTCCCCCTTTTTTGAGTTTGGCAAAATTCCAGGTGATTTAGTTTGGGCTCCTAAAAACTAGTTCTATATCACTGCTGAATTATACTTCATTTATAGTCTGTATCCTCACTTCCCTCTAGTATGCATTGCAGGCCAGCAGAGTTCACGTCATTGTACAGATGCTTCACGACGTCTGGTACCAGCCCTGAAACAAGGCCGTGATGCAAACTGCCTTTTGGCCACACGCGTCAGTGTGTCAAGCTGAGTATGGGGATGTTTTCTGAAATCTGACTCCCTCCAGACCTCACTGCACTCCATGATGGCATAGTATGATTATTGCTGAATAAATAGGAGAAACACACACAGAAGTCAGGGGTACCTCATCCAAGGACTCGTAACATGTTAGTTAAGGGAAGAAAGTTTAGACCCCAGGGCCATAACTTTGGACCCACAAGAGTTGAGACATAGCTGTCATTTAGTTAACCTAGATCATTAAAATAGTTTACACTTTAAATTATCACAATTCAAAGGTACATCTTGATGCTTTTGGACCTTAAATGTTATGCATTTCATTCACTACATCTGAATGAATTTTGCAAACATGTAAAACAATTTGGAGATAATTAAGTTAAAGAGACTGTGGGCAAACAGACATGATAGATTAGATTGTGGTGGTCCTGAAGGATGCATGTAGGTATTCCAGCTGCTGTTGCCAACCAGAGTCTCGGAGCAGCCAGCATTTACCTAAACACTGGTACTGATGGTCTCTGAGTTATGAACGAGATCCACTCCTAACTGTGTCTTTACGTTGAATTTGTGGGTACGTCGGAACAGGTGCATATGGTTCTTATTTAACCTTTACTTTAGTGCAGTAAAGCCTTTCCAATGATTGAAAAGCTGCATGTACTGCAAGTGAAGGTGATTGTGATGAAGAATTTGTTGCAAATAGAGGTTGGGTGAGTCGTTTAAATTGAGGGCAAATTTATCTAACAGTAAAGAGCGAGTATGAGTTGTCCGTAAGTCAGATGTTCATATAACCCAGGGACTGTCTGTACATGTGATCTGGTGACTGTGTGACTGCTTTTTGTTTTTGGTTTTTTTTCTGATAAGACAAGTACGGTCAATTCTCCTTATTTGCAGAAGTTGTGTTCAATGAAGTCACCACAAATACCAAGTTAGTGAATACTGAACCATTGCACCTGTTGGAAATAAAGGGCTAGGTTCCTCTGAGTCTCTGGTCACAACATCAATCAATACATAACCTTTTATTTTTTTGTACATTTCTGTTTAAAGACATCTTTTTAATACAGGTAGTCTCCAGTGTACCATGGGGCTTTATTCTGACAACTCTGTCATAAGTGAGTTCTGACATAAGCTGAGTAACACCTTTTTATTTTTTTTGGTTTTCATTATTATTGCCTTTTATTATCAGTATCTTTAGCTGATCTTTATTTGTCTTTGGGGGTTGGAAACATTACATACAAAGACCTGTGAGTGAACATCTGAGAATGATGACATCAGCAAATTCCATGCTGCAACATTGCATGTCGTACATATTACTAATGATAAGATGTACCAAAAAAAAAAAAAAGATAGTCATAAGTGCCACTTTTTGTAGCTCAAATCTGTTGTAAGTCGAGGACTACCTGAATATTGTTGATTCGTTAACACTGAACTCTGGGCCAACAGCACTGTAACTCATGCCTGAAGAACGTTTATATAACACATGTACTAAGGCACATCGCAGCCTATTCGTGCTTAGGAACGCTAAACAGCACGTTAGCACTATGCTTAGGGGCCATTTTAAACAGTGAAATTACCAACGAAAAGCACAACCGTGTGAAAACGTGACACTACGTAGACAGTGAAAAGGATACTTGTGTACAAGTGAGAGCTGAAACAAGAAGGCAGAGCGCCGCTCTGCTCAGCCGCAGCTGGGAGTGTGCACGTTCACCCTTCTTGCATGCACGTGGGTGGTGTAGAGAGTTAACGCCCTCAGCTGCTAACTGAAAGGCTGGAGGTCTGAGTCCACCCAGAGGCCCCTCACAAGAAAGTCCTTGTGGTCCATTTCCAAAAAAATCAGTCATTGAAAACCCTGTGGAGCACAGTTCTACTCTGACACACAGGGGTCACCAAGAGTCGTAACTGACGGGTCAGCAGCAGGTTTGGCTTGCTGCATGCATATACCAGCAAATGACTGTTAAAGAGCCGTGAGTATTGATTTCGTGGTTACAAATAAATTAATGCTAGCAGGCCAATTCGCAAGTATAGAATCCATGAATAATGAAGATCGACTGTATCTTTGTATGTGAGAAGATACTTTCCTATATGGTTCCTTATAACAAGAAAAATAGAGCACAGAAAAGTATATATCCAAAGGTCTTAATCAAAGAAAGATGATGGCTAATTTTTTATTTAATTCTGAGAAAAAGGGGACGGACATAAGTGGTATCTATAATTTTCATTGGCCGTGTTGTTGATGAGAAATGGCGTTTTATGAGGGCCTTTTAGATAAGGAGCGTAGTTTATGGAAAGAGTGAGTTTGGAGTGACAGTAACTAAGTAGAAGTTCCAACTAGCTAAACGGCTCTGAAGTTTTGAACCTGGGTGCCTGGGGAGATAATGGTGCCATTAAATAAAAATAAGGGAGAAGACAAAGTAAGATGGGGCATATTGTGTTTGAGTTTCAGGTCAAATCCCGGCAGAGATACCCCACAGGCAGCTGGAAATATAGATCTGTAGTTTAGGAGAGAGGTCAACATTTAGAGTATCGGTTTAGAGATGTAAGAAAGAATCAAAAAGGTCAGAGAAAGAACAGTCAATGCTGTGACATGTAAATTTAGAGAGAAGAAACTTTCAGGGAGTTAGTGGTCAGGTGCCTTAAATGACCCAGGCAGACCAAGGAGAATGAGAACCTAGAATTAGGTCACTGGGTTTGTTCATTGGTAGCACATTAGTTGGCTGAGAATCAGATCTTCTTGGGTTCAAGTCCCAATTACCCGACTATTAGATGTGTGTCCTTGGGCAAGTTATATAATCTCTCTGGACCTAACCTGATTCATCTATGAACTGAGACTATCTCAACAAACCCCTTAAAGTTGAGGGGAGACTAAATGAGATAATCCATGTGAAATGCCTAACTTACTAAGTACCTCTGGAATGGTTGGGCGTAAGCAGGTAACTCCGAGCTAAGATATGAATGAGAGGTCAGGAAGTAGAGGAGACAGCTGAGTCCAGGCTGCTTTTGGAGGAAAGCAGGTGAAAGGTTGAATGTTTTGTGGAGGGGGTGGAGATCTGAGCAGTTTGAAAGCTAACATCTATAAAGCACCAGATAAATATCAGGGGCTGGTCTGCGCCCTTTACATAAAATAACTCATTTGTCCCTCACAACAACCCTGCAAGGCCGTGGTATTATTATGACGCAACTGAGATACAGACAGGAAAATCATGTGGTTTGCTATGCCAGGAATGACAGATTGAAGAGGAACAGTGTTGCAGTCTTTGTCAAAAAGAGTATTTCAAAATCTATCCTGAAGTACAGTGCTGTCAGTGATAGGATAATATCCATACGCTTACAAGGAAGAACAATTAATACGACGATTATTCAAATTTATTCACCAACAACAAAGGCCAAAGATGAAGAAACTGAAGATTTTTACCAACTTCTGAGGTCTGAAATTGATCAAACGTGATTAAGAGGCATAGATAATTTACTGGTGATAGGAGCAGGAGATTTCATGATTGAATTTTGCAAGACCAATGAATTTTTCGTTGGCAATACCTTTCTTCAACAACATAAATGGTGACTATACACGTGGACGTTGCCAGATGGAATACACAGGAATTAAATCAACAACATCTGTGGAAAAAGATGATGGAGAAGCTGTATATGATCAGTCAGAACAAGGCCAGGGGCTGAATGCAGAACAGACTATCAATTGCTCATATGCAAGTTCAAGTTGAAGCTGAAGAAAATTAAAATAAGCCCATGATAGCCAAAATACAACCTTGAGTATATCCCACCTGAATTTAGAGATCATCTCAAGAATAGATTTGACATATTGAACACTAATGACCAAAGACTAGGTGAGTGGTGGGATGACATCAAGGACATCACACATGAAGAGAGCAAAAGGTCATTAAAAAGACAGGAAAGAAAGAAAAGACCAAAATGGATATCAGAAGAGACTCTGAAACTTGCCCTTGAATGTAGAGTAGCTAAAGCAAGTGGCAGAAATGATGAAGTAAAAGAGCTGAACAGAAGATTTCAAAGGGTGACTCGAGAAGACAAAGTAAAGTAATGAGATGTGCAAAGACCTGAAGTTAGAAAACCAAAAGGGAAGAACAAGCTCAGCGTTTCTTAAGCTGAAAAAACTGAATTAAAATTCAAGCCTCAAGTTGCAATTTTGAAGGAGTCTATGGGCAAAATATTGAATGACGCAGGAAGCATCAAAAGAAGTTGAAAGGAATACACAGAGTCACTGTACCAAAAAGAATTGGTCAAAGTTCAGCCATTTCAGGAGGTAGCATATAATCAAGAACTGATGGTATTGAAGGAAGAAGTCCAAGCTACACTGACGGCATTGGCGAAAAACAAGGCTCCAGGAATTGACGGAACACCAACTGAGATGTTTCAACAAATGGATGCAATGCTGGAAGCACCCACTCGTCCATGTCAAGAAATTTGGAAGACAGCTCCCTGGCCAACCGACTGGAAAAGATTGATATTTGTGCCCATTCCAAAGAAAGGTGATCCAACAGAATGTGTAAATTATTGAACAATGTCATTAATACCACATGCAAGTAAAATTTTACTGAAGATAATTAAAAAATAGTTGCAGCATTACATCGATAGGAAACTGCCAGAAATTCAAGTCAGATTCAGAAGAGGACGTGGAACAAGGGATATCGTTTCTGATGTCAGATGGATCCTGGCTGAAAGCAAAGAATACCAGAAAGATGTTTACCTGTGGATCATAACCAATTATGGATAACATTGTGAAGAATGAGAATTCCAGAACACTTAATTGTGCTCACGTGAAACCTGTTCGGAGACCAAGAGGCAGTGGTTCAAACAGAACTAGTGGATACTGCATGGTTTAAAATCAGGAAAGGTGTGCATCAGGATTGTATCCTTTCACCATACTTATTCAATCTGTATACTGAGCGAATAACACAAGAAAGTGGCCTATCTGAAGAAGAACAGGGCATCAGGATTGGAGGAACGGTCATTAACAACCTGTGATATGCAGATGACACAACCTTGCTTGCTGAAAGTGAAGAGGGCTTGAAGCACTCACTGATAAAGATCAAAGACTACAGCTTTCAGTATGGTTTACACCTCAACATAAAGAAAACATAAATCCTCACAATTGGACCAATAAGCAACATCATGATAAATGGAGAAAATACTAAAGTTGTCAAGGATTTCATTTTACTTGTATCCACAATCAACACCCATTGAAGCGGCAGTCAGGAAATCAAATGATGTATTGCATCAGGCAAATCTGCTGCAAAAGACCTCTTTAAAGTGTTAAAAAGCAAAGATGTCACTTTGAGGACTAGGCCACAGTATTTTCAATCGCCTCATATGCATGTGAAAGCTGAACAATGAATAAGGAAGGCTGAAGAAGAATTGATGCCTTTGAATTACGGTGCTTGTGAAGAACATTGAACATACCATGGACTGCCAGAAGAACGGACAAATCTGTCTTGGAAGAAGTACAGCCAGAATTCTCCTTGGAAGTGAGGATGGCGAGACTTTGTCTCACATACTTTGGGCATGTTATCAGGAGGGACCAGTCCCTGGAGAAGGACGTCATGCTTGGTAAAGTAGAGGGTCAGCGGAAAAGAGGAAGACCCTCAACGAGACGGATTGACACAGTGGCTGCAACAATGGGCTCAAACATAGCAATGAGTGTGAGGATGGTGCAGGACCGTGCAGTGTTTCGTTCTGTTGTACACAGGGCGATTATGAGTCCAAACTGATTCGATGGCACCTGGCAACAACAACAACAAGCCTGGATGGGTGCACAAAGGGTGAAGTGTTCAACTACTGGCTGAAAGTTGGTGGTTCTAACTCACCCAGAGACACCTCAGAAGACAGGCCTGGCAATATCCTTCTGAAATGTTATAGCCTTGAAAACCCTATGGAGCGGTTCTACTCTGCCCGCTTATGTGGGTCATCTGTGAGTCTGCATCAACTAGATGACAACTAAAAGCAACAAGCTAGATGTAAAGAAGTCAGCTTCATTGTCCTTGATCTCTTGGGACGTGTATTTTAGTCAAAGAAACAGACAATAAACAAGTTAAAACAAACAACTAAAAAGGTAAGAGTTATGTGTCTGTGTGCTGGGCTCTAGCAGCATTGGCGGGGTGGGTGCTCAGGAAGGTTTTCTAAATAGGAACCATTGTGGTCTCAGTTTGTTGGTGAAGATCTTGGGGAAGGAGAAGCCAGAGCTTTCTCAGGCTCTGTGGCTGGAATCAGCTTGAATGATTGCTCCGAATTAGGAAGGTGGGGGGGAGCCAAAGGTAGAGAGATTGAATGAGGACTAATTTTGATACTTTGTCACATTTGGAAAACACTTCTAAGCTCTTCCTTACCAGCTGTCAGGAGACAGTGTAATATTCATTTGGAAATTGTCATCAATCACCCCATCATTGGTCTCTAGAGGATGAGTGTTGAGCTGCTATACAGTCCCCTAATAACCAATAAAAAGAAATTATCCTTGAAATTCATGGGGATCAAATTACAATTTTCTGCTAATTATTTAACTCTGCGGAAGTGATCATGCACACAGTTAAAAAGTAACAAAGGGATGGGAGGATTGCATTCCACTTAGAGAATGTTTCTACCACTTTGAGGTTCATTTTACATAATAAATACTTCGGAGTGGGGCGTGTGATTCCTCAGCAAGTAAATGCGTTATTAAAAGGAGAAGGAAAATTTTAAATACAGTCAAGAAGAAAAGAAGGAGTAAATGGGGTTTTCTGGTGGAGGAAGTGAGCTCATTTGTACCATTAAGTTATAAATTTGTCTTATGGCGACCGTTTACATAGAGAGCAATTTTAAGAGCTTACTTTTTGTATACATGCTGCATTCCAGAACCACCTAAATGGCAGAGGAAAACTAAATAGGAAGAAATCTTTGGGCAGAGGCAGCTTTCACCTGTATTATTTTTTTTCAAGCTGTGAGCACTCCTTAATTACGAGTTAAAAACGGGAAAGAACATTTAAGATTGGTAACATATGTTGTTGTCAGCACGCATTCAGCACCTGCAGAAATGAGCATGAGAAGTGTGGCGGCGCAAAGGTGGGACACCCACTGCGTCAACTGGGAACGCTGTCGACAAATTTTACTCTGTTAATTTTTTCTTATTAAAAAAAGATCCAAGAAAAGAATTTAATAGTGCAGGTGTTCAGAGCATCACGGTGAGATGATATAATGAAGGGGGAGGTTATAAACCTTTAGCATGAAAGCCAGGGTCTGGATCTGTGAGTCTTTAGGATTTGCTTCTGTCACATTTCCCTCTACTTTCCTTCAAAAAAAAGTCCCCTCTGCTTGTTGGTCCTGGCAGTCTTGGTTGTTCTGCCAGGCATTGCTCCTTAGAAGTCAGGGCAAGCAGTGTCTAGGGTTTGCTCATTGTGGATCAGTTGGCAGGCAGGACCAGGCAGCCAGTGTCCTAAGCAGCCTTCTCCAGAGCTTGGGGATGGTGATTTTTCTCTTCTACTTCATTGTCTAACAATGAAGTCTTTATAACTATGGGCAAAAACTAGTTGCCATCAAGTCGGCTCTGACTCAAGGCGACCGCATATGTGTCCGAGTAGAACTGGGCTCCACAGCGTTTTTAATGACTGGACTTCCAGAAGTACATCTCCAGGCCTTTCTCCCGAGGTGTTTCTGGGTGGGCTTGAACCGCCAACCTTTTGGTTAGTGGCCGAGCGTGTTAACTGTTTGTGCTGCCAAGGGAGCCAAAGTCCCATATCAGTCCTTCCACGCAAAGGCTGTAGGAGCGTAGATCCTGCCTTCTGAACCCCGTGGTCACGTCTGTTTTGGAGTAGAGGCGGTGTTGTGTAGTTAATGGTGTTCCTCATGACACAGTTCCAGGCGGAGAGCAGGCCCTTGGGAAACACTGAACGATGCTGCTGTTTCTCTGCTCTCTTCTGTGGTCTTACTGGTTTGTTCCGCTGTAGAACGAGAACCTCCAAGGTGCTGTTTCTCTGCTCTCTTCTGGGGTCTTACTGGTTTGTTCCGCTGTAGAACGAGAACCTCCAAGGTGCTGTTTCTCTGCTCTCTTCTGGGGTCTTACTGGTTTGTTCCGCTGTAGAACGAGAACCTCCAAGGTGCTGTTTCTCTGCTCTCTTCTGGGGTCTTACTGGTTTGTTCCGCTGTAGAACGAGAACCTCCAAGGTGCTGTTTCTCTGCTCTCTTCTGGGGTCTTACTGGTTTGTTCCGCTGTAGAACGAGAACCTCCAAGGTGCTGTTTCTCTGCTCTCTTCTGGGGTCTTACTGGTTTGTTCCGCTGTAGAACGAGAACCTCCAAGGTGCTGTTTCTCTGCTCTCTTCTGGGGTCTTACTGGTTTGTTCCACTGTAGAACGAGAACCTCCAAGGTGCTGTTTCTCTGCTCTCTTCTGGGGTCTTACTGGTTTGTTCCGCTGTAGAACGAGAACCTCCAAGGTGCTGTTTCTCTGCTCTCTTCTGGGGTCTTACTGGTTTGTTCCGCTGTAGAACGAGAACCTCCAAGGTGCTGTTTCTCTGCTCTCTTCTGGGGTCTCACTGGTTTGTTCCGCTGTAGAACGAGAACCTCCAAGGTGCTGTTTCTCTGCTCTCTTCTGGGGTCTTACTGGTTTGTTCCGTGTAGAACCAGAACCTCCAAGGTGCTGTTTCTCTGCTCTCTTCTGGGGTCTTACTGGTTTGTTCTGCTGTAGAACGAGAACCTCCAAGGTGCTGTTTCTCTGCTCTCTTCTGGGGTCTTACTGGTTTGTTCCGCTGTAGAACCAGAACCTCCAAGGTGCTGTTTCTCTGCTCTCTTCTGGGGTCTTACTGGTTTGTTCCGCTGTAGAACCAGAACCTCCAAGGTGCTTTCCATTATCTCCATCATGGATGACAATATTTCATTTCTGAATTCTGTAGACAGGTTCACTCCAAAGGAGTAGGTGATGCTTTTCATTTGAATAGACATTTTCCCAAAAATGATTTTGCCAAGATTAAAAACAAATCCTCGAATGTATGTTCCTTTTTACTCTGAAAACTTGGAAACCCAGTTGTCGTCCGGGTCTCTTCCCCGTTCTCGCAGCCCTATCCTTTCACTTTGTCTTGCATCAGCGTAGCTACTGTTAATCTCTCCTGGCAGGTTGTAAAAGGAAATTCACTGGCCCAAAGTGACACAAAATGGAAAGATTTAGGTTAAGTTTAAGTCAAACCAAGTCTGTGTCTACCGCCCCAGACCCAGCGAAGGCTCTGGGTTAAGCCGCAGCTCTGGCTGAGTGGCGTAGGAAACGTTTGCACGTCTCACAGCTGAGAGAAGACCCTGGAAATGACACGTTTTACACTTCTTAGATGAGACTCAGGAGCTGGAAGGCACTTCACTCCCATCCCTCTGGGACGAAAAATCTGTTTGCAGTAATCATTGATGGTGTTGACGGAATGCTCAAAACCATCTGCTCAAGGGCAAGTGTTAACTCTATCAAATCCTAATATTTTAAGCACACTGATCCCTGGGCCCAGGAGACCTCCCTCGTGACAGAGCTCTCCTCGGGCTGTGTGTCAGCCTGCCATCAGTTATTACCCCACTGCAGAGAGGCCCGTGACATCAGCCAGAACTCAGTGCCGAGAGGCCATGAGAAACGCAGCAATAGGACTCACTTCATTCCAGTCTTGTTAGATGTTGTGCATCTGAGGCTCGCTGATTCAATACGAGTTTCTTCGTAATGCATCTGTATATTCCTGCCTTTAAGATTATTATTTGCAAGTGGGCTTCTTGAATTTGAGGTGCTGGTGCATACCTCCTTCATCATGAGTTTGTATAAACTCATGCACACTTGGCTGTGCACACGTATTTATGTACAAACATGCAGATAGCCAGACATTTTCACTATATTAAAAATCTTTTACCAAAATCATTCAATAAAACATAAAAATCGGCTGGTGGATTTTGGGTGCACTTCTCTTATGTTACTCATTAACAGCCATCAAGTTGCTTAAACTGGTCAGAATATTTATGTATTTAGTTTAGACTTCGCCAGCACAATTATTCCTGAATGTTTCAGGGTTAAAAGCCTATAGAACAATGTAAAAAAACAAACAAAAGAATAAAATAAAAGAGAGCACTTAGCAGAATATTGTAGACAAAAACAATATTCCAAAGCCCGGTGAGATGAAAACATTGCCTTCTCAAATGAAGCTGGTTTAAAATGTTCAAGGACGGGTCCAAGCCACTTCCCCCATAAAGACTAACTAGAAAGGAAAGGCACCAGCCTGGACCTTCCAGGGGAGTGTCTTCCTGCTTCTCCACCCTGCCGGAGACATTTCAGGAACACTCATGTCATCGGCCACATGCATGGAGACGTTAAGGGAAACACTGAGAAGAAATCCAATGCTACGAGAAAGTTCTCGGCCACAAGCTCCCAACAGTTCAGGTACAACACTTGAATTTATTTTTTGTTTTATTTGTTTGTGGGTGTGAGAGAGAGAGAGAGAGCATTGCATCCTATGCTGCTTACTTTGGTGCTCAATAAATAATACTGGTTGAATGCATGGATATAGGTTTTGCGCTCCTGAGGGTTTAACATCATCCTCTGGGTTTCCGTCTCGTGTACACAGGAGACGAGTTCAGGAAATTCTGTCGTTAGGGTCACCGCTGCCACTAACACTCACTGGGCGTGTGCTGCCGTGTGCCCAGCACTTTTAAGACGTTTTCTCATGACATGCCTATAACAGTCACAGTAAGTAGGTCCTATTACAAGGAGGAGCCCTGGTGGTGCAGTGGTTAAAGTGCTCAGCTGCTAACCGGAAGGTCAGCCCTTTGAACCCACCAGGCGCTCTGCTTCTTCTGTAAAGCTTTACAGCCTTGGAAACCCTATGAGGCAGTTTTACTCTGTGCTATCTGGTTGTCATGAGTCAGAATCGACTTGGCGGCAATTTTATTGTTATAAGGAACCCTGGTGGTGCAATGGTTAGGTGCTCAGCTGCTAACCAAAAGGTCAGCAGTTTGAACCCACTAGCAGCTCCGTGGGAGAAAAAACCTGGTGATCTGCTCTCATAAAGATTACAGCCTAGGAAACCCTATGGGACAATTTTACTCTGTTATATAAGGTCGCTATAAGTTGGAATCAACCTGACAACACCAACAACAGCATTATTATAGCTCACTTTAGAGATGAGGAAACTGAGGCTTAGAAAGCTAAGTGAGTTGGCCAAGGTCACCAGCTAGTGAGTGGTGGAGCACAGATTAGAACCTAGGAAGAAGGCTTATCCTCTCAGCATAGTGATGAACCACCTCTACAATGGAACTACTTAATGTCTACAGAACTCTCGAGGCCAAAGAACATGGACAGGACTGCATGTTTCTTTCCAGCTCCCCACTGAGCACCATCCACCCATCTGCAGGCCATTTACTGAGGGCCAAGAACTGTGCTAACCAGAGAAGGTATGGAGAGTGACCCCAGAGCCTAGGGCACTGGTTCTCAACTTCTCAGAGTTGCATATACTTGTTGAAAATCTAAAGAATGTTATGAAACATCTTTCCCAGAACCATGCACAAATGCACGATTCTGCATGCATTTGCAAGTGTTTGAGGAGCGTGTGAACTGTAGGTTAAGAACTTCTGGGCGAGGATGCCATGCAATCCAACACGGCAAAAGGCTCAATAGACGTCAGATAAAATTCTGGAGTAGTGCAAAGCGAAGGTTTGGTAACTGCTTGGAGAAGTCAGGAAAATAAGTCTTGGAGTAATCTGAGCATTAACCTGAAACTTACCTGCAGGACTCCATCTAACGCTGAACTTCAAGACTTCTGAGCCTGATTTTCCAGAGAGATCCATATTTCCGTGATTTGTGACTCATCGCTGCCATCCAGAGAAAACTGTATGTGGCTGTCAGCATTCAGTGTTTTGTTGTCTTTCCCATTTTAACTGTGACTGTGTGTGAGAGAGAGACTGACTGACTTCATGCACACTCATAATTAGGCGTCCTGGTTAATGGAAGCTCTTGGAGCCTCTGAGCCTCTCGGGTCCTTTGCTTACTTAAGCTTTCTGAACCTGTTTCCTCATCTAGAAAAGAATACCTGTTTCTCGGGGCTATGGTAAAGACTAAGTGTGAAAAAGTACCTAGTACATTATCAGGTACATTTTCTTCTCTGTTCTTTTCCCTCTTCTTGGGTTTTACATTTGCTATTTGTAAAAGGAGAGAATGTTAATAACCTTGTTTCACAAGTGATTGTATATCCAGTGGCATCCCTAGGGTTGTTGTCACCCAATGTTATGGTGTCACATGCCCTGCTCCCACATGGACCTCCTCCTGTACCAGACCATACAGAATCCGACCGAGCCCCCAGCACCTCCCCCCACCCGGCGCTACCACCTCTAGGCACGCCCAAGCCATGAGTGCCACGGCCTCCGCCCAGCGTGTGCGAAGCCTGCCAGCCACCTCCTCCCGCATCAGCACCTGGCCCAGCTGTGCCACGGTGCCCCCGCCTGCACCCGGCGCAGGGCCTGCCAGTGTCTCCTGCACCAGCGCCCACAGCTCGCACTGCACAAAAAACTTATAGACAGTGATTTTGGTGTCGCCCCCTCTGAGGGTGTTGCCCGGTTCAGTCCACATGCCCCATACCTCCTAGTGACATGATTGAGCATATTTGTGTAAAACACCTTGGTGAAAGCTTCCCTGAAAAATTAAGTTGTATTTATGTTTAGGAAAAAGAAAAAAGAAAAAAAACTCCTATAATTGAAATAGACTGTCATAATCATTTGTTACTTAAAGATTTTTAAAATAGTGATTTTACTTTTTGCCTACAACCTGAAGGCTTTTGGCCTTCTCCTGAAACCCGTAAAGTGTTCTGCAGTGGAGCCCTTGCCCTCAGCTCCTACCACTTATTTCTTCAACACCTACGTGGTGCTGAACACCAAGCACTGTCCTAGGTGCTGAAGGGACTTCAGAGATTAGAGAAGACATAGACCCAAAGTAAGTCTAGGTAACCATGAGTGGTCATTTTTAAATGCACTTGTGTGAACAGACAATAACTGTTGTAAAGAGGATCCTGTGTCTCCGACGGGTATTTAGAAATAGCATGCAAAAGCACTCCCTGAAATTCCAGCTTCAAAAAATTAAGAAGATTAATACAAGAGACTATCATTATGGATTATCCTCAAGGAAAACTATAAGTATTTCTATAAGGTGTGTTTTTGTTGGCTGTTTATTTAAAACATCACTAATAAAGAATTTAAGGTGTTCTATAAACAGTGACTTCCCAAAGTACCAGCATTCAGCTGTCTCAGATGGTTGGGTTTGTTTGAAAGGTCATCTGAGGAGTGTTAACTTGTTGTTCGGTCTTCCTTGTTCATTGAGTTCTCATCTCCCTCTTGCCCAGGAATTCTCTGCCTTCAAGAATTCTGACTCTTGAGCGTTTGGCTTTTCCTGAATGGCGGGAAGCGGGAGGCAGCATTCTCCTTGTGGGTGGGGGGAGGGGTGAAGAGTGAGTCCCCAGTGCTACTTAGAAGAAGAATAACACTGGCCATTCCCAGCATCCTCCATGGTCAAGGCCTGATATAGATGAATGGACTTACCCTTTGGGAAATGAGGGTACAGTGGGGAGGGCCTTGATCACTGAGGCCATAAACACCCACGAAGGGCAAGTGGAAGATTGAAATGTTTTTAAAATTTTCCACAGGCTGTGATGGGGAAAGGGAAGTTACTTAAGTGCCCTGAGAGTAACCGTCTTCCTCACTCCGTAAGGATATTTATTTACTTTAGAAGCTGTGAGCTGCTCTGAGCACATCTTGTCTCTGCTGTTTTCCTAGCCGAGCCCTTCTCTCTGTTGCTCTGTTCTTCCAGCTGCTTCTGTGAACTCTCCTGCCGTGCCACATCCCCCATGGCTGCACAAACGTGACTCCCCCAGCTTCTCTTCCTCTCCAGCTGCATCTGCTCACCTCCCTGCTGGTCGATCCACTTCTTCAGCTCAGGGACAGTGAGAGGAAAGGATTCCAGCAGCCAAACAGCTTTTATGCAGAGAGAATATTTAAATATTCTCAGTCTGCATGATCCTCCTTCACCTCCTGCTATGATCGGAGATTAATTGAGACTGTTTGGGGCTTCTATCTGTTGGTAGAAACCAGAAGTCACCCCCCAACATAAATTCATATAGGTAGACAGGAATATTTTTCTTTGTCAAAACTCATTCCTTGTAAGTAGTGGTCCCAGGCTCTTTTCTCCCCCCTGATTCTGAATCAGACTCCAGCCAAATTAGAGGTTGTAGTTAATAGTTATCCTTTCTAGTAGATGGAATTCAAAATGGTCATTGAATTCTAAATGTGTACATCACTGAACATTATATGTTGATACAGAAAGTTTATTTTTTCGGTGATGCTTAGTGGATATTTTGATTTTTTGATTTTTTGGGGGAAAGTTATCTTGCTACTTTTTAGCTGTGAGGCATTGGGCAAAAGAACCTGCCAGGCAGGGGTGTGAGGATTAAATGTAGCGAGAGTCTAGCGCAGTGCCTGACCTGTAATTCTCCATAAATGCTGGATATTGCATATCCTGTACGGATCTGTCCAACATACATATGTATCTTGTTCTTAGTTATATAGTAGCGCCTTAGCTTGCTATGCCAGTTTGCTTATCTATTTCCTTATTCTTGGGCATTTATCTTATTTCTATTCTTCTTTCTTTATCTCCTTCCCCTTTCCTCCCTTGCTTGCTTTCTTCCTCTCTCTGTTTTTGTTTTTAAATATCCTTCCTACTTTCCTTCCTTTCTTTTGTCCTTTTTCCGTCTTTTCTTCCTTCTTTATTTTTGTTACTCTGATCTGAAATGTGTTAGGAAGGACACCTTGTGTACAGTATCCCCGATCCTTTTGGAGTCTTAAGATACAAGCACGTAAAATCACTAACCAAAGAGTCTGAACAAGGACTATCTAGATTGCCTTTCTCCCAAGTGGAGCCATATTTTCACAGTGTTGTACATGTTTGTATGTATCAGATTTCCCACACCTCTGCCAGCATTTGGTTTTCTTATTTTTCATTTATTTTTGCTTGTTTAATAAGTTTTTAATGGTACTTTAAATAGGTCTTTTTGTTCTGTTAACAAGGCTATAATTTTTCCATTTGATAATTTCATATTTAAATTTTCTCATATGTAAACTATCTTCCTACACTACTTATCCAGTGAAGTCTGGGTAATGGTACAATATATTTCTTTCAAAATATCACGTTTTGAATAACAATTCAGCCAGTAAATATTAATTGAATGACTGTTTTGTGCTGGGCATTGTTGTAGGGACAATGGGGATCTGGGGTACAGTGGCAAACAACATAGTCTTTGGCTTGAAGGTGGTTTGAGAAGTTTGTCTAGTAAAAGGTGACAAGTATCTAAACAAAGCAAATTAGAAGGTAATATGTTTTGTGATGGAAATATGTATGGGGATTAAAAAAATCTTTTATCCTGGAGGATCATAGAGGGACTGTTTGCCTGTTAGATTCATCATTTGTTGTCCTTCTAATTTTCTTGGATCTATGTCTCTTTGATTGCTCACCAAAGCCACCCCATTGCTTGCATTCATCTGGTAATACCACAGGCTTCTATGACTCAGTGATATCTAAAACATATGTGGGTTCAGCAGTGCACCAAGGTACTGTGATGTGCTTTATCGGGCTCAAGGTAAAAGTAAACCGAGGAATGCTGAAGGCCATAGTCACCCATGCTTTGTTTGTTAGTGTGGATACCTAATTAATGATCAGGCGCAGTCTAAGTTTGAGGCTGATCCACTGAAGTCCACCCCCCACAGGGTTCTTAGATTACTTCTGCCAGGAAGTCCATGGTGTAACCTCGGAAAGAAAGGCATCTTAGGGAGCATGGTGGACTCTGAAATGCTCCCCCCACACACACAAACTGGGGATTTATCAAACTGCACAAACCCTGATCTTTCTGGTATGAAGACCTTCAGCTCTTTCTGAATGATAATAATGCAGAAAGGTACTGGGTTATGAGAACAGAGTTTGTCTGGCTTTGTCTTCAGCTAGCTCTAATAGATAATTTTTAGGTAGACCTATCATAAGTACTCAAGAACCACCTCAATGCTTTGTTGGCTTGTTGGGTTTAGCGTATTTTTAGCAAAAGCCCAAATGAATTTTTTTTTTCTCCTTTGAAGACCTGGCTTCCCTTCCCATCTTTCTACTTCTCTTCCTTCCTTCCTTTTGTTTCTCAAATGTGTTTAATGTTAGTCTATGAGCTGCTTGAGGGCAGGGACTCTTCATATTTGTATCCAGCGCAGGGCTGACGCACAGTAGACCTTCAACAAATGTTTACTCTGTGAATGAAACATGCCCTACCTGTCTCTGACATCACTCTAAATGGTGTTGTTCTTTTTTTTTTAGTGTTTCGGCAAAAGTAAGACATCTTTATGCACCCAGACTCCCACCTCTTGACCCCACTCCATGTGAGAGAACGTGAGAGACTCCAGGTGTCTGTATATCCACTAGAGGGCACTGTTTTGTCAGAGGCTGTTCCCGATGTTTTCTTCAATACCAAGATAGATATTTTAACTTTATAGTCCACTCCCAGCTTCCAGTTCTTTCAATTTCTGGTAGTGAATGACTCTGAGCTTTGCACCGCAACTGTGTTTGCAAAGATATACTCATGGTATTAAATCGTGAATTAAAAAAAAAAATTGTAATAATGTTAGATGCAAACTGATGGTAAATATGTATTTAACAACAAAAGTGTACATACTTAATAAGAATGTTCATATACATGAAAGTAATTCCTCTGTGCTTATTTTCTTTTTTTCCAAAGATTTTCTGTGACCAGAACTAGAAGGACAAGTAAAGTTTTCATTAAGTCTCAAATTTCATTTTTGCACTTACATAGTAAAAGCATTATACTGCTGGGGTAATTCCAAGATAAACACACTAGATGCAAATTTCAAAGGTAACCTCAGTGGAAATTTATTTTTAATGAGAATAGCAATATTGAGTCTGGTGTGATTTTTGTAAGTGATAAAAGCTGCATTTTATAAGAAGTTTCTTCTCCTTCCAGTGCCTCTAATCCCGCAGTAGTATCTTTAGGCAGAATCAAATAAGTTCCTGGGCTTTAACGTCAAATAGTTCAAGTTTGCAAATATTTTCAGTGTACACATGAATCAATGCAGGGGATATGTGAGAAGACAAAGCTGTTCCCACTGTCAGGGAGCATCCAAATACATCATTAACACAGTGGTGACTCTGGAGACCCCACTGTAGCTGTCTAAGGAAGCTGCAAAGAAGAAGAGGCCAACAGGGAAGAGATCTTTCCCCAGATTTAAAACCTGGACTCTGAATTATGTCATAGAATTGAAGGAGGTGGTGGGACCCGGTACCCTGTCAACAATTAAGGGACAGAACATAAATAATAACTCTTGAAGTCTTCTTACAAGAGTCTTTGAGATAATCTATTAGTAATCGCTCTTTCCAATTATTCTTAAAGACTTTAAAAAACAAAACCCTGGGCCTTTTTTGTGCCAGGCTGCAAAGTCATTTGTGAAGTGTTTAATTAAGCTTACCCTGATTAAAAATGTAGGCTTAAATATCTGTTGATTTTGTGACAAGCTGTGGATGTTAATTGTCTTGATTGGTTTTGTTTTGTATTCCCAAGACAGCAGGATCATATGTGCATAACTATGGTTGGGGAAAAAGAGCAGAAATATAATATTTAAAAAGAAACATGTATTTTCTTAAGTTAACCAGATGTTACGAGACCTCATAGGTAGGAGGCATTTGGCCTGAGACAGAAAAATTTGAAATACCTGGGAAAGAACTTGAATTTCCCCCAGAATGCATATCCAGCAGAAATGGATGATAGTTTCTTCATGAGCCTATCCATAGCTTCCTACTGAACAAACCATTTCCATATTTATAAATGACATCATTTCTCTTAAATATTATACTTGTTTTTTCTGGAGGGTTTTAAAACTTTGAACAAGGGGAGAAACCATTTTCTTTCCGCTGAATCGATGTAGCAGATTATTTGTGGAGCCAACATGTTGACACATTATAAACTGTAAAAAATGACGCCTAATAAGGTTAATTGTCATCTGAACCTTCCTCTGTAGGCTGCAATCTGTGGGCTTTGATTGTTTCTCTGGGGGAAACTCTACCCAGATGGCGAAGTCCTCAAGGCCCTGACCCACAAGAGGCCTGTGGAGACGGAGAACAAGGTGCTTCTCCACAGACTAATTAATTTACTAGTGTAGCACCTGTTCCAGAATAAATAGGGCTGAAGGGAAGCAGTCCCTGGGCACAGTGGCAAGCTCGCTGGTAAATGGATTTCAGCTGATTATATTAAGCTGATGCTTTGATCATCTAAAGGCGTTAAAATGGAAATATGTTTTTTCTGGCTGTTGGCCTCCATGAGTGTGGTTTGTATTATTATTATTACTATAAATATCGGGTAATAGAAAAGGCTGTTTTCAATTTCAGCATGTCCCATTGAAAAAGTGTGTATTGTATTCGTATATTTCCTCTTCCAGGTTAGAAATGCATGTTGTCATAAAGTTGCACAGTTCTGTTTTCTTGTTTCCATTTTATCCCAGCCAAATTACTAGCTGGAAACCAAACACCAGCACAGATCCCTTTTAGCTGAAACATTTTATTATGTGCTCACACCTTTAATTCAATGTGTGTAATTAGGCTTTAATCAGCTGAACACTATTTGTGAAAAAATATCAGACGCTTCTTTAAATGAAATTCTGGTAAAGTCATGCTATGAAGCTTTGGTGACTACTTACAGGCACAAATAAATCCTTGTGTAAACAAGGCTTGGTAGTAAATGGATTTACAATGTGAGTCTTTCTGCACTCAATTTCACTTTATTGCCTCTTTGATTCCCAAAAGGATTAGAGGTAATTTTTTCAGTCCTTTAGATGCCATAAAACTGTTTCCCTTTGCAAATTAGCGCTGTGATCTTGCGTGTAACGTGTTTGGCAAATACGAGGAATTTCTAAGACTAGTCTTGGTTGCATAGTCATGAAGATAAGAATATGGTGCCCTAGATACCACAGTCTTACAACGAGCAGCTTTCCCCAAGGTTATTGTTTTGAAAAGATAAACATATTCTTGGTCACATGGGACACAGTCTAAAGAATGCTAATGATTGTAGCTATTTGGTAAATGAAAGAATTTGAACTCTATGTAAATAAAACTTTTTTGGTTTTTGTTTTTTTACAGGGAGACTATAGAAATCTTTCGTTTAAAATGTTCCCATTATACATTAAATTCTAACACCACAACAGAGGCATGCTATTAAAATTATGATGATAAAACTGGATCTTTCTTGTTCAGAAAGCTATCACACAGGGTATGAACACTGAGCTAGCACAACAAATTTAGCATCTAATCCTGGGTTTATGACCACATTGCTCTCTGTGGTTGTAGCCTTATAATCCTTGGAACTGTCTGTTCTGTGGAAGAAATCGAAATGTCACGGCTGCTTTTCCTTGGTTTTCTATTCAAAAACTCCAAGAGTATCTTTAAATTTTGTCTCAGTGGATTTAAAAAAAAAAAAAACATTATTTTTTAAAAATCGAAAACTACAAAAATGTATATAGTGAATGTAATTAATCCACTTCCACCCCTGCCCCTGGTGCCACTGATCCATCCCCACCTGGACCAGTTGCTTTGGTGGCCCTCCAGAGGCATTTTGATGGTTGCTTGGTGTGAACTGAAAGGAAATTTAGGCTGCTTCCAGTGTTTTGCTTCTAGAAGCGATGCTGCTGTTCATATCCTTGAACATGTATTTTTGGGCCAATGGTATAAAGACACCTGTAGTATGTGCTTCTAGAAGTAAAATTACTGGGTTATAGGACATATGCATTTTGAGTTTGGATAAATGTTGCTAAGTTACATGCCAGGTAGGATGAATGAGTGTGACTTCCCACAACTTGGTTTGAGTACTGCCCCCCACCCCACTGAAAGTTAAATATCATACCTTATTATTCGGATTTGCATTTCTTTCATTATGACTGGGTATCTTTTAAAATGATTAAAAACCACTTAATTTTGTTCCGATGGGAACAGTCTGTTCAGATCCTTTGGCAGTCTGTCTGTTAGGACACTGATGTTATGAGGTTGAGAGCTGTCAGTCTCTCCGTTAGGACACTGATGTTATGAGGTCGAGAGCTGTCTTGAGTAAGGTGATCAGCCCTCTGTCTGCCAGTGTGGGGTGTTTTTTTACCTCTGTGACATTTCCCCTTGTGTCTGTTGTCTCTCACTTACAGTGCCCCCTATGCCCCTCCTTGCGTCATTGACAGTCTGGATTTAGGGTTGCTGAAGAACTCCTGGAAACCAGAGATGATAATACCACGCAGAAGGGGTTAATTTAGGTGGTTTTCTAACTTTGATGTCTGATGAAGTAGGAGGAGAAAGACTGGAAGGGCAAAATTGAAAAGAGGGTGAGCGGACGTTAGTGATTTAAAAGAGGGGTTTTTACACTGAGAAGACCTTGGGAAAAAAATAGTGTTTATACATTAAAAAGAAAAAAAGCAGTTTACCCATAATTTTCTGCTTTTCCTTTGCCATTATTACAGGTATTTGTGTTAGAGTGAGAATTCTCTTTCTAGATGCGTTTTCCATGAAGTCATATTTCTGAGTTTCGGACATCACAATTTGTGGTCTTGAAATGGAAGCGATTGTAAGGCCACAGCTTCAGCGGGATGACCTTGGTCCGGGATGGAGTGGAGGGGCGAGAACGACAGGAGAAGGGCCCTAGTTTAAGCATAAGTAACTGCTTATGTTCAGCTCCACAGTGATATGCTTGACACTTACGTGAATGGATATCTGTGGAACTTTCTTGCACAATGCTAAAATATTTGCAGCCTTCATTAAGCCACCTTTGAACAATTTCTGGGAAATTTGTTTCATAGTATCTCTTCTTTCTTTGGAATTCTTTTTTAAATCTGCTTTAAAGGTAAAGACCTAATATTGTAACAGTAGCTATAAGATGGAAGTTACCCACGGCGACAAACCTCTCAAATGCTTCATTTCTCTCACAGTGGATATTGGCCAGCTCCCCCCACCTCCGTCTCCATTGCATTCATATGTTTGCTCATGCTGTTCCTTCTGTTTGAAATGCTATTCCTGCCATCATCATTCATGCAGGAATATAGATCTCCTTCTATTTGTCAAGGAAATTGTGAGCTAAATTTTATTCTAAGTCACTTCTGCTACTGAGCAAGAATAATGCAAAGGAACACTGCTAAACTGGGTATGACTCTCCAGTGTTGTAAGGGAGAGGAGTGTATTTATTTATTAGTTTTAAGTGAATGACTTTCAATCACTCTAGTCAACATTGCTGATATGGATATTTTCATGTGAAATGATTGCTATTGTGTTGGTTGGTTTTGCAAATCAGAAACTATTTGTTGAACACCATTAGGCCAATATATCTTATCATAATATTTGCCAGTACCACAGGTTTTACAAATTAGTTATTGTGACTGTAGTTTTCTATTAACATGAATTTACTGATTAACTAATTTATTTACTTTATGAGAATTCATACAGCGCAGTGCCAATGTTCCGTGACTGAGGGTGTGTGCATGGATTCTTGGTATTAAAAACAACCACCACCCACTGTACATATATTTTTTCCCGGGTCTACATGCCCAGAAAGTGCCTTGTGGAAAATATTATAAAAGAGTCACTTAGGAAATTAATTAGTAACATTTGCAGGCAGGACCCTGAATCAATACTTACTCAGTTTACCTGGGTCCCTTCATGAGTGAGTGCAGCTGTATCAGAGGAAGATCACTGGAATTTTCCAAGAACTTCCTTTTTTTCAGATAAACAAACGAAAATAATAATCAATACCATTTCCGTCTACTAAATAGGTAACAAAAAACCCCAAACGATTGCCACCTAGTCAATTCCAGCTCATAGCAACCCTATGGGATGGAGTAGAACTGCCCCATAAGGTTTCCAAGGAGTGGCTGGTGGATTCAAATTGCCAACCTTTTGGTTAGCAGCGGAGCTCTTAACCACCACGCACCATCAGGGCTCCTAAATAGGTTAAGGTTCTAAAAGTAACTAGTGCTAGCTAATGCCTAGAATAACTGACTAGTGCCGTCAGATGCAGAAAGATGGGCACCTCATGCACACACGGTTTGTGAGCCTGTAACTTGGTACAATTTTTCTAGAGTAATTTGGCAGTACATGTTAGAAGCCTTAAAATGAGCTTCTTGGCAAATGGATTCATTAAGCATACACATCTAGCTTCCCTTCTTTCTAGGCTTCCTTTAACTGAGCAGTGAAATGTAACAATAGGTAAATATCAATATCTAGACAATAATAACAACAACAGTTATAGTAACAATAATAAAAATCTGAACCCAGAGTCCCAGATAACAACACAAGTTGGGAAATGGGTGAGGGAGAGGAAAAGGAAGGAAAAAAGTGCAATTTCTCATCTAAAATCCGGGAGTTGTTAGATCTCTTTCATCATGGAGAAATCACACAAGTGTGCACGTGTTTCCAACTTAAAGGTTATCCCTAGTACAATAAAAATAGAATAAATGTTTTCCAGATTACTAGAGAAAAAAATATAAGACATAACAAACATGATTCACAATGCAAGAAAAAGATACAGAGAATAACAAAGCAGATGACATTTCAGACATGAATTCAGGGATGTGGGGTCCACGCACAGCAAAGCCTACCTTTTTTAATTTAATTTTTTAATTTTAAATGGTCCCTGTAAAAGGAGGTACAGTCTGGAAACCAGGGCAGTGAGAGGAATCATTTGTGGTAACCGTGCACTCATGGCTTGCCATAAACTCTGGCTGCACGAAACCCACTTAGCCAGAATGGGGAAAAGATTTACAATTAAGTTGTTGTTGGTGGCTGCCATCAAGTTGGCCCCGATTCGTGAGAACTCCATGCACAGCTGAACAAAATGCTGCTTGGTCCTGTGCCATCCCCACGATCGGTAGTGGATCAGACTGTAGTGAGCCATAGGGTTTTTATTGACTGATGTTCGGAAGTAGATTCCCCAGGCCTTTCTTCCTAGTCCGTCTTAGTCTGGAAGCTACACTGGAACCTGTTCAGCATCAGAGCAACACACAAGCCTCCGCTGAGAGACAGGTGGAGACTGTGCATGAGGTTCATTGGTCGGAATTGAACCCAGGTCTCCCACATGGAAGGCGAGAATTCACCACTGAATCCCCACTGACTCATTTAGAATTAAGTTCGTTGCCATGGAAACTGTTCTCCTTTAGCTGGTATGTGTTCCAACCCCACGAGAACTTAAGTATGAAAAGGTGAAAAGAATTAATACCTCAGTTTATAAACCAGTTGCTGTCGAGTTGACTCTGATATATATGTATATGTATATACAAACCAAAACCCAAACCTGTTGACGTTGAGTTGATTCCAACTTATAGCAACCCTATAGGACAGGGTAGTACTGCCCCATAGAGTTTCCAAGGAGTGGCTGCTAGATTTGAAATGCCGACCTTTTGGTTAGCAGCCAAGCGCTTAACCACTGTGCCACCAGGGCTCCATATATATTCTAAGAAGGTATCTGTGCATATTTAGTATCTTATGTACTTGGAATGTGGAAATTAATTTGGTCTATGAGAGTCTGTTATTGTTGTTGTTAGGTTCCGACTCACAGCAACCCTATGTACCACAAAACGAAACACTGCTCAGTCCTGCGCCAACCTTACAATCATTGTTATGCTTGAGCCCATTGTTGCAGCCACTGTGTCAATCCATCTTGTTGAGGGTCTTCCTCTTTGTTGCTGACCCTCTACTTTACCAAGCATGATGTCCTTCTCCAGGGACTGATCTCTCCTGATAACATGTCCAAAGTATGTGAGACGTAGTCTTGCCATCCTTGCTTCGAAGGAGCATTCTGATTGTACTTCTTCCAAGACAGATTTGTTCATTCTTCTGGCAGTCCATGCTATATTCAATATTCTTTGCTAACGCCACAATTTTAAGGCATCAATTCTTCTTCAGTCTTCCTTATTCATTGTCTAGCTTTCGCATGCATTATGATGCAATTGAAAATACCATGGCTTGGCTCAGGCACCTTAGTCTTCAAGGTGACATCTTTGCTTTTCAACATTTTAAAGAGGTTTTTGCAGCAGATATGCCCAATGCAATGCATCTTTTGATTTCTTGACTGCTGCTTCCAAGGGTGTTCATTGTGGATCCAAGTAAAATGAAATCCTTGACAACTTCAATATTTTCTCTGTTTATCATGACATTGCTTATTGGTCCAGTTGTGAGGATTTTTGTTTTCTTTATGTTGAGGTGTAATCCATACTGAAGGCTGTGATCTTTGATGTTCATCAGGAAATGCTTCAAGTCCTCTTCACTTTCAGCAAGCAAGGTTGTGTCATCTGCATAATGTAGGTTGCTAATGAGTCTTCCTCCAATCCTGATGCCCAGTTCTTCTCCATATAGTCCAACTTCTTGGATTATTTGCTCAGCATACGGATTAAATAGGCATGGTGAAAGGATACAACCCTGACGCACACCTTTCCTGACTTTAAACCATGAAATATTCCCTTGTTCTGTCTGAATGACTGCCCTGTGATCTATGTACAGGTTCCTCATAAGCACAATTAAAGTGTTCTGGAATTCCCATTCTTCTCAATGTTATCCATAATTTGTTATGATCCACACAGTCGAATGGCTTTGCATAGTCAATAAAACACAGGTAAACACCTTTCTGGTATTCTCTGCTTGTAGCCAGGATCCATCTGACATCAGCAATGATATACCTGGTTCTATGTCCTCTTCTGAATCCAGCCTGAATTTCTGGCAGTTCCCTATCGATATACTGCCGCAGCCACTTTTGAATGATCTTCAGCAAAAGTTTACTTGTGTGTGATATTAATGATATTGTTCCATAATTTCCGAATTCTGTTCGATCACCCTTCTTGGGAATAGGCACAAATATGGATCTCTTCCAGTCGGTTGGCCAGGTAGCTGTCTTCCAAATTTCTTGGCATAGACGAGTGAGCACTTCCAGCGCTAGTTGGCCAAAATCAATTAATTTTGGTCTGTTGCATTCTTATAACTCCAATTTAAACATTGCTAATTTAATACGTTAAATTGCATGTTTTCAAGTTAAATTTTTAAGTTTAAATGTAACTAAAGTTTAAGCACAATACTGGCAACCCAAAATAACTAAGTTAATTATATTTGTAAATGTAGACATTGGATACGTTAGAGATATTTATGTACTTTGGAAGGTTAGATTTGTTAATTCAGAAAATTAAAGTACTTTTAAAAAAACAACTAAATGTGTGAATACAGTTTTCAGTATGTGAAGATATTTAATTATCTGTAAATTGAATCAAAGTTTACCAAAAGCCCCTCAGGAGTAACTGCTAAAATCTGCAAAATTTAAACGTAGAATCATAAATTTCTTAAGATCAACTTAAAACATAAGGAAAAACTAGATTTTTAAGTTTATACTTATTACAATGAATGTAAATTTTAAAACCAAAAATAAGGCCAATAATAGACATTTCTGAGTTCAAAACCAACTTCAAGGAGAACAAAAAACACACATCAACAGACATGACAGTAGGTAAAAATGAAAATAAAACAGGGATAACAGTATTAATACTTGAAAATGTAAAATTCAAGGCAAGAAGCATCAAGTGGGACAAAGCAGGTCAGTTTATATGAATAAAAACTCAGTGAAGGGGAGGATAAAACAGTTACAAGCCATGATGTGCAAATAATGGCACTGAAATTTTATGTTAAACAAAAACTTACAGAAATACCAAAAAACGAAACAAAGAACCCTAACAGAAACGTGAGAGGAGACTTAACATACTAATAGCAAAAGGAGCCTTGAAGCCGGAAAACAAGTTCACATTTTTCCACCCTGAATTGTCACTCCTGACAGTCAACCCTAATGATACAACTGGAAATGTGGGCAAAGCTTTATATGCAAGAGTGTTCAACTATAGCCATAACCATGAAAATTTTAATTACTCGAATGTCCAACGGTTTGAAAATGATCAGTTAGGGTTCTCAGTTGAAAGGATCTCTGAACCCTCGAAATTATATGCAGAATTTGGCATGTCTGTGTATAGTTTTAATTAGCTTCACCAAGCAGTTCATGTCCCCAAAATAGGAAGAATAACTAAATAAAATATGGAACATTTAGAGACTATTAACACAGCCAATAAAAAGTCCCCCAATGATTTTAATAACATGGAAAAATGTTTATGTTATGTGGAGTGAAAAAATAGGCTAAAAATTCTCCGTATGTATGACAGTTGACTAAAGTACACACAGAAATCACATCCACACATGCATACAAAGGGAAAGAAGTGACCAAGTGGAAGCTTCCTAAGGAAATGAATTTTGGTTTGTTTTCTTCACTGCTGTAGACTAGAATGTAGAACAGTGTCTGGCATGTGGTAGGTGATCAATAAATACTTGTTGAATGAATAAATAGAAATTCACCCGAATGTTCATAATGATGATCCCTGAGTAGTAAGATTATGGGTGTTTTTTCTTTATACTGTATTTTCCAAATATTCTGTGTGCATTTAGTATATTTAGAATGACAAAAAAAAAAAAAAGAGTATGTTTTAAAAACTGGGACAGGACTTCACCTATTTGCCATGAGTTGGGGACGACTAACTACAGCTACAACATATTAAATAGAAGACTTTCATTTCTTCCCCTAAGATGCCTTTTTCATGCTTCTTTTTTTCTTCGTATTTGCTATCTTAGGTAAATCATAACCTGTTGCTGTTGAGTCGATTCCGGCTCATAGTGACCCTATAGAACAGAGTAGAACTGCCCCCATAGGGCTTCCAAGGAGCGGCTGGTGGATTCAAACTGCGGACCTTTCGGTTAGCAGCTGAGTGCTTAGCCACTGCACCACCAGGGCTCCTAGGTAAACCATAACACCCTGCTATTTAGGAGTCATACATGCCTGCAAGCCAAATTTTGCATTGAAAGTCTAAATTCTGATCCCAACATACCTTTCTGTCTGAATCTCTGACTCTTAGCATAAGAAAATGCCGTAACCATGTTCATTTTCTGTTCCCAGTCTTTTCTTCCTGGGAGAGTGAGGTATATAGTGAGAAAGGGCTGACTTCATGCATTCCAACCAAATGGTGGTCTTGTTCTGTCTCATCCCGTCTTCATAAATCCTGCCCACCCTCACTCCCTAACCACTCCTCCTGCTTTCTCTGACCATCCCATCCCAGAGCTCTCTCTCTCTGATGTCCTTTAGCACCTGTTGTTTCTACTGTTTACCCTGTGTTCTTACTGTTGTTCTGAGATGTCTCCCAAGTGCATATTTTGATTTCTCCAAGATACTAGTAAACCCTCTTGGGGTCGGGGAGAATGAGGCTGACTTCTTTGTATCTCTTATCAAGCCTGGCACAGTGCTCTGATGTAGCAGACACCAGACACGTATTTATTGAAAATGGCTGGGTGTTGTTCAGTTGTGACACTGGTCACAGCACTTGAAAAAGCAGAGCTTGGGAATCTACAGGCTGGAGTTCAAATCCCACTTCTATTGTTTACTGTTTAACTTTGGGACCTTCAATTAGGTCATGTCTTTGAGCCTTTCACAGCAGCTGACTGAAGTGGTTAAAAGTTCTTGCTCTATCTTCTCAGCTCTATCATTTCCTTACTCTTTGATCTTGGGCAAATTATTTTGCCTCTGTAAGCCTCAGTTTCCTCATTTATAACAGGAGGGTTGTCCTGGGGTAAATGAGATAAAGCTTGGGAAAACTCCTTAACACAAGGTGGAGCGCATGATAAAGGCTTGCTTGAAAGATAGGGCTTTTTTTGGTGCTTGGGAGGAAAACAGTGGCAAAGACTGGCATATCTGAACCTCCTTCATGAGTTCCTATGAATGTTCAATGAACCAACACATAGGGAAGTTTTTAGCAGGATACTGGCTAAGTAGGTGCTGCTGATCATTATTTATATAGCTTTAGATTTTTATAGATTTATGTACAGAGTTTCCTATATAACAGATTGGAGTTCCTGAATGGTACAAATGGTTTATGTGCTTAGTTGCTAACCAAGAGGTTGAGTCCACCCAGAGGCACCTTGAAAGAAAGGACTGGTGATCTCCTTCCAAAAAAATCAGCCATTGAAAACCCTATAGAGCACAGTTCTGGTCTGATACACATGGAGTTGCCATGAGCTAGAATCGACTCTGGGGCAGTGGATTGGTTTATATAATGAATTAGTAATGTCTACCTTGCAGAATTGTTGGTTGGATTCAATGTGCAGTTGGCATAAAATTGATTAGTATAAAACAGGTGATCAATAAATCATAATTTTCCTCTTTCTCCCCCCTTATTTCTCTTCTCTCACCTTCTCTACCCACCTTCTTGGCCATCTTACGTGATAATACTGAACACCTGAAGAATTGTTGGGGTACTCTAATCTTGTCTGGATGAAGAAATGTTTTGTGGAGAAATTCTGGTCTCTGTTGAGCTTCTGTCATTGTTTGCCCCTCAGTGACTTTCGCATCGTATGCATTGTTGCTCATGTAGAGATGATACTCAGATTGTAGTACCCTGAGACCAAAAGGAATCAACTCAGTAGCGTGCAGTTGTAGAATCTGAGGCCCAGAGAGGTTCTGTGATTTACTCAAGGTCACACAGAGAGTTGTCAATGGAACCCTGGGTGTTCTGCAGGTCTGTGTTGCCTGTCGTCTCCTGGGCTTGGCGATTACCTCTCATGATGCTCAGGGCCCATGTCAGACCTGCACACGCCTGGCAAAGAGCTGCAAAACTTGCCTCGTCTCCTTCTGGAGCTCCCAGAAAATACACTTGAATAAAAGTTCTTTGCTCTTAGTTTCCCCCTCAAAATACATGTTATTCATTAAATGGCTATTTAATATAAAGAGACAAATTAAACAGGAGGGAGAGGAAAGGGAAGTATTTCTTTAGTGTTTTCCCCGGTTGCTTTTTGTGCAGGTGGGTTGCTGCAGGAGTCCCTCTTCTGAAGCCCATCTGGGATGTTAGTTTAGCTCTATTGATGGTTGAGACTCCGTCTTTCATCCTAACCATATGCCAAGACAATAAGTAATTGAACCACATGTTTTGCCTTTTTAAAAAGGTGTAATCTCCTTCTGAAGTGTAGAGATGTTTAGCAGGATTTTTCTAATTTATCTGTCATCACACCATGCAGGCTAGGCTCCAAGTCCTGACTCCAGTGTCTCTTTATCATTGTCTTTTGATGAACACCTGTTTCCAGCATACAAATATATCTGCTGAGATGCAAAATTAAAATAATTTCAACAGTATAGGAATAATTAGGAACCTTTTTTTGAAAGGTCCACCTGTTCCAAATATCAAAATATCATATTTAGTTGCATGTACACCCTTTTATCAGCATATATTCTTTATGCTAGATATGTATCTATTTGACAAGAATTCTCCTCTGATATTCCATTAAGTAAAAAAATAAATATTTTCATTTTTTATCTAAAATTTAATTGTAAGCATTTTTTTAAAACAACCAGAGTTTTTTCTATGTTCGCTGAGAGAGAAAGAGATGTAAGGAAATTACTCTAAACCGTGATTAAGAGGAGAAACTTTTAAAGTGCTCTGTTATTTATGATTGATTGTGACTTGTGTTAAGGATTTGACTTCTTTGTAGATACAATGAGCCTGTGAATCTTAAGATAGTTATAATAGATATTTTTTAAGGAAAATATAGAAGGGCCCCTTTTAATACAAAGGCTTTTGTTAAACTTTGGTACCTTAAACATTTGAGTCACTATATTAAATATGAAGAATTACTTTGTTTATATTTAGCACTGATGTCACTTTATTTCTAAAGCTGTATCCATGGTGCTTCCACCCAGCTAGCCCGTAAACTAGGAGCTCTGTGGCTTGAGTGTTGGAGGTGAAATTGCATAGCAGCTGTAATCTCCTTTCAGAGACACTCGCCAAGATGGACCCCTGTCCTAATACTTTAGAGGAAAGGTCTCCATTTCCAGGAATTCATATGAACAAAAGATAAGCCCACAGAGATTTTTTTAAAAAATACCAAGGTCAGGAGACCTTAGTATACAACCGCTGGTTTACGATTTCCATCTAACGTTAGCCACGCTGGAATTCCCACTGGATGAGAAGTCACTCCTTACTTCCTAAAACACCCAATAAACCAGACTCACAAGTGAGAGCTAAGTTCATGTAGAAATGTGTCATGACTTGTCTTCCCTTTCGGAATGTGGAATCTGAAGTGACAAATTTTGGGTTGTTTTTCTGATGACCATGCAAAAAAGTAAACCACCAGTTGCCTGGTCCTATGTGCAAAGTTGTCTACAAGGTGTTATGTGGCTGATTGCTTTTTAGCTGTTGGGGACATTTTAGGCAATGGTTATATACACAAGACTAATTACACCAGTTAATCCACACCAACGTGTGAGCAATAAGCATGCTTTTACAATTAAGATGTAATTTTTTAAAAATCCTTTATTGGCTACATTTAGAGACACAGCAGTTCCAGATTTACTGTAGAATAAGAGAAGGAGTTATCCAAATTGAATAAATGTAAATTTCAGCTTAACCCTGTTGCTGTGGAGTCGATTCTGACTCATAGCAACCCTGTAACACAGAGTAGAAATACCTCATAGAGTTTCTGAGGAGCAGCTGATAGATTCAAACTGTGGACCTTTTGGTTAGCAACCAAGTTCTTAACTGCCATGCCACCAGGCTCCAAATTTCAGCTTGGGCAAATAAATTAATATATAGCAAATAAAACCTACACTTGTGTCAGAAATACGGACTTGCATAAGAATGATTATTCTAAGCAAGTATATGGATTGTAGCTTTTGTGGTCATCAAATTATAGAGATCTAAAATTACTTTGCTTAATGTGATGTAACAATATCACATTACTTCTACAGCTTTTATTTCTGATGTTGGTGGTTGTGTTAGGCAAAATAATGCCCCCCCTAAAGATGTCTATATCCTAATCCCCAAAACCTGTGAATATGTTACCTTACATGGTTAAATTAAGGATCTTGAGATGGGGAGATTATCCTGGATTACAGAGGTGGGCCGATGTAATCACAAGGTTCCTGCTAAGTGAGAGAGGGAGGCAGGAAAGTCAGTGTCAGAGTGATACAACATGGGAAAGACTCAGTCAGCCATTGCTAGCTTTGAAGGTGGAGGAAGGGGCCACAAGCCAAGGAATTTGGGCAACATCTAAAGCTGGAAAGGCAAAGAAACAGATTCTCCCCTCAGACTCCAGAAAGTACCCCAACCCTCTTAATACCTTGATTTTATTCCCATGAGACTCATTTCTGAATTCTGACCTCCAGAACTGTAACTGTTATCTTAAGCCACTAAGTTTGGGTTCATTTGTTACAGCAGCAATAGGGAACTAGTACAGCTTTCTCTTGGCCCCTCAGAGTCTCAGATTCCTCATCCCTAAAGTGGTTATAACATTTCCTTGTTATTTTTTGTAAGAATTAATGAGTTAATGCATGTGAAATTACTTTAAAAACTTTAAAAACTTTAAAAGATAATATCATTTGTAAAATCAGTAAAACTATTTCTAAATTCTGCAGTAACTGATTGAGACTCTTTGCCAATATAAGACTCAATAATTTAAAAATCTTCCCCAAATCTCTGTCAGTAAAGAACTAGTGACCAGAGAATGTGCAGTTTGTCCAGCTTCACTAGAAAGCAGCTGTTAGGATGGAGTCAGGCAGCCAGAGGAAGGGATTGAGTAAATGACCCAGCCGGTAGAAAAGCCAAGAACATAACTGATGTCAACTGGGCAGCAGAGATCCAACAAATGGGAAATTATCTTAGCGGGACTTGGGGGTGGGGGGCAAAAATACCAGAGCTCATTAAAAGAACCCAAAACCAAAAAACCAAGCCCATTGCCGCTGAGTCTATTCTGACTAGTATCGACCCACAGGACAGAGTAGAACTACCCCACAGGGTTTCCAAAGCTGTAATCTTTATGGGAGCAGACTGCTACATCTTTTTCACATGAAATGGCTGGCGAGTTTGAACCACTCACCTTTTGGCTAGCAGCCGAGCACTTAACCACTGCGTCACCAACGCACCTTATTAAAGAACAAGCTACATTGTTTACAGCAAAAAAAAAAAAGCCTAAATACCTTTTAAACACTATTCTCTAAAAAGATAGACAACATTTTTTGCCTAAAGGTATTCAGCACTAAATTATTTTAATTGTAAAAGAAAGAAAAAATGAAAACTAATTTAAATGTTCAACAGTTCAGGAATGATTAAGTAATATATGCTTTAACAGGGTTACATATTATACTTAAAAGTGCCTATAAAAGCTTTTAATAACCTTTGGGGAAAAGTGTGTACATGTATTAAGCATATGCATTGATAATTACTGGTGATTGGAATGAGAAAGTTGGAAACAAAGAAGGATCTGTAGTTGGAAAATGTAGCCTTGGTGATAGAAATGACACCAGAGATTGCATGGTAGAGTTTTGCAAGACCAATGACTTATTCGTTGAAAATACCTTTTTCAGCAACATAGATGACAACTTGTACATGTGGACCTTGTCCGATGGAGTACAAAGGGATCAAATCAACTACATCTGTGGAAACACATGGTGGAAAAGCTCAATATAATCAGTCAGAACAAGGCCAGAGGCAGATTGAGGAACAGATCATCAACTGGTTGTATGCAAGTTCAAGTTGAAGCTGAAGAAAATTAAAACTAGTCTACGAGAGTCAAAATATGACTTTGAGTATCTCCCACTTGAATTTAGAGACCATCTCAAGAATAGATTTGACGCGTTGAACACTAATGACAAAGACCGGATGAGTGGTGGAGTGACATCCAGGACATCACACATGAAGAGAGCAAAAAGTTATTAAAAAGACAGGAAAGAAAGAAAAGACCAAAATGAGTGTCAGAAGAGACTCTGAAACTTACTCTTGAAAGTAGAGTAGCTAAATCAAATGGAAAAAATGATGAAGAGCTGAACAGAAGATTTCAAAGGATGACTCGAGAAGACAAATTAAAGTATTATAATGAAATGTGCAAAGACCTGAAGTTAGAAAACCAAAAGAGAAGAACATGCTCGGCATTTCTCAAACTGACAGAACTGAAGAAAAAAATTCAAGCCTCGAGTTGCAATTTTGAAGGATTCTGTAGCCAAAATATTGAATGACACAGGAAGCATCAAAAACAGTTGGCAGGAATACACAGAGTCACTGTACCAAAAAGAATTGGTCGATGTTCAGCCATTTCAGGAGGTAGCATATGATCAAGAACCAATGATACTGAAGGAAGAAATCCAAGCTGCACTGAAGGCATTAGCGAAAAACAAGGTTCCAGGAGTTGACAGAATACTGATTGAGATGTTTCAACAAATAGATGCAACACTAGAAGCATTCACTTGTCTATGCCAAGAAATTTGGAAGACAGCTACTTGGCCAACCAACTGGAAGAGATCCATATTCGTGCCCATTCCAAAGAAAGGTGATCCAATGGAATGCAGAAATTATTGAACAATATCATTAATGTCACACACAAGTAAAATTTTGCTGAAAATAGTTCAAAAATTGTTGCAGCCGTACTTTGACAAGGAACTGCCAGAAATTCAAGCCAGGTTCAGAAGATGATGTGAAATGAGGGATACCATTGCTGATGTCAGATGAATCTTGGCTGAAAGCAGAGAATACCTGAAAGATGTTTACCTGTGGATGGTAACAAATTATGTATAACTTCCTTGAGGAGTGCACATTTTAACAATGAAATAAGTGTTGCTTTTCCATTTCTACTTTCCAGCTTCTGTCAGGTGGGAGCCAAGTTAGGATTTTTCTCACAGTGTTCTGCTTTTTTCTTTTTTTGGCCCAGTTGTGAGGATTTTTGTTTTCTTTATGTTGAGGTGTAATCCATACTGAAAGCTGTGGTCTTTGATCTCTATCAGTAAGTGCTTCAAGTCCTCTTCGATTTCAGCAAGCAAGGCTGTGTCATCTGCATATCTGCAGGTTGTTAATGAGTCTTCTTCCAATTCTGATGCCACATTCTTCTTCATATAGTCCTGCTTCTCAGATTATCTGCTAAGCATACAGATTGAATGAGTATGGCAAAAGGATACAAACCTTTCCTGACTTTAGACCATGCAGTATCCCCTTGTTCTGGTCAAATGACTGCCTCCTGGTCTATACATAGGTTCCACATGAGCACAATTAAGTATTCTAGAATTCCCATTCTTTCTTTTTTTGGCTTGGGTGTTTTTTTATTATTAATAATATGGGTACGGTTGGGTTGCATTCCTTACCTCGTTTGGCTGCTATTTGTGATATTTGTTTTGGTTTTAGTTTTGCTGTTGTAGTTTTAATTCACTATGTAAAGTATTCTGATAGAAAGATTTTTGTGATCTGGCTTTATTTCATTATCTTTATTCCCATATTTTCGCTTCTAAAACACCACTCTGGAATCCTCATGGAAAAATCATTGGAGAAGGCAAGAGAGATGGAGAGAAGTGAGTAAATTTATGATACATTTTAGAAGAAGTATCAACAGCATCTGATAGTGTATTAGATGAGGAGGAGGATGAGAAGCATCTCCAAGAAGACACACTTCTTTCTGGCAGGAGAGATTGTGTATAAAAGCAAGTTCTAAAGCACTCGATCAGATATTTGCCCAGGAGATCTTGGTCAAATCAGTTCACAGTCTGAAAGAGAACGAACAGTTACTGAGTGGTCTGTGCCAGGTCATGGGCTATCTTGTTGATCCTCACCAGATCCCTGTGAGGAGGGTGGCCGCCCACCATGCTTTCTGACACATCACAGGTACATTATAATGTGCAGCCCGGGTGGAAGCAGGTGGGGAGAGGGGAGCGAGAACAGTCAGTGAGCATCACCGGGTCCCTTTGCACTGCACCAGGCATTTTCATTTATGTCACCTCATTTTATCCTCACAACTACTGTATGAAATATGACCAGTCATGTGTCACTTAACGTCCAAGATACGTTCCATGAATAGGATGTTACATGGTTTGGATATAGCACGAAGATGTCTAAATCATGAGCAATAGCATTCACTGATGTTCCACCTTTGTGTTTTTTAATAACGGTTTGCTTCACTTCGAAATTGATACTTCTGCTTTGTCTCTCACTGCTGCGGTCATATCACTGGTTTTGCTGCATTTGGGAGACATGATGCACTTCATGGTAATATTTTCCAAAGAAAATTAAACACTCAAGAGACACATGATATACAAGATTGGATGCTGCTGCCTATGAGCCAAAGCATACACTGTTAAATGGTAAACTTTTTATTTCTAAGAAGGGAAAATTCACATTAAAGTAATGGTAGAAGACAAGGATGCCCTTTGTCACCACTCCTATTTAACATTGTGCTGGAAGTTCTAGCTAGAGCAATAAGGCAAGAAAAAGAAATAAAGGGCATCCAAATTGGTATTAAGGAAGTTAAACTGTCCCTGTTTGTGGATGATATGATACTATACATAGAAAACCCTAAAGACTCCACGAGAAATCTACTGGAACTAATAGAAAGATTCAACAGAGTAGCAGGATACAAGATAAACATTCAAAAATCAGTTGGATTCCTATACACCAGTAAGGAGAATGATGAAAAGGAAATCAGGAAAACAATACCATTTTCAATAGCCCCTAAAAAGATAAAATACTTAGGAATAAATCTGACCAGGGATATAAAAGACCTATACAAACAAAACTACAAAACACTACTGCAAGAAACCCAAAGGGATCTACATAAATGGAAAAACATACCATGCTCATGGATAGGCAGACTCAACATTGTGAAAATGTCAATTCTACCCAAAGCAATTTACAAATACAATGCAATCCCGATCCAAATACCAACAACATTCTTCAAAGACATGGAAAAACTAATCATTAACTTTATATGGAAAGGGAAGAAGCCCCGAATAAGTAAAGCACTACTGAAGAAGAAGAATAAAGTTGGAGGACTCACACTACCTGACTTCAGAACCTACTATACAGCTACAGTAGTCAAAACAGCCTGGTACTGGTACAACGACAGATACATTGACCAATGGAACAGAATTGAGAACACAGATGTAAATCCATCCACCTACGGTCACCTGATCTTCAACAAGGGCTCAAAGTCCATAAAATGGGGAAAAGACAGTCTTTTTAACAAATGGTGCCGGTAAAACTGGATATCCATCTGCAAAAAAATGAAACAGGACCCATACCTCACGCCGTATACAAAAACTACTTCAAAATGGATCAAAGACCTGAATATAAAGCCTAAAACTATAAAGTTCACAGAAGAAAAAATAGGACCAACACTTCAGGCCTTAATACATGGCATTAACAGGATAGAAACCATAACCATCAACACACAAACCCCAACAGATAAGCTAGATAACTGGGATCTTCTAAAAATCAAACACCTATGCTCTTCAAAAGACTTCACCAAAAGGGTAAAAAGAGAACCTACAGATTGGGGAAAAATTTTTGGACAGTACAAGTCAGACAAAGGTCTAATCTCCATAATGTACAAGAAAATCCAACACCTCTACAAGAAAAAGACAAATAATCCTATTAAAAAATGGGCAAAGGAAATAAAAAGACACTTCACCAAAGAAGACATTCAAAGGCCAACAGACACATGAGGAAATGCTCGTGATCACTAGCCATTAGAGAAATGCAAATTAAAACCACAATGAGATACCATCTCACCCCGGCATTACTGGCACGAATCAAAAACACTGGAAATAACAAATGTTGGAGGGGCTGTGGGGAGATGGGAACTCTTATGCACTGCTGGTGGGAATGCAAAATGATACAACCATTTTGGAAAATGATATGGCACTCCTCAGAAAGCTAGAAATAGACATACCATTCTATCCAGCAATTCCACTCCTAGGAATATATCCTAGAGAAATAAGAGTCGTCACTCGAATAGACATATGCACACCTATGTTCATGGCAGCATTGCTCACAATAGTAGAACGATGGAAACAACCTAGATGCCCTTCAACAGATGAATGGATAAACAAACTACGGTACGTACGCACAATGGAGTACTATGCAATGAGAAAGAACAACAATGAATCTGTGAAGCATCTCATAACATGGATGAAACTGGAGGACATTATGCTGAGTGAAATAAGTCAATCACAAAAGGAGACCTCTATTGTAAAAACCCATGAAAAAGTTCACACACAAAATGTAAAAATCTCTGTCGGTTACCAGGGATGGCAGGGGTGGGGGGGAAATACTAAATAGGCAATAGATAAGTGGTATCTTGGGTGAAGGGTGAGACAGTACACAATACAGGGGAAACTAGCACAACTTGTACAAGGAAAGGTCATGGAAGCCCCATAGACACATCCCAACTCCCTGAGGGACTGAATTGCTGGGTGGAGGGCTGTGGGGACCATAGTCTTAGGGAACATCTAGCTCAATTGGCATGACACAGCTTATAAAGACAATGCTCTAGATTCTACCTTGGTGAGTAGTGTCTGGGGTCTTAAAAGTCTGTAAGCAGCCATCTAAGATACTCCACTGGTCTCATCCCTTCAGGAGCAAGGGAGAATGAAGAGAACAGGATAAAAGGAAAAGATTAGTCCAAAGGACTAATGGTCCACAGCTACCAAGGCCTCCACCGGACTGAGTCCAGTACAGCTAGATGGTGCCCGGCTACCACTGACTGCTCTGACCAGGATCACAATAGAGGGTTCTGGACAGAGCTGGAGAAGGATGTAGAACATAATTCTAACTCACAAAATAAAGACCAGATTTACTGGCCTAAAGGAGACTGGAGAAACCTCGAGAGTATGGCCCCCAGGCACCCTTTTAGCTCAGTGGTGAAGTTATCTCCGAGGTTCACCGTTCAGCCTGGGAATGGACAGCCCCGTAAAACCAAATGAGACTAATGAGATATGGTAGTCCAGTGACAAGGGCCAGAAGGCAGAAGGGGACAAGGAAGCTGGTGATAGGGAACCCAAGGTTGGGTAAGGATATTGTTGTTGTGTTGTGAGATTGTTAACCATTGTCATAGGGCAACATTTGTAGTAACCGTTAAATGAGAAACTAGTTTGTTCTGTAAGCCTTCATCTTAAGTGAGAATAACAGCACAATTGGAAGAGCGTAGTCAATGTCACTGAACTGTGCATGTAGAAATTTTTGAAATGGTGAATCTTTGGCTATGTGTATTTTCACCAAAAAAAAAAAAAGTTTGAGAAGTTAGAGAGTTGACATGTTGTGGGGTTGTTAACCAATGTCATAAAACAATATGTGTACTACTGTTTCATGAGAAACTATTTGTTCTGTAAGCCTTCACCTGAAGTACAATAAAAAAAGAAAAAGTTAAAAAAAATAAAATACAATAACGGTAAGAAGTACAGAACAGTACATACATAAACCAGTAACATAGGCATTTATTATGACTGTGAAGACGTGTGTTTCATAGGTTATAAATGTACTCTACCATTATGCACCTGACAGCACAAACACTTTGCACACAGGAGACTTGAGATACACGTGTTTCATGTGGGAAGCTTTTAGGTTTGCTACATCTGGTTACATCCGCTGTGTCCTGTTCTCCGATTGGGATTTCTGAACTCTATTATAACCTTATGGAACCACAGACGTATAAGTGGTTGGACGTTGCCCGAATGGATGTTATGTGGCGCATGACTGTATTCTTACCTATGTTGTTTTCTTAATGAAGAAACTGAAGCTCACCGAGGTCAAGTTAACTTGTCTGAGGCCATGAGATGGCAGAGGCAGTGTCGTCTAAGACGCCTGACTCCCCTGTTCATGTTTTCTACCACACCATGACGTCTTCTCAAACCCGTCTCCCACTTTGTGGAAATGTGCATGAGAACACACTTTATTATCAACCAAGCCCACATTTGTTGGTTTGTTGCATACCTGTTCTAACTCATACACACAGGTGTAAAATGAGTCTACCTTTTTCTTCTCACCAATGAGTGCAGTCAACCTGTTTACTCATTGTGCAGAAATCTGGGCTTGGAGACTTTCATCACCCAGAGGTTAGAAAAAGCAGGCTGTTATTGTAGTGATAAAGCTGCAATTCATTGTCCGGGGTGGGCCACATCCAGTAATGGATTCCATCAGCACTGTGTTAATTTTCTCTTTACCTTGGCTTCATTGGGTTTTGTCCCCTTTATGCTGCGAGTTCTTGTGGCTTCTTCACTTCTATTGTTGAGCTCTAGGGAGAGAGGACTCATCTCAGCACCTCATTTGACAGGTCCGAAAGGAAATCAACAAAAGAATGAAAAATGGAAGTTGCATTATCACCCCATTCCCTCCTTTGGAGACATTGCTACAGTGAATCCTTTTTGACATCCTGGACCTTTGGCCCTCTCGCATACACTCTAGCTTTCTTCCGAGGCGTGGAGATGAGGTCAAGGTGATGTCTCCTGGAGGCTCTGCTCAGAGGGGTTTCACAGGTCAGGAATTAGCTAATCTGAAGAGAACAAGTTAACAGTAAAAAATGTAAGTCTAGAATAGGCTAGTAATTTTAAAAGTTTTAAACATCGTTTGTGTGTGTGTGTGTGTGTGTGTGTGTGTGTACATATGTATATTGTATTAGAGGGTACCTTTGATACCTGAGTGTTATATCATTGTATTTATAAATAAGCCAGGGGTGGGGAGAAGGTAGGGAAATAAAGTTGAAAGTGGTTGCTACAGGTGAATACTGATGTGTGAGAGTATGTTCTGTATAGATTCATTTGCTGAGTGAGATTGAAAAGGGGGAAGGCAGAGGGAAAAGGGGAAGACAAAACTCTTGCAAAGGAAGAAAAGAACATAAACAGCAGAAAGTTATGAGAAGCAAGGATGTTTGTAAACGTACTGAAAGCTAGGGGTGGAGGGTAGGAGGTTAAGGAGAATGTGAACAGAAGAAGGCCCGTGGACTTGGCAATTGGTTGGTCCAAAAAGCGTGTTGAGTACAGGGGGATCACAGAGAGACACAGGTATTGATAGGTATAAACCCATTTCATGTCCCATTTCTATAAGGGCTGGGAAGAGATCACCGTGTCAGTATTCTATTAGGAAAGTCCCTGCTGGATCGACTCCTGAAGAATTTTTATAAACAGACTTAATATTTAGATCTTTTAAGGGAAAGAGCAGCTGATGCTGCTGAAAGTCAGCAAAAGGCAGTAAGGTAAGAATACATAGTTCTAGGGGGAAAAATATGTGAGGCATCAATTTATCTAACCTCAATTCTGCTTTGCGTTACTTGTAGAGTTGGTTTCCTTTTACGTTTGTGAAGAAAAGGATGTAGAATAGGATGATGAGAATAAAAATGAAATGGAATATACTCAATTTGACATTTTTGCCTTCTTTGATCACAGTCAGGCCTAAGTGTTTACGAACCTAAGATTTCATTTCCTTTAACTTCTGTTGCCCTCGGAATTAGAGGTCACATATTTGGAAGTGCTAAACAGTGGAAGAGCCAGAAGAGAGAAACTCCTTAGGGTTGCTCCACTGAACGTGGTCACTTTGTTTGTGCCCCGACACTTAAACTCAGCGAGGCCTAACCCTTCCCATCCATTCCCACCAACAGAATCTAGAAGCAGAGTCTCCCTTGTTCCTTTCTCCGCAAGGAAGGAACTGTATCATCTTATAGCTGAGGTTTTGAGTTGTGCCTGGTACCTTCTGAATACAGAGTGAACTTGCCAAGTATTTGATTTTTAGGAGAGAGACATGGTACCTGTGCTAAAAGACACTGTGGAGGATTTTAATATTTTAAAACCCATTTTTGTTTGGACACGTTCAGCACCTATCTCAACATTATGTTTTTGTTGTTTGGAATACGTATATGTTTATGTGCATGTGTATATTCTTTCACCCTCTCCTTTTTCAGGGATAAGACTTGTGTGATAGTTTTCAGTCTTTTCACAAACATCCCATAGAAGGATTCCGTTTCCCTTTGAAGTTGGGTTTGGCCATATGACTCACTTTGGCCAGTAGAACGTGGGCAGAAGTAAGATGAGTCTCTTGCAGACTGAGGCTCTCAGGCCTAGTGTGCAATTCACCCACTGCTCTTACCCCTATTGTGACATCCAGCAATTTCGCAGATGGTGACAGCTCTGTCAGCCTGCTCCTGGAGTGAGGACAAAATGGAGCAGAGAGACCTTTCAGCATATCATGGTCAAGTAGCTTGAGAAAGAATTAAATTTTATTGTATTAAACCACTGAGATTTGGGGGTTATTTGTTACCACAGCATCACCTGGGGTATGCCTTCTAACAACTTAAAATGTTCTCATGGATTTAAAAATATTCTTGATCCCTGTGTTTGAATCATATTCTTGGTAACCTGCCCAGCACTCCAGATTCTGCTACCTGCTGATACCAAACAGTTGCCTGCCTGATTCTCTTAGCATGTTATTCTTCTGCATAATTTGTTGCAGGGTTCCTAACCTCTTATGTCGTCCCTGTTGCTTTGTACTGTACTTACCCAACTCATCCATCACCTGTTCCTTGTTACTGTTCTCTCCAGAGAACCTCTTCTCTCTAGCAGCCTGAACTCCACCAGCCTTGCATCTGGACCTGTCTTCCAAGCATCTGGCTCACCCTGAGTTGCCATTGCCAGTTTCTATTGAATCAGCTAACACCCAAAAATGTCTCATGATGTGAAGTATCACAGTGACTCTAAACAAATTAAGGGTAGGGTGGATATCAGATTCAACATTGTAAATGCCTCCTTCTTAGAATGAGTGTTGTATAAGCATTCAATGAATAAATGTAAACTTGTACCAAATTCCATCACAATTTCAAGTTTACTCAAATTAAGAGAAAGCTTCCCACTTATGAAGTAGACAGGCTTCCATTTTGTTTCAAATTAAGCCACATATTAAACTTAATGTGGAGCATCTTTTAGTCAATTTCATCAAAATCAGTCTTGGCAAAAAAGAGCAAAACATGTCAATGCTATTTGACTGGTTATTAAAAGGTAGAACCATTGTTTTTGCGTGCTCTTGCAAGGCAGTCTTAAACATTTTTTTAGTAATTGTGGCATACACCTCTGATACATCACATTCCATCTCCTTAGCCCACCTGTGATTTCAGCTACAATTGGGATAGACAATCCTGGGAGATTCCTCAAGCACCTGTCTTCTACATTCTGCCTCCCGCCATTCTCCATATGGGCGCCCTCTAGCTAGTTCACAAGCTGGGAAGTGGAGGCCTTTAATGCCCCCGGTGAAACTCTCCGCCAGTGAATGGAGGGTGCCGTGGAGGAATGCCTCAGCAGTGGAGATATTCTGAACACTTTTCAGGTGGTCTGGCAAATCAAGCCCCTGTTTACCTACCACAGTTATAAAGTTGATACTGCAACTTTCTGTTGGCCTTTCCTCCTTCCCACGTATCACTCTCCCTACTCCATCACTCCTGGTTCCTGGGCTCACCTGCCAAGTAAACCTCCTTCACCAAGTCCTTGTCTCACACTCTGCATTGGGAGAACCCAGTTTAAGAGAGTCTGTATCTAGTCAATTACATGAATCAGCCTACCCCATGTAGATTTTACTTGTTCTTATTTCAAAGTGAATATATTTTATGTGCTTTTTAAATCACCAATTATTTTGTACTTACTATGCATTCAACACTTTGCAAAGCCTTATGTGAGAAGACATTGGAAAAAACCATGAGGTTTGTAGTCAGAGGATCTGGCTCCAGTCTTGGCTTTTCCATAGGCAGTCTACTACTTGGCGAGTTACTTAAATTCTCTGAGCCCTTGTATATAAAATAGGGAAAATAACAATGTTTCTCTCTGAGGAATGGGGCAAATATTGCAATTACCAATAATAGTATAAAGCATGTCATCTGCACTATAAAATATGTTGCATAATTATACATCATCTTGCATTGCTTTCTATGGGTTTTTATGGGTTTTGGTGTCTCCCTCATTGAAACCATGGAGCATATTTTATATATATTTTTAATCCCCAACAATATCTACCAGTGTTGTGTACAAATTAGTCAATCAATACATTATTAGTTGGCATAAAAAGATAGGAGTTTTGTCTAGACAAGTAACACAGTTAGGGTGCCCACTTTTATTCTGAGCTATTTGTAGATACATCTTCTAGGTACTTGATTTGTATGCTAAAGAAAATAGGATGTTGATTTTGTGGCTATGAAAGGATAATCATTTGTGTAAGTGTTGGGTGAGAGAGGGAAAGAAAGAAGGAAGGAATCAATTCAGCAGTCACTGTCCACTCAGCCCCCAACCCTCTGAAATGAGCATTTGTGCTTTCAAAGAACTTCACCTTGGTTATTTCATTTTTCAAGTAACTTGGAATTTCATAAGGAGAGTTGTTCAGTGCCATCTGGAACCAGAAGGAAGGGAGGGAGGGAAAGAGGAAGGAGAAAAGGAAGAAAAGAAAAGAAAAACTAGAAATGTTCTTTGGTTATGGAAAATAAAGGAAGTAATACTAACCACCTGTTCAAACACAATCTCTTTAAACCATTCTCTACTACTTGATGAGTCTATCTGTGTGATCTCCTCTCTCTGTGAGCAGGGACAGGTCATAGACCTGGCTGAGTTAGAGCCGGGCATCAGCGTGAGTGGTTGACCCTTCCCTGTGGGCTTTAAGTCAAGAGGGCCAGAGTCCAGAACAAGCAGGGCAGGCTCGTTTCTGGCTGCAGAACTCTGTGAGTCTGGTCCTTGAATAGAGATGGGAAGATGGACAATTTAAAACAGAAAATCTAAACTGGTGCAAGGTTTCCCAAAGTACCACTGGTTTTAAAAAAAAACCCACCACAAACGACAAAAAACAAACCTGTTGCTGTCGAGTCGATTCCGACTCACAGCGACCCTGTAGGACAGGGCAGAACTGCCCCATAGGGTTTCCAAGAGTGGCTGGTGGATTTGAACTGCCGACCTTTTAGTTAACAGCCATAGCTCTTAACCACTGTGCCACCAGGGCTCCACCACTTGTAGTAGATGAAATAATTTTAAGTGGTAATTTTTTAATTTAAATAATTATACATTTATTTGAATATTTATTATGTACCTTCCATTTATGAGAAGTGATTCCAGTTATGGGAAATAAATTTATTTATATAAAAAGAAGTGAGCCAACTAAAAAAATATTGACTGCCTTCAAAGGGTGGAACTTACATGATATGCAAGATGATCTTAGGAGTTATAGGGATGAATATTTATTAACCTTTTTATTGGGAAATAAGGCCTACATACAGAAACATGCATAAAACAAAGGCATAGTGCTCAATGATTTATCAGAGAGTTAACACCCATTTAACTACCTCCTGAATCAAGAAATAGAACATTGTCATCAGCAGAGAAACTCTTTGTTTCCCTTCTAATCGCAGCCCCCTCTACCCTCAAAAGAACCACTACTTGGACTGTCTTGCTAATCACTTCTTTGCACTTCCTTAGTTTATCACATTAGGATGCATTCCTAAAAGACCATAGAGTTAGTTTTGCCTATTTTAAAAAATTCTGTATAAATGGAACTATGAAGTATGTACTGCATATGGCTATTTTAGTTTTTGCTAATGAGATTCTTCCCTGCTGTTGCATATAGCTGTGGTTTGTTCATTTTCGTAGCTGTGTAGTATTCCATTGATTATTGCTGTTATTTTTGTTGTTAGGTGCTACTGAGTCAGTTCCAACTCATAGCAACTCTGTGTACAACAGAACAGAACACTGCCTGGTCCTGCGCCATCCTCACAATCATTGCTATGTTTGAGCCCATTGTTGCAGTCACTGTGTCAATCCATCTCATCAAGGGTCTGCCTCTTTTTCACTGACTAATATACCATAATTTATTATTTATTCTACCATTGATGGATATTTGAATTGTTTTCAGTTTTCAAATATTAACAATATTACTGCTTGTACGTGTCATTTGTACATGTATCTTGGGGCACATGTGCACACATTTTTTATTGAGTATATAATAAAAGAGTGGAATTGCTGGGTGATAGGGTAATTGTGCTCATGAGGAATCTGTACATAAACCAGGCGGCAGTCGTTTGAACAGAACAAGGGGATGCTGTGTGATTTAAAGTCAGGAAAGGTGTGTGTCGGGGTTGTATCCTTTCACCATACCTATTCAATCTGTATGCTGAGCAAATAATCCAAGAAGCTGGACTGTATGAAGAAGAACAGGGCATCAAGATTGGAGAAAGACTCATTAACAACCTGTATTATGCAGATGACACAACCTTGCTTGCTGAAAGTGAAGGGGACTTGAAGCACTTACTGATGAAGATCAAAGACCACAGCCTTCAGTATGCATTACACCTCAAAACATAAAGAAAACAAAAATCCTCACAACTCAGCCAATAAGCAACATCATGATAAACAGAGAAAATACTGAAGTTGCCAAGGATTTCATTTTACTTGAATCCACAACCAATGCCCATGGAAGCAGCAGTCAAGAAATCAAATGACATAGTGCATTGGGAAAATCTGCTGCAAAAGACCTCGTTAAAGTGTTAAAAAGCAAAGACATCACCTTGAGGGCTAAGATGTGCCTGACCCAAGCCACGGTATTTTCAGTCACCTCATATGCATGTGAAAGTTGGACGATGAATAAGGAAGACGGAAGAAGAATTGATCCCTTTGAATTTTGGTGTTGGTGAAGAATATTGAATACACCATGGACTGTCAGAAGAACAAACAAATCTGTCTGGAAAGAAGTACAGCCAGAATGCTCCTTAGAAACAAGGATAGCAAGATTTTGTCTCATGTACTTTGGACGTGTTATCAGGAGGGACCAGTCCCTTGGAGAAGGACATCATGCTTTTTAAAGTAGAGGGTCAGTGAAAAAGAGGAAGACCCTGAACGAGATGGATTGACAGTGGCTGCAACAATGAGCTCAAACATAGCAATGATTGTGAGGATGGCGCAGGACTGGACAGTGATTATGTTGCACATAGGGTCGCTAGGAGTCAGAACCCACTGGACAGTACCTAACAACAACAACAGGATAGGAATATATTCAACTTTACTTCAGATGATGCAGACTGTTTTACAAGGTAGGTATACCAATTTCAATTACCACCAGCAGAATATGACAGTTCCAATTGCTCCACATCCTCATCAATACTTGTCAGTCTTTTTAATTTTAGCCATTCTGGTATGTATGTGTAGTGTTACCTCATTATTGTTTTAATTTACATTTTCCTTATTCTTAATGAAATCGAGCACATTTCATGTGTTCATTGAGCATTTATATATCCCCTTCTGTAAAGTGCCTGTTCCAGTGTCTCGCCCATTTTTTCTATTTGGTCGTTTTTCTTTTTTTCATATTGATTTGTTTATATATTAGTCAGAACAAACTCAATGGCACATAACAACAATAACTCTTGTTGGTAAAATACTAATGTTTTTTAATCAACATTAGTAATGAGAAGTTATAATTTTAATATAATCAAATTTGTCAATTGTTGAAGCTAAGTGCTTTTTGTCTTATAAAAAGTTCTTCCTACCCTAAGGTCACGAAAATATACTCTTATATTATTTTACAGCAATTTTGTTGATTAGCCTGTCCTATTTAATATTATTATCAACCTGAAACTTGTTTTTTGAATAAGCTGTGAGATAGGGCTCAAGTTTCCACTATTTTCCAGCACCATTTGTGGAAAACACTGTTTTTTTCCCCACAGCTCTGCAGCACCATCTTTCCATAAATGATGACCTGGTCTGTGCCTGGTATCTCTCTTCTGTTCCAGTGCTCTGTTTTTCTAACCTTTCACCAATACCAAACCAATCAAAACCAAACCCACTGCCATCAAGTCGATTATGACTCATAGGACCCTATAGGACAGAGTAGAACTCCCCCATAAGGTTTCTAAGGAGCAGCTGATGGATGCCGACCTTTTGGTTAGCAGCCAAGCTCTTAACCACTGCACCACCAGGACTCCTCACCAATACCACACTTTCTTAATTCCTATTGCTTTGTAGTAAGTCATGATATCTGGTAAAGCATGTCTTTCTACCTGGTTTTTGTTCTTCAGTTGTGTCTTGACTGTGTTGCTTCCTTTGCATTCCTATTTCAATTTCATAATAAGCTCATTGGTGTGCTAGCGAACTTGCTCTGTGGGGGAAAAAAAAATCCCTGATGTGTTGTATTTGCCAATTTCACAGCTTATTTCAAGCCACCACTGGTTTATTAAGGAGCTCAAGAATTCCTGAGTATTTAACAGTTGGCTTTCATGAACTGGTGTGAGCTACTTTAAGCCATCTCCTGCACGCCACAGAATAAGCTTGTCAACACACACCAACACCACCACCACCACCACTATTTCAATTTGGATTGCGCTGAATGTACAGATCAGTTTGAGGAAAACTGACATATTTACAATAATGAGTCTTCCCACCCATGAACATGATATAATCTTCAATTTATTTAGGTCTTGTTTTAATTTCTCTCAATAATATCTTTTACTTTCTCTCTTTCCTTCTTTGTTTATCTTTTTCTTTTCTTTCTTTTTTCTCATAGAGGTCCTGTTCCATGTAATTTTGTTAAATGTATTCCTAGGTAATTGATATTTTGATGATACTATAAATGCCATCTTTTTCTAGGTTTTATTTTTAAAATGTTTGTGGCTGGTATAAAGAAACACAGTTATATATAAAATAGGTAGATTTAGATATAAACTTTTTATCCAGTAACCATTTTTACCCACATATAAATATTAAGATTTATCTGTATATTCTTTGGGGCCCTGGTGGTGCAGTGGTTAAGCGTCTGGCTGCTAACCAAAAGGTTGGCAGTTTGAATCCACCAGCCACTTGGAAACCTATGGAGCAGTTCTACTCTGTCCTATAGAGTTGCTACGAATCAGAATCACCTCGAAAGCAATAGTTGTACTTGTCTGGATTTTCTATGTATCCAGTCATATTGTTTGGTGAATGACTGTTTTATGTCTTCCTTTCTAATCCTTACATCTGTTATTTCTTGTTCTTGCCCTGCTGAATTGTATTCCAGTACAGTGTTGAATGAAATGAGTGATTTCTGGCATTCTTGCCCTATTCCAGATTTCAAAGAGAAAGCTTTTGATGTTTTACTATTAAATATGATGTTTTGTTGTAGGGTTTATTGTTTATTTATTTGATTATTTTTTTTTGTTTGTTCTTTTTATAAATATCCTCTATTGGATTAAGCTTCCTTCTCTTAGCTTGCTGAGGGTTTTAATTATTGCTTAATTTTATCAGATGCTTTCTGTCCATCTATTAAGATCATATGACTTTTTCTTGCTAATGTAATGAATTACACTAATCATGATTTTAATGCTATATCAATCTCAAATTGGTAAATAATAAACAAATAAATACGTATTACCAGACTCAGTTAACTAACACTTTGAAATTCTTACATCTATGGTCATGAGGCAATTAACCTATAATTTTCCTTTCTCAATATCTTTGTCATGTTTTAATATCAAATTATTCTGGTCTTATAAAAGAAGATATAGGACTATTCAGATTTTATATTCCTTAGTGTGTCAGTTTGAAAATGTTCTTTTGTTAGAAATTTTCTTTTACTCCAACTTTTTCAAATTGATTGGCAAAAAGTTCATAATATTCTATTATAACCTTTTTGATGACACCAGAATCTTTTGTGATATCCCCTTTTTACTGCTGATATTGATTATTTGTGTTTTTTCCCTTCATTAATATTAGTACAGGTTTTAAATTTTACTAATCTCAAAGAACAAATATCTGAGTTTTTTGATCTTCTCTATTATTTATTTTCTACTTCATTGTTTTCTGCTCTTTGTTTATTTCTTCTACTTTCTTTGGATTTTTTTTCTAACTTTTTAAGATGGATGCACAGGTCATTGATTTCTCAACCTTTTTTCTTTTTGGATATATGCTTTTAAAGCTCTAACTTTTCCTCTAAGCCTGACTCTAACTGTATCACACATGTTTTTATGTTTATCATTTTCATTTTCCTTCAGTTAAAAATATCATATTTTTCAGTATGTTCTTTTCATTGACCCATGCTTTACTTAAACATATATTTCTCAATTTCCAAATAAATGAAGATATCCAGTAAATATTTATTATTTATTCCTAAAATTAATTGCACTGTGACCACAGAATATAGTCTGATTATTTCAGTGCTTTGAAATTTGTTGAATCTTACCTTGTAGCCCAAGATGACCTTTTTTATGGCTGATGTTTAGGTTGTTGTTTTCCATTTTTGGTTTTTAGCAATTTGATCATTTAGTGCCTCGGTCTGGATTTCTTTTTCAGTTAATTTTCCTGGGATTTGTAGTGTTTCTTAAATCTATATCTTGATATGTTTCTCCGAGTTTGGAAAGTTCTCAGCTATGTCACTTCAAAATTTGCTTCAGCCTGAATACGTCGCTCCACTCTTTTGCTTCAGCCCCACTGTTTCTCTCCTCTTTTTTAGGACTATGTTAAAATGTTGGACCTTCTCACTATATCCTCTATATTTCTTATATTCTTTTCTGTGTTTTCTATTATACCATTTATACAGGTCTAACTTAGGATTTTTTTCTTCCTACTTATATTCCAGTTAACTAAGTCTCTTTTTAGCTATATCTAATCTATTATACTCAGCCATTGATTTCTTAATTTCAGTTTCTGTTTTTAGTTTTAAAGTTTACGTTTGCTTTTCTCATCTGCTAAAATTTTTAGTCTCTGTCTTTTATCTTGAACATACTAAGCAAAGTAATCTTAACATCTTTATCTAATTACACCAAGCCCCTGTAGGATAATTTCTATTGTCTGTGGTTTCTGCCGGGTTTTGTTTATATTGACTTACTCCTTATGGGGCTGGATGTTTTTTATTCTGAGCTAGGAATTATATTTAAAAAATTATTTGTAGATATAATTTGGTGCCTAAGCTGATGTTATCTTTCCACGGAAAGGCAGCTGAGGGCTTCTGCAAGGCATCTGAGACCACTGGGATTCATGGATGCCTGCAGATTCCAGCAATATGGTATTACTTTAATCATATTTCTGGTATTAAGATGATTCAGGCTGAGCTACGAGGATGGTCTACTTTGAGTTTTCCCTGTTCTCTAGAACACATCCCTTTTTGGTCCCATACCAAAATATGAGTGTTCATCATCTCTACCCACCACTTTGTTGGGCTCTGGACTAAAAGCTCCTTCTCCTTAACCTCATGAATATGTCAAAGGTACACTCAGCCTCTCAATTGCTTATTCTAGAATCAAAAAAGTCCCGCGAGGGAAAATTGGCCCCAAAGTCTAAGTTCCTCCGTGGTCATCTTCCTCCCCTATGTCCTGGAGCAGTGGTTATTCAGTATCTTGCTGGCTCTAAATGCTTCAAGCTAATTTTCAATAAAATTTCCTTGGTTTTTCAGTTGTATTTTGTGAGACTATTTGGACCAAGTTACCTAGTAGGCCATTGCCTGAAGTGGAAGCTGGTAGAATTAATGTTTTCACAATTTTAGTAGTTAAATTTTTGAATTTATACTAGAAAAATAACTAGCCCATCAAACATTTTTTTTCATACATATTATTCCTTAGGATGAGAAAATTTTTTTATAAAAACAGTCAATTTGAAGGAGAATCTTCAGGAAACAATAAATCATTGACGGCAAAATCATGAAGATGGAATGAAATGAAATATGGGAAACGTTACTCTAATGGAATCAGGAGGCAGAGCCTAAAGAGATGTCCCAAAACAATGATGCACGGGAAATTATAACCTTCTAAAGAGTGCCAGTAAAGAGAAACCAGTGTTATGAGAAGGAGTTGTTAAGGGCAGATTACTAAGTACAACCAAAATGAAAACCCACTGCCATGAGCTGATTGCAACTCATAGCGACCTATAGGACAGAGTAGAACTACCCCATAGGGTTTCCAAGGCTGTAAACCTTTACAGAAGCAAACTGCCACAACTTTCTCCCATGGAGCAGCTGATGGTTTTAAACTGCCGACCTTTTGGTTAGCAGCTGAGAACTTTAACCTCTGTACCACCAGGTTTCCTTTATTAAGTACAGGGGACCGTTAAATAACACGCATACTTCATACCTGAAGTTAATCAGCATCTTGCAATTCTTGCCAATGGGCAAGTCATTGCCACACTTGTTTTTCCAAAGTTCAGCAACAGGTACTCATTGATAACAGCATCAAAACATAAGGAAGGGCATGCTGAAGTAAATGCCTTCTGTTTGGAATTCCTTTTCCTCTTGATATTTTCCCATGCATTGATTGATTATATATATTGATTATATATATTGATTGAAATATATTGATTCCTTGTATCTAGCATTTTAGGTTCAGTGCCATGTTTTGGTGATTTATTGATAACAAGTGCAACAAAGACTGAATTGATTGAAAGACTTCAGAACGTCCTATGTCATTTTAATATATCAGGTATATGAATAAAAGAAGAGAAATGCCAGCTTCTTAAATTACTTCAGTGCTGTTGGTAATGACCTTAGGTAATTTAAGAGTTATGCAAACCAAAATGTGCTTGCTCTAAAATCAAAGAAAGAGGGGCAAACTTTCCTGGAATTATTGAGCTTATACCAAGATGTTCATCCAAAACAGGCAGCTGCTGTGGCACTAATTCATCTCCTATGGAAAAAGGCTTTCTGTAGCAATGAAAAGATAGTTTTATAGGCTTTCTGTTGAAAATTAAGTACCTGTTTATTTGAATATATGCTAAAACTGTATAACAAAAAAAAACAAACATTGTTTCTTATCACTGGTAATTCAACTTCGAGTATTGCTGCTGTGACTGACCAGAGAATTGCACTTAGGCCCCCATGGAATTCTGTTTTTATCACACGTATGTGAAGGTTGCATGTCTGTAACCAGACTGTAAATATTTGCAGTGATTTTTCTCCAGGAACGTATCTAGTGCTTTGTTATGTTATACATAGAGTGCTGAAATCTTTTGCACTTTCTTTTGACTGGACAATTTACTTAGAGCCTGTAAACAATATCCATGCCCTAAGCCTCTGTTTATTTTGCCTCCTTCACTGTAAATTTTGATGTTAGAAAGTTCAGATGAAAAGCACTATTCTTCAACCTTGAGATAGAGAACTATGTGGGATTCCTAACTGACCCCTGTCTTAAACTGAGGATTGAAAAAGGGAGTCAGTAAGAAAAGTACCAAAAAGGGTAAGAATTATCTGCTCCTAAATTATAGTCACTGTTTTGGAGCAACCATGTTTTTTCTTGCTGTATATTCTGTTATCTTGCTGGCCAACACCTCTGGAATCTGTTGCATCAAAACCTACCTCAAAGCCATTTCCAGCAGCCCATGAATTATATTGATATTAAAAAGAAGCCTATAGAGATTGTATTATAGAAAATAACAAAAGCGTTCCTGAGGCCAACTCTTCAGACAAAGATTAGACTGGACTATGGGACATAAAGTGATACTCGTCGAAGACGGTGCTTCTTAGCTCACGTAGATACATGAGACTAAATGGGCAGCTTCTGTCCAGAGGTGAGATGAGAAGGCAGAGAGGGTTAGGAGCTGGTTGAATGGACGTGGGAAATCACGGGTGGAAAGGAGGAGTGTGCTGTCACAGTATAGGGAGAGCAACTAGGGTCACATAACAATGTATTATAAATTTTTGTATGAGAGACAAACTTGAATTGTAAACTTTGACTTAAAGAACAATAAAAAAAGAAAACAAAATAGAACACAGAGAAAGGTGATTGACAAACTCAAAAGTTGATTCTTTGAAAAATTAATAAAACTGATACACATCTAGGACAATTGATCAAGAAAACACAAAATGGGAAGGTTCAGATAGACAGATATTAGGCGTGAAAAGATGACATAACTGTACATGAAGCAGACATTTAGAAGTAAATAAGAGAATATCATCATTAACTTTTTTACAGTAAAATTGGAAACTTAATAGGAAAAAACTAGAAAAAATTATTTCATTAAAACTGACTCAAGAAGAATTAGAAGAACTAAATAATTCTATGACCATACAAAAATTTAAATCAGTAATTAAGAATCTTTACAAAGAAACAGACCTACACAGTTTTCCAAGTGTCTCCTAATAAACTTCTAAGGAACAGAAAATTTCAATTTTATAGACAGTTTTCTAGAGGATAGCAAAATAGGAAACACTCCCTAACATATTTTATGAAGCTGTTATAAATTTGATATTAAAAATAAATGGGTAGGGGATAACTGTACAAGGAGGAAAATTATAGGCTGATGTCACTCAAACAAGCAAAGATCCTAGATAAAACCTTAGCAAACTAATTCCACCAGTGCGTTAAAAAGATAGTAAACCATTACCAAGTTAGATACATCCAAAAATATAAAGTTAATATTATGTTGGAGAATCTGTTAATATAATTTGTCACATTTACAGAATAAAAAGAAAAACCTACAACATTTATCATGTTCAATGATGAAACGTTAAAGCAATCAGTCCCTTTAAAATCAGGAACACAAGAGGATAATACCCTCTGTCAACACTTCTATTAAATTCCTAGCAGAACAGTAAAATCAGAAATAAAGTAAAATAAAATGTATGAGGATTGGAAAGCAACAAATGAAATTGCCCTTATTTGCAGGTGACATGACTCCATAAAGAACTAATAATCTAAAAACAAATTATTTAATTAGTAAGAGAATTTATAAAGGTTGCAGGATATAGGATCAGTATATAAAAATTATTTGTATTTTTATACTTCGTTAACAAAAAACTAAAAATTGTAATTTTAAAATATACCTTAAAAGAAATACGAATATGATAATGTATAATAAAAAGAATATAGCAAAAGGTACTTGGACAATTGATTTTCAAGTTAAAAAAAATAAAATTTGATCCATCCTTCATAACATAAACAAAAAAAAATTCTAGGTGAAATAAAAATTTCATTATGAAGAGCAAATCTTTAAAATTCTAATAAGAAAATTTTGTATCTTTTCACCTTGGCTTAGATGAAGATTATTTATACAAGATATAAAGAACATTAATCATAAAGGAAAATACTGATAAACTTGTCTGCATTAAAATGCAGAACTTTGGTTCATCAAAGACACCATTTAAAAAGTGAAAAGACAAGACACAAATTAGGAGAATATATTTATAACACAGACATCCAACAAAGAAATAGCATAGAGAATGTATAAATATATACAATCAATACTAAAAATACTATAATTTCACTAGAAAAGTACCCCAAGGAGATGTATAGATATTTCATGGAGAAAGATACGTGAGTGCCCTACAGACATATGAAATGTGTAAATAGGGAGACACAAATATAAACCACAATGAGATACTATTTCACACCCACAAGAGTGGCACAGATGTTAAAGCCTGATAATACCAAGTATTATCAAGGGTGTAGAACTTGTAAATATTCCCAACTGAAATATAAATTGTTATAGTTAATTTAGGGAAAAAAATCCAGCAACAGTTATTAAGTTTTCAAAAACTCCTATGATCCAATTTTATTTCTTATTATGTATTTCAAAATTCTTTTTCACGTGTACCATATTTTTATGCAAATAATATGAGTGCTTTCTACATTTGTTTGCCAACCATGTCCTCCCCCTGTGAGGTATTTTCATAAGTACCCCTATGCCAATTTTTTTAACACATTAAAAAAAATTAGCCTAGCACACTTAGGAAAATAGCTCGTGGGAGGAGGACGTGGATGGCAAACAAATGAAGAAGGTGTGTGTTATTTGTGTAAAAATATGGGATACGGAAAGCATGCACAAGAGCCTTGAGAAGTATTGTGTATATTAACAAAAAACTACAAACAACTGGAATGGGTAGATAAATATTGGTATATTTATTCCATGGAGCACTCTACAGCAGTAATGCTTGAACAACTCTATACACATTAACATGAATGAAACCCACAAATATAATCTTTAACTCTGAAAATATGTCACAAAAGAATACATATTTTATGATTTTCTTTATATAAAGTTAGAAAACATACAAAACATAGCAATATATGTTCAGGGATTGTGGTCTGACCCATAGTCAACATATAACTATATAATATGAGCAAGAAATAATTCTTTGTTTTTGTAAGCCGTTGAGATTTAGGAATTACAACTTCAACATAAAGGCCGCTTCATAAAACTCCTAAAATATGCAACTCCTGCTCTCTGTCAGAATGGTGGGTATCAAGGAAACTGTTATGAGAAGCTGGAAGGTTGCAGCCCATCATGCAACAGTGAAACATTTAATGAAACTGTAGCCAACAATAACATAAAACGGGGATAATATACTGGATGACCTCATGACCTTAGGCAGAGAGACTGGAAAACAGAACGGTACTAGCATGTCTTCATTGCTATTGGCTGAATTTGATATGGTACTACAGGAAAGAAATGAGTTCACAAAAGAATTGGCCAGTTTGTAAGGAAAGACGAAAAGCAGTCAGAAATATGGATACTTAGAGGATAGAAGGATGCAAATTATTCCCACATTCACATGAAAAACTAAGAAGACCTTGCATGACAAAAGCTGGTTAAAGCTCGGCTTTGGGTGGCGTAGACGAAATCAAGGCTATTAGGAGTATCTTTTGTTGAATTTAATATGGCAACACCTGGTAAATCTTTCAGTTACATAGAATGGCTCCAAAGACCCTAAAGGTGTGGCTCTCCCACAGAAGTCTGAAAAATTCAAAATAATTGTAATTAAGTCTAGAGGGTGGAGGCAGTGATGGTTCTGTGGTAGAATTCTCATCTTCCATGCTGGAGACCCAGGTTCAATTCTCGGCAAATAAACCTCTTGTACAGCCACCACCCCTCTGTCAGTGGAGGCTTGTGTCTTGCTATAATACTGAATAGGTTTCAGCAGAGCTTCCAGGCTAAGATGAAGAAGAAAGACCTGATAATCTACTTCTGAAAATTGGCCAGTGAAAACTCTATGGATCACAATGGACCCATCTGCAACCAATCACGGGGACAGCGCAGGACTAGGCAGTATTTCCTTCCATTGTGTATGGGGCCACCAGGAGTCGAGGACCAACTTGACAACAGCTAACCCGGAAGTCTATAGAAAGAGAGGCATGTCTTGATAAAGATTGTGGGTGTGGCTGTTGCTACCTGAAATGAAAAAAACAAGCAAAACAAAATAAAACCTATTGCTGTTGAGTTGATTCTGTCTCATAGCAACCCTATAGGACAAGGTAGAACTGCCCCATAGGGTTTCCAAGGAGCAGCTGGTAGATTCGAATGGTTGACTTTTTGGTTAGCAGTGGAGCTCTTAACCACTGTGCCACCAGGGCTCCAACTACATGAAACCAATTAGAGTCAGAGGAAAAGATGATGAAGTTATTGAGAGAACTGTACGACCAAAAGAGCCATCAACCTAGATTAAAAGAGGTTGTGTCTATTCTGAGTCTAAGAGCAGGAAGCTCCCAATGGGAGCATATTCTGCAATGCTCTTTTCAGATATGGCCCAATGAAGATAATGGAAAAGGAAGGACAACTCAGAGGGTAGGGCTAAGAGTTATTTACAACAAGAGACTGGGGAGCTAGTCACAGATCGTAGAATGAACCTAGTCAAGAGGCATTTCCCTTCCCGTGGTGGAGGGCCTTCACAAGATTTGTCCACTGGGATTTCAGAATCGCTATGCTGGACAGACAGCTTTTATTTTTAGTTCATTGGTCTCCAAATGAAGAGAAGAGCTACATCTGGACCTGATGTCAAAACTGGAGTCTGGTGCTGTGATTGGATGCATCATCTGAGCTGTTTTCCTTGGGGATGGTGGAGTAGATTATTTTGCGGAAGGGAGGGAAGTGTGAATATTTGTGACCAAGAGAGCAGTCTTACTTTCCTAGCGCTGCTGAAAGAGCAGAAATTTATTCTCTCATATTCTAAATTCAGGTGTAGTTCTAGGGGGAGGTCCTTCTTTGTCTATTTCAGCTTCTAATAACTAGCAATCCATGGAGTTCTCATCTTCCTTTATTGTCTGTCTTCCCCCATGTCTGGGTGCTTCTCTGTGTCTATGCTGCTCTTTATATAACTCAGAAGTGACAAAGTTTAAGACCCATCCTACACTGGTCTGACATCAACTGATTGATTACATTTGATTGTACTGTTGACAGTGATTACATTACTTTAGATTACATTATGGAAGATGATTACATTACATTACATTACATGTAAGGTAATTGCATTACATTAGATTAGGTTACATCCACACATATAGTGGTTAGGATTGCAACACATATTTTGGGGGAAGCACAATGCATAATAAAAGCCTACTGTGGTCAGTTTAAGGAGCCCTGGTAGTGCAATGGTTAAGTGCTCAGCTGCTAACCGAAAGGTCAGCAGTTCAAACCCACCAGCCAGTCCACAGGAGAAAGATGTGGCAGTCTGCTTCCGTAAAGATTCACAGCCTTGGAAAACCTATGGGGTAGTTCTACTTTGTCCTATAGGGTTACTATGAGTCGAGATCGACTCGACGGCAGTGGGTTTGGTTTTTGGTTTGGTGGTCAGTTTATTATTGTTCCCAGTTATTCACGGTCATTTCCTGGAAGGTGGTTAAATATCCCCATCCTTTGCCACGTATCTTACAGTGCCCTCCCTTTGGGAGGAATACACTTCTCCCCATTGATTCTGGGTTTGGCCAGTGAACTGTGATGGTCTGGTGTGTGCCACCTGCCAGTAGAAGCTTTCAGAGCCATCACATGATTCTGCCACGGCTCCTTTTCATTTGCAGTGACACTGACGTAGAGGTTGCCCCATTAGCCTGAGTTCCAGAATGAAGACACAGGCAGAACCAAAGCTGGCCTACCGCCGATATGGAGCCAACCTGCACCAAAGGTGTACTTATCAAAAATTACACTTGTTTGTGTAAGTCATTACTGCAGCATAACTTAGCAAAAGGAGACTAAATATATATGTGTGTGTGTGTGTGTTTGTGTGTGTGTGTGTGTGTGTGTGTGAGAGAGAGAAATTGAAAGGAAAAGCAAAGTTAAACACAAAATTTGGGATAGTGGTTACTTTTAGTGGGAAGGCAGGAAAATATAGTTGGAAGTATTTCTTAAGTTAGGTGGTGGGTACATGGACATTCATTTTATTTATGGGTATTTTATATATATAACCAAAAAACTGAACCCATTGTCATCGAGTCTGTTCCGACTCACAGGGACCCTAATGGTACTTTATTATGTATACATATGAATATATATTCTATTGTTTGTACTAAACATTTCATAAGTATAAAATGGGGAAAGTGTATTAAACCTATGAAGTAATAAACTGAACACATGCTTTGACCAGTGCTTCTTTCCAAAACTACATTACAGTCACAGCAGAGGGGCTAAAGCAGCAGAAGGACAAGGAAAATGGGTCAAGAGAAAAAGCAACACAATTTTGACTTAGCAGACCAGATAAAACCAAGCATGGCAGCTTGAGAAGCCCAGGCTCAAGATAATTGAAATCCAGTTACTCCAGAAAAGCACAGGAATTACAGGTACAAATGTCCCTCTGAAGATGGGGGTCCAGTTAACGCTGAAAACAGGAGCCAAAGCCCATGGCTGTCAAGTCGATTCTGACTCAGCGACCCTATAGGACAGGGTAGAACTGCCCCACAGGGTTCCCAAAGCTGTGATCTTTATGGAAGCAGGTTGTCTCTTCTTTCTCCTGCAGAGTCGCTGGTGGGTTCAAACTGCTGACTTTTTGGTTAGCAGTCGAGGAGCACTTAACCACTGTGCCACCAGGGCTCCTTGAAAACAGGAGGGTTACTTTAAAAATCATATAATTTATAGTTGGACCCCCAGATTCTCTCCTCCACCTGCAGAAGACTGATGGCTTAATTCTAAAGACGTTGAACTCCAGGACACCAAGGAGAACTGAGCACAGGGATGTCATTCTAAAAAAGAAAGGAATCAAATAACAGTCCACAGTCAAAAACGTTCCTCCAGTTTTCACTGTGTTCAATGCTGGAATTTCTTTGAAAGAATTAGCAGCTACAAAGGGATGAAAGTGATCATTCTTCTAGGGCCTTCACAATTCTGAAATGTGGATATGTGGGGAATTCTTCATTCATCAAAAAAATTTGTTGAGTGGCTACTATGTGGCAAGAACTGACTTAACTAGAGGAGATAGAAGCAATTGTCTCTTGACTGCCCTGGAGGTCAGTGTGGGAGGGGACGGGAAGACATTAAGCAAATACTTTGTTGTTGTTGTTGGGTGCTGTTGAGTTCATTTCGACTCATAGCGACCCCGTGAGACAAGAGTAGAACTGTCCCATAGGGTTGCCTAGGCTGTAGTCTTTATGGGAGCAGATTGCCAGGTCTTTCTCTCACGTAGCCACTGGCTGGGTTTGATCTGTCAACATTTGGTTAGCAGCCAAGTGCTTAACCATTGCAATACAAGGGGTCCTTAAACAGATACTTACAGAAGTAATTAATCAATTATAATTATAGTAAGTACTCCATTAGTGGCCAACCCACCAGCTGATCCTTGGAAACCCTATGGGGCAGTTCTACTCTGTCCTATAGGATCATTATGAGTCGGAATCAACTCAAGGGCAAAAGGTTTGGTTTGGTTCGGTTGTGATAACTATTATGTACAAACAAAATATTTAACTGGTGGCGTAGTGGTTAAAAGCTACGGCTGCTAACCAAATGTTCGGCAGTTTGAATCTACCAGCTGCTCCTTGGAAACCCTATGGGGAATTTCTACTCTGTCCTGTAGGGTCGCTATGAGTCCAAATGACTTGACAGCAATGGGTTTGGTGTTTTTTTTATGGCATGAATAGGAGCCCTGGTGATGCAGTGGTCAAGCCTTTGGCTGCTAACTGAAAGGGAGAGAAAACCTGGCGATCTGCTTCTGTAAAGGAAACCTATGTGGCAGTTCTTTTCTATCCCATGGGATCACTGTGAGTCAGAATCAACTCAGCTGCAATGGGTGTGGCATGGATAACCACCAGTCAGAATAGACACTGGCCATAAACTATCCATTTGGCCTTTCCAATGCCTTTCAGCGAAACAGCGCCCCGCACATAGTAAATAAAAGACCACTGCTCAGAGTTTGATCATTTCACCTTTATTATTAAAACTGGAAAAGAAAACAAAGACTGCTACTGAGAATACGCTCAGGGGCCATCACGGTGAAACAAACCAAGCCCATCGCTACGCTCAGGGGCCATCACCGTGAGACAAACCAAGCCCATGGCTATGCTCAGGGGCCATCACCGTGAGACAAACCAAGCCCATGGCTACGCTCAGAGGGCATCACCGTGAGACAAACCAAGCCCATGGCTACGCTCAGAGGGCATCACCGTGAGACAAACCAAGCCCATGGCTACGCTCAGAGGGCATCACCGTGAGACAAACCAAGCCCATGGCTACGCTCAGAGGGCATCACCATGAGACAAACCAAGCCCATCGCTACCCTCAGGGGCCATCACCGTGAAACAAACCAAGCCCATCGCTACGCTCAGGGGCCATCACCGTGAAATAAACCAAGCCCATTGCTACGCTCAGAGGTCATCACTATGATGTTAAAAAACCAATCAACCAAATCCATTGCTCTGGAGTTGATTCCGACTCGTAATGACCCTATAGGACAGAGGAGAACTGCCCCATAGGATTTCCAAGCAGCAGCTGATGGATTAGAACTGCTGACCTTTTGGTTAGCAGCCGAGCTCTTGACCACTGCACCACCAGGGCTCCGCTGTGATATTAAGCGGGGGTGGGGGAACAGCTAAAGTAATGTCATTCTTGAGGTCAGGCGACTTGTGATTCTATCTGAACCCAACTCGCTCACATGGTTTTCCATACCTTTAGGCTAGGTGAAGACTGATGAGGAACAGGAGAAATAATCATTAAAACCCTGGATTATTAGATGAGTGAACAGCTCAACAGTGCTTGTTATGTTTTACACGCTGTTAAAATTTTTATTTTGGGGGATGGGGTGAGAGTCAGCATTCAGAGAAATAGCGAATGCAGCTTTTTGAAATGACAACATTAGGACCTGTAGCGAATACAGAAGTGTGTTTTCTGTTTTGTTTGTTTCCCTTAACTGCAGGATCTGGGGTCTTAAGTTTGGATTATGGAAGTGAGAAAGGTTAGGGGTCTAGCGGGTGCAAAGAAATCACCTACAGAGTGGAGGTTAAAAAAGTTCTCTTTATATGTTTTGAATTCTTAGAGAGTATCTGTCTTGCACAAAGCAGCCTCTTTTCTTTCTTTACTCTGTGTTCTCTGCCTCCCTCATTCTCTTTCTCTCTCCTGTCCCCAATTCCAAACTTCAAGGTGATCTCCTCCTCGTGGTGGGTAAATGATGTATGTGCAGGACCACCCAGCAGGGCTAACCCCCTGCAAGAGCCGCCCTGGGTCCGGTGGGGCTCAGGGAGGCCCCCCGTTTAGAACACTTTGTATTTTTTGTTGCGGTTGTTCTTCCAGCACTAGATGAAAACCATACAGGAACAATAGAGCTGTATGAGATTTAAAATATCTGAATACCTAATAATTTCACCCAGCTTTCAAGAAAATCTAAAAAGTAAATGACAAAAACCATTCTGCAGAATGTGTGAACCTAAACTTTCAGTCCCTTTGGAAGCATTTTCTTCTTTTTCAGGTTTTTCGTTATCTAGGCCACTTGGCAATAAAACAGCATGTAATTATACACGAATGTGAGGGCTCTGGAGAGAGGGGACGGTTGCCGTCTCGTCAGAACTAGTTGGGGCCCCGATGCCTGCATTTTTAACCGCTTTCCTCCTTTCTATTTTGTACTTTTATTTTGCCCTGCGGTTTTTCTTTCTTGGTCTTTTTTTTTTTTTTAATATAGATAGATGGTTTTCATTTTCTGTTTCCTTTCGTTATTTTTTCTTTTAAAAGTCCCACCTTCGCTAAGGTATAAGCAGTTTCCTTACTAGGGGAAAAAAAGACAGAAAACTATTTTGTTCAGGAAATAATTACCTGAAATTGGCTATTTTTGCAGCCATGTAAATTGTAGTCACATTAATGAGATCACGTTTTCTAGTGGAAGGTACTTTCAGGCAAAGTACGATAAAACATGCCCCATTTAAACCTGAAGCTTCTCCTTGAAATGAATGCATATTGTGGACTTCACTTGAATAATATTTATCCTGTGAATCGCTTGCACCTTGCAGATTTTGAGGAAGTACCCTGTTCTTCCAGTCAGCGGCAGGCAGCATCTCTTTAATTTTTTTTCCCCAATAATATCGCTGTACTCCAGTACTCATTTTAAAGATAGATGGATTTTTTTTTCTCTCATAAAGAAGAACATTGTGGGGGAAAAAATGCTGGATGTGATTTCAAAAAATGTCAAAATATGTCAAACGTGGATACCACTCAAGGGTTTCATTAACTGAAGCTTTGGTGATAAGTGTCATCTTGTCAAAGACCCACCCATCTCTTCCAATACATTACCAAATGTACTAATTTCCTTGCCGAGCTTGATGTTTATTGTATAGCTGAAATTGAAAATGGTCCGTAATGGAGTGAGCTTCAATCCAAGACCAATTCTGAATCTAAATTACTTGCTTCTTTCAATAGCATCGACAGAGGGGAGCTTATGCACCTTGTACCTAATCAACCCTTCCTGCGACCCTAAATTCAGCCGTCTTCAGAGAGTCATAATAAAATCCTCGGTTCAAACAATTATTTGCTCTGAACAAGTTGCCCATTTCTTATGCTGAGAAGGAAAGAATGTGACATTATTTTTTAAAAGCTCTGCATGATGTGGCCCACCATTTATTTTTGATCTCTGACCCCCCTGATGCAGCCTGATTGCAAATCCCACATGCTTACTTGAAATTTTTTTTTGGGGGGGGGCATTGTGAAGAAGACTCTTTGTTAGCATTTTAACATGCTTGGTTTCGTTTTGCATCCCCTCCTCGTTGTGTTTTTCATAAAGTAAATGAGATACATTGTATCAATATGTATTTCTAAAGTTTTTAACGTAGAGCTCTATTGATCGTGGAAATCATTTCTTTTTTAAATTGTGCTTTAGGTGAAGGTTTACAGAGTATATTAGTTTCCCATTTAATAGTTTATACACAAATTGTTCCATGATATAAGTTGCACTCCCCAAACTGATCATGGCACAAAGCTACTCAGTCTCTAGAAAATAAAATATAAACTCTCTGTGGGGAGAAAAGAAAACAAAACCGTATCTCTACTTTCCCAAATTTAAAAAAAATCTAATTGAGAGAATGTCTTATTGAGAATCAAACCATCATCAATGATCCTTTAAGGATTTTTTTTTTTTTAACTCTATTCCATTTGGCAGTGTGGCTTGAGTAAAATAGCTGAACAATATCAAATTCTTTTACTTATCTTTACAATGAAAAATATTCCTCTATATTCGATACTAGGTTTTTTTTTTTTTTTAATTTGATATCTTCCACTTCGTTATGTTTAATATTCATTAGTGTGCTCCCTGCTCTTCATGACATTAGGGCATTGTGGGAAAGCCCTGAAACAAGACAGTAAAGAAACATTTGGACACCCTGAACCTGGCCCCTGTGTGAAGACACTGTGTGAGTCTCAGCAAGAGTCAGTCCTGTGTCCAGGAGCCTGCTGGGGGAGTAAGAGACCATGGTGGCTTGCTACCCTAGAAACTCTGCTTGACATTTGACATTGCCATCATTTCCTCAGGCTGTCTGCTTTTGGAGGGAAACTCTCCCTGAGGACTGCCCTGGTTGACAGAATGAGAGTTTCCGGAAGTACCACAGATTCTCCTGCCTTTTGAACACATCTTTTATGCCCAACAGCAATAATGGCCATCTAAGTATTGATTATATGTCTGCTGAGGTGGCAAGTGCATTATTGTTGCAAGAGGCCGAGAGGATGGGAAACTAGGTTAGCTATGAACCCTCTCAGCCACTGAGCATTTCTTCCAGCAAGGGTCACTATACAAAGCTATCGTTGGACCTTATTTTACTTTATTGTGAGATTCTAATTGATGGCTAATACAATGAGTGGCCAGCATGTTCCAAGTCCTTTGAACACAGCCTCATGTTTACCATGGAACAGGCATACCTTGCTCATCACCCCATGGGGACAATAGTCTTATGGAGGTCTATTACATGAAGAAGGCCAGGAATTGCCCAGGATAGTGCCCTGTGAGAACACCCCAATGCTAATTAGCAGCAGTGAATTGGTTAAGCAGACGTTGAAAGGCAGTCAGAGCATAATCTAATACTTTTCTTTTATCCAAAAAAATACAATAGATGGTATATAGTACCTCTGCTGTGTATAGTAGCAGCAATAAGAGCACTGAGCTTTTATTATGAACTGAATTGCACCCCTGTATGGGGACGCTAGACAGCCTATCGTCTTCTAAGAATTCAGCTGAGATCACAAGCTTGCCTCACCTAAACCTTCTGTGATGTGATGAGAATGACTTTTGGTTACCGTACATCAAAGAGGGTCTAGCAGGCTAAACAGTGATTGATCCATTCTCCTCTTTCAAGTTGTCTCTTCAAAAATAGCTTTAAAGCAATCATCTAATAAGTGTCAGAATAGAAGATAGAAAATGTTAGTAGAAGCGCTAGGCATGTGTCTACACTAGCTAAATTTTCTGCAAGATGTTCAATGACTACACTAGGTTTTCAGAGTAAATCCTGTCCTCTTTTAAGAGTCAAGAATTACCAAATGGGCTGTCATTGACATGAAGACAATGCAGAGCACTGAAGTCATTCCAGGCAAAATACTATGATGTGCTCAACTAGCAGAGAATTCGGTTAGGAAAATTTTGTGATAACTTCATTCATACATAAAATCTAATGTAGAAATTAGCTTCTTGCTTATGCACGTAGAAGCACTAATATTTTCACAATATCCATTCACAAAAACTGTATTAAGTTTCCTTAGACTGAAGACACTGTGTGAAACATAAAGTAGGTATACTACTGTGCTCAAAGGTGAAAGCTGAGTTAAAGGGACAGCCCCATCAGTGACCCATGTGGTATTCATTAAAGTTTTTGTAAGTATTCCAATTCTCTTCCTCTTCCAAGCTTCCTTTGAAGTCAGGTCTGACCATGTGACTTGCTTTGGACAATGAAAGGTGAGCGGTCGTGACATGCCACTTTTGGATGGAAGCTTTACAAGCCAGTGGAGGATTTGCTGAATCCAGTCTCCCTGCCTTCATGATGGTGGAAGCATGTGCCAGGGTGGGGCCTCCAGCAGCCTGAGTCCTTGAGTCGTTATTGGGAGCAGATCCCTGCTGACCTGTACTGAGCATGTAGCGTGAGCAAGAAATAAACCTGGTCCCCACTCATAGCAACGCTGTAGAGCAGAGAACTGCCCCGTAGGGTTTCCAAGGAGCACCTGATGGATTCGAACTGCAGACCTTTTAGTTAGCAGCTGAAGCTCTTAACCACTACACCACCAGGGCTCCATATAGTGTTAAGGCACTGACATTTTGGAGCTACTTGTTACCGCACGATAACACAGCCTACCCAGACAGATACATCCAGTGACACTAAGTAACTTATTAGTTCCATCAAGTCTCTGATTAATATAAAATGGGAAGAAGAGGATATCATGTTGGATCATATGTCTTCCTTCATCCAGGCAACAAGTATTTATTAAGTACCTACTATCTGCCAGGAGCCCTGGTGGTGTAGTGGTTAAGAGTTCAGATGCTAACCAAAAGATCAGCAGTTCGAATCCACCAGCCACTCCTTGGAAACCCTATGGGGCAGTTCTGCTCTGTCCTATAGGGTTGTTATGAGTTGGAATCTACTCGATGGCAGTAGGTTTAGTTTTTTTTTTTCTTTTATGTGCCAGGCAGAACATATGGAGATAAGAAATAATTGCTGATTGTGGCTTGATGCGTTTCTTTTTGTTATCTCTTCGCTAAATTTACTGAGGAGGAGATCACTAATAAGGCTACAAGTATTCACTGCTTCACTGTAACTAGCAAGATAAAAAATAATCTAAGATTAGTGATGTTTCAACGTTTGTTGGAATAAATGACATTGTTTCAGAGGACAGTTTATGGGAGGAAAAAAACAGACTCGTCTCAGAAAATCCTGAAAACTATTACATCGGCCAAAAAAATCTATTATTCTCTACCCCAGCCATTCCCCAACCACATCAGACACTTGCCAGTACGTGCTCTTGCTCAGGCTGAGTTCTCTGCCTGGAATGCTCTTCTTACTTCCTTCTCCACATCCTGCAAAGACCAGTCCAAACGCCTTCCCTTCCATGAAATGTTCCTTTCTCAGCCTCCCCACAGCATCAGGATATACCTCTAGTTAACACTTATTTTAGCCTACCTACTTTACATTACAGTTGTTGTTTATGTGATATAACAAAACTCCTAAAAAACTCACACTCTTCCCAAATAGAGGTTGTACATTCCTTGTGAGTAAAGGCTTTATCTTATTCTACTCTGTGTATCCCCAGTATGACTCCCTACCTCACAGCTCAGTACAGGTTAATTGATATTTGAATTGATTTGAGAGATTTGTTTGGATGTGATCATAGATTTCTTAAAACAAATTGCAATTTCCCTGGTTTGGAATATTGAAGAAACAAAGAAACCCTCTCAGCTCTAAGAAGGGCGGTTGTGAAGCTGATCCTTTTGGCGACTCTTGGGGGAATTAGTTCTCTCTTGGCCAAGGACCAAAGTCTGCCTCCTGAACACCCATCATACTTAGCTAATTTCCATTCTCCCTGGGGACCAAGACAGAAAGACAAAAGAGGAAGGAAGTAGGCATTTCAGAAGTGTAACCCACCCACAAAGAGCTGGTTGAAAGGGAGAAATGAGGAGTGGAGGAGGGAGCTGCTGGTTAAAAAAAGAAAAAATCACCAAACGAATACAGAATTTAAATTACATTTCATTATCCATCTTCTCTGTATCATTCCGATAACTCTTCTGATTCGCTATCTTTCCTCAGGACGAGTCCTGAGTGCTCACAGCTTGCTGCTTATGGAGCATCGACCAAAAACTCCCAGTGTCTGTGCCAAGGATGTCAAGCCACTGTGTTCAATCCCTTCTCTCCCGTTTCCTCTTCCTCACTTCGCCCACCCCAGCATCCACCAGTGGCACATCTGCTCCTCCCTGGAAGTTAACCACAGGAGTAACCAATAGGAGAGAGGCACATGTGGTTCTCTCTCCTGTTCTGTTATCAGCCACCCTGACCTTGTCACCGCTCAGTTTCCAGCCATTCCTTCTCCTGCAGGATAGACTTGGGCTTCAAGAGACAAAGGGGCAGATCCTTGTTCTGCTGCAAAGTTTCCCCATCCTGTAAAATAGAGTCGATTATTCCTGTGTACAATGATTTTGTGAGCATTGGCAAGAGAGAGTTGTAAAATCCTTGGCACAGAGTCGGTGCTCAACAAATCTTACTATTGTTGTTATTAATGAATATTTCTTAAATATATTTGCTCCTCTTCATGATTTTCCCACTGCCACGATCTTATGTCCAATATAACGCACTGTCTCCTGAGCAGTCTTCCCAAAAATAGAGATCAGAGTATATAGTATCTTTTCACAAACCCCTTCCATACCTCCAAAACTATTAACAACTTTCCACCTATTCTTAGAGATCAGTGAAGACAACAAATCTTAACAGTTTAACACATGAGGGCTGTAGACATCTGACATTTGTATCCAGCTTCATTGCCCATTGTTTCCCTGATTGTAACTGTGATACATTGTTACTCTCATGGCTCCCAAAGAACCATACCTTCCTGGATCCACAGCCTTGTGTAGCCCTCCCTTCCCCACATACATATGGAGTCTGGGCTTGACCATGTGACCTGCTTTGGCCACTAGGACAACAGTACGTGTGACACATGCAGAAACTTGATAAGCACTTAAGACATTGGGGCTTGCTGTCTTGAAACTTGGCTGTCACGGTGTGAGGAAAGGCAGCCTGGTCCAGCCTTGGAGAGAGAAGCCCAGCCGTCTCTTCCAGATGACCCAGTCAACCTTCCAGATGAATGCAGTCACATGCGTGCGCCCAGCAAAACTAGCAGAAAAACCATCCAGCCAACACACACAATTGTGAGAAATATTAAACGTTGTTTTAAGCAATTTATGTTTCTGAGTAGTTGTGACACAGAAATAGATAACTGATATAGTGGCTTTTGTCTTCAAAATAATGAGCAACTGTAGTCTGTGAAAACATTATTATCTGTCAAACGTTTGATTCCTTTGCAAATGCTATTTCTTGTGCTTATAATGTTCTTCACCCTTGTCTATTACCCTTTGTATTCCAGGGTATGCAGCAGAGATTGGCATATACTAAATGTTCAATAAAGGCTGAATGAATACATTTAAAAAGTCAAAATATGCCACAAAACCTCCAAAAGTGAGCACAAAATCCACCATCGTTCTGACTGGAATTTCGGATAGAAATGCATGTGTGTTGCTGCTTATACAAAGAAAACTAATGGGTCATATGCAACTGCGCGCGCGCACACACACACACACACACACACACACACACATCTTAGCTTCCAAAGAGATTTAGCATTTAAATAAAAATGAAATACGTTCTCTCACCCACTAAATTGGCAACTTAAAATTCTAATATCCAGTGCTAGCAAAGGTGTAAAGAAGCACTCATGCATTGCTGGTACCAGGGAAGATCAGGGTGGAATTTGGGGAAAGAATTCTGGCACCTGAATTAAAAGCCATAAAAAAATACTGGTTTCCTCTGATACAATAATTCCATTTATGGCAACCTAACTGATAGAAATAATCAAAAATATAGAAAGATATGCACAAGAACATTGAGTAAGGCAGTGTTCATTTTGAAAAGTGAGTTTGGGGAGTAACCTAAACTCCTGTCACCAGCAACTTGACTCAGTCAGTTTTCGTACATCCATTCCATGAGATGTCTTGCAGCCATTACACTAATAATTGTGAATACTGTCCTGGGAAAAGAAGAAATATTAAGAGAAAAAAAGATAGGTAACTGTGTGTAGCCTACAATTTCAACGATGTAAAACGTAAAAGTAATTACAGGAGAGTATGGGTTATGTTCCCCTCTTTTCCCCCAAGATTTTATATAATATTTTAATATTACTTTTACAATTTACATAAAAATTTTAGAAGAAAAAAGGCAATTACTATGCATATATATTATATAAAATGTAGTATTATAAAAACAATTTAGGTGCTGGCTCTCAATCTAATTCTCTCCCTGAAACTGATCCCTTGTAGTAATTGCTGTTATATTACAGAATCCTGGAATCATGGTGTTCCACCATCTGGTCTATGCTATCTCTTTAGTCAATATTAATGAATTTACTTTGCAGAAGGTTTATGAGTTATTGTACCTTATACAAGGGTTTTTAAAAAATTATCCTGAAGAGGGATTTCATCCCACTCCCAGACATATGTCCAAAGAAAACTCTTGGGGCAAGACTGTGATAAGTTCTCAGTGACTTCAACTCTTCACTGCAGGTTGGAAGACCTACAAAATCTCTGTCTCCAGTCCTCAGGGATTTCACAAGGTCCCATCACACACTTCCACAAATATTTCTACTGGCACAATCCATTCCATCCTAAACTCAACATGCCTGAAACGGCCTCCAACCAACTCTTTTCCTGACTTCCATGTTTCTGCCATCAGTAGCGCCTTTCTAAGTCACTAAAAGTCTAAAATCCAGAAATGTTAATTCCTCTCTATACCTCATACGTATGCAGTCAGCATGGGTGGTCTTTCTTGGTATTGCTTCTCTGATCATAACCCTTCTCTTTGCTTTTCCCATTCTCTAAACTTACCAAGGTTTTACCATGACTTCCACAGTCTCCTGATTGGTCAATCTGCCTCTTTTTCCCCTCATTCTCCAACCCCACTGTTATAGGAATATGTGTAGGTCCCCAGCTTCGGATGCAGCTCCCTGGGACCCTCGCAGACTTTCAGCACATTCCTCACTACCAACTGGATCAAATTAGCTGCAGGCATTCTAGCCTCATTCTCTCAAGACTGCCACATTCTACAGCTCCAGAGGGCACCGTTCACATGAGAGATGGCGTCTCCAGAAAGCATCTCGGGTAGGGTGCAACCTTACAGCGGAGCATGAATGGTGCTCCCTGGGGCTGTGCATCATGGCCCTGTGTGACCCTGTTCTCTGTACCAGCCAGACTGACCCCATCCTCTGAAAATGCCCTGTCAGCCGCTGCATCTCTGGCCGGTTGTTGCCTAGCAAGTCTTGCGTGCTCATTAATATCAGCAAACCCTCCTTTTAGAAGCCTTTTTTTTTTAGCTTCCCCAACTCTTTTCCTTTCTCCTAGTATCACTCTAATAACATTTCTTACATTCATGTGTTGAGATAGGTTAGAATCAGACAGAAGTGTTTTTTAATCCTTCCTCGTGTCAGCACTATCTCCGTGACCTTGGACAAGCTCCTTTCGTTCTCTAAGCCTCATCTGCCTGTAAAATGGAGATAATATTACCTATCCCATAGAGCTTAAGGAAGATTAAACAAGATCATAAATGTGATATAATACACTAGCAGGGTTCCCAGCACAGAGTAATGCTCCACACACGTTACTGGTGGTGGTGGAGGTGATGGCTACAGCTGAGGGGGTGGTCGCGGTTTTTGTTGACTCTCCTAAGCAGGTGGAGTGGGGCCTGGGGAGAAGGATTGTAGGCCAGGCTCTGCCACTGACAAGCTGCAAAGACTTGAACAAGTTCTCTTTACCTTTCAGAGCCTTGGTTTCCTTACCAATTAAATGATCAAGTGACAAAGAATGAGAAAGTACTTTGTAGTCTAAACAGCCCACGTAAATGCAAAGTGGTGGCATCCGCATAACCCCTGGATGGCAGGGATTTCATTTCTCTCATCTAGCATTCCCCTCAGGGCCTTGCGTGGCCAGGTGGATAGGGAGTGCTCACTAAGCACCTACTGAGCATGTGAGTGAAACTTAGTATAGGAGTCCGGAGGGTCATGGGACATGGTTGTTTGATGCTTGTAGAGTGTGGAAAGATTTCAGAGATTTTTTGCTTCAATGCCCCATCTCACCCTCACTAAATGTTAGACCCAGAGTCGGAGTAATTCAGCAGCTGATTGCAGACCTGTGTCGAAGGTTTCTGATTTTGCTTCCCATCATTCCTTGCTGACTCCCTTATCAAGGTCATATATAATATATATATATATTTTATATATATATATATATATATAATTTTATTATTTTATTTAATTAACTAAAAACTTAGCAACCTAGTTAAGGAAATTGATGGAAAGTTTGGCTAAAGACAGTGGAAGAACTGGAAAGAATGACTGCTGGAATTTAATGCCATTTTTCTGTTAAATAGTTTCTCTCTTCTGCAAGGAACAGCAACTGCAGTAGCTTTGCACCTGGGTCAGGTGAGGAGAGGAGGGCATGGATAATGACTGCAGGGAAAGCAGGTGGGGCCTGTCACCTTGAAACTAGAGCAGAGGAAGGAAGAGGTGGGTGCAGACACCCTCAGGCTGGGAGGGTTTGCTTATACGTCTGTAATGCCACTCCTGTTGTCATTATAATACTGATTCTACCTCCATCCTTCTTCCCCCACCCACCTGTGTCAGGCTGTCATAAGAACCACCACCATCGCCATCCTTCACGCACTGGGAGCTCTTTGCGGGGAGAGATTCTGTCATCAACATCTATGAATCCTCACTACTACCCAGCTCTTCGTTATAGAAGTTTGAAGATGGATGGATGGATGGATGGATGGATGATGGATGGATGGATGGATGGATGATGGATGGGTGGATGGATGGATGATGGATGGGTGGATGGATAGATAAAAAAAGAAAGAAACCCAAAGAGAGTGAGGAAGAAAAGGAACTCCTCGACTACCAGTATTCAAACACATTTTAGGATCACTTTTCAGAGAAATCTTCGTTCATTTTATTTTAGCATTCCTTTAATCCAGAGATTACCCTTGGGCTAAATCCAATCTCAGTATCTGTTGTTTGCATTTGCCATGTTGGCATACTGGTAAATAAACAAAGAAAGAAATAAATTCATATTTAAATTTGTTGCCAACGTTTAATAATTGGGAGGTGTCATATTTTTAAAAAATCCATATTTCTCTTGAAAACTCAGTAACAGTGGGCTCATTTTCCGTTTCCTTTGGTTAGGCCACGAGGAAAGCGATCAAAAGACAGACATTTTATGAAAGTAATAATAACAGCAACATTTGTTGAGCTTTTGCCATGTGTTATGGAATTGTTCTATTTTACGGACTCCCACAGTACACTCCATGGGTCAGGTACTGTTCTTATCACCATTTTACAGGTGAAGAAACTGTGACCCAGATGTTAAATAACTCATCCAGGGCTACACAGTTCATAAGTATTTATAATCCAGATATTTATGCCTCCAAAGCCTATCGTTGGAAGCACTACACTGCCTTTGTACTTGCTCTTAACATATAAATGATGAAATCAGCACTATAGCATACTTTCTTCATCTCTTAGAAAACGGAAATAAATATTGATTAACTACACTCAAGTGATTTTAAATTAGGCAGTCAGTTTTGAAGTGCTCCGAATCTTGCCTACTTGTGTTCGTATGGTGGTGGGCTGGCACTAATAATATGCCTGGTTAAATGCCCTCAGCATTTGGTGGTTTGAAACAGCCAACATACAGGTGGGAGGATGTGTATAGCGAAGAAGTAACAGAAAATCTCTTTCTTTTCTTCTCAATTGAACTCCTTGTGACATGTAGGGAATTCATTCTGAAAGATAGTGAGTTTCTTAAATGGTGGCTAATTCTCATGCATCTGCAAACACTTGACTTGCTGGTTACCCGAGATCCTACAGCAGTTATGCGTGCAGAAGGAGACAGTATCTCTGCATTAGAAGAGGTAGAGGCATCCCAGACTCACTCTGTCATACACTCTGGCCCCCCTTCGGCAAGGAAAGGCTTCTTTGCACTCCCTTTCCAGTTAATATCTCCTACATCTTAATCAAATACATTTCCCTGGTCCATTTTTTTCCTGGTAGCATTTCACTTTTTTCTTCTTAATTGTGCCCTCTGAAACAAATGGTGGAGAAATTCATATCTATATAAAATCTCCACCCTTATCCCCACCACTATCATGCAGCATTCATAATAAGAGACCTTGTTGGCTATTCCCCATTGTCCCGAAGGCACATGCAGCCACTGTCTCGTCGTCTATATCCAGGGCTGTGCTTGGGGAAACTCCAAAATCCTTGTGGTGAGCTTGCAGTGGAAAGTTGCTTCATCCAAGGGATAACCAGAGGCTATCAGAATCATTGGTGCTTAATTCTGTGTGTGAACGCTTTGCAAGAACAAGTGCACTCAGCTAAGACAAACATCAAAGAACATTCCTTAAACCTCCTTCTGGTGCAATTTCATCATCATAAATCTTCTAGGGAATCATAACCCGAGCATCAGCTTGGCCAAATGGGGGAAAACGACCATTTGAATGTAATTGGAGACAATTTCATAAGCAGCAGATTGTTTTTCTCCTAGTGGGAGGTGTGGGTTCTTATGGTTAACATAGATGTGTGGATTCAGTCAGACATCACATTCCTGAGAACATTCTGGTGATACATTGTACTTCAGAATTTCAGAATGCACTTCAATGTCTTGCTGAGTGTCTTGTTCACTGGTATATGCCAATTTGGTTAGGCAGCTCTCCAGTAATGTGATTTGATGGGTGCTAAAATCCTACCCCAAGTCTCTACGCAAGAATACTCTCCTCACAAATCTTTCTCCTAGGCTGGGAATTCCCACCATTAACTACTGCTCAGGCAGTAGAGACCCCTGTTCCTGGGAGAGGTGGCCCATTAACTTCTGCTAAATCTGTACCAGTGAAACTGACATAGTCAAGATTTCTCTGAACCTGCCATGAATTTGCCCAACTGTGTACCTAGTCAGAGGACATTTGAAACATTCTTACATCTCTTTGCCACTTGTCCAATTCCTTCTCAAAATCAGAGGTCTGGCTCAAATATTACATTGCCCATATAAATCATCTCTGACTATCCCAGCCAAAAGCACTGCCTACTCTATTGACTTCTATGGCGTATATCTGTACTTTCATTCCGTTATTACTAATTGAGAACCAGGAAGTTAGAAAATAGAGAAATAAGCATGAGATGTGTCTGCCCTTGGACCCTCATGTCCTCCAGGGCAGCTTTTCCCAAAGTGATAAATGTCCCACGCGAGTACATGCGGTGATCTTAGATGATGTGTGACCTTTTAAAAATGTCAATAGTTACTTACTTTTACATTTACTGTCTAGTTTTGGTCAATTATCCTGGTTTTCCAATCATGAGAGTTATATAAGGTTATTTTAAATAAACGTATTTAAATTAAAAAAGAAAGCAAATAGAGTTCATGGGAAAGTTATTTAAATAATAGCACAGGTAATATGTGAATCTGGCAAAACAGTCAAAACCATGAGGTAGGTACTCAGCCTTTAAACGTTGGGAGAGTCATTAAGGGCATATGTGAAAAACTAAAATGTAGAAGACTGTTTTAGGGAAAACAGCCCTGGAAATAGACAAAGTGTAATGGAACTTGGGAAGGACTATGATAGTTATGAAGATAATTTTGTAGGATTCTACCAGCAGCGTCGACTGGAGAGATTGCGTGTCAGAGACACGCTGGTTTCTGTGCCATTCATCCGATCCTCCGTATCTGCTCATGTTTAAGGAGTATTGCTCATCTGCTCAGAAACCATGTCATGAGGCCCTGAGAGAGAAGGCTTGTCTCTGCTTCATCACCCCTCCGCACAGTAGTGCTCGTGTGTTGCCAAAGCTTGGGTCTAAGGAGGCCGCATTGTTTTTTATGGATCTAGCAGAAAAAATAGAATGTATGTGCATTTCCGATTTGCCCTCTTGCCATTTCCAAGATTTACAATCTTCATATCTCTGAGTTAGTGTCATCGTTACCTAGTGCTGCTATAACAGAAAAACCACAAGTGGATGGCGTAAAAAACCAGAAATTTATTTTCTCATAGTTTAGGAGGCTAGAAGTCTGAATTCAGGGTGCTGGCTCTAGGGGAAGGCGTTCTGTCTCTGTTGGCTCTGGAGGAAAGTCCTTGTCTCTTCAGCTTCTGCTCCATCATGAGGCTTGGCATCTCTCTCCCCAGTCTCTCTGCTCTGCTAGCTTGTCTAGTCTTTTTTGTATCTAGAAAGAGACTGACTGAAGATACTCCCTACACTAATCCTGCTTCATTAATATAACAAAGACAACCCATTCCCAAATGGGATTATAACCATTTGGATTAAGTTAGGATTTACAACACGTATTTTTGGGGGACACAAGTCAGTCCATAACAATTAGTAATCAGAACTCTTTCTCATTTTTTATAAAGTATCCTGGTAAATGGGCTAACCCATAACCCATTGCTGTCAAGTCAATTCTGACTCATAACGATCCTACAGGACCAAGCAGAACTGCCCCAGAGGGTTTCCAAGGAGCAGCTGGTGGATTCGAGCAGCTGACCTTTTGGTTGGCAGCCGAACGCTTCATCACTGTGCCACCAGGGCTTCAAATGGGCTAAAGCTCTTGGAAAATGCCTCAACAAGAAAGATCTTGGTGAGAAGAAATAAGATCTGGCTAATTTGGGCTCTGTTTTGGGGCCCGGCTGTAAATGCTGGGTACTCAGGAAGGCACAGCTGCAAGACAGCTCTGTCACACAGCTCTGACTAACCTCACAGCCAGCCTGGAGCTGGGCACGCTCCCTCCTGCTCCTTCCTCTCCTGCTGCTGCCATCGCCCTGAAAGGCAGATCCCCTGAGAAAGAGCGCGGGGAGCGCGGGGTGTGAGGAGAGGCCAGGTTTGGGCGTCAGACATCCTGGGTTTGAATCCTTATTCTGCCACTTGGGAGCTCTACTACCTTGAGCAGCTTACTTAACCTAAGTTTCCTTATCAGTAAACGAGACTTGTAGCACTATATCCTTATATGGCTTGTTATGGGGATTTGAGATGGAGAGTGTGAAGCAACTGGTGTATATGGTAGGAATCACTGTGTAATTATTGTCATGAGAAGGAAGGGTTCCCTAAGAGCAATGTTGTGACAATAAAGGTCTGACTCGTGCTATCCAAAGTTCAAGACCAGACTAGAAGTGAGAGGAAAGAGAGGTGGGGAAAGCAGAAAAGGGGCTGCTTGGGCATCAGCCAGGAGCTTGTTGGAAACGCAGACTCTCAGGCCTCAACTAACCTGCTGAATAAAAATATGCATTGTAACAAGATCCGCAGGCGATGCATTTCCACGTTAAAATATGAGAAGCATTGTTATTGGAGTATATTCCCTTCTCCTCTGTTCTTCTAATTCTTCCTTTTTCACCCCAGACAGGAGGGCCCTGTCAGGCAAATGCAGTTGCTAACTTTTTTCTTTTGAAGCAGCTCAAAAATAATTATAATAATAAAAAAGAGCAGTGGTGAACAACATGTCATGCACTGTTCTAAGCACTTGACATGTATTAATTTATTTGATCCCCACAGCAACACTGTGAGGTGGGTGCTATTATCATCCCCACTTTACACTTAAGGAAACTGAGGCACAGAAAGGTTGAGTTGCCAGCTCAGGGTTATACAGCTGGGAAATCCAGTTTCCAGGATTAGAACCCAGGCGTTTTGGCTCTAGAGTCCTTGCTTTTAACCACCATGGATCCCAACTTCTCCTTTGAACCACTTCCCCAAATTGTGATTGCACTAAAGCTTGTGGTCCAGGCAGCAGTGACCTACCTCTTCCTTCAGGCAACTAGCTTGCATAAAATCTTCCTTAGGATTTAGAAGGGAATCTGGGAGCATAGGTTCACAAGCCTTCATCATCCATCTCTTCTGTCGGAGTTCAAAGCTGAATTTCTTCTCCCTGGACTTAAACAGTAGCTTCCGAAGTGAGCTCCCTGCCTGCAGTCTTTCTCTCACTCCAGTCAGTTCAAACACCGTAGCCAGAATTACTTTAAAGGTCAGGTCTGCTCACCTGTCTCCATTTCAATAAAACTCACCTACCTCTACTTGATATTCCAGTTTCCTCCTAGGTCTTACCTCAAGCCTACCGTTCCAGAAATACCTCTAAGCTTCCCTGTCCCTCAGCATGTGCACACTCAGGGTGCAATTTACCCACCTAAGCCTCCCTGTCCCTCAAGACAAACACACTCAGGGTGAGCCAGCCACGTGCTCACTCTTCACCCACCTAAGCTTCCCTGTCCCTCAACACAAACACACTCAGGGTGAGCCAGCCACGTGCTCACTCTTCACCCACCATGTATGTTTGTGTCCTTCCCTCTGCCTAGAATGCCATTTCTCGTATTCTGTCTGTCTGAGTCCCACTCAACCCTCACTCACAGACTACATTCTCAAGAGGCGTTTCCACGTGTACAAAGCCAAGATTCTTGTTTCTCTCCCCTCTTTTCCTGTTGGCAGCTGTGCCTTTCTCATAGGACTTGTATGTGCCCTTGTACTAGGAATAAAAATATTGACAATAGGCAATAAACTGTACTCAGCCAACTTTCAAATCTGACTTCCTGAGGCACATTTATCCAGCTCTGTCTGCACAGTGGGTGTTTAAGCAGTTATATTGGGGGGTGGAGCAGAAGATGCAGCAGACCTGTCTGAGAAATCTGACTCACTCATTGATTTTCACAGACGTGGAAAGCAATGAATCTTGCACGAACAGCAACAAGTAGCTTCCTGTCTATCCTACTCCAAACATCTATTCCCCCTTGACACCTTGGTTTATTTTATATACATGTGTTTATAAACGTGTTTTAAAAATAATTTGAGCTCTAAAGATAGGTATACCCTTTGAAGTGACAGGCTACTCCTGAAAATCCTAAGAAATTGTCATGAATATATGCAAAGATTATGCTCATTGTTCATTGAACCGTGAACAAGTATGTTCATTACAGGATGGTTTATGTTAACAAAAATTCAAAAATAACCTAATTTTTTTTAGTAATTAGTATAATTACTAAATAAATCATGGTTTGTCCAACCAGGGGCACACTATGTACTGTTTAAAGTGATACTGAAAATGTTGATGGATAAGGTTCAAGAAATATTTTTAACCTTAAAAAGTCTGTGAAAGTATAGAGAACTGAGAAAGACTCACACAAATATGTCCAAACGATTTTTAACAAAAGGTGCAAAAGCAATTCAATAGAGGAAAAATAGCCTTTTCAACAAATGATGCCAGAGCAATTGTATATCCATAGACAAAAATAAAAATAATACATTAAAAGTAAACCTTGACCTAAGTCTCATATTTTATACAAAAATCACTTCACAGTGAATCATAGATTTAAATGTAAAACTACAAACATTTAGAGAAAAGCATAGGATAAATCTCTGGGACATCGAGCTGGGCAATTAGTTCTTATATGTGAAGCCAAAAGGATGAACCACAAAAGAAAAAAGTGATAAATCGGACTTCATCAAAATTAAAAACTTTCGCTTTACAAAAGAACTTTGTAAGAGAATAGGCAGACTCTCTACAGGTTGGGAGAAAGTATTTGCAAACCACTTACCTAACAAAGGACTTGAATCTAAAATATATAAAGAAATCTCAAAACTAAGTTAAAAAAATTCAGGTAAAAAATAAGAAAATACATAGGCTTTTCACCAAAGAGGAAATATAGATGGTCAATAAACATGTGAAATAATGTTCAGCATCATTAGCCATTACAGAAATGCAAATTAAAACCACAGTGAAATGTTAATCCACATCTCTCAGAATGTCTAAAATAAAAACCAATGATACTACCTGTTGCTGGCAAGGATGCAGAGAAACTGAATCACTCATACATTGCTCGCGGGGCTGTAAAACGGTATACTCACTCTGGGAAACAGTTTACATTTTTAAAAAATAAATAAATAAACATACATACCATGCAATGTAGCAATTGCACTCCTGGGCATGTCTCCCAGAGAACTGAAAACCTACGCTCAGACAAAAACCTGCCTATAATTGTTCATAGCAGCTTCATTTGCAATACTTAAAAACTGGAAATAACCCAAATGTCCTTCAGTGGGTGAATGGTTAAACAAAGTGATACAACCATACTATGGAATACTACTTAGCAATATAGGAATGAACTGTGGATACACACAGCAACTTGAGTAGATCTCAAGGGAATTGTGCAGAGTAAAAAAAGCCAATCCCAAAAGTTACACATGCATGATTCAATTTATATAGCATGCTTGGAATGACAAAATTATGGAGACGGGGAACAGATTAGTGGTTGGTAGGGGTTAAAGATGTGGTAGAAGACGGAAGGAGGATGGATGTGACTATAAGGGAGTAACACAAGAGATCTTCTTGGTGATGGAATAGTTCTGTATCTTGATTGCGGGTTGACTGCATGAAATTACACATGTATTAAAATTGCATAACCTGTTGCCGTCGATTCCAACTCATGGTGATTCCATGTGTTAGAGTAAAACTGCTCCATAGGGTTTTCTCGGCTGTGATCTTCATGGAAGCAGCTTGCCAGCCTTCCATGGCACTGCTGGGTGGGTTCAGCCTGCCAACCTTTAGGTTACTAGTTGAGCACAAAACATTTGTGCTACACAGGGACCTGTTGTTGTTGTGAGGTACCGTCAAGTCAGTTCCAACTCCCAGCGACCCTGCGTATAACAGAACGAAACACTGGCGGGTCCTGCGCCATCCTCACAGTCATCACTGTGTTTGAGCCCATTGTTGCAACCATCATGTCAGTCTTTCTCACTGAGGGTCTTACTCTTCTTTGCTGACCCTATACGCAGGGACCTAGAACTCGACAGGACCGCCTTGTTCTTCTGGGTCTCAAAAGTTTTCTGCCTTGGATAGGGTGCAGTCTTACCACTTTTCTATCACTCTGTATTAGTGGAAAATATTTGAGTTTTCCTTCTCTGAGAGTTTTCCAGTTTACACAGGTTCTGGCTTTCACAGGTTTTACAGGATCTTTTAACTTAGATTTAAATTTGACTAAGATTAGATATAACCAGGATTTAGATTTAAATTTAATTAACATTTAAAGTTAACTATAGAGCAACTGGGGTCACATAATAATGTATGTATAAATTTTTGTGTGAGAAACTAACTTGAACTGTAAACTTCCACCTAAAGCACAATTTAAAAAAAGAAAAGAAAGAAGAGCTGGGAGTGGAGCTTGTCCTTTGGACATAGGGTCCCTGTGCTAAGAACCTCCTAGACCTAGGGGAGAGAGAGAGAGCTGTAATGACAAAGATGGCGTGAGATGGCAAGAAGCAGAAGCAGAGAAATGGTGGCCACAGAACCAGAAACTAGCACAAGATGGGTGCAGTGGGCTCCCCAGCCCATGGAGCAAGGCAGCTACAGTGGGCGTGCCAACCCACAGAGCAAAAGAGCTGAGTGCCCTCAGGCAGGAGGCTTCCTGGTGTGGGGTGTCTCTGGGTACTTACTGGCGGAGCTAAAGGGCTTTGTTACACTTGTCAGAGCAGGGCAGAGGCCAGGCTGAGCAGGACCAAGGGCTGAGGGCGAGGGCCGAGAGAGTAGGCCTGTCCTGAGGGAGCCAAGAGGAGCCTGTCCTCAGGGTGCCAAGTGGAGCCTGTCCTTAGGGGCTAGGAGCCTACCCTCAGGGAGCCAAGAGGAGGCTGTCCTCAGGGGCTAGGAGCCTGTCCTCAGGGTGCCAAGTGGAGCCTGTCCTTAGGGGCTAGGAGCCTGTCCTCAGGGAACCAAGAGGAGCCTGTCCTCAGGGGCTAGGAGCCTGTCCTCAGGGGGCTGAGAGGAGCCTGTCCTTAGGGGGCCAAAAGAAGCCCTGTATGACCAAAAGGAGCCAAGAGAGTTGTCCTGCACTGAAGAAAGGAAACTTTGCCTACATGCATCCTGATCCGGATCCCAAGTTGTAGCCTGTTGATCCTGATCCCGAGTTGTAACCTGTAACTTCTCTAATAAACCCCATTAACTGTGAAAAACAAAATAATTAACTATAGAGATAATTTTTAATTTAACATAAGTTTATCCCATAGTAGTAGTGTTTTTCTGTAAATTTGGGAATCAACTGAAAATATTTGACGGTTTGTGTTCTTAAAATATTTAATTCATTTGGCAAACTTGGCTGCTAACCAAAAGGCTGGCAGTTTGAATCCACCAGCTGCTCCTTGGAAACCTTATGGGGCAGTTCTGATCTGTCTTACAGGGTTACAATGAATCGAAATCAACTCGATGGTGATGGGTTTGGTTTTTTGTTTTTTTTATTGAGCATTTGAGTGTATCCAACAGATTTGCTAATATTTCTATTTTAAAATATAATCAATTAAATGATTTAAAATTTTAATTTTGAATTGAAAGTAAAATAATTTTATTAAAGCCATAAATACTACTGAAATATTTGGTAGAACTTACATTTTATCATATTTAAAAGTTTAATAGATTTATAAAAGTTACTTAAGTACTAGGGAAGATTTCCTAGACAGTTGAAGTATTTTAAATATTACTTTTAAAAACTGTATCGATATATAACATATAGTAAGTTTATAAATGCAGCTTAATGTTTAAGGGAATTTAATTGTTATTAAACACCTTTAAAAGTGATAAAGATTTATACATAGGATAATCATATTTGAAGTCAAACTTAAAAGCTTAGGGAAGAACTGGATTTATGAATGTATGACTTTAATAAATGGAATGTTAATATTTTAAGAATATTCCCAGACTATTCCCTTTTGTGTGTCCTCAAGAATACCTAAACTTCATACTTATACTATAGCATATGGATATGTACTCCTTTCATAGATATGTAGGCATCACCAAAAAAGTTTATGAAACTATGGATTAACGTGAAAAAATGATGAGGAAGAAACAGGAAACAAAACGTATCTGTAACATGATCACAGCTAGTAGGGAAAAAAGCCAACAAATGCGTTTGATAAAAGGAATTACGAGAAAAAACTAACAAAGGTAGTGACAGCATAGGTCCATTATGGGTGAGTTTGTGATTGATTTTCTCTGTTCTTCACATTGGTAGTGAAATTATATATCACTTCTATAATTTTTTAAACCACTATTTTTAAAAGTATCATAAACCTTCAAGGGGCTTCTCCATATGACGCCCCCAAGATAATACTTCAGTACCTCCTCCTACCCCCACACACTCGACATTTCTACATGCCACCTCTGCTCAAATATCTCTTCTAGTGATGGGCAGAAAGTTACTGCCTTTTAAGACAGTTCTGAGGAAGTCACGACTATTAGAAAGAGCATATAAAATCAAAACCCTCCCGACATGTTCTTACCCGCTGGAGCCACACCTGTTGTTGTTGGGTGCCGTCGAGTCAATTCCGACTCATAGTGACCCCATGTGACAGAGTAGAACTGCCCCATAGAGTTTTCTTGGCTGTAATCTTTATGGAAGCAGATTGCCAGGTCTTTCTCCTGCAGAGCCACTGAATTGGTTGGAATCACCAACCTTTCGGTTAGTAGCAGCTGAGCACTTAACCATTGTGCCACTCAGGCTCCTTGGAGCCACACCCGGCAAGCTTAATCTCCCTCTCACGTGACAATTCTGGGATATTTGAAGAGAGCTGGGAAAGACTGACCTTCTCTGCCTCACCTGCTACCCCAGACTGGCCGTGCTCCGGAATACAACCCACAGCTTTGTAAACGGTTCCCTCCTGCCATGGCTGTGAGCACCCATCCTATAAACCATCCTCTCCAGCACTCCAGTTGAAATACATGGGAGCCACGGATGTCATTTAAAATTTTCTAGCAGCCACATTAAAAAAAGTAAAAAGAAATGGGTGAAATTAATTCGACTAATCTATTTTAAAGAAGTCCTGGTCGTGCAGTGGTTAAGTTTTCAGCTGCTGACCGAAAGGTCAGTGGTTCAAACCCACCAGCTGCTCCAGGGGAGAAAAGAAGGGATCTGCTTCTGTAAAGATTATTATTTCTATTATTAGGTGCCGTCACGTCAGTTGCGACTCGTCGCGACCCTATGTACAACAGTATGGTTCTCAAAGTCATTGCTATGTTTGTCTTTCTCTTTTTCGCTGACGCTATACATTACCAAGCATGATGTCCTTCTCCAGGGATTGGTTCCTCCTGATAACGTGTCCAAAGTAAGCGAGACAAAGTCTCGCCGTCCTCACTTCTAGGGAGCATTCTGGATGTACTTCTTTCAAGACAGATTTGTTCGTTCTTCTGGCCGTCCATGTTGTATTCAGTGTTCTTCACTATGAGCCAGAGTTGACTCTGTGACAATGAGTGTGGCCCTTAGATGCTTCTAATGTACTGGTTTTGTTACTGAAAGTTTGTAGGGAAAATTTTATCAGCCTTAATGACTAAACTTGGTGCAAATCCATTAGAGAGTTCTATGGCGTGAGCATTTTACCAAGACCACCCTCTGCCCGTATAGATATGCGAGGGAGGACTTCAGGAGAAGGTATAAACTAAACAGAAAGACCAAACAAGACAAAAAAACCCCCAAAAATGCCCTTTTTAAGCACCAGCATCGGCTGCATGACTGTGGTTTTCGTGGCTAGAGTGGTGGGCTGTGCAGGCAGACCCTAAGGGTTCCAGGCCGGGCTTCACCAACTGAAGCTGGTTGGTGACTTGGGGCAGGTTACTCAGCTTCTCTGTGACTACGTTTCTGTATCTATAAATGAGTGTAAGTAGAGTGCACACTGTTGGTTTTGTCACGTGGCGTTGAGTCGATTCCAACTCATAGTGACCGCAGGTGACCCAACAGAATTACCCCATAGGGTTTTCTAGGCTGTCATCTTTCTGGGAGCAGATCACCAGATCTTTCTCCCTCAAAACTGCTGGGTGGGTTCCAACCTTTCAGTTAGCAGCCGAGTGCTTAACCACTGTGCCATCGGGGCTCGTCCAGTGCATGCTACGTGGAACTATTAAGAGGGTTAAATGAACTAACGTACGTAAAGTGCTCAGAGCAGTGTCCGGAACATAGGAAGCAAGTGTTGAAAGTAAGTGTTAGCTGCTATTATTATTATCCTTCAAGGCTAACGTGAAGGATTAAAAAAAATACATGTTTCTAGCATTTCCTCAGTGTTTTCTGATTTCTTTGAATACAAAGTTGAGTCCATAATATTAGCTGAATGAGCTTTTATGCTTTATTCTTAGATACAGAGAAATAACAGTAAACACATCTTTACATTATGAGCTACAAGTATTATTTACCCAAGTAAGGTTAATAGCTCTGACCTATGGAGACTCCTTGGTACTTATAAAGCCACTTCTTATTGAATAAATCTTCTCCTTTAACAAACCTTACAGAAACACACACACAAATACAACGTCTTCATTCTTAGAGGGGAAAAATGTGCAATAGTAAGTTAATGCAGGTGCCAAGTAATTTAAATTTATGTCACATTTTTGCAGGAAGTGCAAGGCTGTAGAACGCTGTCAGTACAGTGCAGTCAAGAAAACTAGAGGCAAATGATGCTTTTTTCAACATGCAAGAATAATTTTTTTAAAGAAAATAGTGTAGAGCACATTAGGTAAAACCGTAATTATTTTTATTAGGGTCCCTGAGTGGTGCAGATGGTTATGTCCTGGACTACTAACAGAAAGTTTGGTGGTTCAAACCCACCCAGAGGCACCTGGAAGGCAGGCCTGGGGAGCTCCTTCTGAAAGGTTGCAGCCTTGAACACCCTGTTTGGAGCGGTTCTGCTCTGCACACACGAGGTCGCCATGAGTTGGAGTGGACTGCACGGCAACCACAACAGAGTGTTTTATATCAATTTTCCAACACAGCCACGGGATTCTCTAGGGATCCAGGAAGATGGCTTCCCTACCTGTTCAGCAGAAGGGAACACAGGCCTGGAAAACAGGGTTTGAGAGAGATGCCTTGTCTCCCACCCTCCTTTTGAAAGGAAATGACCACGGGTTTTGGTTCAAATCCGAGCTCTGACTCTTACCAGCCATGGCACCTTGACTGAAAGTAAGGCAACCGCTCAGAGCCTCCGTGTCCTTTTCTGTAATGTGAAGGTAATAATGGTGGCCCATGGAACAGTATTTTATAAACAATAGGCACTTCACTAAAAGGATTCCCCCCCACCCCTTTTTTTCCTTAACCTTATAGGTACTGTGAGTATCGTACCTAATCGTGCGCCTTGCTTTGCTTGTAGGTACAAGCACCTTAGTGACTGTGATGAAGTGGGTTTGCATTTCTGTGTGTACATTTCACCCTTGGCCTTGCTGTTGTTCAACCTGTATTTTCCTTGTGACTTACCTTCCATGAAACGCTTTCTCTCTCACAGTGTGTGTGTTTCTGTCTCTGTGTGCGTCTGTCTCTGTGTGTGTCTGGTGTGTGTATCTCTGTGTGTGTGTCTGTGTGTGTGTCTGCGTGTGTCTCTGTATGTCTGTGTGTATATGTGTCTGTGTGTGTGTGTGTGTCCGTGTCTCTGTCTGCATGTCTGTGTGTGTGTCTGTGTGTCTGTGTGTATGTGTCTCTGTTTGTGTGTCTCTGTGTGTGTGTCTGTGTGTGTGTGTGTTTGGGAGCCACCTCATCCTTTGTGGAAGGAGCTGGGGCAGAAAGTACCGAATAAATGTCAACAGGTTCCCTTTCCTCCACCCTGAAGAGGCACCAAAAGAGAGCCCCTCTCTCCCTCTCTCTGGACGGGTCCTTCTGAATTTATGAAAGCCTGCCTTGCTTCGAAGGAGCCCTGGTGGCGCAGTGGTTAAGCACTTGGCTGCTAACTGAAAGATGTGACCATTTGCTTCCGTAATGATCACAGCCTTGGAAACCCTATGGGTCAGTTATACTCTGTGCTAAGGGGTCGCTATGAGTTGGAATAGACTTGAGGGTTACAGGTTTTGTTTGGGTTGGTACCCTGTTCCAGATGGGCCCAGAAAGTTCCAGTTGGAGTGGGTCTAGCAAGGAAATGCCAGCCAGAACCATCTAACACAGTCCGTACTTGGTTCCTAAGTGACTGTTAGCTGCTGTGTGTAAAGCTCATGGCAAATTCTTAATCCTCAACCAGCCCTCACCTGCCAGCCAGCTGTTTTCTGCTTACGGAATTAAAGTTGGTGTTTGTAAGTAACTACACAAAATACAGTTAAGAATGAAATCTGTGTTTTCTGGAAGGTACATGATGCATTCCAAAAACAAGTAGGTATCCCAGATTGTGACCTGATTTTTTTGCTCAGTTTTCACAGTTAGCTATGATATGTTTTTACAGTTTGGGTCAGATGTTGCTTTTCTTCCACTGAGAAACACTGTCACTGAAAGTGATATAAAACTTACCATCTCTAAACCTGAAGAGTTAAAAAGCCATATGCAAATAACTATGAAAATATTTTCCACGGCTTTTGAATGGGATCAAGATAGGTATGTACTCTGTGTGTGTTTAAAATCCTTCCACCCAGTCAAAATGCTTTCAAAAGAGAGAGAGTAGCTGATGCCTCTTGTTCTGACTGGAAAGTATTGTGATTACACTGAAAAGCATGGCCCCTCTTGAAGTTTAGGTTTTTACTTCCTTTATCTGAGTATAAAGCAAAAAAGGAGGTTGCTCCAAGTTGTCCTAATAGAAGCTTTTGAATGATCTGCAGAAGTAGAACTGAGGTGAATGGAGTCCATCAAGATTTGCCCCAAGTATGAAATAATTATCAAAAGGATTCCATTAGAGACGAAAACTACCTCCACTAACAGAGACAGAAAAGGCTGACCCTTTTCAGGCCCTTAACTTTCTCTAATGGATGACCTCAAGTTGAAATCAAGATTCAACTGGATCATTGATTCTTAAAGGGAAAATATTGAGCATAGTGGCACATGAGTGAAAGCTGGAAAAATGGTCACATAGATTTATTTTTCAGTGAAAACTTGGAATGAAGAGTTATTATTATTTTATCTACTTTTTTGTTTTTGAGCTCATAGGAAAGACAGCTAAACGATGGGATAGATTATCCAGAAGTGAGTATTCGTTTTAATGAAGACATGAAGTCTGCCTCTAACGAGTACAACAAGGCTGTCAACTGATCAAAAAGGAATCTATAGATTTTTAAAAGCTGGCATTGCGTGTTATCTGTTGGCGGTTTGAACCCACCCAGCAGCGCTGCAGAAGAAAGCCCTGGCCAACTGCTTCCATAAAGATTACAGCCAAGAACACCCTATGGAATTCAGTCCTGTGTAACACAGGAGGTTGCTATGAATCAAAATCAACTTGATAGCGATGAGTTTGGTTTTCGTTTATTAAGTGAGGCAGAATGCTCTCTGGCTAGTAATTGGCCCCTGTGCCAAATTCTGCACCATGTCCAAAGGTGTTAGGAAACTGCTACTCCTGTACAAAGTCTTTGAGGTATGGCTTGAGGTGCACCTTCAGTAACCAGCACGTAAAACACACGTGCACACATTTAGGTACTTTAGATGAAATTATCTAAAATCTTCCGTGTTTGTTGAAAGCAGCAACTGATGCCTTTACGTCTGGCTGGGTAGAAGTGTTCTGAGTGTCAGATTGGTAATTAAGTGGTCTGTTATGGAGGGAAAATTGCTAATAATAAATAAAGGTACTGCCATTTTCTGAGTGTGGGTCAGCAGAAGTCAAGGATGTCAAAGAGAGAAATGAAATTGTGGCTGAGGCATTTGGGTTGTCATTGAAGTTAATATTAGGTTGCTCCTGATGAGTGGATTCCCTGAAGTGGCTAGTAATGTGAAAGTGGAAGCAAAGAACTTATTTTAAAACCAAGGCTGTACTCGTTAGAGGCAGACTTCATTTCTTCATTAAAACAAATATTCATTTCTGGATATCTATCCCATCGTTTAGCTGTCATTCCTGTGAGCTCAAAAACAAAAAAGTAGATAAAATAATAATAACTCTTCATTCCAAGTTTTCACTGAAAAATAAATCTATGTGACCATTTTTCCAGCTTTCACTCATGTGCCACTATGCTCAATATTTTCCCTTTAAGAATCAATGATCCAGTTGAATCTTGATTTCAACTTGAGGTCATCCATTAGAGAAATTTAAGGGCCTGAAAAGGGTCAGCCTTTTCTGTCTCTGTTAGTGGAGGTAGTTTTCGTCTCTAATGGAATCCTTTTGATAATTATTTCATACTTGGGGCAAATCTTGATGGACTCCATTCACTAGCACTCCACAGCACTAGGAAGAATTAAAAAAGTTCTGTGTCATTTAAGTGGGAGTGTCTCTACATTTAATATACTGGTTAAAAACTAGCTCATTAATAAATTGGATCAGTACTCAAACAAATATTCTGAAGAAATATAGCGAGACCTAGAGAACAAATAATGAATCCTTCTTTCCTGAGAACCATATGCTATCAGTATAATTTTATACTGTGGATAATAAATGATCCTATAATAATGACTCAACTGATTCTGTAGGTGTATTTCTATCAAATTTTTCTAATTTATCTCATGGAAAACTATAAAATGTTTTAACTTATTATCAAAGTTATTATTTTAGTCAACCAATAAATATTATTAAATAAATAGCTATTTATACAAACTGACAGATACATATATACATATATAAGATGGAGTGAAGTCACCCGTAGTTGGACTTTTATTAATAGAATCAAATGTTTCATGAAACAAGAAATCACTTATTTTAAGTATAATATGACTAAATGTTACTCTGATTTCTTCAGCTTCAGAGTAAATTCTGCCTCACCATGTATCTGTCTGTGTTGTAATATTGGTACAATCTTACTTCCAAAACAAACTTTCATGTCCATTTTTTTTCAATTCACCTTCATCAACAATTCTATAAAGTGGGTGGGACTTATATAATCATTAGATCCATTTTACAGATGAAAATACTAAGATTTAGAATTTACTCAAAGTAGTACAACCACCAAGTGGCAGAATCTAGAATCATATCTGTCTTCTGATGCCTCCACATAACGTGCATTGGTAAGGGCTGGGTGAGGTGGGTGGTGATTGTGATTACTCTTCATATTGAAGGCATTCAGGCTGATAGCTTTTGTAATAGTGTGATTCATGCATGATAGAGAGAGGGAAAGACGAAGGGAGGGAAGAAGGGAGAAAGTGAAAGAAAACACACAGAATAAATGGACGGATCCAGTTCCCAAAGAGCACGAGAAAATGATTCCTGTTTGTCCAATGTTCACTGCTGGTTAGTAAGATGATTTGCTCTTTGTGGCTCACTTGTATGCCTTCCAGACTACATGACACCTTTGTTCAAAAAAGACACACTAGATCACAGAAAATGAAAATTGTCGTCCAAATCAGTGTCAGCTAATGGAGAGTAAGCTGCAAGAAAGCACTGTCATCAGCACGGCCTTTGACAGCACGTCCTTCCTTGGTGGAAACCCAACTGCAGTGGAAGAGAGGGGCACTTGGCAGTGGTAGGAGAGTTCGGTGAAAACTGCTCAGCTAATACGAATGTTGGTATTGGAAAATGAAGTTGGAAGATTTATTGTTAAGAATAGTTTCCTTTGCTTAGAATCTGCCTCTTACTCTTATATTTGACTCAAGAATAGGAGACATCCCCTATATTATGCTGTATCTGGGACTGCCTTCATAAATCTTTAAGTATGAGAAGTGCAGATTGCTTCCTGATTCTGTGTGGTAGAATTTGATAATATTCACAGATGTAGTGTGTCCCAGTGGGCTAGAGTCGTGTGTAATTACCTCTTAGGAATGTCTCGAGAGGTCAGTACATTAAAAGAGGCAGAGCATCTGTGTGAAGCCCCTTCTACAAACTTGAATCTTGCCACAAATGAGAGACCCAAGCTAACTGCCCAGGAGCATATCTCTCTCATCAGAGTCCACGAATTCAGGGATGCGTGGAGATCTTAGGATATGGATAAGAAAAATATTGAAATGCCTACTCAGTTCCTTGCATTGTAATGAGAATTAGTTTGAAAGAGACTTTTTCCTCTCTAATATGTTTACAACTATAATTAGCTTGCAAGGCAAGCTCTGTTGGACTCAGAGAATTTCAATTTTAGATGCTTCAGTTATAGAATTGATAAAGTTCAAGTGTTATTTTTGGTTTGGGGGCATCACTGATGAACGATTTTGGGAGAAAGCGTTCTAGAGTATGAATGTTCTGGAAATGCCCAGTGTTTTCAGTATATACCAAAGTATAAATCCCATTAGTTATACATCTATATTGCATTCTAAGAAAAAGAAAAAAAAAGCTTAGTTCTTCTCTAGTACGTTTTTCAGGTTTCCAAGTAGCTGTTGTATACAGACTATCCGACCGTCGAGGAGTGAGAAGGAGAATGAAAAGAGCAGGCGGGAGGCCTACCCTCAGGGAACTTTTCTAAAATGGAAGGGTTTTTAGGTTCCCTAGACATATACGCAAGAAAAAAAAAGGATAATGGTATAGGTCTGACAGTTCAAATGATATGTCCATCATTAAATAACAACATTTATTTAACAACTGAACCAAGCTCACTCTGTGGGTTAATTGAGGGTACAGTGTTATTGTATATATTCCACAAACTAAATATTTGGCTTTTTAATGAAATTGGCTCTGTTAGAATATTTTCAGGGCTAAGAATTAAAAGTGTTGATCAAGGCCATTTGCCGTCAAGTATAACCCAGTTTTAGAAAATGTCCAGTCGAGGAACTGTTGGAGAAGATCTGCCTACCCAGTCAGTTGCTGCTGGGACCTGCCTGGTTCAAGGGCAAGCGGAGGAAGGAAGGCAGGAGGCGTTTCTTCAAGGAAGCGGCTTGTATCATCACCCAACAACCAGAACAGAAATCTCTCTTATCACCACTAGCAATTCAGGTTCAGAATAATTTAGAAAAAACCAAAACACTTCACATTGGATTTGCATTCCTTTAAAATGAAAAAAGAAAGTGGTTCCTTGTTTTTTATATTTTTACTTAAAGAGGAAGAACAACAAAAAAAAATCTATCCTAATATTATCAAAGACTTAATCATTCCAAAAGTCTAAAGAAAGAGCTCACCCTTAAGTTACTGGCCTTACTGGTAATATCTTTAGCTGAAAAAATTTCAAATTCAATTTACATGGAACAAATCAGTTTTAGGTTTCAACATGCATTTTCAGTCCGAAGCAGTTTACAAAATCCAAAACGTATCAGCAAAACATTTCGTTTATTTGAGATCAGCACGTGCATTTGCAAATGAGTTTCCTTTTATAAAAGAAACATAGCGCCGATTTTCACTTAGAATTTTATTTTCTTGTTATTACACCCTTGTTTTAGTTATTATTATTTTCCCTTTCACCTTGATGAAGTCCTTAACTTTGTTTGGATTCTGTGAGTTAGTGATAACCCCCTGCCTGTCTCCAAAATACAACTCATCTGTGAAGGGTCAGCTTGGTTGAAGTTATTTGTATAAACTAAACAGCCAGTTAACTGAGTGACATTTCACTCCTTACCCTTTGTTTTGAGCAAACGGAGAAGCAGCTGACATTCACCTGTTTTTTCTTTTTGTTTGTTTTATGAGAGAATCTGTCAAATAATATGTGTTTAACTGGAAATTAGAGGAAAGGGTCGTGTTTATACTTACTTTGCACTAAAATCTCTTTGCTTTGTGCCTATAAGGATATCTGTTTCGTAAATGCCTACCTGAAAGTAATTTGAAGTTTTATTTTTAAATGTTGACGTGTGGAGATTGGGGTTATCATTGTGCTGATGAGGAAATGAATGAGCGATTTCCCATGATAGATGAAAATCTTGAGGAAAACCTTGAATTTCTGATTCTTCTCAATTGTGCCCATTAGCATCTGGTACACAGACGCTGGCCAGCCCGTTCCTGGAAAGTGGACACTCCTCTTGTTCATTTACGGTGAGATGAGGCTGCTTGCTAACTCGCAGCAAGACTCCAGCACGTTTGGGCCAGGGCAAAAGGAAGCCCATAAACTAGAAAAAGGAACTCCACCCTTCTAACTGTTAAGTGTTTAGTGTTCTGCCATGGTTCGAAGCATTTAAACGTTTTGTCACCTGTTTAAATTACAGATGGGCCCTTGAGTCATTTTCTTTACAGCACATCAGCCGGTGTTTGTGAATCAACCAAGATCGCAGGAGTCTGGGATGAGCTTGGGTGGGGTTTAGAGAAGGGAAGTTCTCTCATCTTTAAAGTTGGCGTAGCTATTCCTTCTGTCTTACTTCATTCACTGATTTAACACTTCAAAACCTGACTTCTTTCCTTTGTATGATTCTCTGCCTGTTTTTTACATCTCACAAGTAAATATTAACTTCTTAAATTCAGACTTTCTATCATATCTTGGCATACATTTCCATGAAAAGTAAAATGTGCATGTTATAGCTCACTCTTGGAAAACAAGATGGCCGGGAGAGTCAAACTAAATATTCAGACCAATAAGATGTTCAGGATGAAAATTTTCTAAGCCAATAGAACAGTAGAATTTGTTTACGGACATACAGTATTAAGGAATATTGTAGAACTACAAAATTTGACCTTAAAACCTTAAATTTAACCTTTCAACACCCCCCATTTATAGACGAAAAAACCAAAACCCCCTGGAGTAAGGTACCTTACCTGCAATTACAGTGCAGGTGACAGGAGGATCATCCACTGGTTTATTCACTCAGTGTTTATTGTTAGAGAACCTGCTCTATGTTGAGTGTGGTGGGAGATCCAAAGACGAAGAAGACCCAGACAATATTTGCTACTTGTAAACAATTTACAGAGTAGTAGAGCAGAAAACATGCAGGAATAACTGAAGTATGAAGAGAATATGGTTCATACTATGGGAGTGACGCAAGTGAAAGGAATTACAGGATTTGAGGGAAGGAGCAAAGATTAGAACTCAGGTATTCTTTCCTCCTGGTTGGATACTGTCCCTCAAGAGTAGAACCCCTTGAAGGCAAGGACGTTGCTTGTTCACTGTCGTCTTCTCAAGCCTAATAAAGTACATGACACATAGTAAATGCACAACAAATGAACAAACGGATGTTCTTTTCATACTATAATGCTGCATCTGAACAGTAGTGATGTGTATGTTCCTGCCAGAAAGCATTTATCCCCCCTTACGATGGTTGGACCTATTCTCTCACTGATGATCCTGAGTGTTGCTTTAATACCCTTCTGGTGAAGGAATCCCGGCAGTGCGGTGGTTAAGCACTCGGCTGCTAACCAAAAGACTGGGTTCAAACCCACCAGCCACTTCAGGGGAGGAAGATGTGGCAGTCAGTGTCCGTAAAGATTACAAGCCTTGGGAACCCTATGGGGCAGTTCTACTCTGTTCTGTAGGGTTGCTGTGAGTCAGAACCAACCTGATGGCAATAGGTTTGGTGATATGCCAGAGTATAATATTCCAGTTATATCATATTTAAGCATACTGAGGCAGTAAGGTACCCTTACTTTTTTCTCTTTCTGTTTAAAGTATACATTTTGCAAATCATGCATTCTAAACTATGAGTTTAACACATGGATGGAATCAGTCTCATTGTTTCTGATATATTCCTAGCACATATAACACACGTACCATGTCACTAGGAAGATGGCATTTTTTTCTTTCTTTTTTTTAATGACACTTGAAAAAAAGAAAGTTGACTACCTTCCATTGTGAACCTTTTGACTTCTAGGATACAGATTGCTATTTAAATGCTTCACAATTAAAGAACTTGGGAAGATGTCTAGTAAGAAGATTGGACATTGTTATATGACCCTCCAAGAAATCCCAATGCTTTTAATTATGATCTGTCCAGTTTAAAGGGAAAAAAAAGGAGTTCTGGCAAAATGGCACTCTAGGCAGAAGCACCACGCCGTCCCTCCACAGCAAAGATCCAAAAAACTAAGCCGAACAGAGAATACAACAATCCTGAAACCCTAAAACATCAAATGAAGAGATAAAGAACTCAACCAAGCACCAAATGGAGTGAGAAAACTGACAGAGAATGGAGAGCGAGGAGAGATTCATGCAGAGGTCCCCTACCAGCTAATGCAGTGCGGATCCACCATCCTGGACTCCTATTGGAGACCAGCAAACTGGGGGTACGAGAAAGCAGCCTCACGGAGCGTCCAGCAGGAGACAAAACAACTGGTAATTTCGATATACGCTTTTCCACCCCCACACTTCTTCACTCCCACTCAGCCTCCTCTGCTTCCCGTGGCCACAATCTCTTGACTGGGAAACACCGGCTGCTTGGATTCCACACACACGAATGGGCCGGCTTTCTGAGTGCCATTTGTTGGCTGCTGGTGTTGCTTTTTTCTGCTTCTTTTGATTTCTTCCTTACCTCTCACCATCTCCCCCTCCTTTCGCTCAAATACCTGGCTCTGTGCGCCATCTTTGCTTCTTCCTGAGGGGCTGCAGAGCTCTGTTCGAGTGTGGAGCTGCTTCCCGGTCTGGGCTGCCACACTGGTGGGATCCTGGGGTTTTTGTTCGTTTCTTTGTTTTGAATTGTTTGTTTTTTTTCTTTTCCTTTTCTTGAGTTGGGAGCCCTTTCTGGACAGGCGGTGCCACGTGGCAAGGAGACTTCCCCTCGGCTTGCACAGAAGTGCAGAGGGATCCCTGAGGACATTTCTTTTTACGTTGGTTTTTTTTTTTTTTCCCTGTTTTTTTTGGGGGCCTTTCTTGTTCTTTTTTTTTTTTTTAAATTTGTTTTGTTTTCTTTTCCCTCTTTTTCTCTTTTTGTCTTCCCTCATTGTTCAGTTTCTTCTCTCTCTACATCTTCCTTCTCTTTCTGTTCCCTGAATACCTTGCGTTGTATACCTCTATTCCTTCTAGCCAGGCTGTACTGCAACACCTGAGAGCAACTCCCCCAGACCTCATAGCTGCACAGGGGGGAGAACTTTGCGGTTCTTTAACCTTTCCAATTTTTATTTATTCATTCTTTTCTTTTCTTCCTCTTCCCCTTTCTGTTTTTCTCCATTTCATAGTCTCTTATCTCTCCACTCCAATGGCAAGCTCCCCTAGCATTCCTTTTTGTTTGTTTGTATTTTTTTGGCTCCTGTTCCTCTCTCCTCTCTCCCATATCCATCTTAGCTCCACACATAATAATCTCCCTGCTGCGTCCTGCCTGCCTGCACCGTGTGCTTGACATCACACCACCAAGCAGCACAGGCACGGCCTGCTGGAACCTTCCCTGCACTGATTACTGGCCCACCCTGCTGGCTGTAGTAAGTGCCACAAGCAACCCATTCCAGTAACTCCTCTTCAGCTAAATCTGCCCTGCCATGCCATATCTGAGTGACTGACCCTACCAATTGGAGAAGAAGGCAAAAAGTATTGTGCCCACAGACGAGCAAACAACAAAGAACACACAGTTCACCTGCTCAGACATAGTCAAATTTAAAAAAAAAAGGGGGCCTAAACAAACAAATCTACAATCAATAAATGAGAAAAGTAACTACTGAATGCCCCGAAGACAGCAGACAATATTAAAAACATTTACAAAAACAGGACAGGATGGTTCCAGTAGGCATCCAACATAAAACACCAGAAGACTCTCCAGTGGAAGAAAATTCACTAGAACTACCTGATAGGGAATTAAAATCTCTAATACTCAGAATTCTCCAAGAACTGAGGCAAAAATCTGACAAACATGAGGAAAAAATAGACAAATTCATGGAAAATACAGACAAAAAATTGGAAGAATTCAGGAAGATGATGCAGGAACAAAATGCAAAAATAAATTCACAACTAGAAATTATACAAAAACAACAGTTAGAAATCCAAAAGATAAACAACAAGGTTTCAGTAATGGACAGTGTCATAGAAGGGCTGAGAAGCAGCTTTGAAACAGTGGAAGACAGGATCAGTGGAATTGGAGACAAACACTTGGGTACAACTCTGTTTGAGGAAAACTTGGAAAAAAGAACAAAGAAAAATGAAGAGACCCTGAGAGTTATGTGGGATACAATCTAAAGCAAAAATTTACGAGTGATTGGAGTTCCAGAATGGGGAGAAAACAGAAAATACAGAGAGGATCATCGAAGATCTGCTGACAGAAAACTTCCCCAATATCATGAAAGATGAAAAGCTGGCCATCCAAGAAGCTCAATGAACCCCATATAAGATAGACCCCCAAAATAAAATCACCAAGGCATATCATAATTGCACTCGCCAAAACCAAAGACAAACAAAGAATCCTGAGAGCAGCTCGTGAAAAACAAGAAGTCACATACAGAGGAGAAACAACAAGACTAAGCTCAGATTATTCGGCAGAAACCATGCAGGCAAGAAGGCAATGGGATGACATACATAAAATCTTGAAAGAAAAAAATTGTCAGCCAAGAATAATATATCCTGCAAAGTTCTCGTTCAAATTTGATGGTGAAATTAGGTCATTTCCAGATAAACAGAAATTAAGGGAATATGTAAAAGCCAAACCAAACTTACAAGAATTATTAAAGGGAGTTCTTCGATCTGAGGACAAACAGCTTGAGCTCACAGGCAGAATCTAGGATGCAGGATTATACCAGCCAGATACCAATCTAGGAAATGAACTCTCGAACACTATCCAAAACCAAAAGAAATACAACAGGGAATCAGAGCAGTTAATCAGTAAATGACAACAACATCAAAACAATAAAAGAGGGAATAAACGGCATAGGTATAGAACCTTCTAATGGAGAGGAAGGAAAGGCGATACCAAGTAATGGTAGACTGTTTCAAACTTAGAAAGATAAGGGTAAAATTCATGGTAACCACAAAGAAAGTTAACAAACATACCCATAAAAAAAGAGGAAAAACATAAAGTCTCAGCAAAAACAAAACCTACAAAAACAAAAGAAATGAAAAAAAAAAAATCCACAAACAAAAGTAACTCAGCACAAGAGAGTAAGAAGAACAAAGAAAACTTCAGCACCACAAAAAAAAGCACTACAAAATGACAGCAACAAACTCACATCTATCAATAATTACACTGAATGTAAATGGACTCAATGCACCCATAAAGAGATGGACAGTGACAGAATGGATAAGAAAACAGGATCCATCAATATGCTGTCTACAGGAGACACACCTTAGAAACAAAGACATGAATTTATTAAAAGTCAAAGGTCAGAAAAAAATATAGCAAGCTAACAACTACCAAAAAAGAGCAGGAGTGGCAATTCTAATCTCAGATAAAATAGACTTTAAAACAAAATCTACCATAAAAGACAAAGAAGGACACTATATAATGATTAAGGGGATGATCCATCATGAAGACATAACCATAATGAACATCTACGCACCCAATGACAGGGCTCCAAAATACATAAAACAAACTCTAACAACACTGAAAAGAGAAATTGACAGTTCCACAATAATAGTAGGAGACTTCAACACACCACTCTCAGTAAAGGACAGAACAACTAAGAAGAAACTCAGCAAAGATACAGAAGACCTAAAGGGCACAATCAACCAGCTTGACCTCATAGACATATACAAAACACTCCATCCAACCGCTGCAAAGTACACATTCTTTTCCAATGCACATGGAACATTCTCCAGAGTAGACAACATCTTAGGCCACAGAGCAATCCTCAACAAGATCCACTGAGATAATTCAAAGTATCTTCTCCGACCACAATGCCATCAAGGTAGAAATTAACAATAGAAAGAGCAAGGAAAAGAAATCAATTACATGGAAACTGAATAATACCCTGCTTACACATCTGTAGGTAATAGAAGAAATCAGAGATGGAATAAAAAAATTCCTAGAATCAAATGAGAATGAAAACACATCATACCAAAACCTTTGGGACACAGCAAAGGCAGTCCTCAGAGGACAATTTATAGCAATAGATGCACCTATCAAAAAAGAAGAAAGGGACAAAATCAAAACATTAACTACAGAACTCAAACAAATAGAAAGAGAACAGCAAAAAAAGGCCCACAACCATCGGAAGAAAGGAAATAGTAAAGATCAGAGCAGAAATACATGAAATAGAGAACAGAAAAACAATAGAAAGAATCAACAAAACCATAAGTTGGTTCTTTGAAAGAATCAATGAAATCGACAAACCACTGGCCAGACTGACAAAAGAAAAACAGGAGAGGACACAAATAACCCAAATAAGAAACGAAATGGGGGACATTACAACAGACCTAACTGAAATAAAAAGTATTATAACAGAATATTATGAAAAACTATACTCCAAGAAATTTGAAAACCTAGATGAAATGGATAAATTTCTAGAAACACACGGCCTACCCAAACTACAACAAAGTGTTGTTGAAAATCTGAACAGACCCCTAACAAGAGAAGAGATTGAAAAGGTAATAAAAAAAACTCCCAACCAAAAAAAGCCCTGGCCCAGGTGGCTTCACTGGAGAGTTCTACAGAACATTTACAGAAGAGCTTGTGACAGTACTACTCAAGCTATTTCAGAGCATAGAAGAGGAAGCAACACTTCCAAATTCATTCTATGAAGCCGGCATAATGCTGATACCAAAACCAGGCAAAGACATCACAAAAAAAGGAAAATTACAGACCAATATCTCTCATGAATACAGATGCAAAAATTCTGAACAAAATTCTAGCCAATAGAATTCAGCATCATATAAAAAAGATAATACACCACAACCAAGTAGGATTCATACTAGGTATGCAAGGATGGTTCAACATTAGACAATCAATCAAGGTAATCCACCACATAAATAAAAGGAAAGAAAAGAATCACATGATCATCTCAATTGATGCAGAAAAGGCATTTGACAAAGTCCAACACCCATTCCTGATAAAAACTCTCAATAAAATAGGTATAGAAGGGAAATTTCTCAACATAATAAAGGGCATCTATGCAAAACCAATGGCCAACATCATTCTTAATGTAGAGAGGCTGAAAACATTCCCCTTGAAAATAGGAACAAGACAAGGATGCCCTTTATCACCACTCCTATTTAACATTGTGCTGGAAGTTCTAGCTAGAGCAATAAGGCAAGAAAAAGAAATAAAGGTCATCCAAATTGGTAATGAAGAAGGTAAACTGTCCCTGTTTGCAGATGATATGATACTATACACAGAAAACCCTAAAGACTCCACAAGAAATCTACTGGAACTAATAGAAAGATTCAGCAGAGTAGCAGGATACAAGATAAACATTCAAACATCAGATGGATTCCTATACACCAGTAAGGAGAACAATGAAAAGGAAATCAGGAAAACAATACCATTTTCAATAGCCCCTAAAAAGATAAAATACTTAGGACTAAATCTGACCGGGGTTGTAAAAGACCTATACAAAGAAAACTACAAAACACTACTACATGAAACCCAAAGGGATCTACAGAGATGGAAAAACATACCATGCTCATAGATAGGCAGACACAACATTGTGTAAATGACAATTCTTACCCAAAGCAATTTACAAATACAACGCAATCCCGATCCAAATACCAACAACATTCTTCAAAGAGATGGAAAAACTAATCATTAACTTTATATGTAAAGGGAAGAAGCCCTGAATAAGTAAAGCACTACTGAAGAAGAAGAATAAAGTTGGAGGACTCACACTACCTGACTTCAGAACCTACTATACAGCTACAGTAGTCAAAACAGCCTGGTACTGGTACAACGACAGATACATTGACCAATGGAACAGAATTGAGAACCCAGATGTAAATCCATCTACCTGTGGTCACCTGATCTTCGACAAGGGCCCAAACTCCATCAAATGGGGAAAAGACAGTCTTTTTAACAAATGGTGCCGGTAAAACTGGATGTCCATCTGCAAAAAAATGAAACAGGACCCATACCTCACGCCGTATACAAAAACTACTTCAAAATGGATCAAAGACCTGAATATAAAGCCTAAAACTATAAAGTTCATAGAAGAAAAAATAGGACCAACACTTCAGGCCTTAATACATGGCATTAACAGGATACAAACCATAACCATCAATGCACAAACCCCAATAGATAAGCTAGATAACTGGGATCTTCTAAAAATCAAACAGCTATGCTCTTCAAAAGACTTCACCAAAAGAGTAAAAAGAGAATCTACAGACTGGGACAAAATTTTTGGACAGTACAAGTCAGACAAAGGTCTAATCTCCATAATGTACAAGAAAATCCAACACCTCTACAAGAAAAAGACAAATAATCCTATTAAAAAATGGGCAAAGGAAATGAACAGACACTTCACCAAAGAAGACATTCAAAAGGCCAACAGACACATGAGGAAATGCTCGCGATCACTAGCCATTAGAGAAATGCAAATTAAAACCACAATGAGATACCATCTCACCCCGGCATTACTGGCACAAATCAAAAACACTGGAAATAACAAATGTTGGGGGGCTGTGGGGAGATGGGAACTCTTATGCACTGCTGGTGGGAATGCAAAATGATACAACCATTTTGGAAATGATATGGCACTCCTCAGAAAGCTAGAAATAGACATACCATTCTATCCAGCAATTCCACTCCTAGGAATATATCCTAGAGAAATAAGAGTCGTCACTCGAATAGACATATGCACACCTATGTTCATGGCAGCATTGTTCACAATAGCAGAACGATGGAAACAACCTAGATGCCCTTCAACAGATGAATGGATAAACAAACTACGGTACGTACGCACAATGGAGTACTATGCAACGAGAAAGAACAACAATGAATCTGTGAAGCATCTCATAACATGGATGAAACTGGAGGATATTATGCTGAGTGAAATAAGTCTATCACAAAAGGAGACCTCTATTGTAAAAACCCATGAAAAAGTTCACACACAAAACGTAACAATCTTTGTTGGTTACCAGGGATGGCAGGGGTGGGGAGGAACTACTAAATAGGCAATAGATAAGTGGTATCGTGGGTGAAGGGTGAGACAGTACACAATACAGGGGAAACTAGCACAACTTGTACAAGGAAAGGTCATGGAAGCCCCGTAGACACATCCCAACTCCCTGAGGGACTGAATTGCTGGGCGGAGGGCTGTGGGGACCATGGTCTCGGGGAACATTTAGCTCAATTGGCATGACACAGCTTATAAAGACAATGCTCTAGATTCTACCTTGGTGAGTAGTGTCTGGGGTCTTAAAAGTCTGTAAGCGGCCATCTAAGATACTCCACTGGAGTATCCTTGCTGTCTTCGGGAGCAAGGGAGAATGAAGAGAACAGGATACAAGGAAAAGATTAGTCTGAAGGACTAATTGTCCATGGCTACCAAGGCCTCCACCGGACTGAGTCCAGTACAGCTAGATGGTGCCCGGCTACCACCACTGACTGCTCTGACCAGGATCACAACAGAGGGTTCTGGACAGAGCTGGAGAAGGATGTAGAACATAATTCTAACAAAAAAAAAAAAAAAAAAAAGACCAGATTTACTGGCCCAAAGGAGACAGGAGAAACCCCAAGAGTATGGCCCCCAGACACCCTTTTAGCTCAGTGGTGAAGTCATCTCCAAGGTTCACTGTTCAGCCTGGGAGTGGACAGCCCCGTAAAACCAAATGAGACTAATGAGGTACAGTAGTCCAGTGACAAGGGCCAGAAGGCAGAAGGGGACAAGGAAGCTGGTGATAGGGAACCCAAGGTTGAGTAAGGATATTGTTGATGTGTTGTGAGATTGTTAACCATTGTCATAGGGCAACATTAGTAGTAACTGTTAAATGAGAAACTATTTTGTTCTGTAAGCCTTCATCTTAAGTGAGAATAACAGCACAATTGGAAGAGCGTAGTCAATGTCACTGAACTGTGCATGTAGAAATTTTTGAAACGGTGTATCTTTGGCTATGTGTATTTTCACCAAAAAAAAAAGGTTGAGAAGTTAGAGGGTTGACATGTTGTGGGGTTGTTAACCAATGTCATAAAACAATATGTGTACTACTGTTTCATAAGAAACTATTTGTTCTGTAAGCCTTCACCTGAAGTACGATAAAAAAAAGAAAAATAAAGGGAAAAAAAGAGCAAAATGAAATGTTATCTATAGGTCATGTATCTCAGTGCAAAAGGACTGAAATGAATTTAAAAGTGTTGCAACCTGCTTGGTCTCCACAGGAAAAACAAAATGAAGAACAGAAACAATAATAATGTTAATCTCAGGCCCAGGTGTGTGTTTTAGTCAGAATTATTCACAACGTTTTCTTTGATTTAGTCTTTACTGTTGTGTAGACATAATATGCATTTTCTACTTGTTTGCATATTATATATAAGCTGAAAAGTCTAAAGAGTATTTTTTTGCAAGAAAAAATATATGTCAACTAGAGCAATACTAAAAAAGTTTTATAGTTTTCTGTAGTATATTATTTGCAGAAACAATGAAAATACATGGATAATGCCTTCTTTTTCTTGAGTAATATTCAATTAAAAGAATATTAAAGAAATTTAAAGAATAAAGAATATTAAAGTTTGGGAGCCATTAACTAGAGTTCATCTCTGAATTCTAAAACAGAATAATGTGTAGTATATTGTAATCAAATTGGAATTCTGAGCATATCCAATACTTGGATCATTCAATAGAAAAGAAATTTTTCTTGTCTTTACCCAGAAAAGGGAGAGATCATTAATTTAAATTTAGAGAAGAATTAATTGAGACAATTATAAATATTCTGGTGTTCATACGTTGTATCTCACTTGAATAGCATATGAATACGTGGGTTTAATACGGAAATTTCATGTTCAAGTTTCCATAGAAAATCTGACTGAAGACACAGAAAAAGTATGTATTTAAAGTCAAGGAGGCACTAGAGATGACATAATATTTTATTGTGAGAAATGCACATGTTTAATTATTCAGAGATGCTGTGTTATGGAAGGTCCCCCAGCTGTTTTTGGCGTTTTCACTGTTGAAGTAAACAGATTAAGTTTTTAAAATATATAATGACCCACGGTCATCAGAAAAGTAGTCCCGTGTCACCAAATAAACAGCGCATTTAAGTCACTCACACTTAAAAGTATACTAATGGTAATGGCAAGACTTTGTTTTTGAAATGGCATCAGATTTGGTTGATTATGAATTACTGTTACAGAACGGTAAGAAGTTATAAAGTCTCCTAGTGCTGGCAAAAACTGTTTACAGAAAAAAAGGCCCCAACCAGTGTAATGCCTGAGTAAATGTACACGGGAGTGGAGGTAAGCGTTTGAAATTATGCTGATTTGATTTATTATGCTGGCTTGTGACTCGGTATTCAGCCTATGCAGCCTAAACACTGTGCAATAAGTAAAAATCGTGTGGCCAGAATAAAAGATTTCGAACCCAAGACCATAGAAACAACAGTTTGTCATCTTATAGTTTTGTAAAGAACAGGACGCAAAATACATCTTCTTGTTACGAAACAAAAGTCTGATGGATGTACCTTTGCTTGGCTGACTTTGAAGTTGTTCCTTATAAATGGGCAATGCATTTTGCATTTTTGGGTCATTTTCCCCAAGTGCCTTTCAGTTGTAACAATCTGAGTTCAGTTTCCTAAGAAGGAAGCCCCGCTTCCTCATTTGTCACATCTAAGAGGTTAGAGAGTATGTTTAAACAGATATATTTTCTTTTCGTCTAACCTCGTCTGGAAGATATAGGAAAACTAATTTGCCTTATTTACATATGGCACAATCTACCCAGTATTCAAGGGTTTGTCAGAAACAGGAACCTTGCGCATTTCCATGGTAACGGATGGCATGCTGACAGTATCTAGCTTGTTGCAGCTTCCTCTAGGCAGGCCGGCAATTAATCAGCCATCTCTATGCACAAAATTCTTTGTGAGTGAATGGCCGCCGCCTCTGGAGTGCTGTCTGCGCTTTTACAATTCTGTATTCCTGCCGGGCAAAGTACTTTTTTGTGTCTTCTGTGCCTTTTCCAGAGCTCCCCAAAATGTGCCAGAAAAGAGTATGGGGGTTGGGAAGAAGCAAAACAAATCTACCTGTGATTTCAAAATGCTATGATTTCTTCCTAGCCTCAAATGTGCCAGGGTGTGTTTCTTCCTTTTATTCCATGCCTCGTAGTGGGTTTGCCTTTTATTTATTAGGTTTTTTTTTTTTTTTTTTTCCCTTTTTTCTAGGTTTTCTTGGGTTTGTGCTAGATGCTGGCTGAATCTGTGTCTCAAGGTCCTTTATTGCTGTGCTGTGCATATATCCCGCGGCCCTCTGTCCTCAGTCACAGTGCCGCCTGGAAGGCCTTTCACAGCCCTTAGCCAGCTCCGTCCTCTCAGCTACACGGAGCGCATATTATTCCCATTTTGCAGACTGAGATGCAGAACAATGAGATGATTTAGCCGGTTGTCCATGGCAAGTCTGGGAAGGAAGGCTTGCCGGTGCTCCTGTCAGTGAGCGGGCTCTGAGACGCTGACGGCTCCCTTTCGCGTCAAGGGGTGTTTAAGGTAGAGAAGCCCCTAACGGATCACCTCAGTGTTCTTGAGATTTCTTCCTCAGAGCAGTCCCATTTAATTTGTTCAGTTGGAACCTTAGGTTGTCCAGGAGTTGGAAGGAATGTGAGGAAGGTTACAGTTGGGGACTTAGGTGGTTATTAGAAAGCCGTGTTTGGATTTTGCCCACCACCCTAACTATGGGATGTTTGGGAAGCCACTTGGCTTCTTTCTCTGTAAAATGAAGTGACTGGATTCACTGATCTTGAAGGTTCCACCCAGCACTGAAATCCTGTGATTCTCTACATTTTCTAAAATATGACTTTGGATAGCTGTAGGTAAAAATTGAGATCCAAAATTCTTTCATTCTTTTGTCCTTGAAAGATGACAGAATGATTTGCATTGAATTGAATTGAATAAATTTCTTTTTCAAAAGGAAAAAGAAAGATTTAACATCTGGGTGGTTAAAACAAATCTCAGAAGGTTGAAGCTCACTGAAATCAGATTTGGATGTTAACGTTTCCATGGATTCCATAGAACAAAAATTCATTTACCTTCAAACTCAAGTTCAAGCAAACTATCTAAAGAAAACTTTAAATACATTGGGGCCTAGAGATACTAAGTTTCTGAAAAGTTTCATGCATTTGAAGAAAAGTTTTTGTTGGTGGAGTTTTGATAGATGAAACACTAGCAACAAAGGTGTTTCTTTATAGGGTGGAAGGAACGAACATGAAAATACATGTAATTTTTGGTTTTCTTTATATAAAAAGAAACTCATTAGGTTAGGAATGGAAATACAATTGTATAAATACATATTATATTTAACTATCTTTTAAATAAAGTCATCACTTTTTAATTAAATGCATTTATGGGAGGAATAATTACTCATTTATCATGTGACTTTCCTTTAAATTAAAAAAAAATCTTTTATAAAAATAAGACCTCATAATGAGCCTAAATCCCATTTAATAATATAATAGTAATGATGCTCTTTAATGCAAATATTTTGCCACTCTGTTTTTCAATTGTTTTATGAATGATAAAGTCTCTAGTATAACTGTTTTCTCCAATTTTAATCTTCCCATTAAAAAGAGTTGGTGCGTGAACACAAGCTTCTATCCAATGATTGTCCATCCTTTTGTAAGTGCTAGAAAAACAAGGGCTTCATTTATTTTTCTACACTAAGTTTTCTCTTACCTGTTTATAGTCTTACTCTAAATAACACATTTAAATAATATACCATCTAACATTTTAACCCATTTTAAAACATCTTATTTACCCAAGTTTCGATTAAATTTGTCAATGATACTCCAGAGTAGAGTGTTGTAATTTTTACAATTGAGTCCTTTCTTTTCCAGTTTCTTCAGATATCTTTTGTTTATACGAGGAGACAATACACATTTTTTAATATAATGTAGCTCATAGTATGTGGTTTCTGTAATATTTTGTTGGTGTTAGAAAAATCACCCAAAAACCTTCTCTACATGGAGAATAGTACCATGAACTTTTGCATGTTCTTCCTTAAAGTTCTTCTTACTTTACTTCTCTTTCATATTTCTTGAACTTGTTTTATATAAGGAGGTATATTGTCATACCATTAACTTAGTCATTCATCAATATTTATTGAGCATCATTATTTGACTATGTGGAAATTTATCAACACCCCTCCCAATAACCCAAAATGTGGGAAATCTTCTGTATACTAAAAATTACTCTCATCGGTATCTAATTTGAATATGACAAATTTGAACACGTGTAGTGATGGCTTACTTTCAGACATAACTTTATATCTACCTAACCTTTCTATGGAAACCCTGCTGGTGTAGTGGTTAAGAGCTTGGCTGCCAACCAAAAGCTCAGCCGTTCGAATCCACCAGGTGCTCCTTGGAAACCCTATGGTGCAGTTCTGCTCTGTCCTATAGAGTCGCTATGAGTCCGACTCAACTCAATAGCAACAGGTTTGGTTTTTTGGTTTCAACCTTTCTATTTCCTGGGTTATATAATGAGGATAGTACTTAGTTCATAGAGTTTTGTTAGGATTAAATAGTGTTTGTAAGCACCCACGGATAGTACATACTCAAAAATGGTATAAGTAGTTGTTGATAATGTCGATATTGTTCTTATGTGACCACTGTCACTATTATTATTAGCTTGGTTGTCCTTAATTTATTACCAAGTTTAGGTAGAGAAAGGAAACTTTGGATTTGTAGAAATTAATGAAGATGTATATTAGGTTGAACCATATAAAATTGTGACATCAACCATTTTTGACTCTCAAAAATGGCAATTTCATGTGTTTCAACCTAACCGTTTGTAAAAATAGTCTAATGTCACTAGAGTATGGGTTGTTGGTTTGCTTTTGGTACATTTGAATTCAATACCAAAATATACTTTCTCAGAGTAACTAAGTTCATCTCCACTTCAGGGACCAATACAGATCCTTCTATTGCATTTGGTTTCTGGCTCTGCCACCTGCTGGCTGTGTGATCTTCAGTCTCAGCTTCCTATCTGTGAGATAGAAAAGATTCTCAGGATTGTTACGAGAATTACATGAGATAAATTATGAAAGGCACTAAACCCAGGGCCTGGCATGTTGTAGGAGGTCAACAAATGGACCTCCTTCCCTCCAGGGAGAATATATGAGAGAGTAAACAAAAAAACCCATTGCCGTGGAGCCGATTCTGACTCATAGCAACCCTTCAAGACAGAGTAGAACTGCCCCATAGGATTTCAAACGAGTAGCTGGTGGATTTGAACTGCTGACCTTTTGTTTAGCAGCCAGTCTCTTAACCACTGCACCACCAGGGCCCCTGTGAGAGAAGATGGCATAGTTAATAGGTATCTGAGGTTGTCAGACAGATGTGCAGTCCAGCTGCTCAACCTTAGCAGAGTACTCTTCCCCTCTGAGTCTCAGTTCTTTGTCTGAAAAGGTTAGAAGGATTAAATACTATACCAGGTGCAAAGCACCTCCCCTAGTGCTGAGAACATGTAAACTGCTCAGCACATTACCCTAACCAGAGATCATTGTTCTGAAATGTTTTCATAATCCTTACCCCCCGGGTTATTTACCAGGGGAGAGGAGGGTGGGAAGAAAGGAATGTTTTTAGGATCTAAAAACACACCCATCTTCTTTCCTCAGAATGTTTCCCTCCCCTTCTCTGTCTTCCCCTCTACCTACTTTCCCGAGCCCCTAACGTCACCCCTAATGCTATTTGCAGGGCAGGTTTCCCTTCATCTCTCACCTCAGGCTCTCTGACATGCTCCGGAAGTCCATGAAACGGGGTAACAAAAGGAATATTGAGGCTGACTTTGGGGACTGGGCTCAGCCCCACTGGTCACTAGTTTGTAACCTCGGTCAGTCATTGGGGAGTTTGGGGAAGATTTCCTAAACTCCAGTTTTTGACCAGGCTAAGATGAAATGAGCACAGCAAAGGCAGTGCTTTCTGTAACTGTAACATTTTTATCTATGTTCATATTTTCTATATTTACATTTGTATCTATACCTATGTCGCTATAAAGTTATACCAGTTCTTGCTTAGGAAAGACTGTCCTTTATACTGAGATTATGCTCTTCCTCTTGTTTTTTTTTTGTTTTGTTTTGTTTTTTTTTTTTAATGCCTTTTCATTTATGAAGTCACAGCTAAATAGACGATAGTTTTTACATAATGTCTTCATTTGGCAAAAAAAAAAAAAGCTGGCAATCCTCCGCTTTTCCTAATAGAAAGTGTGCTGCCTTGTAAAATGGAAAAGTCTCAGACCTTCTGGATTACTTAATTCTAAGGATTTTTCTCAATCTGGCATTCTCTTATTCTGACTAGAATTCACCTAAACTGTGGACCCCTGAGTGGTTCCTTGGCCTGAGGAGTAGAGAAAAAGCCCTCTCAAACCAAAAACCTACTACCGTCCAGAGGGTTTCCAAGACAGTAAATCTCTACAGAAGCCGACTGCCACTTCTTTCTCCCGAGATAGTGTCAAAAAAATCTGCAGTTGTTCAGATTTGTCCCCAAACACCTTTTCTTCACTAATACAGAAGCACAGTGAACTTTTGAAAGATATAAACTTTTTTTGTGTGTGCAACTTTGGTTCCTTGCTCATCCGAGCAAGCGTGAGCAGTAGGTTACAGAGGGAAGCACGTTACCTAGAGCTGGGTAAACAGAAAAACTACTGTGCCTCGTCACTTACTGCACTTCTGTTTTTCTCTACACAGTGTGTAAAAGCAGGGAGCTTTCTTCTGGGGCACTTCTGATAACTGGCGTTATATGCTTACTAGTTGTCTGGAGCCCTGGTGGTGCTGTGGTTAAGAGCTCAGCTGCTAACCAAAAGGTGGGTAGTTCAAATCCACCAGCTGCTCCTTGGAAACCCTATGGGGAAGTTCTACCTTGTCCTGTAGGGTCACTGTGAATCAGAATCAACTCGACAGCAATGGCTTTGGTTTTTCTGGGTTTTAGTTGTCTGGCTAAGTGTTTAAGGGCTGTCCTCCCTGCTAGGTTTTCAGCTCTGCCAATATGAATAAAAGACAGGAGAGGACCAGAGGTTCTACGGTGAGATCAGGGGAAATTCAGAAAACGTGCCGCGTAAGGTAGCTTACACGGTGGCCGATATTTCAACATACAGATAGGAAAAACTACATCGTTAAATGTACATCGTTGCTGTTGTTCATTGCCTTCGAGTGGGCTCAGACCTGTGGAGACCTTCTGCATAACAGAAGGAAACATTACCTGGTACTGTGCCATCTTCATGATAGTTGGTATGTTTGAGTCTACTGTTGTGGGTATCAAGTCAGTCCACCTCCTTGAAGATTTCCTCGTTTTTCGTGAACTGCCAAAAGAACAAATCAGTCTTAGAAGAAATAAAACTAGAATGTTCCTTAGAAGTGAGAATGGTGAGACTTTGACTCACTCTGGACGTGTCATCAGTGAAGGCCAATTGCTAGAAAAAGACATCATGGTTGGTAAAGCAGAGGGTCAGCGAAAACAAGGGAAATATGCACCGAGAGTACTGTATTGTTTTATCTCTGTATAAAAGTGGTAATCTCTGTGTATTAAAAAACCAAACCAAATCTGTTGCTGTTGAGTCGATTTCAACTCATAGTGACCCTATAGGACAGAGTAGAACTGCCCCATAGCGTTTCCAAGGAGTGGCTGATGGATTCGAACTGCTGACCTTTTGGTGAGCGGCGAAGCTCTTAACGACTGTGCCACCGGGGCTCCGAATATAAAGTACCTTCTAAATAATCTAAAATTTTTTTTTTAGAATTAACCAAACTTCCTTACTCTAAAGCCATTCTGGGAACTGATGAGTTCTCCATGTGGAAGGTCACCGGTGGGAAGGACCAGGGAGTCTTAGCCGTCGAAGGCTGTAAAGAGCTAAATGTTATTCCAAGAATGTTAGTGTGAGACACCAACAAAAAACAACCTTAATGTGATAAAGAGGCTGAGCACTAGAAAGGTTTAAATCAGAGAGAAGGAGCTCGGTTTCCATTTACCTGCAAAGTAATTGATGAGGTAGCAAATCTAGAGACAGTGGAGGCACGAGGCAGAGTGCCATGTGGGAAGAGCTTTGTTATTAAATAGATCTGAGTTTTGCCCTCAGCTCCACCACTAACTAGCTGGTGACTTAGGGCAAATTAGTTAAATTTACTGCGTCTCACTTTCTTCTTTAATAAAACGGATATAATACTCTGTAGGATTTTTATGATAGTTAAATTAAAACAATAAAATAATCAAAGGCCATTGCATAGAATCTAAAACGTAGAAGATGTTCAGGAAACACTAGTTTCCCTCAGCCCTTTCTTTGCCTGCCTTTGGGTTAGGTCTTGAGTTTTGCTCCTTTGCATAAGGATACCTATTCCCTGGTCCCCACGGGCTCTTCATACATCCCCAAATCTGCAAGCAAATAAGTAGAATAACAACCCAAGGCATCTAATGGTAAAGCCAAAATAGTTTAATCTGCAGAATCAAGCCTTGAAAATGAAAATTTAGGATCTCCACTTCTTCAACATGCTTAAAACAATTTATCCATTTATTCTGCCTTCTCCGTTCTTCCGTCAGATTGAAAGAGAATTAAAGGTCAAGTTTACAGCTCAGGTGCAGATTACTTTATATTAAATGTTCTATTCACCTATATAAATTCACCCAGGTCCTGCCGTGCTAATGCAGCCTTCACTGGGGGAGGATGAGGCTGGAAAGACCATGGAAGTTAAATGAAGCCGAAGCCAGACCATTTCTCACGAGGTGCTGAGTAGCAGCGTGTTCCACTGTTCAGGACTTGCAGGCAGAAAAGCTCTGCTGAGGCTCTGGACTGCTGATCACTAGCTTGGTGATTTTGAACAGGACCCATAACCTTTCTGAGCCCCGAAAAGAATAATTTGGCCCCTGGAACAGTCCTTAGAAAATGTTTGTTGAATGAATAAATGCCACGGAAAGCAGCATCAATATTATTTTCATGTATTTGTACTGTGGTCCTTTATAAGTTCCCGTAAGTCCATAGTCTACATCAGATCAGACTGAGTTAGGTTATCCCCACCAATTAGCCAGGAATGTGTGTGCTCATGTTATAAACAGTGAAAGAATGTGGTAACGGGCCTAGACAGCTGACACATCACTCATCATCTTTAATGTTCCTTCATCATACTGTCCCTCGATGGCTTCATATATCACCTGTCAGATAATCTTCTAGAGAAGCTTGACTTTAACAGTTTGTTCTGTGGTTGGGATGATGAATGAGATGGGCTAGATCATTTAATTCACAGTATGGTGCCCAAATGTTAAAGCCGAAGGAAAATAATGTCTGACAAATTGTTTTTTGTCATTACGGTTTATTTCTCATATGCCTTAGATGGTTTCCCCCACTCCATTCATTGTCTGACACACAAAGCTAACTATTATAAGGAAGACAATACTTAATGGATGCTAGACAAATGATCGTTGGAGCTGTCTGGGGCATTACCCGATAAGGGAGAGCCAAATTATAATGTCATTAGATGGAATGCCTCAAGTTATTATAAAGTTGTGCTTCCCACAGTGTCCTTCCTTTATCCACAGAATGATTCTTCCTGGCATCCTTTTTCACTCAGCAATCTTATTGCTTTCCTAACAGCTGACATCAAATTTTGAATCCTCTGCATACCAATTTTAAAACCCCAATCCAATCAAACGTATGTTTTGGGTATTGAAGTCATGCAAAAATAAACTTTAAAAACCATAGTTCCCAAGGAAGCTGAGTCTATACAACCATAAATCCTCACCTGCGGTATCTCCAGGGCTCTTTTCTCCAGGGACAAATTCTTTCTTAGATTGTGCATTCCTATGTCCATTTCATATCCAGTCCTTGGAACATATAAGCACTCGATATGTGAAGAATGAATGAATGAATGAAAGTACTTTGAAAGTGTACAGATAGAAGTATACTGAATGCATGTTGGTGTAAAATACTTTGCTAATGAGTGGACTGTAGAGAAAATGAATTCCACTTTTACCATAGGGAAGTTGGGATACCTTGGCATTTTTGTTTGTAACGAACCAAATTACCTTGGTTAATATATAGGTATGCTAGCTTCATGAGTTCACTTACCATTCTCAGATTTAAACAATGCCTGGCAAACATAGCTCTGATTTATTTGTAAGTATGCGGGAACTACAAAAGAAAAGTTCATTCTTTTTGGTATTAAGTAGAATGCTCAGCAGACTCGATCATTCAGTGAATACGTGCTATATAATGTGTTAAAAGTTGTTACACTGTCTCCTTAAATAGAGTTCAGAAAACACCAGGCTGAGTCCCTTCTTCTAAGTAGTTGTTTGTTTGTTTTTTATTTTATTGTGGTAAAATATATATAACAAAAATATTGCCATTTTAGCCATTTTAAGTGTACAATTCAGTGACATTAATTACATTTACTATGTTGTGCAACCATCATCACTGTTCATTTCCAAAATGTTTTCATCACACCACACAGTAACTCAGTGCTCCTTAAGCAGTATCTCCCCTTACCCCCTCCCCAACACCAGCCCCTGATAACCACTAATAAACGTTTGTCTCTATGCATTTGCCTATTCTAGATATCCATGTAAGTTGAATCAAACAATATTTGTCTTTTTGTGCCTGACTTGTTTCACTCAAAACTAAACCAAACCTGTTGCCGTCGAGCCAATTCCGACTCATGAGCATAATGTTTTCCAGGTTCAACCACATTGTAGCATGTGTTAGAATTTCATTTCTCTTTATGGCTGACTAACATTTCATTGTATGAATGTACCACATTTTGTTTATCCATTCGTCTGTTGATGGACACTTGGGTTGTTTCTACTTTTTGGCTATTGTGGAAAATGTCGCGTTGAACATTGGTGTACAAGTATCTGTTTGAGTCTCTGCTTTCAAGTCTCTTGGGTATATACTTAGGAGTGGAATTGTTGAGTCACATAGTAATTCTATGTTTAACTATTTGAGGAACCGCCAAACTGTTTTCCACAGTGGCTGCATCATTTTACACTCCTACCAGCAATGGATGAGGGATCCAAAATTTCTCTACATTCTCACCAACACTTACTATTTTCTATTTTTCTGATAATTGCCATCCTAGTGGGTGTGAAGTAGCATCTCATTGTGGTTTTGATTTTTATTTCCTTAATGACTAATGCTGTTGAATATCTTCTCATGTGCTTATTGGCCTTTTGCGTGTCTTCTTGGAGCGGTGTCTCTTTAAGCTCTTTGCCTACTTATTAATTGGGCTGCTTGTCTTTTTGTTGTTGAGTTGTAGCCGTCCTTTGTATATTCTGGATATTAAACTCCCATCAATAAATGGTTACCAAATATTTTCTCTTATTTTGTAGGTTTTCTCTTCACTTTCTTGATAAAGTCCTTTGATGTACAATTTTTTTTTTTTAATTTTGATGAAGTCCAATTTATCTATTTTGTCTTTTGTTGTTTGTGCTTTTGGTGTCATATCTAAAAGTCCATTGTCAAAACAAGGTCTTGAAGCATTACCCTATGTTTTCTCTAAAACATGTTTTAGGCCATTGATTCCATTTTTAGTTAATTTTTGTATATAGTATGAAGTATGGGCCTGTCATAAATTGTATTGTGTCCCCCAAAAATATTTGTCAACCTGTCTAGGCCATGATTCCCAGTATCGGTGGTTGTCCTCCATTTTGTGATCTGATGTAATTGTCTTATGTGTTATAAATCTTAATCTCTGTGTGTGGTTATTGAGGCAGGTTTAGGTTATGTTAAAGAATGTTATGGTGGGATGCAACACTCTTACTCAGGTCAGAGCCCTGATTCGATGTAAAGGGAGTTTTCCTGGGGTGTGGCCTGCATTACCTTTTATCTTCCAAGAGATAAAAGGAGAGAGAAGCAAGCAGAGAGAGAGGGACCTCATACAACCAAGAAAGAAGAGCCGGGAACAGAGTGCACCCTATGGACCCAGGGACCCTGTGCTGAGAAACTCCTAGACCCAGGGGAAGATTGATGCCAAGGGCCTTCCCCCAGAGCTGACAGAGAGAGAAAGCTTTCCCTTGCAGCTGGCACCCTGAATTTGGACTTCTAGCCTCCTAGACTGTGAAAGAATAAATTTCTCTTTGCTAAAGCCATCCACTTGTGGTATTTCTGTTATAGTAGCACTAGATGACTAAGATAGGGCCCAGCTTCATTCTTTTTTCTGAGGATATCCAATTGTCCCAGCACCATTTTTTGAAGAAACTATTCTTTCCCTAGTAAATGGACTTGACACCTTTGTCAAAAATCAGTTGACCCGTAGATGTATAGGTTTAAGTAGCTCATTTTTAATATAATCTTTCCATTTCATTGGTTGTGGAAGCTCTGGAGTCACATATATCTGGATTCAAATCCTGCACCTACCAATTACAAACTGTGAGACAAACTACTTCAACCCTATGCCTCAGTTTCTTTGTCTTTAAAATGAGGATAAAAATAGTATCATCATAGAGTTGTTATGAGAATTACATACCTATAAAGAATTTAGAACAGTGTCCAAGTCAATGACAGTTTTCATTGATCTTAGTCTTGTTATTCTTGTAAGTGATAAAGCAGAAAGGAGTAAAGGCTCCTAGTCCCCCACCCTTGCACATCTGTCTTTAGGCCAGCCTAGCTTCTAAGCCAGAGTATCCAATAGAAGTATAATGAGAGTCACATATGTTGCTTTAAATGTTCCAGTAGCCACATTAAAAAAGATAAAAAGAAACAGGTGAAATTAATTTTAATAATACATTTTCTTTAACCCTGTATATGCAAAAAATTATCATTTCAACATGTAATTAATATTTAAAATTTTTAATGAGATACTTTACATTCTTTTTTACTTACAATGCTTTCAAAATCCGGTGTGTGTTATACACTTATAGCACATGTGAATTCAGAGGCTAAATTTTCACCAGAAATACTTCGTTTAGATTTCATAGAATTTACAGTTGAAAAACTAAATTCTTGTACACAAGTTGTTCCAAACATATTTAAAGTTTTCCCATAATTGAATCAAGTATTAGTTTCTAAACGTAAATTAATTTAGAATAAATAAAATTAAAAATCTGATTCCTCATCCCACTAGCCACATTTCAAGTGTTCGACTGTCATGCATGCCTGGTGGCTCCCAAGTGGGACAGCACAGTTTTCGACAATCTCAAACTGAACACACCCAAGAGCCTGTTACCCTCCCATCACAAAACTGAGCTACATTTTAGCTCCACGGTTGGGATGCAGAGAGGTATGAGCAGGATGGCCAATGGAAGAATCTGATTCCACAGGACATTCCAAACCTGCTATAAGAGAGAATAAACAATGGGTGAAGTTGGTGGTTTGAGGTTAAGTAAACCAAAGCATATCCGTAAAAACCAAAGCTTCAGCCCTGCTTGTCCCCTCTCTGCTCTTCTCTGCAGTACCCAATCTTGCCTGGCTTCCAATGGACTTATTGACCTGTGGCTAAAACCCTTTGAAAGCTGTTACAAACCACATGAACATGTTGTTTTTGTTGTTAGGTGCCTTCGAGTCAGTTCCCGACTCATAACAATCCTATGTACAAAAGAAACACTGCCCAGTCCTGCGCCATCCTCACAACCATTGTCACGCTTCAGCCCATTGTTGCAGCCACTGTGTCAGTCCATCTTGTTGAGAGTCTTCCTCTTTTTTGCTGACCCTCTACTTTACCAAGCATGATGTCCTTCTCCAGGGACTGATCCCTCCTGGTAACATGTCCAAAGTATGTGAGACGTAATGTCACTGTCCTTGCTTCTAAGGAGCATTCTGGTTGTACTTCCTCCCAGACAGATTTGTTCATTCTTTCGGCAGTCCACGGTATATTCAGTGGAAACCTTGGTGGCATAGTGGTTAAGAGCTATGGCTGCTAACTAAAAGGTCTGCAGTTCGAATCCATCAGGTGCTCCTTGAAAACCCTACGGGGCAGTTCTACTCTGACCTATAGGGTTGCTATGAGTCGGAATTGACTCGACGGCAGTGGGTTGGTATATTCAGTATTCTCCACCAGCACCACAATTCAGAGGTGTCAATTCTTCTTCCATCTTCCTATTTTATGGTTACATCAACATAGTTCTTTATTAATGGCCGGTAGATACAAGTCTTCAGCCTTGAAAGCAAGTGTTCCTCAGAACCCAGATTCTCTGAATCAGTGTTTACTTATTGTCTTAGTCATCTAGTGCTGCTATAATAGAAATACCACAAGTGGATGGCTTTAACAAAGAGATGTTTATTGTCTCATAGTCCGGTAGGCTACAAGTCCAAATTCAGGGCATCAGCCCCAGGGGAAGGCTTTCTCTGTCAGCTCTGGAGGAAGGTCTGTGTCATCAATCTTCCCTTGATTTGGGAGCTTCTCTGTGCAGGAACCTCAGGTCCAAAGGACACGCTCTGCTCCTGGCACTGCTTTCTTGATGGTATGAGGTTCCCATGGGTCTCTGCTCGCTTCTATCTTTTATATCTCAAAAGAGATTGGATTAAGACACTATCCAATCTTGTAGACCTAATCAGTATAACCTCATCATACTGATAGAGTTTACAACACATAAGGAAATCACATATAACCTCATCATAGTGATAGAGTTTACAACACCTAAGGAAATCACATCAGATTATACAATCATACAGTACTGGGAATCATGACCTAGCCAAGTTGACAGCTATTTTGGGGGGACATGATTCAATCCATGATACTTACTGATTTATGTTTACTATATCTGTCGCATTGAAAAATCTTATTTGGCTTTAGAATATAAACCTTCTTTAAAAAATTGGCTTAACCACCAAGTTAGTTTATTCTTTCAGCATCTATTTAGTAAGTACCTACTTTGTTGTAGGGATTCTGTTAGCTACTGAGGACACAACAGTGAATCATATATGGACCAGCCTTGTCCTCGGCTAGCAGTATCTGGTGGGGCTATATAGATAAATGGATGACTGCTTCTCCAGGTGACATGCCATGGCAATAAAGGCAATATAGGGCAACAGGAGTACAGAAGGAGGTGTCTCACCCTGAGTCAAGGTATTGAGAAAGGCAGTCAGGAAAGACTTTTAGAAGGAAGTGTTGTCTGAATAGAGATAGGAAGAATAATGAAGACTTATTCAAGCAGCAAAGGTTTTTTTGACTGCGTAGTCACATGACTGTCCTCCCTCTGCCTATCTCTGTCTGTCTGTCTGTTCTCCTCTTTTATAAGACACTACTCAAATGAGATTAGGACCCACCCTAGTACAGCGTGGCCTCCGGCTAACTGATATCTTCAGAAACCCTCTTTCCAGGCAAGCTCACATTCACAGGTACCAGGGGTTAGGACTTCACCATGTCTTCCTGAGGGACACAATTCAATCCATACTAGGGATTGTATAAGGGGTAAGAGATTACATTTCTTGCCTTAATCAAATGCTGCAGTATAGAGCAGTCAACTATCTAAGGTAGAAAGCCAAGCCTTTGTTTACTCTTTCTCTTGTGAACCAGCTGCAAGTGGAAAGATAAAGAGACTGGTTATACTGGTAACCTAAGTTCTTGGACACCTCAGGCTAGGAAGGAAGAGTAGAAATCCAAGTAGGGAAATTCCCAGTACTGTATAGGGGCGCTATGGAAACCACTGGATGGCAACAAATCTGGAGTTTTTTGTTCCTCTTTCCTGGAGCCCTGGTGGTGCAGTGATTAAGAGCTCAGCTGCTAAACAAAAGGTCAGCAGTTCGAGTCCACTAGCCGCTCCTTGGAAACCCTATGGGGCAGTTCTACTCTGTCTTTAAGGGTTGCTATGAGTCGGAATTGACTAGATGGCAACGAGAACAGGTTCTTCTCTCCTAGCATTCCCTCGTTTACCCTTTTGTCTTCTCTTTTCGTTTTTCCTTTATAAAATTTTCTGTTAAAATGCAAAGTCTTTGAAAATCCTTAGCCAACATGTCAATTAAGAGTTGAGATTTCATTAGAGTGAATGGGAGATGGGATAGAGACTGAGGGAGGAAGCGGGCAAGGACAAATGCAGAAAGCTATAAACCATGACCTTCTGTTACCTTATGACTTTTGCTTAGTGTCAGTTGCACACCAGCCTCTCCACTATACCAGTCAGACCTACTGAAAGTCACATGAGAGCCACTTCTCTCACATAGTCAATCGATTATTATCCTCTGGTAAAAAGTAAGTGGAGAAAGGACCAGGCTGATGAATGGACACATTGCAAGGGTCATCCCTAAGACACGTTGTGTAATAATGGAAGACCTAGAAAAAAAACTTTGAGATGCCCTGATCATCTTTTTAAAACTACAATTCAGTTGTAAGTCTGTGCTGAGAATGGATAGACGGATGGTTGAGTGGGTGTGGGTGGGAAGAAAGAAGGAAAGATGAAAGGAAGGAAGGAGGGAGGAAGGAAAGAAGAAAAGAGGGAGGGCAGGAGGGAGGGAAGGAAGGGAGGAAGGAAGGAGGACAGGAGGGAGGGCAGGAGGGAGGGAAGGAATGAACGAAGGAGGGCAGGAGGGAGGGAAGGAAGGGAGGACAGGAGAGAGGGAAGGAAGGGAGGAAGGAAGGAAGGAGGGCAGGAGAGAGGGAAGGAAGGGAGGAAGGAAGGAGGGCAGGAGGGAGGGAAGGAAGGAGGGCAGGAGGGAGGGAAGGAAGGAGGGCAGGAGGGAGGGCAGGAGGGAGGGAAGGGAGGAAGGAAGGAAGGAGGGCGGGAGGGAGGGAAGGAATGAACAAAGGAGGGCAGGAGGGAGAGAAGGAAGGGAGGAAGGAAGGAGGGCAGGAGGGAGGGAAGGAAGGGAGGGAGGAAGGAAGGAGGGAAGGAAGGGAGGAGGGCAGGAGGGAGGGAAGGAAGGGAGGAAGGAAGGAGGGCAGGAGGGAGGGAAGGAAGGGAGGAAGGAAGGAGGGCAGGAGGGAGGGAAGGAAGGAGGGCAGGAGGGAGGGAAGGGAGGAAGGAAGGAAGGAGGGCAGGAGGGAGGGAAGGAATGAACAAAGGAGGGCAGGAGGGAGAGAAGGAAGGAAGGAGGGCAGGAGGGAGAGAAGGAAGGAAGGAGGGCAGGAGGGAGAGAAGGAAGGGAGGAAGGAAAGAAGGAAGGGCAGGCCTCAAAAGAGGCCCTGTGGTTATTGTTATTGTTGTCGACCTTGTATTAATATTAGAACATATTGCATGCTGTTCACTGCCTTTACGGTGGGAAAAGCACAGTTTTGGAATAAGATGGCTATTATCTCCTGACTTGAGTTCCTGAAATTCACTTCCCTTTTCTGAGCCTCATTATCTCACCTGTCAAGTGGCATTATACTAGGCACATTACAAGGATGTTATAAGCATTAAAAAAATCTTTTATGTAAAAGCTCACGTATGTAAATTATGATGCAGTATACATACATTAGTATGTACTGCATCTGAGTACAATTTATCTTTTTGGAGGGAGGATTGCCTGGATATAACCTATTGTGAACAAGTGTGAGAACTTTTAATACCCTAATAGCCTTAGGCCTCAAATCCTGGAGAGCTTATTAGTGCTCATTAGTGCCCATGTAGTAAGTCCTCACCAAGTCTTTTGAGCATTTTGTTTGCTATAATACTCTTTTCATACGGTTTTCATTTATTTTCCCCATAACTTTCCTCCAAAGTGCCCACTTTTTCTCTTGCAAGGTCTTTTTCCATGCTTAGTTCTTCCATCTTATGAAGTAAATAATCTTACCCACTCCCACCCACTGGCATACTTCTAATCGCTGCTAATACTTGAGCGTAGTTTTATGCTTATTCTTACTCTCTGGAACACTCTGACAAACCTACTCCAAGTGCTAATTAGGGCCAACTTGAGCGTACGTCAGCAGCCATTTAACTGTTCTCTTTGAAAAGGTTCCAGTTAGCCCTTTTAAATGAACTTCAGGAAAGAACTCAAATTAATTTGCTTCTCAATGTCCTATGGTTCAGACATTGGATGTTTTTCCCCCTTAGTGACTTCTGTTTAGCAATCAAAGAGCTGCTTTTCTACATTATGATTGTAACTCAACGTCCTGTGAGTGGAGTGATTCAATCATTTATTCAAAATCCATGATTATTTTTTGTCTTTTACATTTTCAGCTTCCCTAAAATGCTTTCCCTTCTCACTGAAATTACCTCCTGTTCTCTTGATAGCCCTGGTGGCTAGTTAACCTTTTGGTTAGCAATTCAAATCCACCAGGCAGTTCTTGGAAACCCTGTGGAGCAGTTCTACTCTGTCCTCTGTCTTATAGGGTCACTATGAGTCGGAATCGACTTGACGGCAACGGGTTTGGTTTTCTTTTTTGGTTGAGGGTGATATTTCTTGTGAAGAATCTTACCAAAAAAGTCTAGGACAAGGGCACTTCTTTGGGGATTAAGTTGTTTATACAATCAGGACTGGCTACATAGTTTGTGGGGCCCAGTGCAGAATGAAAATGTAAGGCTCCTTGTTCAAAAGTTACTAAGCGTGTGAAGACAGTGACAGCAGTGATTAAACCAAGCACAGGACCTTTCCGAACTTGGAATCCCATGCAACTGCTCAGGTGGCACACCCTGAAGCCAGCTCTGCTTGCAGTCAGTTTGTGTGGTGACACCAATTGGCAAAGTCTTACTGACTCGGCCACCTCAACCATGCACGTCTTGTTTTTAAATAAATACATACCTTTGATAATGTCTGTCTTAGGCTTCTAGCAGACACGCACACTCTTGACCTAGCAGCAGTCGGTGACTCAGTTACTTTACTTTCATGTGAGTTTTCCAGCACCTTTCACTGTCGTCAGTGCCTACCTCAGCTCTGGGTTGTAAGATTAACTGGAACATTTCAGGAAGATGAATTCTCCAGTAGTCGTACTTCGATGATGGCCGTAAACCAGAAATTGTAATTATTGCAGTTTCATTTGGTAACACAAGTACGTTTATAGCCTTGAGAGCATTTGAGGCCCAAAACACTAGAAAGGCAGAAATATGAAAGAGTAGGCAGTCTGGTAAAACACTGGGAGTATTTCACGCGTGTTTGGGGGCAACCTATGGTATCTCGATTGATTGTAAAGTATATTTAATGCTAAATCTGATGGCATCATTATGGTACCCTGCGTCCTTACCTGCATATTTTCAGACTTTCTCCTCCTCCACCTGGATTAGCCACCACTTAGCCCTGTGGGAAGCTGAGTTTCTACGCTTATCTGCTAAGCTAGAGGAGAGTGAGTAGTGTTGATTTTGCTGTATGTGGCCAATTGTCTTGACCTTTATGATAGATTGAGCTGTGGCGGGGCCAGCAAGCTGAGCCTCCCCCCATTTACACGTCCTTCATAGGAGTGTGTCAGTTTGTGGTCTTGTATTTCACTCCCCAGCAATGCACATCTTGAGACACTGTGATTAGCATCCCTAATTCCTAAAAGTTGACTCGCCTGGTTGTAACCAGAGAGCTGTTGCCTAAAATACTTCACCTACTTTTCAAAACCGTATTATTCTAGTGCCCTGGGGATAGGAAAAGTTTTCAACCCAACAGTGCAGGGATTAGCTTTATTTGAAAGTATCTAAAGTGTTTTAGATAACTCAGCTAAGAATGACCCAAGTTCAGTGGCCTCCCAAGAGTCTTTAAAAATTCGCTCCAAGTCCTTAGACGACAGCCATGTGTAAAAATGCCTACATTCTCTACATATTTGGACATTCCGATCTACCTCCTTTATACGTTGGGAGGATTGAGGCACTTTCTGCATCAACCACATACAGAGGGTGATTTCTATGGATAAATCACTTCCTCTTTGAATGGGATTTCTAACTGAATCATCTAGATTTAATCATATGCCTATTGAATACGATGTGCACTTTTCCTTGTTTTTCATATCCCTGTCCACTAAGCAAATAGACATTTCTCTTTTATTAATTGGGGTATTCATAATTGCTTGCCAGTTTTAGAGAGATGCAGAATTTTGTGATTCACTTAGAGTCGGGTTAAGGTTATACCTCCATGAGCCTGAAAGAACAGCATCTCTTCAAATGATCTCTGTTTGCTGTCTTCCTGAACCCTTGACTGGCTTAACCAGTTAAACCAGTTTACATGATCACACAGCCTGAGTCAAACAGGTAGTGTGAATAGATTTTTTTTTTTTTTAATTGAATTAACTGTTCCGTTCTTTTACCAGCATTGACTAATTTAACGGGAATTTTCAGTGGGAATTTGAGGCTGGGTTGTTTTCTGTTTCATTCACAAACATGTACAATGAGCCTGCATGTCCAGGACATATGAGGAAAACATGTATTTTCATTTTCTTTCATGATTCTTCACCTGGACAGGAGAGGGTGACATGACATCTCCTCAGTAGCAATAACATTAGTAAGAGTTGACGTCAGAGAACCTCCATCTTCATTCAAGACTGTGACTCCCCTTCCCAAGTTCAGAGGGAGAAACTGAGACATAGAGGAAGCAAAACTGTAACAATGAGTCAAATAGCTGTTTTGTTTCTGTGAGTTTCTGAATGTTCTCCTGCTCACTTGTGAATGGTTGTTCACAGAGCAGATGTTTGAGCGTTCAACCTAACCCAGCAGAGTTATTCTGCCAGTCACTGCATGAATGCCAGGCTTTGTACCTGCAGCTCTCCACCATATCACGTGACTTACAACTCTTAGATGACGCAATTGAAGAAGCTGGATATCATGGGTTTAGCATGTTCAAGTCATAGTTCACAAGTCTCTCTACGGACATGTGATTGGCACGTGTAGGCTGGAGAAGAATGATAAACTAGACAATGCCATGTTCTTAAAAGAAGCCATTGCTGTGGCTGTATTACTTGGGTTACACTGAAGAAGAGAGCTTTTATTAAGTCCCTGAACTGTTGTCAAAGACCATGGGGGCGAGGTCTAAGATAACGGTAACTCACTACATCAAAGTAAATTAATAATTAGAAAAATGGTACAGAGCGAGGTCTTCTAACCTCAGGACTATTGCCTTTTGGACTGGATAATTCTTCTTTGTGAGGGGCTATCCTGTGTATGATAGGATGCTTAACAGCATCCCTGGTCTCTAATACAAAAAGACAAACCCATCCCAGTCGAGTCGATTCTGACTCATAGCAACCCTATAGGAGAGAGTAGAACTGCCCCATAGGGTTTCCAAGGAGAAGCTGGTAGATTTGAACTGGCAACCTTTTTGGTTAGTAGCCCAGCTCTTAACCAGTGCACCATCAGGATTCCATCCAGTATTATCTGTTCCCTGTCCCAGTTGCAACAACTGAAATGTTTCCAGACATTGCAGATGCCCTCTAGATGGCAAAATTGTCCACTGGTACGGAGCTCTAAAGTACTAAAAGTACTTTAACATTCTCAACAAGTCTTTTAGGGTTTTCTTTTTTTAAGAAAAAATCCCTATTTTACAAAAGAGGAAAGTAAAGCTCAGAAAAGGAAAGTGACTTATCTAAGGTCACACAAGGAATAAAGAATAAATCAGATTACTATCTAGAGCTGTCACATTTTTCTAAGCAGTCACCTTAGATTTCAGTAAGATGAGGGATATTTTTACTTCAGTAAGACTGTTGATCTAAATTTCTCTCCAACTCAAAATTTCTTACGCTTTAAGTTCACATTAAAAATTCACACTCAGTTGCCTGTTGATTAAAAAGCAGATTCACTTTTTTGATGTCAAAGTTTCTAGGCCATCAAGAAGAGAAACTTTCAAAAAGTAGCCTCAGGTGCAAATAAAGAAATGTCTTTAAGAACTAACTTCCAGTTGGTCTGTGTTGGCACATGAACACACATTCCATGACTAAGAACCAAGGCTGGTACTTAAGTACTTATGCTTTACCAAATTGAAACATCTGTTACAGTACCAGAAGTAAAGTGAAGCTTCACTGTTGGATTTGTTATGATAAAAAATATGGTTTGGTCAAAATAGGTAAACTGTAAGAAACAAGCAAACAAACCTGTTGCCATCAAGTCAATTCTGACTCACAACGACCCCATAGGACAGAGTAGAACTGCCCATAGAGTTTCCAAGGAGTGGCTGGTGGATTTGAACTGCGACCTTTTGGTTAGCAGCTGAACTCTTCACCACTGGGCCACTAGGGCTCCAAAATACATGGGTAGTGACCTCTAAAAATTTAGAGTCTAAGGATCATTCATGATAGAATCTTTACGTAGGTCTAAAGTAGCGAGCCCACTCTGTAATGACCTAGAATTCCGCTCCACTCAGCAAATATTTCAATAGAGAGACTGTTCTAATTTCCACTGGAGATGTTTCTGTTTAAAAAAGGTGGATGGAAACTATCAACCTGTCAGTCATGCTAAGGAGTTTGAGTTGCTTCTGCTTCTAGATGCCAGTGGCATTTTACAAATCTTAAAGGGTAACAAGCACTGTGCAAAAGGGCAGGCCAAGAGTTGGCCATCTTATTAAACACTGTGAAAATGTTAACAAATGTTATTAATATTCCTACCCTTTGACCCAGCCATCCAACTGTTAAGAATTAATCCGAGGGTCATCAGATGCATATATAAAAAGTATGTGCGTGAAGATATTCATTATAGTGTTATTTGTGATCCTTAAACACTGTAAACAACCTGCATGTCCAACAACAGGAAAAATGTTATGTCAACCATAGGGTATCTATCAGATTGAATGAATATTGTGCCGTCATTAAAAATTATATTAAGGAGAATATTTAATGGCAAAATATTTAATGGGCCAAGGTTTATAAGGTATTGTTTAGTGAGAAAACTTTGTATAGTTTATCTCAATTGGTTTCAAACAAATACATATAGTAGGAAAAGTATTGAACAGAAGGAAATACCCAAAAAATTAATTACGATTCTCTTTTGGAGGATTGAGATTATGGATGATTTTTGTTGTCTTTTGTCTGTCATATTTCCAAATGTCTGCGGTGAAATGTATAGTTAATGAAAATGCTGTCTGGAAGTAAATGCTGGTAAAATAAAACTTGATGTGCTGAGAGGATCTTGGGGTTGGCAAGCCCATGTTTGCTTGGGAGGTACTGAGCCTGAGGTAGGAGAAGTGACAAGCAGAGCAGTCCCATATGGGACTTGGTGGCCTCTCTCAGGGCTGAGAAGAAACCACTGGCTGGCAAAGTGCACAAGTAGCAAAGAGCCTGGGAAGACCATCCCACATACCAAAGGAGATCAGCCTCTGGGCTCAGGCTTAAAGGAAAATGCACTACTGATTCTACTGGTCAACATCATTAAATGTCATGCAGCCATGATTGCTCGTTAGCCAAGTTAGATGAGAGCATTTGTCATTCTCTCTTGGAAACTTAAAGACTTTCCTGAGCTGTGCAACAGGTTAACTATATAGGATTCTGTGTAGTTATAGTCAGTCACTACATTCTGAATTAAAAAAGAATGCTAAAGGATTTTTCTTCAAAAACCTATAAACCTACCTCAATGGAAAGCCTTATAAATACACAAAAGTTAAATGACATTCAGGTCTACAGTTAATGAATTTTTTTTATTGTTATAATTAAATGAAGTTTACATTTCAAGTTAGTCTCCCATACAAAAAAAAAATTTTTTTAACATACATTGTTTTGAGACCCCAACCGCTCACCCCATTCTGTGACAGCACACTCCTCCCCTCCACCCCTGATTCCCCATGAACATTCAACCAGCTCCTAACTCTCTCTGCCTTCCCATCTCACCTCTGGACAGAAGCCGCCCCTTTGGTATCTTGTATCTACTTAACTAAGAGGCACATTCTTCACAAGTATCACTTTATGTCCCACAGTCCAGTCCAATCCTTGTCTGAAGAGTTGGCCTCGGAAATTGTTTTAGTTCTGGGCTGATAGAGAGTCCAGGGGCCATGCTTTCCGGGGCATCTTCAGTCTCAGTCAGACCATTAAATCTGGTCTTCTTACTAGAATTTAAGTTCTGCATCCCATCGCTCTACTGCTTAATGAATATTTTTAATTAAAAGATCATGGCTTTCACCAAAAAAACAAAAAAGCAGATTTATGATTATCAGAGAAATAATTTGTGCTGTCATATCTTCCTGTGGAATTGTAAACTCCTGAAGATTAGAGTGCATTTCTTTCCATTATAAATCTTATTTTTCTAATTATAAAAAATGACCCTTTTAATAGATGAAAAATTATATCTTGCTATTGTTTGAATATGCATTTCATTGTCCACTGCTAAAAATGAGCTTTTTCTATATCATTTTTGGTCATTTATCCTGTTAGCTATTTCCCATCCTTGACCTTTGCTCATTTTTCTTTCACCTTGTTAATCTTTTTCTCATTGATTTTTAAGAGCTCTTTTTCTATTAAGAATATTAAATGAAAACTTTGTATCATCTACAATATGTAGGAAAGAGATAGGCAAATGGTGATAGTTCTTTGCAGGAGAATTTGACAACTACACCTGTGATTAAACCAATCAGATGTCTTTCTTCACTTGAAATAATGTGCAGATCACATTATATCCCTTTACTGTATTTCACTTCAAGCACTGAATGTGGTAATTCCAGTATTCCAGAGGATAAAAACAGCTTAAGACCTGTAGAAAAAAATTTAACTACTACTTAACAGCAACAACTTAACAGCTACTTAACAGCAACAACAGGAGCCCTGGTGGCACAGTGGTTAAGCGCTCAGCTGCTAACCAAAAAGTTGGCAGTTCAAATCCACCAGCCGCTCCTTGGAAACCCTGTGGAGCAGCGCTACACTGCCCTAGAGACATCGCTATGAGTCAGAATTGACTCAACGGCAATGGGTTTGGGTTCTTTTTTTTGTAAAAACAACAACAAAAAGTGGAGTTGGAGGGAGTGAGTTTAAAAACTTTTAAAATTCACAAGGCAGAATCATTAATCTTTGATGAAACCAGGTTGAAAAGGGAACTTAAATTGTTACAGAAAAAAAAAGTATTTAGGAAAGAGCACTTTTATAGAAGACTTGAAGTGGAATTCATGGGTCTTTTGGTAAATGTATGTTTAACTTAATAAGAAATTGCCAATTTTTTTTTTCTGCAGACATCAGTAATGTATATTCTTTTGTAAATTTAGCTAAAGGTTTATAGATTTTGTTGATCTTTTCAAAGAAACATTTCTTGGCTTCATTGATTTTTATCTACTGCTTGCCCATTTTCCATTTCATTTATTTCTACACTGGTCTTTATTATTTCTTTATTATTACTTTGGGTTTAATTCTTTTTTTGGTTTCTTAAGGTAGAATCTTATATCACTGATTTTGGACTTCCTTCTTTTGTAATAAAAGCTTTTAAAGCAATACATTTTCCTCTGAGCACTACTTTAACTGCATCTCACAAATTTTGTTACGTTGTTTTTTATTTTCATTCACTTCAAGAGGTTTAAATTTTTACTCCATTCAAGATATATTTTCCTTATGATTTCTTCTTTGACCTACTGATTATTTAGAAGTAACTTGTATAATTTCCACATGTTTAGGGATTTACCAGATGTTTTTCTGTAATTGATTTCTAATTAATTCCACTGTGGCCAGAGAACATACTCTTTGTGATCTCAATCATTTTACATTTATTGAGACTTGCCCTACGGACCAGTATATGATCTATGCTTGTGAATGTTCCATGGGTGCTTGAAAGCTGTTGTTGGATGAAGTGTTTTATAGATGTCAGTTGGTTCACAGTGTTATTGATGTTCTGTCTACATGCTCTATCAGTTATGGAGAGAGGAGTACCGGCGTCCCCAGTTATAACTGTCTAGCCCTTCACTTCCATCAGTTTTTGCTTCAAGTATCTTGGAGCGTTATTGTTAGGTGCATATATGCTTAAGTTATGTTTCTGCTATACTGAGCATTTTCTACTGTGAAAGACACCTCTTTGTCTTAAGCAGTGTTCCTTAGCTTAAAAACTATTTTGTTTGGTATTAATATAGTCACTCCAGCTCTCTCATGTGTGCAGTTTGTATATCCTTTTAGTTTTAACCTCTTCATGAGGTTAAGCACATAGTTGGATCTTGCTTTTGATTCAGCCTGACAATCTCTGCTTTTTGATTGGAAGGTGTCCTGGATTGAATTGTGTCCCCCAAAAAATGTGTGTATCGATTTGGCTGGGCCATAATTCCCAATATTGTGTGGTTGTCCTCTATTTTGTGATTGTAATTTTATGTTAAAGAGGATTAGGGTAGGATTGTATAACACCCTTACGAAGGTTACATCCCCGATGCAACGTAATGGGAGTTTCCCTAGGGTGTGGCCTGCACCACCTTTATCTTACAAGAGATAAAAGGAAAGGGAAGCAAGCAGAGAATGGGAGACCTCATACCACCAGGAAAGCAATACCAGAAGCAGAGTGCGTCCTTTGGACCCAGGGTTCCCTGGGTGGAGAAGCTCCTAGTCCGAGGGAACACTGATGAGAAGGCCGACAGAGAGAGAAAGCCTTCCCCTGGAGCTGACGCCCTGAATGTGGACTTCTAGCCTACTAGATTGTGAGAAAGTAAATTTCTCTTTGTTAAAGTCCCCAAAAAAGAAAAGAGCACTTTTGAAGAGTCTGAATGATCTACGCACTGGGATGGGCTCCTCTAGGTAACTGTAATGCATTTTTCTTATTAAGTTTTAACAAAGGCAAATACAGGGGGCAGAGACTGGGTCTCTTATTTTTGTGCCACCAGTGCCTGGATGCACCTTAGCCCCGTGGGGATGAGGGAGGCCAGTGGGCCTCTAGTCTAGGCTTCATGCTCCTGAGCACCCCAGGGGGCTGACCATTCAGATCCAGAGATACCCGACAGGTCAGAGAGAAAATCCACATAGTGTCCCAGAACCAGGCCAGGCCACCTGAGTGCACTGCAAATTGACAATTTCATAAATATATAGACAGTCATGTAGCATTGTGTTTTCCATGTGTGTTTATAGCATTAAAGTGTTAGGCATAATCATTTTAAATATAAAACAATTTTGGTAGCTCTGCTTTAAAGCATTTTTAATAAACCAAGAACCTCAAAAATATGAAAGAGCCTCGGCTTTGCCTGACCTCTGAGAGGTATTTATCATGAATTAGCAAATTGGAAATGCTGAAAATCCCCTTACAGGATTTGTTGATTTACAGGTTATTTACCTGGATGTGTAATTGAGCAATACTGTGACTGGCCTGCTAGTTGTGATTATGGGTTCCCCCCCGCCAGGGGTTCATATTAATACCAAAATTACTTAGCATTTTATTAATCAATTATGGGGCGGCTTTTTTGGGGGGATGCAGGGAATTTACAACAGTGGAAAAATCCACTGAGGATTTAAAAATTTCTCATTAAATCTTTTGAAGGATTCTCCTAAAATGTGATTAATAACAGAGTTCTATGACATGATAAGAAAGCAAAGTATACCATTTGTAATTGTAAAAGAAAATTACAGGTAACTTAACTCCAAATAAAGCAATAATTAGAATAGCAAGAGGTGCTGAGATAGAGTGAATTAAATCCTTCGGGCATCTTGTGGTTATTTTGGGGAAATCGTTACCTGCTGTAATCACCTGGATTATCTGTGTTTGGAATGCATTGGTGATTAGGGATTTGATAGATGTATAATGTGACCCTGGGTGTTAACAGGATCGCAACTCTAGGTAGTAAATATTGCCAGTTACTGATGATGTCTGCATGACTAACAAAATGGAAGTCTTATAGTTGTGACTTGAACCACAATCTATTAAATGCTAATAAACTGGCTTTTGGGAGGGAACATCATTGACTTCTCTTTGGTGAGAAAAAAAGTAAACTCGTTGCCGTCGAGAGTTGATTCTGACTCATAGAGGCCCTATAGGACAGAGTAGAACTGCCCAATGGGGTTTCCAAGGAGTGGCTGGTGGATTTGAACTGCCAGCCTTCTTGTTAGCAGCTGAGCTCTTAACCACTGAGCCACCAGGATTCCTTCTCTTTGGTAGTTTATTTAGTTTTTCTGTCTTTTATTTTTCTTCAGTATCAGGCCAAATGGACTGAAATATAGAACATTCAAACTGGTATTTTTGTTTGCTTGTTTGTTTGAGGAAGGACAGTCTTTCCTGTTGGTTAATCTCAGTGGAACAGGAAAATGGGGCTTTGGTACAGTGGTTAACGCACCTTTAGTTAGTTAATGGTGTAAACATAGCCTGGTTAAATCATTCAAGACACGTTGAGAGTAGAGCCTAGTACTGGAGAGAAAGGCAGAAGGACTCATTCACGTAATAGATATGTTTGAGCCTAATGTGTCAGACATGGTACTAGATGCCCAGGGCGTGTCATTGTCCCTGCTACGTGGCCAACACCAAAGAGCTGTTAAACTCAGCTCTCAGCCTTCCCTGGAAAGCCATACGTTCAGGAATGCCTTTGTTGCATTTGTTGTTAATTAAGGAAAGCCACCTAAATGACCAAAAAATTTCTCATAGGAATTTCCAAAACCTAAAACCCAATCACATAAACAATGTTAAACTTTATGGAAGATGAAACTACTTTAAAATGAATTGGTATTTTGAAAGGTATTTGCTATTTACAGTGAAGATGCTGTAGTATTGCAGATGAAAAGTGACTTGCATTTTAGCTCCTAGAAAATGGATCAAAGTGAGAAAGACGTGATTATACGTTTAAAAACCGGTCGCCATCGAGTCGATTCGATTCTGGCTCGTAGCGACCTTGATTACACATTTAGTGGAGGAAAAAAAAGCAACAACAACTCTGGATTTATTAGGAATTTGGAGGAAATGAAGACAAGGAGTGGGGCGACTGCATTCAGTTATCCCAGTGGTCAGAAGTTGGATGCATGTGCAGCAACAATGGCAAAACTTATTTATTAAAAACAAAAACAAAAAAAGATCTGACCCTTGTGCAACTCGACCTCATTCACCTCAACCCTAGTTCAGGCCCCAGGGAACATGTTTCCATATTCCAAAGTCCCCTGCCAACCATTCTGTCCATCTCCTCTGACCAGTGAGGGATGGGTTGAGTGGGGTTCCAGGAGCCTGAGCCGACTGGGACTTGCTGCCTAAAGCTGCAGTATGTTGCCCACGTGGGGAAATACCTGAAGCTGGCTCCTAAGACAGTGGCAAGTCAGAATCCCAATAAACAGCCGTGATGGGTCATTTTTCCCAAATGGAGTTAAATGCAGAAAGGAAGCCAAGATAGAAGGCTACAAGGACAAGTATACAGGGTGTAGAGCTACTGAATGAGGACATGGGGATATAAGTCTGTAAGAATTCCTGAGGCATCTCTGGACATCCAGTTTCCACACCTGCTGGGAGAGCTAGATCTAGGAGCTTTCAAAGTGATGGTCAAAAACAAACCCTTTATGTACTTCTGGATTTTCTGCGTAGCCAAACCAATGTACTTGTCTGCATTCTCACCAACTCACTTGTTTTGTTATGTGCCGTTGAGTAGATTCTGACTCATAGTGACCCTGTGTACAACAGAACGAAACATTGCCCAGTCCTGCACCATCCTCACAATCGTTACTGTGTTTGAGACCATCATTGCAACAACTGTGTCAGTCCATCTCATTGAGGGTCTTCCTCTTTTTTGCTGACGCTTTACCTTACTAAGCATGATGTCCTTCTCCAGGGAGTGGTCCCTCCTGATAACATATCCAAAGCACAAGAGATGAAGTCTTGCCATCCTCACTTCTAAGTAGCATTCTGGCTGTACTTCTTCCAAGATAGATTTGTTCATTCTTCTGGCAGTCCATGGTATAATATTTTTTGCCAACCCCAGAGTTCAAATGCATCAATTCTTCTCCCATCTTCCTTGTTCATTGTCCAGCTTTCGCATATGTATGAAGTGATTGAAAATACCATGCCTCGGGTCAGGTGCACCTTAGTCCTCAAAGTGATATCTTTGCTTTTTAACACTTTAAAGGGGTCTTTTGCAGCAGATTTGCCCAGTACAATATGTCGTTTGATTTCTTGGCTGCTGCTTCCACGGGCATTGATTGTGGATCCAAGTAAAATGAAATCCTTGACAACTTCAATCTTCTCTCTGTTTATCATGATGTTGCTTATTGATCCAGGTGTGCAAATTTTTGCTTTCTGTTGAGGTGTAGTCCATACTGAAGGCTGTGGTCTTTGATCTTCATCAGTAAGTGCTTCAAGTCCTCTTTGCTTTCAGCAAGCAACATCTTGTCATCTGCATACTGCAGGTTGTTAACGAGTCTTCCTCCAATCCTGATGCCACGTTCTTCTTCATATAGCCCAGCTCCTCAGATTATTTGGTCATTATACAGATTGAATAAATATGGTGAAAGGATACAGCCCTGACTCACCCCTTTCCTGATTTTAAACCATGCAGTATCCCCTTGTTCTGTTTGAATGACTGCCTCTTGGTCTATGTACAGGTTCTGCATGAGCACAATTAAGCATTCTGGAATTCTCAGTCTCTGCAATGCTATCTGTAATTTGTTGTGATCCACACAGTCAAATGCCTTTGCATAGTTAACGAAACAGCTAAACATCTTTCTGGTATTCTCTGCTTTCACCCAGGATCCGTCTGACATCAGCAATGATATTCCTCATTCCACATCCTCTTTTGAATCTGGCTTGAATTTCTGGCAGTTCCCTGTCAATGTACTGCTGCAACCATTTTTGAATTATCTTCAGCAAAATTTTACTTGCATGGGATAATGATATTGTTCGATAATTTCAGCATTCTGTTGGATAACCTTTCTTTGGAATGGGCACAAATATGGGTCTCTTCCAGTTGGTTGGCCAGGTAGCTGTCTTCCAAATTTTTTGGCAGAGACGAGTGAGTGGGCACTTCCAGTGCTGCATCTGTTTGTTGAAACATCTCAGTTGGTATTCCATCAACTCCTGGAGCCTTGTTGTTTGCCAGTGCCTTCAGTGCAGCTTGGACTTCTTCATTCAATACCACTGGCTCTTGATCATATGCTACCTCCTGAAATGGTTGAACGTCGACCAATTCTTTTTGGTACAGTGACTCTGTATTCTTTCCGTCTTCTTTTGATGCTTTCTGTCTCATTCAATATTTTGCCCATAGAATCATTCAGTATTGCAATTTGAGGCTTGAATTTTTTTTCAGTCCTTTCAACTTGAGAAGTGCCAAGTTTCTTCTTCCCTTTTGGTTTTCTAACTCCAGATCTTTGTACATTTCATTATAATACTTTACTTTGTCTCCTCGAGCCACCCTTTGAAATCTTCTGATCTTTTACTTCATCATTTTTTCCATTATCTTTAGCTACCCTACATTCACGAGCAACTTCAGAGTCTCTTCTGACATTCATTCTGGTCTTTCTTTCTTATCTTTTTAATGACCTCTTGCTTTCTTCATGTATGATGTCCTTGATGTTTTCCCTCAACTTGTCTGGTCTTCCATCATTGGTATTCAGTGTGTCAAATCTATTCTTGAGATAGTGTCTAAATTCAGGTGGGATATACTCAAAGTGGAAACCCTGGTGGTACAGGGGTTAAGAGCTACGGCTGCGAACCAAAAGGTCAGCAGTTTGAATCCACCAGGCACTCCTTGGAAATCCTATGGGGCAGTTCTACTCTATTCTATAAGGTCGCTATGAGTCAGAATTGACTCGATGGCAACGGGTTTGTTTTGTTTGTTTTTTAATATACTGAAATCATATTTTGGCTCTTGTGGATTTGTTTTAATTTTCTTCAACTTCACCTTGAACTTGTATAGGAGCAATTGATGATCTGTTCCACAGTTGGCCCCTGGCCTTGTTCTGACTGATGATACTGAGCTTCTCCATCATCTCTTTCCACAGATGTAGTCGATTTGTTTCCTGCATATCTGTCCGATGAGGTCCACATATTCACGTTGTTGAAAAAAGGTATTTGCAATGAATAAGTCATTGGTCTTGCAAAATTCTATCATGCGATCTCTAGCGTCATTTCTATTACCAAGGCCGTACTTTCCAGCTACTGATCCTTCTTCTTTGTTTCCAACTTTCACATTTCAATCACCAGTAATTTTCAGTGCATCTTGATTGTGTGTTTGATCAATTTCAGATTACAGAAGTTGGTAAAAATCTTCAATTTCTTCATCTTTGCCATTGGTGGTTGGTGTGTAAATTTGAGTAATAGTGGTATTAACTGGTCTTCCTTGTAGGCATATGGATATTATCCTATCATTGACAATGTTGTACTTCGGGATAGATCTTGAAATGTTGTTTTTGATGATGAGTGGGATGCCATCCCTCTTTAATCTCTCATTCCCAGCAAAGTAGATCATATGATTGTCTGATTCAAAATGGTCAATATCAGTCCATTTCAGCCCACTAATGCCTAGGATATGGTTCTTTATGCGTTCCATTTCATTTTTGATGACTTCCAATTTTCCTAGATTCATAATTTGAACATTTCACATTCTAATTGTTAATGGATGTTGGCAGCTGTTTCTTCTCATTTTGAGTCATGCTGCATCAGCAAATGAAGATCCCAAAGGCTTTACTCCATCCATGTCATTAAGATCAACTTTACTTTGAGGAGACAACTCTTTCCCAGTTGTATTTTGAGTGCCTTTGAACCTGAGGGACTCATCTTCCGGCACTATATCAGTGTTCTACTGCTATTCATAAGATTTTCACTGGCCAACCTTTTAGGAAGTAGACTTCCAGATCCTTCTTCCTAGTCTGTCTTAGTCTAGAAGCTCCACTGAAACCTGTCCCTCATGGGTGACCCTGCTGGTATTTGAAATACCTGTGGCATAGCTTCCAGATCACAGCAACACACAAGCCACCACAGTATGACAAACTGTCAGATTAGTGGTGACACCAACCTTATACTACTTTTAATTCAGTCCTGAAGTTCTTAAGTATAAGATTCCGACCATGTTCTCTCCTTTCTGGAAGACCCAGAATATGAGATCCTCAGTGAGAAGAACACTCATGGTTGGGTTGAGAATGGCTTTTTAGAAGTGCCTTGTGCTGAATCAGGCAATTCCATATGAAAGGCTCAAAAAGGCTGAGTAACTTACCCAAGAAACTGGTAGACCTGTGAATGAGTCAAACCCAGGACGGCTGTTAAGGGACAGTTTGAAAGCTTGAAGTTTCCTCGAGATTAGCAGCCTCTTGAAGAACCAAATACTGTTTCTCCTGTGCACTACCAATGCCCCCACACCCACCCCAAAGCATGAGGCTTTTTCTATCAAGCGTGAAAACCCAGGAGAAAAACATGACCAAAAGGAGTTCCACTCAGAAGAGTCTGTAAACATTTCGTTCTCTCCTCCACTGCCATCACCACCATAAGGGTGTATTTCCCAAAGACAGTTTGTCCAAAGGATAATCTATCTGAAAACAGAAGCCCCTTCCGGAAGTTTCCATTGCTAGGAAGTTTTCTGCTCTTTGTGATGAAAACTGAGGAAGTTGGTGCTGTAGAATCCAAATCAGCCTTGGTTCAATTTCTATGCAGCTAGGTAGAAGGCACAAGTGAGAGGGGGAAAAATGTATGTATATATATTTATAGGTACACTTGTTTAATTTCTCAGGAGACTGGTGTTACGCGACTGTACTTTTAGAAGAAGTAAATTAACTTTATACAATGTTTAAAGAAGATTGTATATGTAGGATCAAATGCAGGGAAAGGATAGTTTTGCCAAAGGCAACTGTTATCAAGGTTCTGAAATTAATTGGATGCTTTAATTGAGGTAGATTACTAGCTAATGCTTGCTTGAATACAGTAATTCTCCTATTAAATTATCTTTGAATAATTACCTGAAATTTCTCAGCTGCAGGGACTGATGGCTGTTTAATTGCACAGTGATGTTGCTGTATAATTACTTAACAAGGTGTCCTGTAATAGTTTAATTCCCCTTTTGCTGAAAAAAGTGGATGATAAAGTAACTACAAATACTCATTTTATAAAAAATAAATCACTGTAGGTTTTTTCCTTCAAAAATTATTTGATATTTGACAGTAAATTAAATTAGTTCTAAATTTTTTATTTATATTCAGGTAGTGATGATTTTTTGAGTAGAGTAGAGCCTCTCTAACACATAATACATTAGCTAATATTTCAAAGAACTGGAATATTCATTTTTAATTTTTGCTTATCCTGAGTATTTTATGACCCATTATTAAGTAATCAAGAAACCACTCCTTTCTGTTCGTTTTTATTACATATTTTATCTAAGCTTTGCATATTAGGTATATAACCATTAAATGAATAATTAAATATTATTTAAATATGATCATATTTTACGTGGCAATGGAATGACAGAAAATTTAATGAATTACCTGAAATTACTTTGCAAATAATCTGCAAAGTAGGCAATTTCTACTAAGACATCAATTTATTAGCACTATTGGAATATCAGCAGTAAATATCTTCTGACTCTTATCAAGTTACTGTAATAGCACCGTACCTGGTTGTTGTCAGGTGCCATCGAGTCAGTTCCAACTCACAGTGACCCCGTGGACAACAGAACAAAACACTGCCTGTTCCTGCACCATCCTTACAGTCCTTGTTATGCTTGAGCCCCTTGTTGCAGCCACTGTGTGAATCCATCTCGTTGAGGGTTTTTTGGTTTTTAATAGCACCATATAGTAAGCATAAACTAATATTAAAGCCAAAAACAGAGGACGCAGTATATTTTAACACTTTTTCTTTCTTATGTAACTTAAACAACCACAGCAAAAAAACCTGTTGTGATTGAGTCGATTCTGACTTAATAGCAACCCTATAGGACAGAGTAGAACTGCCCCACAGGGTTTCCAAGAAATGCCTAGTAGATTTGAACTGCCGACCTTTTGGTGAGCAGCCAAACACTTAACCACTGTGCCACCAGGGCTTCTATGTAGCTTACTGATATAAAAACTATTAGAACAATTAGGAGGGCACAGCTGATTGGAGTGTTGACTGAAAAAGCAAATTGACATTAGTGTATTGCCAAACTTAGCATAGTCAATATATTTCCAGGTTTGTCCTGGAATGCCTTAACGTTGTATATGCCCCCTTTATGCCAGAATCATGTGCTTGTTAAGCTCAATAAAACCAACAATTTGTTGGCAAAAATTAGAACTGAAAACTATCTTGATTAATTAAGAGAATGAGTCACATTAACAAGATAAGATGTGATAGAGTGAAAGCAATTTCATTCACATGTAGAGGATAGACAAGGATACTCTATTTCCAATATGGCAGAAACAGTAAGAGCCACTGTGGAAAACTAGCTGAATATGAGACCTCACATTAGGTCTTTTTTCCTAAATAAACCTAATACTGAAATACCTAGATAGGAATGCAGAATGAGGAAGTCTCACCATCCTAAGCACTGAATGGGACCAAACTGTTGACGCTACATCAGTTTCCAATTAAATATATATATATATTTATGTATGTTATGTATTTATGTATATTATAAATATATATATTTATATATATTATATATATATATATATATATATATATATACATAGTTCACAGATATAATATGTGCATCACTTGTAAAGATCAACAGACTCTTCAGAATCTGCAAGTTATTTATCTGGACCCTGGTGGTGCAGTCGTTAAGAACTCGGCTGCTAACCAAATGGTCAGCAGTTCAAATCCACCAGGTGCTCCTTGGAAACCCTATGGGGCAGTTCTACCCTGTCCTATAGGGTCTCTATGAGTCGGAATTGACTTGATGGCAATGGGTTTTTTATTTTTGTTTTTTTTTTTTTTGTCTAGTATCATGAGTTTTATCCTACTTTGGCCTCAGTTTTTGGGTCAGATGAAAATATGGCACAGAAAACCCCTGTGATTTTGTACAAGGAATATAAGAAATGCAGATGATCCACACTTTGATGAAATTATTCTCACAAGTTACAGCTATAGATGGACTCGTTGCCTGAGAAGCACACCTCAGACAGAGAAATGGACACTTTAACTCGAGATGATGTTCCTTTTGCTGGGAATCCATAATCTAACAACTTGGCCTCATGTAAGTGAGTGTAATTAATTTTGCAACTAGTGAAAACTGTAATCAGTCACAACATCTTGAGACCTTTCATATTAAAATGGAGGTTTGAAATTCTGTTGAATGAGTAAGTAGAGGCAATGTGTTTGGTAATTTCAGCTGTTTGGCACTTAAACCAGTAACCACTTGCTGTTGAGTTGATTTTGACTCATGGCTACCCTGTGTGTGTCGTAGTAGAACTGTGCTCTGTGGCGTCTTCAATGGCCGATTTTTCGAACGTAGATTGTCACGCCTTTCTGGGTGGACTCAAACTACCAACCTTTCCGGTTAACCATTTGCAACACCATGGAGTGCCAACAGCGTATCAAACTGGGATTGTGGATCGAAAACCAAACTGGAAAGTAGGCACAGCACTGTTTCTAGAAAATATACAGAAAGATTAGTCCAAAGGACTAATGGACCAAAACTACCACAGCCTCTACCAGACTGAGTCCAGTACAACTAGATGGTGCCCAGCTACCACCACCACTGCTCTGACAGGGATCACAATAGAGGGTCCTGGCCAGAGCTGGAGAAAAATGTAGAACAAAATTCTAACTCACAAAACAAGACCAGTAAGTCTGACAGAGATTGGAGAAACTCCAAAGAGTATGGCCCCCAGACACCCTTTTAACTCAGTACTGAAGTCACTCCTGAGGTTCACCCTTCAGTCAAAGACTGGACAAGCCCATAAAACAAAAGGAGACTAAACGGGCACAACAGCCCAGAAGAAAAAAAGAAAATACTATACACAATGTGCAGACACCTGGTCAAGCCTGCTGTGTGCACGTATGCATGGCAAACCCTCCCAAATCACTGTCCCACCAATATTGGGGGCAACAGCAATCAGGGCACAAGCTAATCCTCCTAAGGTTGTGGATCCCTTTGCAGTGTATACACTGTAGTAATTTATTTTTCTCTTAAATAATAGTACCATGGCAACAATAAAAATAGGCAGCCATAGACGTTTCCTGTAGACACGACAATTTGTTATTTCTCCAAATAGCAACTGTGGATAAGTCTCTCTATTTTTTCATCCAGGAAATATATCATGGACTTCACCAGAAAATGTTGTAATATTATCTTTTTAAAAAATCTTAGTTTGTTTATTTAAAATTGGAGCTTTGTTCCAATAATATGATTTAATCAGTGGGTGTGTCTAATACCACTGTGGGGATTGAATTCAGAATCAACTATGTTCATTTTTAAAAATAGATGTGGTCCTTGGATGAAAAGAATAGTCTGATTTATAAAGAGAGAACCTCATTTTCTTGTTTGACTTTTTTCTCAAATGGAAATATGTATCTCAGAAGTAATTATACAGGAAATGTTCCCTCAACTCACATATCCGCTCACCCCTAAAATAAAATAAAATGAGATTTCCTCATATGGCTCCAAAAGGAAGGAGGCGACCCTCTCTGTTCATCTTCTTGATGCATCTTCTGCCAAAAGACAAATGTCAAGTTAAATAGACAAGACAAAATAGAAATGTCCTCTTAGGAGGAAACTGCATTGTTCTGCAGGGCATGGATGTGTATTTACGATGCTGCCACTCACGTCCAGTGACTTGAGGTCGGTTCTTCACTGGGATTCACGTTTTGACCACAATTATGTCGAACTTTGATCAATTTTCCTGCCAACAGATCTGGAGTTGCATTTTAAGCCTGAACTGAGCCCATGTTCTTCCTTTATTCCAGCACAAAAGCTGAGAACCACAGCCTCACTGAAGCATCCTTGAAATCCTTTGTGCTTCACTGGTGATGTGCGATATGACAGTTCTCTCGTTCCACAAACTAGATGGACTTCTTTCCACTGTAATCTGAGGAGAATTACTTCACTTTTTATGGCATTAGCTCTCTCATCTGCAGACCTAGAGTTTTAGACTAGAATGAGTAGTTCACAAACTTTATTATGCTTAATAATATTAAATTTGATTTTTAAAAAGGTATATTATTAGGTTTCAGCACCAGAGATTCTGGTTTAGAAGACCGAGGAGGGTCTTGGGCATCTGTGTTTTCAGAGGCTCCCCAGATGATTCTGATACAGGCAGACCATACTTTGATGAACGTGGCTTTAAACGATCTCTGAGATCCCTTCCAGAGTCTAGCCTCTTCAATCAGTTCATGAAACCCCAAAGATCAAATGGAATTACGTATAAACTGGTTGAGGAACCCAGATGAAACCGTATGTCACGTAGAAATAATATTAAACAGCTTAAATTTGTTAAGCGTTTTTTTTTTTTTTTTTTTTTTTTTTAATCTGGGCAGCTTTATTCTAAGCCCTCTATAAGAATTAACTCATTGATCCTCAGAACTATATTAGGAGTGATATTATTATGTTCGTTACACAAGTGGGGAAGCCGTGGCACAAAGAGGGTCAGTAATTTGCCGAAGGTGGAATGGGGTCTTGAGGAATGAGTAAGCATTCCCCGGGCTGCAAAGGGCGCTCTAGGTGAAGAGAGGAGAAGGCACAGAGGCCCAGATCTGTGAAAGTGCATGAATTATTCAAGACCAGCAAATGCTGCTGTGCCTGGAGCCCAGGTGGCTTTGGGGAGCATATGAGGAGGGAGGCAGGAGGAAGGAGAGGGTAGGCAGAGAGTTTTGACATCAAGCTGAAAAAAGTAGCTCAGCGCTTAGTTTACTGAAGTACTTACATGATACATTAAGGGGTTTAGGCTTTCTTTTTTTCATTATGCAGTACAAACTATGGCAAAAAAGTCAACTGTGTATATAATGTATAATTTAATGTACTTTATAATGTGTAATATACATATAGTACAGTATAACGTATTTATAACATATTCTTTATAAAACAATTTTATTACGAATGCTTCATTAAGAAAATAAATAGAAACATGCATTAGAAGTTACATACAAGGCTACTCATAAACAGTTATTTATAATACTAACAGTTGGGTAACAACACAAATGTTCAACCACAGAAGATTCTTGCAATACATCTTTGTATATGGATATAATAGAGCATCATTTAGCCATTAAAATGTTTTAGAAAAATATTTAATGACATAAGAAAATGCTTATGATGTAATGTTACATTTTAAAAGCAGGTTATTGAACAGTATATACAATGTAATTCCAACTTTGTGAAAAATTTGTACAGGTGTGTGATTGTGTATGCATATGGAAAAGGCTGAAACATTGACAGAGTTCTCACAGCTAGTTGGGATTCTGCATGATTTTCATTCTTTCTATTTTTCCATGTTTTACAAATTATCTATTAATAAATGTTATATTTTAGTGTAAAATAAGTGTAATAAAGTACAATATATAGAAAAATTTTCCATGTGAATTGAAGGAAAAAAAAAAAGATTCTGTAATAAAGCATTTAACTAATCAGGAAGCCCCGTTTCTTTGCTTTCCAGTTAAGTGCGATGAATCCAGTCTCCCAGCACAAATGGCTTCAACATCATCCCAAGTGTCTTTTTTCTTCTGGGTGCTCACCTACATGGAAGTTTAGGAAGGTATGTAGCTTTACAGTACTTCCTCACAACTACGACGTTCGCAGTGTGGTACTCCGACCTAACAGCATGGATGCCGTGGACTTAGCAGACACCTGTGATGGGGCAGAGGTGGGGGGGATTGGGTTGTCTCTTCTGTACCTTTTGCTAAGCACCATACAAAGGCACTGTGGCAGCGGTAGCAGGTCATTTGTGTAACTTCACAGGCCACCTGTCGCCAAGCCGAATCAAAGCTCACGGACAAGAGATACTAAGAATTGTTGACAGCAGGGACTTCCCTTAAAGTCTAAGGAGCATTGCTCAAGGGTGCTTAGCACCTGAAGACTAGCTGTGTTTAAGAGCATAGGACGGTTGCTTGAATGTGGGAGTAACGGCCTACTTACAGACAATCGAATCTTTGGGGGTTGAGAGCCTGATGCCTTTGGTTGTGGAGAGAGCATTCTGGGTGTGCTCTCTGAAGCTGCTCTGTAGTGTCAGCCACAGGAAGCAAATGATAAAATAGCAAACCATACAGTGCTTCCTATGTGCTGTGTGTGTTAACTTGTCATATAGTATCTGCAGTCACCCCTAGGGTTGGGTGACATTACTATCCCCATTTTACATGTGAAGGAACTGAGGCACGCAGAGGCTTAAAAACTTGTGCAAGGTTGTACTATCACCCTGTCTTGAGGGTCTTACATGTGGCAGACTCCGGTGCCTCTGGATCACCGTGCTGAAGCACTGTGCTATCAGCACTTCCCAGATTTTAATTTCACTCCTTACAACAACCCTCAGAAGTATCACTGTGTCCATTTTTCGGATGAGAAAACTGAGGCTCATTTTAAAAGAACATGGAAACACCAGTGGTTTTACCTAAAAGGAGAACCGCCAGGTGGGAAGGAGCAGCCGTGCAAGTGACCCCTACTTTCCCTGCCTTGGCTTTCCCTTCCCCCTGCTGCCCGCACCACGCGGGCCCCCAAAATATTAGGTTCTTCCCTGTAAAAGTTGCGTCCAAATACAGATTGGAACGTTTTGAAGAAACACTTTCCTAAATGCCAGGCAAGAAGAGGAGAGCAGGTCTCCAGACAGAAGTAGTTGAATCCCTGCTCTGACACTTAATGTTGGTTAGGCTTTAGGCAAATTTCTTAATTTCTCAAGGATTCATTTTCTTCATCTGTAAAATGCAGATTATAATGGTAGTAATGTCCTAGAGTTGGAAACCCTGGTGGTGCAGTGGTTAAGAGGTTAGCTGCTAACCAAAAGTTGGCAGTTTGAATCCGCCAGTTGCTCCTTGGAAACCCTCTGGGGCAGTTCTGCTCTGTCCTGTAGGGTCGCTGTTATGGTTTGCATTATGTCCCCCCAAAAATGTGTGTATCCGTTTGGCTAGGCCATGATTCCTGATACTGTGTGAGTTTCCTGTATGTTGTAAACCTGCCTCTATGATGTTAATGAGGGAGGGTGGGTGGCAGTTGTGTTAGTAAGGCAGGACCTGATCTACAAGACTGGGTTGTGTCCTGAGGCAATGTCTTGAGATATAAAAGACAGAAGTGAGCCGTGAGACAGGGGGACCTCACACCATCAGGAAAGCAGTGCCGGGAGAAGAGCGCGTCCTTTGGACCGGGGTCCCTGCGCAGAGAAGCTCCTAGTCCAGGGGAACACTGAAGAGAAGAAGGCTGACAGAGAGAAAATGACTTCCCCTGGAGCTGACGCCCTGAATTTGGACTTTTAGCCTACTTGACTGTGAGGAAATAAACTTCTGTTCGTTAAAACCATCCACTTGTGGTATTTCTGTTGTAGTCGCTATGAGTTGGAATTGACTCAACATCAACGGGTTTTTTTAATGTCATAGAGTGAGGATTAAATGCAACAATTCTTTTTCTTGTTATTGTTCTATTTTGTTTTATTCCATTTTTTTAAAAATATGCATTTATTTTACAATCATATTTTAAGCATCACTACATAAAATGTACATTATGACAATTTTATATATCTCAATTAGGTATCCTATGTATTTTTTTATTGTACTTTAGATGAAGGTTTACAGAACAAACTAGCTTCTCATTAAACAGTTAGTACACATACTGTTTCATGGCATTCATTGCCAACCCCACGACATGTCAACACTCTCCCTTCTCGACCTTGCGTTCCCTATTACCAGCTTTCCTGTCCCCTCCTGCCTTCTAGTCCTTACCCCTGGGCTGGTGTGCCCCTTTAGTCTCGTTTTGTTTTATGAGACTGTCTAATCTTTGCCTGAAGGGTGAACCTCAGGAGTGACTTCATTACTGAGCTAAAAGGGCGTCCGGGGGCCATATTCTCAGGGTTTCTCCAGTCTCTGTTAGGCCAGTAAGTCTGGTCTTTTCTTCTGAGTTAGAATTTTGTTCTACATTTTTCTCCGTCTTTGTCCGGGACCCTCTATTGTGATCCCTGTCAGAACAGTCAGTGGTGGTAGCCGGGCACCATCTAGTTGTGCTGGACTCAGTCTGGTGGAGGCCATGGTAGTTGTGGTCCATTAGTCATATGGACTAATCTTTCCCTTGTGTCTTTAGTTTTCTTCATTCTCCCTTGCTCCTGAAAGGGTGAGACCAGTGGAGTATCTTAGATGGCCACTCACAGGCTTTTAAGACCCCAGACACTACTCACCAAGGTAGATTATAGAACATTTTCTTTATAAACTATGTTATGCCCCGAGGCCATGGTCCCCACAGAGACACTTCTTTTAAAGCCCTCAACAAAGTGTCTGTCATATTGCAAGTGGTCAGGAAATGATAGCAACAATAATAATAACAGGGAGGGCATTGGTTTTTTGGTTTTTTTTCACTAGACTTTATTTTTTAGATCTGGGTTTTTTGTTTACAGAGAAATTGTACAGAAAGTACAGAGAGTTCCCATGTACCCTCTCTCCCGCGCTGTTTCCCCTGTTAGTGACATCTCGCATTGCTGTGGGATGTGTTACCATTGATGAGCCAATATTGATACGTCGTATTAACTGAAGTCCATAGTTTCTATTAGGGTTCGCTGTTTGTGTAGTACAGTCCTATGCGTTTTGACAGATGCATAATGTCATATGTCCACCATTACAGTATCCTGCAGAATAGTATCACTGCCCTGAAGATGCCCTTGGCTTCGCCTGTTCATCCTCCCTGCCTGCTTCAGGTAGCCACTGATCTTTTTATTGGCTCTTTAAAAACCAGTTGCCATCAACTTTATTTCTACTCACGGCAACCCCATGTGTGTCAGAGTAGAACTGTGCCGCATAGGGTTTTCAATAACTGATTTTTTGGAAGTAGGTCGCCAGGCCTTTCCTCCTGAAAACGTGGTTTTTAATATCTGTTTAATATTTCACATCTCATACTTCATTTAGTCCTTGCATAATTATTTCTAAAGGGGACTGTTGATCAAGGCAAGTCCACTAAACTACCCAGATCAGATGGGGTAAGGTATGCAAAGAGCTGCACAAATCTAAGCAACAAGTGTTTGTTATGTTAGTTTTATCTCCCCAAGTTGATTACTTTACTATATTGTCACGAAAGGGTTATACTACTTTCCGATTCAACATGTTTTGCACAGTGTTGGTCAGAACTAGCTGTCAGGGTTTAACCTTTTTTTTTTTTTTTTTTAATTGTTGCAGTTTAAGTGAAGTTTACATTTCAAGTTAGTCTTCCATACAAAAATCGATACATACATTGCTATGTGACTCTAATTTCTCTCCCCTTACTGTGACAGCACACACCTTTCCGTCCCTGATTCCCTATGTCTATTCAACCAGCACCTAACCCTCTCTGCCTTCCCATCTCACCTCCAGACAGAAGCTGCCCATTTAGTTTCTTGTATGTATTTGAGCTAAGAGGCACACTCCTCACAAGTATCACTTTATGTCCTACTGTCCAGTCCAATCCCTGTCTGAAGAGTTGGCCTCAGAAATTGTTTTTGTTCTGGGCTGATAGAAAATCCAGGGGCCATGCTTTCCGGGGTTCCTCCAGTCTCAGTCAGACCATTAAGTCTGGTCTTCTTACTAGAATTTGAGTTCTGCACCCCCACCTTTCTCCTACTCCATCAGGGACTCCCTGTTGTGTTCCCTATCAGGCCGGTCATTGGTGGTAGCCGGGTACCATCTAGTTCTTCTGGTCTCAGGCTGATGAAGTCTCTGGTTTATGTGGCCCTTTCTGTCTCTTGGGCTAATACTTTCCTTGTGTCTTTGGTGTTCTTCATTCTACTTTACTTCAGGTGATTGGGACCAATTGATGTATCTTAGATGGCCGCTTGCAAGCTTTTAAGACCCCAGATGCCACTCACGGAAGTAGGATGCAGAACATTTTCTTAATAAGCTTTGTTATGCCAGTTGACCTAGATGTCCCCTGAAAGCATGGTCCCCAGACCCCTACCCCTGCCACTCTGTCCCTCAAAGTGTTTAATTGTATTCAGGAAACTTCTTAGCTTTGATTTAGTCCAGTTGCGCTGACATCCCCTGTGGTGTGTGCTGTCCTTCCCTTCACCTAAGATAATACTTGTCTACTATCTAGTTAGTGAATAGCCCTCACCCTCCCTCCCCACCCTCATAACCATCAAAGAATGTTTTCTTCTGTGTTTAAACCTTTTCTTGAGTTCTTATAGTGGTGGTCTTATACAATATTTGCCCTTCTGTTCTGACTAAATTCACTGAGCATAATGCCCTCCAGATTCCTCCATGTTATGTTTCATGGCTTCATCGTTGTTCTTTATCATTGCGTAGTATTCCATTGTGTGGATATACCATAATTTGTTTATCCATTCATCAGTTGATGGGCATCTAGGTGATTTCCATCTTTTTGCTATTGTGAATAGTGCTGCAGTGAACATGGGTGTGCATATCTCTATTCGTGTGACGGCTCTTATTTCTCTAGGATCTATTCCAAGGAGCAGGATAGCTAGATCGTATGGTACTTCTATTTCTAGCTTTGCAAGGAAGCACCAGATCAATTTGCAAAGTCGTTGCACCATGTTACATTCCCACCAACAGTGTATAGGTGTCCCAGTCTCTCCACAACCTCTCCAGCATTTGTTATTTTGTGTTTTTTGGGTTAATGCTAGCCTTGTTGGGGCAAGATATCTCATTGTAGTTTTGATGTGCATTTCTCTAATGGCTAATGATCGTGAGCATTTCTTCATGTGTCTGTTAGCTGCCTGAATATCTTCTTTGGTGAAGTGCCTGTTCATATCCTTTGCCCATTTTTTAATTGGGTTGTTTGTCTTTTTGTTTTGGAGGTTTTGCAGTACCTTGTAAATTTTAGAGATTAGACGCTGATCGGATTTGTCATAGCCAAAATTTTTTTCCCAGTCTGTAGGTTGTCTTTTTACTCTTTTGGTGAAGTCTTTTGAAGAGCAGAAGTGTTTGATTTGTAGGAGCTCCCAGTTATCTAGTTTCTCTTCTGGTGTTTGTGCATTGTTTCTTATGGTTCGTATGGTGTTTATGCCACATATTAGGGCTCCTAGCCTTGTCCCTATTTTTACTTCCATGATCTTTATCATTTTAGATTTTATATTTAAGTCTTTGATCCATTTTGAGTTAGTTTTTGTGCATGGTGTAAGGTATGGGTCTTGTTTCAGTTTTTTGCAGATGAATATCCAATATGCTGGCACCATTTGTTAAAGAGACTGTCTTTTCCCCAATTTATGGACTTTGGGCCTTTGTTAAATATCAGCTGCTCATAGGTGGATGAATTTATGTCTGGATTCTCAATTCTGTTCCGTTGGTCTGTGTATTTGTTGTTGTACCAATACCAGGCTGCTTTGACTACCGTGGCTGTATAATAGGTTCTAAAATCAGGTAGTGTGAGGCCTCGCACTTTGTTCTTCTTCTTGAGTAATGCTTTACTTATTCGGGGCCTCTTCCCTTTCCATATGAAGTTAGTGATTTGTTTCTCCATCTCATTAAAAAATGCCAGTGGAATTTGAATTGGGATGCATAGTATCTGTAGATTGCTTTGGGTAGAATTGACATTTTCATAATGTTGAGTCTACCTATCCAAGAGCAAGGTATGTTTTTCAACTTATGCAGGCCTCTTTTGGTTTCTTGCAGTAGTGTCTTGTTGTTTTCATTGTAAAGGTCTTTTATGTCTCTGGTTAGATTTATTCCTAAGTATTTTATCTTCTTGGGGGCTGTCATAAATGGTATTGATTTGGTGATTTCCTCTTCGAGGTTCTGTTTGTTGGTGTAAAGGAATCCAACTGATTTTTGTATGTTTATCTTATATCCTGAAACTTTGCCGAAATCTTCTATTCGTTCCAGTAGTTTTCTTGTGGATTCTTTGGGGTTTTCTGTGTATAAGATCATATCATCTGCAAATAGAGATACTTTGACTTCTTCTGTACCAATTTGGATGCGATTTATTTCTTTTTCTAGCCTAATTGCTCTGGCTAGGACCTCCAGCACAATGTCCAATAAGAGTGGTGATAAAGGGCATCCTTGTCTGGTTCCCGTTCTCAAGGGGAAGGCTTTCAAAGTCTCTCCATTTAGGATGATGTTGGTTGTTGGCTTTATATAAATACCCTTAGTTATATTGGGAATTTCCCTTCTATTCCTATTTTGTTGAGAGTTTTTATCATGAATAGATGTCAGACTTTGTCAAATGCCTTTTCAGCATCGATTGATAAGATCATGTGGTTCTTGTCTTTTGTTTTATTTATGTAATGGATTACATTGATCGTTTTTCTATTGTTGAACCATCCCTACATACCTGGTGTAAATCCCACTTGATCATGGTGAGTTTTTTTTGATATGTTGCTGAATTCTATTGGCTAGAATTTTGTTGAGGATTTTTGCATCAATGTTCATGAGGGATATCAGTCTGTAATTTTCTTTTTTTGTGGTGTCTTTACCTGGTTTTGGTATCAGGGTTATGCTGGCTTCACAGAACAAGTTTGGGAGTATTTCATCCTTTTCTATGCTCTGAAATACCTTTAGTAGTAGTGGTGTTAACTCTTCTCTGAAAGTTTGGTGGAATTCTCCAGTGAAGCCATCCAGGCCAGGGCTTTGTTTTGTTGGGAGTTTTTTAATTACCTTTTCAATCTCTTCTTTTGTTATGGGTTTATTTAGTTGTTCTACCTCTGTTTGTGTTAATTTAGGTAGGTAGTGAGTTTCTAGAAAGTCGTCCATTTCCTCTAGGTTTTCAAATTTGTTAGAGTACAATTTTTCATAGTATTCTGTTACCATTCTTTTAATTTCACTTGGGTCTGTTGTGATATCACCCATCTCATTTCTTATACAGGTTATCTGCTTCCTCTCCTGTTTTTCTTTTGTCAGTTTGTCCAATGGTTTATCAATTTTGTTGATCTTTCAAGGAACCAGCTTTTGGTCTTGTTAACTCTTTCAATTGTTTTTCTATCCTCTATTTCATTTAATTCTGCTCTTATTCTTATTATTTCCTTCCTTCTGGCACTTGTAGGCTTCTTTTGCTGCTCTCTTTCTACTTGTTCCAGTTGTTGGGTTAATGTTTTGATTATGGCCCTTTCTTCTTTTTGGATGTGTGCTTTTATTGCTATAAACTGACCTCTGAGCACTGCTTTTGCTGTGTCCCAAAGGCTCTGGTAGGATGTGTTTTCATTCTCGTTTGATTCTATGAATTTCTTTACTCTGTCCTTAATTTATTCTATAACCCAGTAGTTTTTGAGCAAGGTCTTGTTCAGTTACCATGTTTGATTTCTTTTCCTTGCTTTTTGTGTTGTTGATTTCTACTTTCATGGCTTTATGGTCAGAAAATATGCTTTGTAACATTTCAATGCTTTGGATTTTGTTAAGGCTTGCTTTATGGCCTAATATGTGGTCTATTCTGGAGAATGTTCCATGTGCGTTGGAAAAGAAATTGTACTTGGCTGCTGTTGGGTGGAGTGTTTGGTATATGTCTATGAGATCAAGTTGGTTGATTGTAGCATTTAGCTCTTCTGTGTCTTTGCTGAGCTTCTTTCTGGATGTTCTGCCCTTCACCGAAAGTGGTGTGTTGAAGTCTTCTACTACTATTGTGGAGTTGTCTGTCTCTCTTTTCACTGCTGTTAGGGTTTGTTTTATGTATTTTGGAGCCCTGTTGTTGGGTGCATAAATATTTACTATAGTTATGTCCTTCTGGTGTATTGACTCTTTATGATATAGTGTCCTTCCTTATCTTTTGTGGTGGGTTTTACTTTAAAGTCTATTTTGTCACAAATTAATATTGCCACTCCTGCCCTTTTTTGAGTGTTGTTTGCTTGATATATTTTTTTCCATCCTTTGAGTTTTAGTTTGTTTGTGTCTTTAAGTCTAAGGTGTGTCTATTGTAGGCAGCATGTAGATGGATCGTGTTTTTTTAATCCAATCTGCTACTCTCTGTCTCTTTATTGGTGCATTTAGTCTATTTACATTCAGCATAATTATTGATAGGTATGAGTTTAGTGCTGTCATTTTGATGTTTTTTTGTGTGTGTTGCTCACGGTTTCTTTTTTCCACTTAATTTTTTGTGCTGCGTCATTTTTCTTTATGTATTTTCTTTTCATCTTTTTCATTGTTGTTGATTTTGTGTTTGCTGAGTCTTTATATTTTTCTAGTTTTTATTTTGACTTGTAGGATTGTTAGTTTCCTTTGTGGTCACCCTGATATTTATCCCTATTTTCCTAAGTTTATACCAGTCTTTTATTTCTTTATATTGCCTTGGCTTCCTCTCCATATGAAAAATCTATGTCTACGTTTTTTTAAGTCCCTCTTTTTTGTTTTAATGTTGTCATCTTTTACATAGTGACGTATGTTTCCCTATTGTCAGTGTTTTAGCTTTGATTTATTTTTGTGACTTCCCTAGCTGGGTTGATATCTGGTTTCTCTGTCTTGTGTTCTAGTCTTGGGTTGTTATCTGATGTTACTGATTTTCTAACTGGTGGACTGCCTTTAGTATCTTGTAATTTTGGTTTGGTTTTTTCAGATTCCCTAAACTTCTGTTTATCTGGAAATGCCGTAATTTCACCATCATATCTGAGAGACAGTTTTGCTGGATAATTCTTGGCTGGCAGTTTTTTTCCTTCAAGGCTTTATATATGTCATCCCATTTCCTTCTTGCCTGCATGGTTTCTGCTGAGTAGTCCAAGCTTATTCTTATTGACTCTCCTTTGTAGATGACTTTTTGTTTATCCCTAGCCACTCTTAAAATTCTCTCCTTATCTTTGGTTTTGGCAAGTTTGATTATGATATGTCTTAGTGACTTTCTTTTGGGATCTACCTTATTTGGGATTCGATGAGCATCTTGGATAGATACCTTGTCATCTTGCACGATATCAGGGAAGTTTTCTGCCAACAAATCTTCAACAATTTTGTCTGTGTTTTCTGTTATCCCCCCTGTTCTGGTACTCCAATCACTCGTAGATTATTCCTCTTGATAGAGTCCCACATAATTCTTAGGTTTCTTCATGTTTTTTTATCCTGTTATCTGATTTTTCCTCAGATAAGTTGGTGTTAAGTGCTTTATCTTCAATCTCACTAATTCTGACTTCCATTGCCTCAATTCTGCTCCTATGACCTTCTACTGAGTTGTCTAATTCTGACATTTTATTGTTAATCTTCTGGATTTCTGATTGCTCTCTCTCTATGGATTCTTGCAGCATGTTAAATTTGTCATTATGCTCTTCTCTAAACTTTTTAATTTCCTCTATTGCGTGTTCTTCATTTTGCTTAATTTCCTTCCTAATTTCTTGAAGAGTTCTGTATATTAATCTTTTGTATTCTGCCTCTGGTAATTCCAAGAAATTTTCCTCTCTGGAAAATTTCTAGATTCTTTATTTTGGGAGCTTGCTGAAGCCATCATGGATTGCCTCTTTATGTGATTTGATATTGACTGTTGTCTCCAAGCCATCAATAAGTTACTGTATTTATTTATTTTATGTTTGCTTCCTGTGTCCTACGTTCTTGTTCTGTTTTGATATGCCCAAATAGGCTGCTCATATCAGCTAGTTTGATTATTGGCACCTTTGAAGCTCTAATGTCCTGTCACTAGGTGGTTAGATCTGTTACTAGGTATGTGAGCTCAGGAGCCCACCCACTCCTCCTGTATGGATTCAGCTCAGGTGCCCAGATAAATAGCCACCAAGTGTGTGGTGCAGGCTCTCACCTACAGTCCTAGATAGGTATAGGTGATTGGTGTAGGTACAGGCATCTGGCTGCAACAGGGGGCCACACTCTGAGAAAGGCAGTGGGCTGACAGCTGCCCCCAGGTGTCCAGGAGGAAGGCATGTCCCTCTTTCCTGGAGCAGTAGGTTGGTGGGTTTTGCAGCCAGACTATGAGCACCCAGTGCTGTTGGCTGTAAGAACTAGGGGGCATCTCTTATTCTTTGTCCCCTATCACAGGTGACTAGGTGTCATGGGTGGAACCACCAGTCCTCAGGCCCCTAATGTGGGTAGGAGAAGACCCTGCTTAATGGGCAGAGCATTGTCATATGTCACGAACTTGCCACTTCGCAGCTGAAACAGTTCAAGTAAGACTTTGGGGTTATACCCTGTTGTACTGCGGTAATGACAGCCTGCGCTATGGAAATGGGCCCACACAAGTCTATAAAGGGGGAAAGGCACTCAAAGTCTGTGGATCCCTTATGCCTGTGCCTAGGCAAAGAAACTGTGCCTACACTGGCTTCCTGGCTTAGAGCAGCTGGCATTTTATTTTTTCCCTTGTGTGTTAATTTGTTCACTCTCCAAGGTCGGGAGAATGGTTCAGGGCATGTGACGGATCCTTCTTGTAGCCCAGGGGACTCGGCAATTGCTGAAGCTGGTCTGGGACCCAGTGCAGAGCAGGCAGCAGGGAGGTAAATGGGAGAGAGGTTTTTCCCTAAGGGGGGTGTTTTTGATCCACGCAGTAAGCTGTTTGCAAGTACTTATCTTTCGCTGATGAGGGCTGCTTCTCCCTGGTTCTGGGTGGCTGAGTAGACTCTCTGGTGCTGGGTCTCTCCCAGTGTGGAAAAGTCACCTCCCAAGCACTGCTGCTTGCCTGCCTCACCACTCATCCCCAAGCTGATCTGGCCTGAAGGGCTCAGGCTCTTTCCGGGTCAGGTCTGGCAACTCCACGCTGCTTCCGAACCATCTCTCCATCCCCCTGCCACCCAGTCTGGTTCCTCAACTTTGCCTTAGATGTTCAGGGCTCCTAGATTGTCATATATAATTGATTCACTTGTTTTTTGGGGGGTCTTTCTTGTAAGAAGGTCCACCAGAAGCGTCTGACTACTCTGCCATCTTGGCCTCGCCTCTCATGGTGTTGGTTTTTAAGGGAATACCTCACTAGGCTAGTATGAAACTGTGTTCCATGAAACACTAGTTCCTGGAAATGGTAATGGGGCTCTATAAAAAGGGCAAGGGTAATAAAGCAAAATAAATGTAGGAACCTCTGGTTTAAACAAAATTAAACAGGATTTTTCTTAGCCAATATTCTTGGTGAAGCTGTAAGAAATATAAAAGGCACATTTGCCTAACCCCTTTAGATGTTTATTGTTTTTGGGGGGCCCAGTATGACCAGGAGACCACGCCCTCTACTGGACTATATCCTGGTCCAGTTGGGTATGCCCTAAATTATTCAGAGAAATAGGGAATTCCTCGATTGACAAATCATATGTTTCAATGTTAGAGACTTTGTCTAATGTTTAAAATTAACATGACATCCCATGTACTAGAAAAACCTAAGGCTTTAGGAAAAGAAGAGTGTGATTTCAGTAATTTTTGATATTAAAAAATATAGACACATCAACCAAGATGGACATCACAAGTTTACTAGGAAAACATAAAGGATGTGTACAGTCATCCTAAGCCACTACCCTCTCCTTGGCCTGGAATGTTCATCCTTACTCCTACCTTTCCATCCTCCCTCCTCTGGTTAGCTCCTATACATGCTTCAGGCTCAGTGTAGATGTTACCTCCTCCAGGAAGCCTACTCAGCATTAGGTGCCCCCTAGAACCCTACATTCACCTCACTGCAGCATTTATCACTAGCAGCTCCCACACCGAAATGTAAATCCTTGACTTCAGAAATAAGAGCATGTTCACCACTAAGTCCCCAGGGGCACAGAGTCAGAGCAAGATGGATCTTAGTGAATTGAATCTTGGCACAGAGAGCAAAGCTAGCCTTGGGTAAGGGGAGAGTCCACCTAAGAGAACCGGGAAGGGAGAGGATCTGGGGAGAGGAGGCCTGCTGGACAGATGTATGTAGGATGGGCTCCAGGTTGCAGAGAAACTACTAAAGGCAGGAAATATCCTTGTAACCTTGGGGAATCGACAAGGAGAGGGGAGCTTGAGGATGTCAAATGTTGTTGTTGTTAGATGCCATTGGTGCCGGCTCATAGCTACCCCATATGTAACAAAACAAAACACTGCCGGTCCTGTGCCATCCTCACAATTGTTGCCATGCTTGAGCCCATTGTTGCAGCCACTGTGTCAATCCGTCTCATCGAGGGTCTTCCTTTTTTTCCACTGACCCTCTACTTTACCAAGCATAATGTCCTTCTCCAAGGATTGGTTCCTCCTGATAAACATGTCCAACATAAACTAAACGAAGTCTCACCATCCTCACTTCCAAGGAACTTTCTAGCTGTACTTCTTCCAAGACAGATTTGTTCGTTCTTCTGGCAGTCCATAGTATGTTCAGTATTTCTTCACCAAACACCATAATTCAAACGTGTCAATTCTTCCTTAGTCTTCCTTATTCATCGTCCAGCTTTTGCATGAATATGAGGCAATTGAAAATACGATGGCTTGGGTCAGGTGCACCTTAGTCATCAAGAACGTCAAATGCAGGGTCCCAATTTTTCTAAGCACCACCTTATCTACCCTTAGGTGTATGTGCAAGCAGAGTCTGTGTGTGCAGATTTTTTGTCCTACACAAGTGCACTGATTTGCAAGTCAACAGAAGCAATGCCGGTGAAAGTCAACAATGCTTTGCATGGTTTTTAACTTTCTTTAGAAAAAGTGGTTGATTGTTTCATAAAGGCAGTTCCTGGGTGATTCCAGAGTGGAAGTTATGACTGTTGGTTCTTTAGAGTGGAGTTGGTAAACAGTAGTTACTGTATACAGTAGGGTACTGAAAGATCATGGCACTGCATGAAACCTGAGGAATTCTTGATAGGGAAGTCCACTGTCTCTCTCCTCCTCTGTCTCCTCAATTCTGTATCTTGGTTAACGTCATCACCAGCCACCCATGTGTTCAAGTTGAAATCTCAAAATTAATCTTGACTCCTCTCTCTCCTCAACATACCCAAAGGGTTAACAAGTGCAACCAATGTTATTTTTAAGTACAATGTAGTATTTTGTTTTGTCACTAAATTCTTAAATAAATGCATGTTCATGGAGACATTGACAAGCAGACAAAAGGATAAAGAAGCAAAAGAAAAAGATCACCCTTGATCCCATTGTTAATATTTTCTGGCATTTTTTCCATGAAGTTTTCTTTCACTGAGTTCTGTTTACAACTTTGGATCCAGATTTTGTTTCAAATCTACCTTTGGCTCTTCTTACTCTCCCTCTCTCACCACAACCTGTTTTCAGATCTTTCCTCATCTCTTGCCCGAATTTTTGCAAAAGGCTTCCAACTGTTCTTCTTTACTCCTTTTATTCATTTTAAAAACATTTCTCCAGTGTCTACCTTAAAGACACAGGGGTGGTCAAAGTAAACACAGGCTCCGCTCTCATGGAGTCTACACGCAATATACATAACCCCTGCTCCTTTTTTTTTTTTTACACAAGGGGTCTCATGAAGCTCCCACTCTTCTGCTCCTTGCTTTCCCCCGCCCCCTCTCCTAACACTGTCTTGGAGATCATTTTGTATCAACTCCTCCTTCTTTGTTATGTTGTATATTATTCCATTGTATGCTTCCATCATAATATAAACAGCCGTATGGATGGACATTTCACCTGCTTCCAATCTTTTACCATTGCAAACGGCACTACAGTAAACCACCTTGCCCATAATTCACTTTACACAGGTGAGAGCAGAACTACAGGATAAATTCCCGAGTGTAGGGTTTGGATAGATATCGCCAAATTTCCCTCCACAGAGGTTTACCAGATAGCATTCCACCACCAACCTGGAAGAGTGCCACTCTCCCCACCAACCTGAAACACTCGTTATTAGCCTCCTTAAAACCGCTTGGTGGCCTCGGAAATCCCGTAGCAGGCAGAACTGAAGAAGAAGAAGCTTGAAGTGGAATGATTCTTTCCCCTTCTGGCCCCCAAGACACTTTTCTTCATGGAGGTCTGAGTTTATTTTTAAAGCCTCTTTATTCCTTAGAGGAAAAGAAAAGAAAAGAAAAACCTACAATGCTGCTATGTAGACGCCACAAGAGGAACAGATTTCTTTCCTGCATTTCCAACTAAACCAACCACTTAAAAAGATACAGGGCACCATTCAGTGTTGTTGGAGCAGTGGGGGGATTCATACTGATCTGCAATCAAATGGCCACTCAGGAGAGCAATCTGTGTGCTTTTAGCCACAGCGAAGCCAGTTTCAACTGGAATATATGCAGGGCCCATTTGCGGGCTTCTTTGTGTGGTGGCCACACTCCCCGTCTTGGAGGCTGGGGCAGGTTAGGAGAGAGCACCCATGTTGTACAACAGTCTGTCTCAGCTGCCCTTTGTGCCTACCTATTTCTTTCCCTGCTTTCACCCCTTTGTGTGTCTTTAATGGGGATAAGTGTGAGATGTACTGGAGTGCAATCACATTGTGGTCTTAAAAGGAGCTCTGATGATAGAAAATATGTCAATTTATTATTTCCCTCAGGACAGAGGAAAAAAGTACAAAGGTTCAATGGAAGATGAAGATAATACTTGTGCACTGTATAGCATTTTCTAACAAAAGATTTTAAGTGATTTTCCTTTAAAAATATTTTAGTCCCATTTTGTAGGTGGGCAGACGAGAAGATTCTGTAGTGACTGAAATGCCCTAGTGGTGGGACCCTGCATAGAGCCAGTGTCTCTGTGATCCCTTCTGGGCTCTTTGCACTCCGTCTGGTGGAATTCGGCTCTCCATATCAGAGTTTTGTGCAGCAGTAGCAAGCACTGTGCTATTGTGGGTGATCTTGCGGGTACCCGAGCCACAGTCTCATCAAATCTTCAACCTGGTGACTATGTGTGTAATCAGAACCGTCTCACATACCTGCAGTGCCCTGTTGCTTCCCGGGCTTCCCTTGAATGCACTCAGCATTCTGGTGAGGCTCAGCAAGGAGGTGGCCACTTGTTATTTGTCAGGCGGGGTCATTCATAATGAATCAACAAAGCAATTGACAATAGTTTTCTTGTAAACTGAACAAACCTTATAAATGGTGTGTGGTCTCCCTTCCCCCATGAATTAGCTCCTTTGTCCCGAAATGTGTGGTTAGCACAGATATTCATTCTGCTTTGCTGGGAGAGTGGCTAAGCCTAGGGAGGCACCCTGAATGTGCAAGACAAGTCGACATTCTACATTTTGGTCTTCTTTATCAGAGCTCACTTATACCTTGCAAAATCAGAGGGAAAAACATAAAAAACTTCTTAGACTATCTGAGTGATCAATTTTAGGGTATGGATGTGATAGTTACTTCCTTTCTTTTATGTGTGCAAGGGTGAAAGGGAATTAAGACAGTAGAAACAGTTTTTTAAATGCTTTGTATGGTTGCTTAAAATTCATTGTATGATTGCCTGTTTTTTAAAACCCTAAATAAGGAGGGCTGAAAGTCCTTAGAAGGAAACTAATTGCTTTAAGCTTTCCCTCCTCCGTGTATGCTCTTCTCTGCTGTTATATAATCTTGAATGACAGAAATGGTGTCTTAGTTTAAAGTAAATGGGCAAACATCATTTGCTGCTGGCGTCTTCTTTGGCTCCTTCAGGGGGAGGGGGAATACTTTATAGTGAAGTTCACTGTAACTTAGAGTTCGTAAAATCAACCTTATTGTCAAAACATTCACAGAATAGAAAATAGCAAATCTATATGGAGGGAGGTTTTTTAAAAAAAGTCTTGACATGAACAAGTATTGCTGCTTGTCTTTCTAGAAAGGCAAATTATGACAGCATAATTTTTGACATGTTACCAAATAGATTGTGTGCTGGAATGTATGTTAGATTAAATTGATAGATTGTTACAGGAGAAGAAGTGCAGTATTCAAACTTGACTATGTATAAAACTATTTACAAGATTTATACCATGTTAAACCCGTGTATTTCATTTCAGACGCAATTTTACTTTACGGTTAATTTTTATAAAAGTATATGAAGGTGTTTTTCTCTTTTAAAAAAAGAATTGCCAGAATTATTGCCAACACATGAAAACAAGTCAATGAGTAAGATCACATATACCGATGTAATATGTACATTCAATGCAGAATTGTTTTAGGGTCATCTTAGCCATAGAGTTTTGAAATAAATTATTTGAATATAAAAGTAGATTATGTATTTCCCCTGTGACTGGCCAAATGTCTTCTCCACAAAGGGTAAAATAACAAGGCTATTTTTGTGTAAAAGAGTGATCTTTTTAGTCACGCTTGGCTGCCTTTTCAGGACTGTCCCCGCTTATAATGAGGTATTCTTCAACACCCTTGAACCGGAAAGTTTAGTAAATTTGTGGTACGTTTTTACATAAAATATCATGATTTGTTTAAAATGATCAGAGCTAGAGCAAATGGAAAGTAGATTACTGATTGCTTTGACTTCTAGATTATAATTTTGAGCTGACACCTAAATTGGACAATATCTGAAATACTGAAAATATGTATGTATATTTACTTTATTATTTCATATTCTTGGCAGTTCTCCGAATTCATTTTATCATCTGCTTAAGGGATATACTTGCTATTCAGACTCAGTTAGCTCTCACTGAAGCTGTCATGAAGACCTCGTAACAATAGTTTTTATAATCATGTCTTCCAAATTTCCTGCCACTGAAAGGTGCCACTACCCCTTTCAGGATAAGGAGGAGAAGTATTTCCTGTAAGTTTTATGACTTTGCTTTGAAGCAGATTTAACTTACATGTCAATTGGTAAATAGTTAACTTTTTACTTTTCTTTATGAACATAGTCAAAAATTCCCAAGGGTGGAAATCACACATGCACACACACACACACATACACATGCATACCCACCTATAGGTTAGATATTGACAAAAGCTATTTTTTTGAAAACCAAAAATAAATTTTGACATTATCATTAACATGTGAAAGCATGTTTATGTTATTCTCTTGTGCTTTAAGATTCTTAACAGTTAATTATTTTTCTTATATACCTGAAGGTCATTTTAAAAAAACTCTTAGCTTCATATATATATATATATATATATATATATATATATATATATATATATATATATATATATATTTGCAATTATAAACAGAAAAATCAGCAAATGAATCTAAACCTGATATCAAAAATCAACTACATATTGTACTCAGTTCCAATCTTATTCTTCTAGCTGTACTTTGAAATGCAACATTACTTCTTTTACACGTTTTTCCCTCAAATCTTCTATTTTCTTTTTAACTGCTCTACAATAAATGCCAACTTTTCTATTCTTTTGCCTTTCCCTGGATTTTTACAGCAAATGATGTGTCATATCTCTCCTGGAATTGACCATTCTTTTCAGAAAAAAGACTTTTTTTTTTTTTGTGGCCTGTGGAGCTACACTGAGAAAGTCCCCTAGCTAAAATGAGTTACTTCATTTCCAAATAAAAACAATAGTGTTTTCATGCCTGCACTTATTATTATTCTGAGAATGTACTAATTTGTTACATCCAAGATGACGGTTCATTGGGTCTGTGAAAAGGGCAGTGTGCCAGCTCTAGCGGGGAAGTGAAAGGACTTCTTTCATGGGAAGTAGTGGGACAGAAAGTAGCCCGCAGTTCTTGTGGGTATCAGAGGCAGGCTGCCAGTGGAGTCTACCACTATCAGGGCTTCCTGTGTTGGGGTCTGAGTCAAGCTAAAACTATGATTTCACTAAATGTCAGCCTGGGCAGCCAAATTTTCAAACCTGCTATTGCGCAGAGGAGCAATTGATAAATGCGTTATCCCTGTAGGCACTGGGGTGTGTGTCACAAGGATTCGGAATGTGTTCAGTGCATTATTGCTTTTGGCATTATGCTTAGATAATTGTCTACTTACCCTGAGCCAGTGATAGCAAAATACAAGTGAAGGAGGATATTTTGACAAAGCAAAAGTATAAAACAGATTTATCTGTATTACTATGGATTTTTTTTTTTTGATTGTTGTTCTTTTCGCCTATTAAATTGGAATGATAATGAAGTTTGATTCTATACCTTTATTCAGCTCAAAACCAGGGTGGTCTCATAATTTTGTCTTACATGGCTGACATTGCAAGGTCATTAGCTGTAAATCGTAGGATAAAAAAGCTGGAAATATATTCAGCACTTTGTAGTTTCCGAATACACATTTAAAAGCTGCTATGAAAAGTCGAGACCTACACGGCAGATTCTCTGGCGCTGAATGATCCATTTAGTGATGTAGATTAGTGGATCCAAACAGTAAGTGGAGAGATGATAATAACGCTTTGATATGTCTCTCTGTTGAAGCATATCCTGGTTGATCCAGTTTCTGTTATTGTTAGTATTTTTCTTTGCCCTGTGGCAAAATACTCTCTACGTTCTTATTTTAAGAATATAACCCAGATAAAATGATCAGTTTTTTAAACTAATTTTCATCCGTGTTGGTACGGCTAAACTAGTAAATGAAAAACAGATTCCAACTGATTAATTGAATTTTGTTTTGTTGGAATAAAAAACTTTCCTTTGAGAACATTTGCTTTTTGTTCAACGTGTATTTCTCGAGGTTTCTTTTAATGTAAAGTTTTAATTCACACTCCTTTCTATTTTAAAGGGGAGGGTATACTTTAAACAATATTTCAGCAGCAACTATGTTAATAATAACAATAATTTTAATAATAAAAAGTTATTTTATCTAACTCTTGAAATAAGTCTTAAAATGTGACTCGCCTTAACCTTCTGTTTTCAGTCACATTTCATTTTTGTAACATTTATGTTCAAAGGAAATTAAAACAAATTCTCCCTTTTGTAATTTTTCACGGATTACCAGTTTGATTTTCTTGACAACTTACTTCAAAATTAAGAGTTCTGTCTTTTCTTCTTTTTCGTTTCAAATAGAAACAGGCTGAATTCCCAAGGAAGAAAAGTGAAAATTGGAATTGCTTCAATATTAAAATAAAAACAAAAATAAACCGTTGTAACAGATTTTAAATGAAGTAGGTTATCAAGTGGACTGCTAATTTTGCCTTTCCAAAATGTTGGCTATTTAACCCTCAGAATAATTAAATATTTGTAATAAAGCAGTTAATTCAAGCAGTTTATTGCTGTAATTTGCAAAAGTACATTGAGCTGCTTTCTTTTCAGCTCATTGATGGAGGAACAAACATTTCTTTAATAAGACTACAGCACATTCTAATTTTGTTCAGAAAGCTTAGATAAGGATCAGGCCCCTCTGAATCAGTGCATTGACCTTTGGCATTGGAAGTGCCGAAGCTCTTTGGCAAAAGAAGAGTTAGACATTCATTATTATGCACAGGACTTTCCAGTTCTAAAGGGGCTCTGTGCTTTCTCTCAGATAGACTTTGTTGGTTGGAAATGAGAACTGTATTTTGGCAGCAAAGGACCAGAACCGGGGCCAGTCTGCAGGCAGACCCATTATGACATAATCCTTCATTAATCCTCGTTCTCTATTAATAGATCATGCAGAAGTTTTGCTTTAGCCCATCATCTTCATCAAGGAGCTCTGGAAAAGCATTGCCGGTGAAATGCCCACCTCCGGTTGTTTGTATTCATCTTTATTAGTTGCAAAGATTAATGGTGAAAATAATCTCTTGGACTTTGCTTGGTTTATGAATGACATATGAGCACCCAAAAAATCTGATGTAACTGGATCTTTGCATTTTGGGGGTAAAACTCACCTGGGGGGAAAATATACCATTTGACAATAAAAAGGAAGGGTTTATCAGGCTAAAATTCCCCCTGGTGAGATAAAGGGCTTCTAGTTGTAGAAGCGTGGGAATGGTAGCCGGCCGGCCCCAGTTCCCATGTTGCTTCAGAAAACAAGTTATTATACAAAAGATGTACCTTGCTGATACTGAACAGATTGGATTAGTCTTGAGAAGCTGGGCTTTTCCAGGTGGGTGGGGTGCATCTCTTTTAGAAATGTGTACGTGTGCTTCCCCCCCCCCCCAAATTATCTGCCCAGGTCAGAGATGGGAGTTATAACATTTTGTTGTTTGCATTTTGGGGATCATGTGAAACTATATTAAGAGAGAATAAATAAGTGTGCTTTGATGGTTGTTTTTTGCTTGTTGCTTTTTGTATACTTTGCTAACACTCTTGGGGTCACTGGTGACCCAGAAGTTCCCTCAGTGGGTCTGGCTTATCAGATCCCCCTGAGCACATGGCCTTCCATTTTCCCTGACTCTGTCACTGTGCACCAAAACTTTTGCTCATATTTACTGAGAGACCCAAAACCTCATTTGAAGCCATAGAGTTCAGGAGCATGATAAGAAGGTTTTAATAACATTTCTTTCGTCTTCAGTCAAAAGAAGCTTAATTATACAACATAAAGCAGTGTCACTGGGGAGATATTATTTGGTTAAGCAGTATCTATGTTTTCCTAAATGAACATGTTGGAAAACCTTTTTCTGTGGTCAACAGATGATTGTTCTGGTAGAAATGTGCTTATGGTGTTGAATCACTGATGGAGATTGTGCCTCCACTGGCAGTGGTTGACAGCCCCATTGATCCCCAATAGTAATGCCATTAATACTTATAATGTTAGAAAATATACATGCTGCTGAAAAAAACAAATGTAAGCGCTTATTTTTATTTCATCTTGCACATATTTATGAATCGAGCAAAAGTGAAGGAAGTTGTCCACGGTGACACAAATTGTTACGGTTCAATTTGGCTTCTAATCCAGGCCTTCCCATCTCATAATGCTTTTCCTTGTGCTCTTTGGTAAAGAGAATTGACATTGATTGAACAACTATTGTAAGTGGACCAGTTCCTTAGGCACTTTACATAAGTGATCTAAAGTAATTGGAAGGTTCATGGTCTAAAATTGAAAGAGAATCACCCTTCAATTCTAGGGCAAAAGCTTCATTTTTGGGCCTTAGTATTCAAACTGTGTAGGAACCTGAGTTTGAAAGTTTTTCTAGGCTAAACCAGAAATAGGCAGAGGACAGTCTAGTCAGGGCCTAAAATCAACCAAAAATCCAAACCCGTTGCCATCGAGTCGATTCCAACTCATAGCCACCCTATAGGACAGAGTAGAACTGCTCCATAGGGTTTCCAAGGGGCACCTAGTGGATTTGAACTACCGACCTTTTGGTTAGCAGCCATAGCTTTTAACTTCTATGGCACCAAGGTTTCTAATCAGGGCCTAGAAGATCAAAATATGATTACTGCTTGGTGATCTGGTGGTAGATGCTAAGGCCACATAGACCATGTACACACAATATCCAGCCCCAGAAGGGTATTTTCACAATAGCAACGCTCCTACTCTTAAAAATCCACCAGATGAGAATTTTGAAGTTATCACAGCCAAGTCTCTAACAAGGTCCATTGTAATTATAGCAGGCTCACGCGGATAATCCAGGATAATCTCCCCATCTCAAGACGGCTTGTAGGTAACATTCTGGTTATTAGGCATAGACATCTTTGAGAGCATTATTCAGTCTTGCATGTCCCCTGATCCTCAGAGAACAATAGGGGCTGTTTTCTATTTCCTTATGCATCAAGCAGTGCTGGGATCAGTGGTTCTCTACCTTGACTGGGGAGCTTTTTCATATCTCAGTGCCCAGGCTGCACTCCAGACCAGTTGCGTCAAATCTCTAGGGTAGGTCCAGAGGCATCAGGTATTTTTAGAACTCCCAGACAATGCCAGTGTGCAGATGAGGTTGAGAACCACTGACTTAGGTGCTTCCTTTTTTTTTTTTAAAAGGCCCTCCTGGGGAATGGCGAGGATATATGGAAATGCCTCATTTTCACCAAACTGATGTCAGAGCTAGTTGAGAGGCAGGTGAAAATATCTAGGAGAATACACATTTTAATTACTCAATGTTTTTAGTTAAGATTAGTTTTAGGATGCTGGAGCCAGGAGAACAGTATGAAGATAGCCTATTCTGTAATTGTCAAGTCCAAGCATTATTGATTTAAATCACATAAATCTATTATTGTAATCTCTGTATATATAAATTTAAAGGTACTTTCTTTTTAGAATTTTCCCTATAATAGTGTGAATCGAAGGAGCTCTGGTGACGCAACAGTTAAGCGCTTGGCTGCTAACCGAAAGATCAGCAGTTCAAGCCCACCTGGTGGCTCCGAGTTCTGTGTTCTGCTCCAATAAAGATCGCAGCTTAGAAAACCCTATGGAGCAGCTCTAGTGTGTCACATGGGTCACTAGGAGTCACAAATCAACTCAACGGCACACAACAACTGTGTGAATTCGTCTTAACTCAGCATCTGTTATTGAGACTCAGTGTCCATAATACTGAATATAACCCAATATTCTGGAACTGAAACTGCTTAACAATGAATTACATGGGCTTGGGTCCAGAAGAATTCCTGCCCTTCCATCATTACATTCTTCTATTCACTTAAAGTTTTCCTCTCTGCAGGACTAAGTGGATCTGATTTAGGAGGACTTATTTTGTTGAAGGAGCCCTGGTGGTGTGGTGGTTAAGAGCTCAGTTGCTAACTGAAAGGTTCGCAGTTCGAGTTCACCAGCCTCTTCTTGGAAACCCTCTGTCCTATAGGGTTGCTGTGGGTCAGAATCGACTCGACAGCAATGGGTTTTTTGGTTTATTTTGTTGAAATTTGGGTGTTCAGTTTAGATTCGTTTTAGTCACAGAATTGTCAAGACTTTTAACCATGGCATAATCTTGACTCTTCCAGTGTATAATAATCTCCAGACAAAAATAAAAGAGACAGAGAGTAGAGATTTTATTTTTTTTTACTCCATTGACTAAATGTTTGGATTGCTTATGGGTTTTTACAGATCATTTCTATCCTCTAAGATCAGAGAAGTTGTTCAGTTGCATCCTGGGCTCCACTGAGGATAAGGATTTAGGAGACAGTTTAAAACATAAAATTAACATGAGCCATGAAACGGTCAGTGAGTGTTTATGTTTTGATACTATAAAGACTGCATGTTTCAGATGAGGACGTAAACGCTAACACAGGATTTCTGCCCTACATCCACGTGGAAGAACAAGTATGGAAAATGTCGGGGGCATACTAAACTACTGGATTGCACGGGGCATTTTCATAGCTTATGGGGGCAACAAATAGAACACTTAAAAGCAAAACTGCCGTCTAGAATTATTCCAGAAGTAGGTCTGGTTCTAAGTCATTCATTAAATTCTGTTAATAATTTAATGGGAAATATTTATTAATAATAAATAAATACCAATATAATAAGTTATTAAATAATATTGCATAATAATGCCAAATTGCTCAACTATGTTGTGTACAAAGACAAAGGGATGCATTCGCTGGCATTTTTGACAAACACTAAAAACGCCTTAAAAAAATCCACCACACAGAGGGTGTTAAATCAATGCATATGTAACAACTACAGTTTAATGCACTGTAAATAAATTATCTCATTTAATTTGATCCTCACAATGACTGTTTGATATAAGTGCAAATAATAATCCATTCACAGATGAGACAGCTGAAAACTAGAAGGATTTAGTAACTCAGTCAAAAGCATATAATAGGTGGCAGAACTCGGAGGCACACCTAAATCTGTCCGATGCTGAAGTCTGTGATCTGTCGATAGGGCCACCCTAGGCCACTTCCATTCAAGCTTCTGCAGGCTTTACTTAACTTTAAAGTCCTTTGAATTCAGTTGCAGTAACTATGATTCCAGACCAAGTGAAAAGAACAAGCATGGGCCCAAGCTTTGTGGCCAGGTTGGTTGGTTTGCAGGACATAATGAGATTAGAAGGAGAAATTTTACTCCAGAGGAACCGTATCATGTGTTTGATTTAGCCATCCCTGAGACGATGTTGATTCCTGTGTTTGTGTGTTCCACTCTGGCAGTTCTGATCATTTAGAGGTAATTAATTTGTTCCATTTCATGTTCAGCCTGTAGCTGAATTTTATTTTCATGAATCGCTGTTTCTCAACTTAATCCTTGGATCACAAGGGTCAGAATTACCTGTTTGTACAAATACTGCATGCTTCCTGGATCCCACTCCAGAGCATCTAAATTAAACTCTGCAGTCAGGGCCTGGTGGATCTTTTTATTTTATTTTATTTTTTACAAACTTCTCAGGTGATTTGTTATAGATATGAATTCTGTTTAGATACTCAAAATTTAGATTCGGAGATCAGTGCTCATTGCAGTGATTTAGACAGACAGTATGAAGCTTCAGGGAAGTAGGAAAATGATGGCACACACTCCATCTTCTCTTCTCCTTTATCCCTGTTTCCTCCTGTTGACTTCCTCCTGCACTTCTCTTGATTCATTAAACATAGCTTTCAACAAGGTGCAGGCATTGTGCTGGCCTGGGACACAAGGTTCAAAAAACTGTTCTCAAATAGTTTGGGAGATCCTGCATACGTCATCCTTCTCCTCTTGCACGTTAGAGAAGTCCTGCTATAAAGAAGCTTGTTTGATGTTGTTAATCCAACATTTTCCAAACATGCTTACCCACAGAGCCCTTTCTTTCTTCAAAGAACACCTGTTATCCAGAAGAGCACCTTCAGAAAAAGTAGATATGGCAATAACATATTTATTTATTTTACATATTAAAATGCAGTCATAGTGACCTCTCACCCCTAGTTGGTGGAATTTGCTGGTGGCCCATTCTTTGTCATTTTAAAACACTCATTGCTGTGGGAAAGAGTTAAAGGGAAAAGGACTCTTGGCAGATTATCCATTCTTGCAAGACCTGACTTGTGCTAAACTGAAGAGAGGTAATCCCCAGTTTTTGTGATTATACAAGACCTTACTTAACTGTAAGAATCCTAATTTAAATATTTTTTATTCCTCTTTAGAAAATTGCAAGCTCAACCAATGCAACTATTCTGTTATAAATTTGGATGATGATTCCGTTTCATAATCTTGGTCTCTTTCTCATTGTCCCAGGTTATTTCTCTGTCTTTTTAATTATAAAAGCAACACGTGTACTTTAAAAATGTGTGGCTCAAACAGAAGCATATAAAGTACACAGTAAAAACCAAAAGTGACTCCTCTTTCTGTCACATCAACCCTCTTCCTCCAGAGGTATCTACTTTTCAAGATCTAGAGCATTTCTGCATTTCTTTCCAGATTTTTCTGTATATTGTGTGTGTGTGCACACACACACACAATGTATTGGGGGATAAATATATATACTATGTAATATATGTTATATGTAATGTAAATATGCAATGTTTTTCTAAAGATAGTATATAATACTATCCTAAATTTCACTTTCGTCAATTAATGAATATATTGTCCCCCTTTTTTTAAGTTCCCTGGAAATACAGCTCTTAGGCTCCTAATGTACCTTTCACAATTTTTAAAGTTCATTGCTATACCCACTACCCACTGCCATCAAGGCAATTCCAACTCTTAGCTATCCTATAGGACAGAGTAGAATTGCTCCATAAATTTCCAAGGCTGTAATCTTTACGGAAGCAGACTGTCATATCTGTCTCCCATGGAGTGGCTGGCGGGTTTGAACTGCTAACCTTCTGGTTAGCAGCTGAACGCTTTAACCACTGTGCCACCAGGGCTCCTTACATTTCCATGAGCTATGTAAATAATAACACCTGGCGGCTAAGACTTAAAATGAACCCAAGTGAGTGAACTGCTTCCCCAAACACCTGCATGCCACTTGGTTGGTTCAGAATGTCTTGGCACATGGAACTGTAGTCCTGGGGGACATCTTAGTCAATTGGCATTACATAGTTCACAAAGATAATGTTCTGTATCCTAGTTGAGTGAGTAGCATCTGGGGTCTTAAAAGCTTGCAAGCAGACATCTAAGATACAACTATTAGTCTCTACTCACATGGAGCAAAAGAGAATGAAGGAAATCAAAGGCTCAGAGAAGAAACTAGTCCACAGGACTAATAGCCCACGCAAGCCACAATCTCTTCAAACGTGAGAGCAGAAGAACTAGATGGTGCCCGGCTACCACTACCAACAGTTCTGACCAGGGACACAATAGAAGGTCCCAGATAGAATGGGAGAAAAATGTAGAACTAAACTCAAATTCCTAAAAAAGGTCAAACCCACTGGACTAACAGAGACTGGAGGAACCGCTGAGGCTATCACCCTAAGATACCCTTTGAAGTTGGAATTGAAGCAATTTCTGTAGGTCACCTTTCAGCCAAGTAATAGATTGGCTTATAAAACAAACAATATCACTTGTGAACAATGTGCTCCCTTAAACAATGAACTCTATGAGAGCAAACGGTCAAGCGTTACGGAAAGGAACAAACAAGTAAGATGGCAAGGAGAGGAAGCGAAGCCAGATGAATGGAAACAGAGCAAACAGAATGGAAGTAATGAGAAGCCTGACACATTGTAAAAGTTGTAACTAATGGCATGGAACAATTTGTATAAAAATTGTTAAAGGGGAACTTAATTTGCTGTGTAAACTTTCACCTAAAACACAATAAAATATTATTTAAAAAATAATAATAGCGTCTCAGCACATTATTACACGAGGACGTATTCTCATGCATTAGTTAGTGAGTATACCACACGATTTTCACAACTGAGTTCTATTTGAACACATTTTTGCACATCAGTGTTTTAAATATGCTAGAGGGGATTACTGTTGGAAAGAAAGCTGGTGAGAATTCTATTTTAACCTGAGGATCCTATTGAAAAATAAATGATCGCTCCCTATTTCATGAGTCTGAGTAATCCAGATTGTTATAAATCAGACTCTGCAGCCCTCAAAACAACAAAATAACAGAATCTTGTTCTTGCACAGTATACCCTTTTTGTTTACAGAGTTATGATAAAAGAAAGGTAAAGCTAAGTCATTACATGAAGGAGAATTGCTCTTTCCACGGTTCCATTTCTTTCTCCTGTTTTTCCCCTTTGGTGAGATAGCCAGTGGAGGCTATTTTTAGTTTATTTATACCAAACTATTACACGGTGAGGCTTACATTTAAAACAAAATACTCGTTTGAAGGGATTAGCTATCATTACATTTTAAAACTGTATTTTTTTAAAAAAAGTAAATCATGCAGTTGATAAAAATGCTCAAGCAATAAATAGAGATAGAGACTAAAAGTGAAATCTCCCTTTTGAATCCCACCCCCAATAAGCAGCACCACTCCCCAAAGATAACTGTGGTTAATAGTATCTTGTGTTTATCCTTTCTGAAAAAAAAGTCTATCATATACCAGACCTAGAGATCATTTTTATTGTTTCCCAAGTAGGAGCATTGTCTTTTTCACTTAATAACATATGTGACAACTCCTATCATATTGGCACATACAGAGTATTTCATTCTTTTTAACAGCAACATTGTGTTCCTCTCTTTGACTTCACCATAATTTATTTAACCTTGTCCCTGTTTGGAGGCACTTAGGTTGTTTCTATTTTCTTTCTATTATAAACAATACTGCACTGAACATCTTTATGAATATACCTTGGCATAGTTTTGGAAGAATATCAATGGTGTAAATTTCTATCAGTGATATTCTGGAATAGAGTAAGAAGCTTGATGATACTCAGTGGTCAAAAGCATGTCGAGAAGCAAAAATGCTCAAATTCAGCTAGTGGGAGTACAAATTAGTGCAAATTTCCGGAAGGGCCACTGATTATGCCTCAACAAAATTTGAAATTCACATATAGTTTTATCCTGAAATTTGTTGTTGGAAATTGACCCTTTGACTACATGGGATCATTTCTTATGGACATACCCCCTTATATTATGTCTGTATAATATAGAGTTATGAATATCAGAGCTGGAAATGAATTTTTTAAATTATTTATTTCAATTTCCGAGGCCCAAGGAGGTTAGCTTACTTAGTGAACAGGTGCCCACCAGAAGCGTAATATGGAGAAGTTATGCTAGATACCCAGAAGGAGTGAATAATTAGACACGTCCCATTCCTCTGAGGCCTACATCTCGTTGGTCATACTCAACTACATGGCTGTCTCTTTCCTTCCTATGTCTGTTCTTGGTTTGTTTCATTAGATCTTTATCAAAGGTGTAGCTCTGTAGGTTCCTTATCCTAGTAAAACTTTTCCCTAGAGGCTGGGATCACGCAGTGTGATTGAGGGCAGAGAGAATAAGAAACCTGGGTGGTGACCTCAGGTGAGTAGCCTGGCATAGGTCCTTTATTGGACAGAAATAGAAGGGTCCAGTGGTCAGGATAGGTCCTGCTCTGTAGTCACCTTTGTCACTACAGAAAAGAAAAGCGTCGTCCATCAGTCATAGGTTTGCAGAACACACGCTGTGAGTCGTAGATTTCAACAGCTGGCATCAACTGACTGGTCAGGAGGGCGGTTGTTTCATCAAACAATACCTTTTTATCTAAATTTTAATACTTCACATCTTAATACATGGCATATAGGGCGAACTATAAGCAGGATATCAACAGGAAATTTATATAAAAAATAAATGGAGACTTGTGTGTTGTTGTGATGCTGAACAAGTTTCAGTGCAGCTTCCAGACTAAGACAGACTAGGAAAAAAGGTCTGGTGATCTACTTCTAAAAATCAGCTAGTAAAAACCCTGTGTATGACAATGGTCTGATCCTGTTGTGCATGGCGTCACGGTGAGTCGGGGGCCGACTTAGCAGCCATCAACAAAAAACAAATGGGGGAAAAGCCCATCCTTACTGGAAACAAAGTTTGAAAATCATGAGGCATCAGTTTTACTTCTAAAAAGTTGTCAAAAATACTTTTTTTTTCACAGTAAATCTTAACGCTGTTGAGGTTTCCTTGAAATGGATGTTCATATTGAAGAAAAAAAAACTTGTGGAAACACCATTGACAATATAGCCTTAAATGCTTGTCTTGGTTTCTCAGTGCCACTGTAAACAGAAATATGACAAATGGATGACTTTAATGAACAGAAATTTATTTTCTCACAGTTTAGGAGGCTAAAAGTCTGAATTCGGGGCTCTGGTTCTTAAGGGAAAGCTCTCTTTGTCCGCTCTGTGGGCGAACCCTTGTCTCAGCTTCTCCAGCGCTCTCAGCCTCCTTGGAGAGCTCCACGTGGAGCCTGTCTTTCCCCATTTGTGCTTACTTCTCTGCCTGATCTGCTCTTTGAGGTCTCAAAAGTGATTGGCTTAAGACACACGCTACACTGATATGGACTCATTAACCTAAAAAGAAGCCCCTATTTCCAAAGGGGTGACATCCACAGGTATAGCTGTTAGGATTCACAACACCTATTTTGGGGGGACACAATTCCATCCATAACAACATTGAAACATTTTGGCGCAATAATGCCACTACTAGGAATTTGTCCGGAGAACGACGTTCAGAAGAAGGAAATTGCTATAAGCACTGAGATGTTCCCAACAGCTTTATTTTTAACGAAAAATTGAAAGCAGGCTAAAGTTCAACAAGTGAGGAATGGTGAGTAAAACTGTGGTAGATCAAACAGATGAAACATTAAAATAGATGATGATGTCAGACCCATGTAGTTTCATAAGCAGATACTGTATCTGTGAAAGCAAGATAGGAAATTGTACATACACTGTGAATGTATGTATGTATATGGATAAGTTCTAGATGATCATATGTATATATGTGTGTGTATATATACATACACACATATGCATATATGTACATATATACACACACCGTTATCTGTGAATGTATGGAAGGGAATACGTATACAAAGTCACACACTTAACAATATACAAAGTATGCTTTCTATTAGAATAGGAATGTGTAGGTTTTCCCCTCCATTTTCACAGCTTTTTGTAACATTTTGTTATATTAACAATAATAACAAAATTAAACAATAAAAATAACAAAACTAAAAAGGCCTGAAATACTTTCACTTCCCATGAAGTTTTTCTCCTGTGGATTCTGTATCTGTTCCTGGTTATTCCTATGTAGGGTATGAACATGTCAAAGAGAAAGGATGTGCTGTGTTCAATATTTAATTTTAGGTATACCCTTTCAGAATTTAGGCACAGTTCTAGTGTGCTCTCTTAATACTTTTGGCGGTAAGAGGCCCCTAATGTCGTAACAAGTAGGATCCTGGTGGCGCAGTGGTTAAGCACTCAGCTCGTAACCGAAAGGTCAGTGGTTCAAACCCACCAGCTGCTCTGAGGGAGAAAGAGGTGGCAGTCTGCTTCTGTAAAGATTTCAGCCTTGGAAACCTTATGGGACAGTTCTACTCTGTCCTGTAGGGTCAGTATGAGTTGGAATCGACTCAGCAGCCATGGGTTAATGATGTAACAATAGAATAAAATCAAGTAAGGCTTTAAAAATGATTTTTTTTTTTAAGAAGCAGGAAGATATACAGTCATTCAGCGTTTCGACATTTCCAATGACAGAGAAGTCAGTAGCTCACAAGCAACATGCTCAGTTTGCGAATTGCCGTTCATTCATTTATTGTGTATGGAGCCAATACTCTGTTTAGAATGAACAGTCGAACAGCAACAGGACTGAAAGCAGGGACATCAGTGAAGGGGCTTTCTCGATAGTGAAGGGATGGTGAGGCCTGAAGGGAGTCAGCGCCAGAGAGGAAAACAGAAGAACAAATTTAAAACACGTTTAGAAAACTGGTCAGCTAGACTTATTGTCTCACGGAAGCTCCTTGTTTCTTTTGATTTACCCTTCAGATTCTTCAACAAGAACTTAGAGCCCAACTGCAAGTTTTTCCACAATACTCTCTAACAGAATTTTTGTCCCCCTAAAGGTGTGAACTAATTTAAAACATGTGACTGAGTAAGCTCCACAGCTATACGAAGGTGTTTTGTTATGTTTTTAAGTTTTAATCATGTTTGTCCTCTGTAGAGGAGGTTACATACTCAGATACCTTTATGACCCAGGCAGTTAAAATAAGTAAATGAAACAAGGACAGGTTAGTGAAGTTCAATGGCCAGAAATGTAGTTAAACATTCTTCACAAACCCTATGGAGCAATGAGAATGTGGCAAACTGGAAAACGTATGCACTGTCTAAAGGAGACGCCACTGCACAGTTCCAGTTTATCATCGCCATATAGGAGTATGGCTCTTTGCCAGAGTTCTTAAAAGAGAGAGAGAGACATGGGGGCTGCCATTTAGTGACCCACCCAATAAAGACTACAGAACATTCTTCTTGAAACTGAAGAAAGTACATGGACTGTTGAGCAGACTTTCTGGTGGTTTGTGAGCTCAACTTTCATCTTTCCAATGCCTTACATGATAAAAACATCCATTTTTAGTATCCATGGCCTGTTCTGCAAACTTCAGCTCATTCTCATTAACCTTCCTTGCGCTGGCCCAGTCTTTAAGAGCTAGGCTTCTAACACAAAGGTTGACTGGTTCCAACCCATCAGCTGCTCTGAGGGAGAAAGATGTGGCAGTCTGCTTCTGTACAGACGACAGCCTTGGAAACCCCGTGGGGCAGTTCTGCTCTGTCATTAGGGTCACGGAGTCAGAATCAACTCGATGGCAAAAAACAAAAAACAGTGCTAATCATAAGGAGCCCTGGTGGTGCATGGTTAGACCCTTGGCTGCTAACTGAAAGGCTGGCAGTTCAAACCCACCAGCTGCTCAACGGGAGAAAAGACCTGGCGATCTGCTCCCATAAAGATTGCAGCCTAGGAAACCCTATGAGGCAGTTCTACTCTGTCATGTAGGTTCACTCTGAGTTAGAATCGACTCGACAGCACAGAACAATAACAGTGCTAATCACAGAAGTCTGTACCAATCCGTTTTTCTTATTAATGCTGCACATAAAACCATCCCACAATGCAGTGTTTTAAGACAATTGATTATTGTCTCTCATAGTTCTGTGGGTTGAATGGGCACCGCTGGGTGATTCTTCTTGGGTCTTCTGTGGTTGCAGTCAGATGGTGGCTGGGGCTAGAGTCATCTGGAGGCTTCTCATGGAGACAGGACTCCCGAGTCTGGCACCCGGATTGGGATGTCTGGGAGAGCTGGGGTCTGGTCAGGCGTCTCTCTCTCCGTGTTGCCTTTTCAAGTGGCTGGCTTGGAGTTCTCACAGCGTGGCAGCCTCAAGGCAAGTGAACTTTCTATAAGGCGTTTGGTTTTCTTCAGAGTAAGGATTCCAGGAAGCCCAGGAAGAAACCATAAGTCTTCTTAGAACCTAACCTCACACATCCCAAGAGGTCACTTTGGTGACATTCAGTCAAAGCACTAACTCCAGCCCAGATTCAAGGGGAGAAGAATTAGACTCCACCTGCCAATGAGAGGAGTAGCAAACGATTTATAGCCATCTCTAATCTGCCATACCCTCCTTCCACCGTCTACAAATTTGTTCTAAAATCTGAGCTCAACAGGGAGTCCAAACATCTATGTTGCCTCTTCTATTTTTTTTTAATGTTTATCTCTTCCAGTGAGAGACCACTTTCTTAGTTTTGTTGATTTTCTTTCCTTTTCGAATTAATTTTCTCTAAGCTCTCTGTCCATAGACTAGTGTAGATCCTGTATCTTACTAAAATCTATATTTCTGAATTCCAAAGCAGTGCCTCTTAAACATTATATGCATGCAGATCACCAGATGGTTCTGCAGGTCTGGGTGGGGTCCGAGACTCTGCATTCCTAATAAGCTCCCAAGTAATGTGATGTTGCTAGTCCTCAGACCATGCCTTGAGTTGCAAGAGTCTAAAGAGTCTTGTCTAAGTCCAACATTGCTTAAGTCACTTTGTTCCATGCCACCTAGCCAACCAGTTCTTCTTTTTGGGACAGAATAAAGTCCAGAATGGTAGTCTAAGTTTTTTTTGTCCTTCTAAGTGATATTATGGAAACAAGTCAAACCAGGAATGTATCAAAAGTTCTGTTCTTAGTGAAATGTATGTCCAGATAGCTAAAGTTACCTATTATAAAACTATTTTGTCACTGTGACTATTTTATAATCTGTAAGATGTTGATAAAATAGTACATCTTATAGGGTCTCGTAATAAAGTAGGTTGCAGGGAAACTCTGCTCTTCATTTTATAGATGAGAAAACAGAGGTTCAGAGAGGTCCGGTAAATTGCCCCAGATCAAGGAGCTGAGAAGAGATAAGTACTAAAAAAACCAAACCCGTTGCCGTAGAGTCAATTCTGACTCATAAAAGTCTGATGTGAATTTGTAAGGCGAACACCATTTATCTGCTAGTCATCAGAACCAAAAACCTAAACATAGGACCCCCAAAATCTGGGAGAACAAAAGTCCAGTGAGGCTTCTGGGTGTTTGGAAAAAAAACTGTCTGGATATGAGAACGCTCACTCTCCGTCCATTTTGTGTGACAAGCCATAGATGAAGAACTGCTCTCACCAGCCCCCATTCCCCCAAACAGCTATAAAGACATGAGCAACTTCAGGTCTCCCCTACCCCAGTCCCCAAGAACTAGCTTAGCTGTACCAATGGCATTGTCATGAAGAAGTTGTACTAAGAGCTTTTCTTCTTTGTTGAACACCAAGAATCAGGTTCGGGAAAATCTCTAAGTACTATAATTAACTTCAATTTTAATTTCTGGGTGTCTTTTTTTTCTCCTAGCTGCTGCCAAGGTTCTCCTTCAGTCCCATCACCTAGAGCAGTTCCACAAAGCTCAGGCCAGACACCCTGGGAAATGGTTAGGAGCAGGGAACCTCTGCTCTTCTCGTCTGGGAAACTCGGAGGCAAACTAAAATAAGGACCACCAGTTCCAAGACGCCACTTTATATGTCTCAGTTTTGAGGAAACTTTTGGGAGGTTGGATTTTTTATACTTCTGGGTTTTCGAGTTGTTTTGGTGTATATTTAACCTTTAGTTCTTTGGGGGGGGATTATTTTTATGATCCCTTCCTTCGCTGTCTGCATTCATTTTCCCTATGGGTATTACGCGCAGCTCTGTGTGTATTTGTTATGTGATACGCGTGGAGGGTCCTGAAAGGCCCAGAAAATGTGGTCCTCTAGCCTACCCCAGTGCTGTTCCAATTAAGCTCTGCCCTCCTTTTAAACGCCAACTAGTGTCACTTGCAAGCCACATTTCTTCTCATCCACGGTCGCGCTGTTTATCCTCAAATTAGTAGTAGACCAGACTGAACAAATGGAATAAAAATCAAATCTATTCAAGGAACTGGTTTTAAGGAATAAATAAGGCCTAGAGCCCTGGAGGCGCAGAGGTTAGGAGCTCAGCTGCTAACCAAAAGGTCGGCAGTTCAAATCCACCATTCGCTCCTTGGAAACCCTATGGGGCAGTTCTACTCTGTCCTATAGGATTGCTGTGAGTTGGAATCCACTCGACAGCAACAAGTTTTTTTTTTTTAGTGCCTAATTCATTCTAGGGAGAGGACAGGATGAGGGCACTGTTGACTAACCAAAGGCAGGTAGGCATCCCGTTCTATTCCAACATTTACTGAGGAGTAAGAATGTGCAGAAGGAGCCCTGGTGGCGCAGTGGTTAAGTGCCCGGCTGCTAACCAAAAGGTTGGTGGTTTGAACCCACCAGCCGCTCCACAGGACAAAAGACCTGGCGATCAGCTCCCGTAAAGATTACAGCGTGGGAACCCTATGAGGGTCGCTATGAGTGAAAATCACCTTGACAGCAAGGGTTTGGTTGGTTTTCGTCCTCAAGATGCACACAGTCAAGACAGGAAGACAGATAATGTAAAAAGGAAAGAACAATGCAGTAGGACTCACTAGGGAAGAAACTGCTTTCCCTGGCAGCAGAGGACATTAGGGGAAGTTCATGGAGGTGATGGCATTTGAGGCAGAGCATGAAGGATGGACAGGAATTCAGTAAACAGGCATGGACAGAAAGGATAGTTTGAGAAGAAAGATAGCTTACGCTGTTATCATCCGCAGAGGTGGGACGATGAAAGACACGCACAGGCAACAGATGTGTGGTCAAATGGAAAGACATGGGCAAAGGGTGTAAACTGAAAGCTAGACAGTGAACCCCCTCTTTTATGGTTTTGTCAGTGGCATGCATCCTGTAAGATCAATATCTCTCACCTTTTCAAACACGTACGAGTCTCTGGTGGTGCCAACAGTTAGCATGCTCGGTGCTAACCAAAAGGTTGGAGGCTCAAGTCCATCCCACAGAAGAAAGGCCTGGTGAACTACTTCTGAAAAACCAGCCACTGAAAACCCTATGGAGCATAGTTCTACTCTGACACACATGGGGTCGCCATGAGTCAGAGTTGACTCAACAGCACCTGGCTTTTCCTTTCCAAAAGGCCTGTGAATTGAAAATCACTGTGCCAGGCCTTAGGATTTTGTGTTTATTGATTGGCGTGTGGAAAAAATGTTTTATTTGGCTTCTTGAGCTTCAGCACAATGTGTCTCCTGTATAGTCACCTGTCACTTTCCAGGTGTCATCTTGATTTCTATGTTCTTTTAGACTGCAGACTTCTGTCTTGTTGAGAATGTATGGATGTGGTGGATAACTCAATTTATTTAGTCAGGGCTTAATGAAAGCAGAATATAAGTCACCAACGTGTCTTTTTTTTTCCTCTTGCTCAGTGTTCTTATTTTATTCCAGCTTTTAGTTCATATAGGCTGTCTCTATTTCTGTTATTAGAGCTATTGAAAGACATCGACTGATTCTCTTTGAATTAATTCGGCTTGAACTTAAATTGCCGTAAGCTGACTTTTCTCTAGGCTCAAATATGAATAGCTGTTTCGTTTGATAGATGACACCGGTTCCAAATTCAGGGGCCCTGTTTTCTCAGCGGCTCCTACTGGCTCACATCATCTGATCTAAGTTGTATACGTTCTCTGGGCTTCGATTATTTCCATAGAAATGTAAGCATCATTAATTTTTAGGAATGCCAGTCATTCTAAATGTTTGTGAACAGCCTTATTCTCTAAATTTGTCCCATTAAATAGCGAATGAATATTAATTAACCATAAAAAGGTTTTGAAGGAGACTGGACAGGGTAGAAATTGAGGGCCATCCCCTGGAGCTGGAAGCTCCTCTTGATTGCTCCACTTTGAAATCCTGTTTTTTCCAGCAAGGAAATTTGATCTGCTTAAGTTTAAAGCAAAGGAGGGGAGATTACCTGGTTTTCAGTGGCTCTCCCTAGACTTACACTCTTTTATTGTGTTAAGAACCAGAAGTCCTCATTTTTAGGAAAATGCACCATCATTATGTTGCTGGACTCATGAAACTATAGCGTTTTAGGTTACTGTATTGTTTCTTCTTAGTCCAGTCAAGTATGCTAGACCAAATGGGCAACACCGGCCCGAAAACAAAGGCAGGAAGAGACAGGAAAACTGGACGAACGGACACAGAGAAACCGAGGGAGGAAAGGGAAAGGGGGAGAGTGCTGCCACACTGCAGGGATTGTGACCAATATCACAAAACAATATGTGTATTAATTGTTTAATGAAAAACTGATTTGCTCTGTAAACTTTCACCTAAAACACAATAAAATTTTTAAAAAAAGAAAATCAATTTGAGATTAAATTTCCATATGCATTTTACTTATCAATTCATATATTTTGTGGTGGTGGTGGTTGTTAGGTGCTGTCGAGTCAGTTCTGACCCATAGCGACCCGACGTAGAACAGAACGAAATACTGCCTGGTCCTGCACCATCCTCACAGTCGTTATGCTTGAGCCCATTGCTGCAGCCACTGTGTCAGTCCATCTCGTTGAGGGTCTTCCTCTCTTGTGCTGACCCTCTACTTTACCAAGCAGGGACTGATCCCTCCTGATAATGTGTCCAAAGGATGTGAGACATAGTCTTGCCATCCTCGCTTGTAAGGAGCGTTCTGGCTGTGCCTCTTCCAAGACAGATTTGCTTGTTCTTTTGACAGTCTGTGGTATAGTCAATATTCTTCGCCAACACCATAAATCGAAGGCATCAATTCTTCTTGGGTCTTCCTTATTAATTGTCCAGCTTCATGTATTTTAAAAGTATAAAAAAAGTCTGGCCAGTAAATTTTATTAATATTATTAAAACTGATTTTAAATATTAAAAAACAAAATTAATGTATTGTGTAAGGTGACTACCCGTGTGTGCATTGAACGTATCCTAGGTCACAGGAAATCCTTTTTCCATATATTTACTGATAAAGGTAGCTGGATTCTGTTTCCACTTTCATGTTGCACTTTTTCCAAGATGTGAAGGCAATGCATTTTTCTTCTGCCTCCATCTGCTTCCCCCACCCCCTCTTTTTTTGCTCTCAGCATGGAAGCTAGTTACAGCTTAGCCTGTTTTGCTTATGGAACCGTGCCAGAAGCAGTTTTGAAGGTGTTTTAAAAATGAAGACATCTGGCAGCTGGCATACTTACAATTCATTTGCCAAAGACAAGTTGCATGCTGCTGGAATTTTCAGCTGAAGGTCACGCACCAGGTAAGAAAGCAGTCGGGTGGGACTGGTGCATAGGGACAACACGCTGGAAAAGTTGTTGGCTCTGTGAAGTTGGGTGGGCTGCATCAAGGAGCATGCTTGTCTCCTGTCCACCTTCCTCGTCACCGGGCTCCTTTAAAACGGGTAAAAGACAGAAAAAAAAATCCGAGCCAAGAAAATTGACAGTGGATCACGAGGCTGGGGCATGTTGGCCGAAGCCCTGGCAATTAGGTAGGAGAAAAGGGTGTCGAGAGGGGAAAAAAGATGGAGCAGAATTTGACATAGTGTTGGACAAACTGTTCCTGTCAATCGAGCGGTCCCTGACTTTTCACCCAGTTTTTCAGAAAGAAATAGCTACTAAGGGATTATGGGTTTATAGCTCACCCCCTCAGCAAAGTTCTAATGGTACACCAAGGAGGGACTGAAGATTTACTTATGTTTGATAGTATTAATGTAGTATTTTGGGTTTTCTGTTTTAAAATCTTATAACTGGGAGTCAGTAAGCACTAGTGCCAATACTTTCCAAATCAGTTGGTCTGCCCCGGGTGTCACACAATTTGCACTCCACTGCTAAGCTAAAGGTTGGCGATTCGAACCCACCCAGCAGTGCTGAGGAAGAAAGGCCTGGCAATCTGCTTCCATAAAGATTACAGCCAAGAAAACTCTATGGAGGAGTTCTGCTCTGTAACACATAGGGTTGCTGTGAGTCAGAACCAGCTCGATGGCAATGGGTTTTTGTTTGGTGTGGTTTTGCACTTGAATTAAATGAGACTGCGGTTTTGTTTTGCTGGAACCAAGAATTTCACATGTAACATGAACGTTCCGTGATGAGATTAGCATTTGACCCTTCCTTACAGAGCAAGGGAGGAAAATCATCTTGGTCACACCGATAATTTCTTTCTGATGAACTTTGACTACTTTAAAAGTAAAGTGGGCCTTATGTGACACAAAAATGAGACATATGTTGATAAAAGCGGTCACGAGAGACTACTCGGTCTAGACTGTGATACATTTCCAATCTACAAGTCTAGGGGTTTTCTTCTGCCCTTCCAAGTTCACGCCTTGTTAGCTGAAGTGAGTCTCCTGTCTTCCATTCGACATGGTGTGTGTGAAGGTGACTGTCGATGGAGATGGACGGAGGAGAAGGGCTTACCCTGCAATTTTGTTATTGGGAAGGGTAGACCCTCACCTTGCCCGAAGATGGAGACAGAATTGCTGACTTTCCTGGGACTGTGAACCTGTGGCGTGAGCGCGGGATCTAGTCCAAAACTACGTGCATTTGACCCAAGCACACACACACACACACACACATATATGTATGTATATATATATAGGATAGGAGAGTTCACATTTTTTTTAAATCTGGATTTCCAGTTTCTTTTTAAAAGTTGGAAGATGAAGCATCACTGTGCCCCCATCCCTCGTGAGAATAGTCAGCTGGTGCTGGTGCTGCCCTTCTGGATGGCATGGGGGTCTCCCCCAACCAGGAACCACCACCTTGATTGACTCCCAAAGGCTGGATCCCCGTTGTCACTTGGCTGCATTCCTGCGGTTGTTGTTGTTGCCTCAATCAGAGTGAAGAGGAAAGTGAACAATTGCTTGCATCTTTGTCTTTGTCAAGAGTGAGAAAGTGAAAATAGACCAGAGGGACCGGTTATTTATCTATCCATCTATGTGTCTACGTTTCCATCTATCTCACAGTCTCTCATTTTTTATACCAGAGCCATTGCCCTGGGTGATGCTACTTATCTGGCCTGCCACCCTTAAAATTTATGACTCCAGGTTCCAGCCTCCTTTCTGCCCTGTTCAGGAGCCACCCAGGTCATATTTCCATTCTTGAGTGAAGCATCTCCTCTGCCCACTTCAGGCTCCGTGGGTTCGTGCTCCAGGAGTACACGCAGCTCCCACTCCAGGCTCTGTGGGTTCACACTCCAGGGGTACAGGCAGCTCCCACTCAGGCTCTGTGGGTTCATACTGCAGGGGTACAGGCAGCTCCCACTTCAGGCTCCGTGGGTTCACACTCCAGGGATACAGGCAGCTCCCACTCCAGGCTCTGTGGGTTCACACTCCAGGGGTACAGACAGCTCACACTCAGGCTCTGTGGGTTCATACTGCAGGGGTACAGGCAGCTCCCACTTCAGGCTCCGTGGGTTCACACCCCAGGGATACAGGAAGCTTCCACTTCAGGCTCTGTGGGTTCACATTCCAGGGGTACAGGCAGCTCCCACTTCAGGATCCATGGGTTCATACTCCAGAGGTACAGGCAGCTTCCACTTCAGGCTCCGTAATTTCACACTCCAGGGATACAAGCAGCTTCTTGGCCCAGAAGGCGTCGTTAAACCCCCACCTCACTTCAGACCTGCTGCTGAGTCATCAACGAGTCTTCTCAAAGATGCCCAACACACAGGCCACTCCTGGCTTTCAAACAACTTTTTACTCAAAAACTGGTATCACCTTTTGGGCCTATAAAAATGGTGTGGTGGGGGTGTCTGAGCTCCTCTGATTTTACGGGGGGTGGGGAGAATCATTATCAGCATCAACAGACCAAGGCTGATTTCTGTGAGGTGGAGGTCAGACATGCCTCCACCCTCCAAACTTTTTACCAATTCTGATTACCATCTGCCCCTCCCCTGGCACTCTCTACCTCTCTACTGGGTTCAATAATCCTTTGCAGTGGCCACACAGAACCCACAGACAATCCTCACGATTATGGGGCTTATTAGGGAAGTAACAGGTTATAATTTGGTATCAGAAATGACTCAGGAGACAGTTCTTCCATCAGGACAGCTTCTTCTCAGCCATGCCCACAGGCAGGTCTCTCTCTGGCCCTTGGCTCCTTGGCCTGGCCTCTGCCCTGCTTGAGCAAGTGTTATAAAGCTCTTTAGCTACACCAGTAACTGCCCAGAGGCATCCCACATGGCCAGTAAGCCTCAGCCTGAAGGTGCTTGGCGTGCCTAGCACTGCCAAGTGCCCGGAGCAGGTATGGATTACCCAGTAAGCAAGGTAAGCAAGTAAGCAAGGTACGCACGGGCTTACTTATGCTTACTTACTAATCTATAGTGCACAAGTTCACCTATTTTTCACCACATCTTTGAAATTGTGCACTACAGATTAGTAAGTAAAAATAATTAAGCGTGTGTATACCTTGCTTACTAGTCAGTCCGCCTCTGACCTGGAGGCATCCCGCTCTTCCAGCAAGCCTCCTGCCCAAAGCACTCAACTCTTTTGCTCTGTGGGCTGGGAAGCCCACAGTATGTCTCCTGCTGATCTCCTGATTCTGCTGCCTCTGCTGCCACCGTTTCCCTGCCACTGCTTCTCACCATCTCCAGGGTTACAGCTCTCTATCTCTCTCTCTCTTTGTCTCCTGGGTCTAGGAGGTTCTCAGCACAAGGATCCCAGGTCCAAAGGATGTGCTCCACTCCTAGCTCGTCTTTCTTGGTGGTAGTGATGTCCCCCCTTTCCACCACAGGGATGGCTCATTTTAAGCCTAGTGGGATGGCAAAACTGACCAATCTCCTTGTTAGGGTTCCCTACACCTTATTTGCATGGTCCTACTCCCACAAAGGTGCCATGCACCTTATTTGTATTATTAGCAAGCTGTCCAATGGCCTTGGTGGGCCACAAGCATAGTCCCACCCAGTAATTTGGAGGGAGTTACAAGACCATGGCTAGAAACGCCATATAAAAGTGATCCATCACACTGCAGGGCCCTACCATTGGGCCCTGCTTCTTTAATTGAAATTTAGTACAGTAGTTACAAAATGTGGGGATATTTTTCTTTTAGTTTTTAAGGAGAGATTGCCATAATCACAGGTGGAAAAAAATGGTACCTTTTAGGGATGAAGTCACCTGCCTGGTGATTTTAGTGGTCAGATCTGAAATCAATGAGGCAGTAACTACTCTTTTACAGGGCCATCCATGTAGTGTAATTGCTCCCTGAGGAGAACTGTAAACAACATGAAGTACTAGCAAACTCTACCTCGTTAATCTAAACTGAAGACCCGAGAGATAAATTATAAGTGTTTAGGAATGAGTTTTAGAAAGAATATTGATCACTTGTCAACTCTCCAGCTTTCCTTTTAATACCTTTTTTTTTTTTTTTTTTTTTTTTGTCAGTCGGGTACCTATCAGGTGAGGCCAATCCAAAATCCTTGCTATGTTTTTCACTCATCCTATGAAGCTTTTCATTCAGACCTAATATATGAGGCCAGGCTCAAGGAATATTATTTCGGTACGAGTATCACACCCTCTAAAATGATCCAGCAAAATAATTTCTACAGCAACATTAGTTCTCATTGTCCTTGTGGATGATTTAAGGTCTTTTCTATTTGTACAGAATTCATTCTTGAGTTAAAGGAAAGCAAAGTACAGTTTATAGACAGCAAATATAATCTCCAGTAAGAAGCATCCAAAGGGAGTTGGTAAATGGGAAAAATAGATTTTTTTTAATGAGGTGCATTTTCAGAGAACAAATCTTGATTTTTTTTTTTTTTTTACAGTAGTGTAATAGGGGCTTAGTTTAATCTTTTCAACATTAAATATTTTTTATTCAAAAACAATGTAAACATGTTTGGGAACAATTAAATTGATAAATGTGAGAATAATTAAATTGAATAAATGTGAAAAAATCTACATATCAGCATATACAAAGGAAACCTAAGAATCTGGAAAATGGGATTAGTTACACATTTGTCATGGTGGAAATATTCTGTAACATTCCATCAACAGATTCTACTGAGCACCTACTACATCTAAAGTGTATCCAGCTCTGTAGGAGTTCTAAAAGGAAATTACAATCAAATTCCTTAAAAATCCATTTTAAGTTTGTTTTGAAACATGTATCTTACATTAATATTCATTCACAAATATAACAAACATTTGAATAATGATGAAGAGTTTGAAAAATTTTTTCACATTTTTATTATATGATTTATTCTTGGCAGCAGTTCTGTGGGTTAAGTAGCAAGGTGAGTATCATTGTCCCTGCTCTGTAATTCAGAAGGGTAAGTGACCTATATAGGTCAACGGCAAATAAATAAGCAGTAAAAATACCATCCTGACTCAGTGCTTTGTCCAGCTTGCCATGCTAGAAGAGATGGTTATGTCCTTTTTAGTGTTACTATTGGTATTAAATATAGGGTCGCTATGAGTGGGAGTCAACTCGATGGCAACAGGTTTTTGTTTTTGTTTTTGGTAATTGGTATTAAAAAAATAATAATGAAACTCGGTTGGCATGATCTAGGCATTTAGTTTTAAATTTTGGGTCATTCATACAGTCATCTAAAGCACATGCTATATACTGAAGCCCTGGTGGCACAGTGGTTAAGAGCTCAGCTGCTAAATACTATAAAAGCAAATATGTCATTTTGAGAACTAAGGTGTGCCTGACCCAAGCCATGGTATTTTCAATTGCCCCATATGCATGAAAAAGCTGGACGATGAATAAGGAAGACCGAAGAAGAATTGATGCCTTTGAATTATGGTGTTAATGAAGGATATTGACTATACCATGGACGGCCAGAAGAATCAACAAGTCTGTCTTGGAAGAAGTGCAGCCAGAATGCTCCTCAGAGGTGAGGATGGTGAGACTTCATCTCATGTATTTTGGACGTGTTATCAGGAGGGACCAGTCCCTGAAGAAGGACATCATGCTTGGTAAGGTAAAGGGTCAGCAAAAAAGAGAAAGACCCTCAATGAGATGGGTTGACACAGTGGCTGGAACAATGGGCTGAACCATAGCAATGATTGTGAGGATGCCTTTTTCTATGCTCATATGTAGAAGATTTTTTCACATTTATTCAATTTAATCATTCTCACATTTATTCAATTTAATTATTTGCACTTGTTGCCTTTGCTCAGACTGCGCTTCCCCAGATGTCTACCTAACTCCGCACCCCCCCCCCCCCCGCCTACTTTCTTCTGTCTTTACTCAAATATCACCTTCTTGAATGGCCTAAAATTCTATGTCCAGCCAAAGGTACATTCAAATGTCAAGGTAAAGTAAAGGCATTTTAAGAAATCTGTTCAGAAAGAAATATTCAAGGATGTCCTCAAAGAAAACAAGAAAAAATTTTCAGGAGAAATAAAGACATTGAATACCAAAAATAAGAGATGAAAAGGAACTAGTAAAACTTATGATTAAGTACAAATCCTTACTGCTATGTACATTTAAACATATATTAATAATATGAAACTAAATGCCACATGAGCTCAGCCTGAAATTCAAAGGTGAAGCCTATGTGAGTGAAGGGAAAAATAATGGCATACTAGGGTTTGTTGTCTTTTATTAGAGGAAAGTATAAACATTTAAACATATGAGTTAAAAAGAAATCAAGGCTGGCCAATACAGGAACAGAGAAGGAATATATCATTTTTTAACCTCTGGAGGGTGGAAAGAAATGGAGAAACTTAATCAACCTTCCAAAAGACAGGAAAAAGAAAATATAAATTACCAAAGCAAATGGTAAGCATTAGATATATCATAGTAGCAAGGTGCCAAACACATCAATAACAAGGAATGTAAAATGTTAATGCTCCTGTTAAAAGACAGAGATTCTTAGATTTTTAAAAAATCTACCTACTTTGTAATTGCAAGGGACAATCCCAAAACAAAATACCGTAGCATGCTTGAAATAAAGGAAGGGACAGAGGTATTTCACACATATCCAACAAACAGAGAATGCACGTCTATTTCAAACACAAATGTGTTATTTATTTTTTAGAACTTAACCACATATTATGCCTCAAGAAATAATCTCAGTAAATTCCAGAGAAAAACATAAATCACATAGACATACTCTTACTTCAGTTCAACCAAAAGAGCAATTAATGATAAAATGATTTCTGGAAACAATCTAACTTGGGGGATGTTTCTAAAATCTTTTAAATAATTCATTGGTTAAAAAGGAATTGCAAAATATTTACAAGTGAATGATAATGGGGTATACTATATTAAAACTTGTAGTATACTCGGAGGTGAATATACAACCTTAATTAATTAAAAACTAGAAAGAATGAAAATAGATTGACTAAGTAGTAAGCTAGAGAAGAAAAAAAATCAGCAAAACTAATTCAAAGAAAGTAAAAGAGAGGAATTAATAAAGATAAAAGAAGAAATTAATAAAATTAATGAAAACATTTCTAAATGGTTCTTGGCAAAGACTGAAAAAATACAGAGAGCATTGATAAGTTTGAGAAAAAAGAGAGATGGAAGTAAATATCAATAAGGAAAAATTAGCAGTCGGGGGTGGGGAAGGGAACTTATTCTTAGCGGACACTGAGCTTCCGTTAAGAGTGATAGAAAAATTTGGAAACAGATAACAGTCAAAGCTGAACACTATGATGAAAGTAATTCACGTCATTGAATTGTACTTGTTAAAATGTTGAAATGACAAGTGTTTCGCTACATTTATATTTACCACAATAAAAAAGGAATAAAAGGGAAACTATAGCTATAAAGGATAGTTTTAAATTATAAAATATTACTGTATGTAATTTATAATAATACATTTGAAAATCTAAATGGATTGGGTTATTTTTCAGGAAAGGAAAAGAAAAAAAAACCTATCATGATTTAAATTATAAGATCTTGTACTTTGAAAATCTAAAAGAAATAACTGAAAAAATCATTAGAGCTGATAAAAGAGTTCAGTATAGTGGCCAGATTGAAAAGAAACAGAAACTTGTGGAGTTCCTATACACCAACAATAAACAATTAGAATAGATCTTGAGTGTTGTCAACAGTTGCAAAACAAAAAAACCGTAAAATATTTAGAATGTTAACTTAATAACAAAGACTTCTATTTAAAAAAAAAGCCAGTTGTCATTGAATCAATTCTGACTCATGGAGAACCCATGTGTTTCAGAGTAGAACTGTGCTCCATAGGGTTTTCAGTGGCTGTGATCTTTCAGAGGATCACCAGATCTTTCTTCCGATGCACCTGTGGGTAGATTCAAACAGCCAAACTTTCAGTTAGTAGCCAAGTTCTTAACTGTTTGTACCGCCCAGGGACTTCAAGACATACTGGATGTATAAAGAACTCCTAATAATTAACAAGAAAAAGATGAACAGCCTACTAGAAAAATATGGGCAAAGACTATGTCTAAGCAATTTTGAAAAGAAGAAATATAAATGGCTAATTAACTATAGAAAGTGTGTTCTACCTCAATAGTAATCAGAAAAATGGAAATTTTTGAAAAAGTGAGATGTAATTTTTCACTCATCAGATTGGTAATTTTTTTTTTTTATGGATAAGATTCTGTGTTGATGAGGATGTGAGGAATAAGTGTTCTCATACCATTGAAACAGCACTTCCACTTTGAGGTATTTGTAGTGGACACTGCTGGCTGCTTGCTCAGCCTTTCCTCCCCACTGAGCCCTGATTTCTTCTGTATCGACCTGTCCCTACACAGCCCACGTGCGTCAGAAGAAGCTGACCACTCTCAGCTCTAGGGGTAGGTCTGACTGGTAAAGGTAATCTTGCCTCTTCCCCAGTCAGTGATTAGTCAAAATTCTGCACAATGAGAGACAAGGAGAATTTTGCTGGAAGTTTTTAGGAAGGTTCTTCCTCATGCTTAAGGAGAACATCAAGAAGCCAAACTTGCCTTCTCCCATAACACATGAGCAAGGAAACACGTAGTCAGAAGCTTCTCCCACCTCTGGACTCCCCCTTACATGGATTAATAATTTTCCCATGTGCCAGATAATGTTCTAGGTGCTGGGAATACAGTATATAAAACAGATAGAACTTGCTGCCCATGGGTTATAGGAAGAGAAGGGATGAGTGTTGGGTGCAATTTAAATCAGCTCATCAGGAAAGGCCTTCCTGGAAAGGGGACATTTGAGCAAATTCTTGAAGGAGGGAGGAAGAAAGCCATGTTGGTACATGAAAGAAAAGATTCCAGGAAGGAACAAGAGATGTGGCAAAGGGACAGAGGCTGGAGTATGCCTGACAAGTTCGAGGAAGAAGCCTCATGGAACAGGATCAAAGTGAGCAAGGAATGGAATAGTAGGTGATAAGTCACAGAGATAATGAAAACCCAAACCCATTGCCGTTGAGTCGATTCTGACTCACAGCGACTCTATAGGACAGAGCAGAACTGCCCCATAGTTTCCAAGGAGCATCTGGTGGATTCAAACTGCCAACCTTTTGGTTAGTAGCCGAGTTCTTAATCACCGCACCAGCAGGGCTCCAAACCATTTTATAAAACCAGAAAAAACAGACCAAACCAGTTGCCGTCGAGTTGATTCCAAGTAGAACTGCCCCATAGGGTTTCCAAGGAGCAGCTTCTGGATTCGAACTACAGACCTTTTGGTTAGCAGCTGAGCTCTTAACCACTTCGCCACCGGGGCTCACACAGAGATAATAGGGGGGCAAAGTGTGTTAAGTCTCGTAAAGCATTATTATGGCTTTGGTTTTCTACTCTGAGTGAAATGAGAAGCCGCTGAAGGGTTTAGAGAGGTGATATGGACTTAGTTCCATTTTAGTAAGATAACTGCGGTTGCTGTGTTGGCTGGACTACAATATAAGGAGTCAAGGGCAGAAGTAGGAAAGGTAGTTACAAGTTTACTGCAATAATCCAAGAAGAATTGCTGGTGGTTTGGGGCAGGATGGTGGCAGTGAAGATGGTGAAAAGTAGTTGAATTCTGGATGTATTTTGAAGGTAGAGCCAACAAGGTTTGCTGATGGACAAGATAGGAAGTGTGAGAAAAACAGTCAAGGAAGACTCCAAAATTCTGAACCTAAGCAACTACTGAGAATGTAATTCCCATTAACTGAGAAGGGAAGTGGGTTTGAGTGGAGGTGGGAAGAGATCAGGAGTTCAACTGTGTTAAGTTTGAGATGCCCATGTCTCAAAGTAAAGATGTCAAGTATGCGTTTGGAAACTCAAGTCTGGATTTTAGTGGAAGGGTTGGTTTAGAGGTAAAAATTTGGTAGTTTTCAGAATACAGATGCTATTTTAAGCCATGGGATCCATAATGAGATCACCAAGGGAGTGAATAGAGAGAGAGAGAGAAGAGAGAAAATTGAAGGACTAGGCTCTGGGGCACTCCAGTGCTAAGAGTCAGGAAAGCAGGCAAGGAAGAACAGGCAAGGGGACATCCAGCCAGGAAGACAGGAGGAAATCCGGGGAGTGTGGTGTCCTGAAAGCATAGAGAAGAAAGTGTTTTAAGAAGGGAGAAGTCAACTGTGTCAAATGCTGCCATTAAGTCAGCATAATGTAATGGTTAAGAAAACGTCTGCAAAGCTATTCTGCCCAGTTCAAGTCCAGCTCTGCCATTTACTCACTCTGTGGCTTTGAGGAAATCACTGCACCTTTCTGTGTCTCTCTGTCTGTAAAATGGGGATTATAATGGCTCCTACTTCATATGGTTGTTGTGAGGCTTACATGTCTCAATGTGTTTATCACACTTAGAACAGTGCCACGCGTACAGTAAGTGCTCAGGAAATGGCAGTTGTTGCTATTAATGCCGTTAGTAACGGTAAGAAGTAGTGGTATTAGGAGGAGCAAGAAAAGGACTGAGCCCTGACCACTGGATTTAGTGATGTGGAGGTTGTTTTTGACAAAGAGCAATTTGGGTACAAGGGTGGGAATAAAGACCGCTGAGAGTGTGTCCACGTCCAGAAGAGAACGGGAGATGATGAACTAGAGACTCTTGTGTAGGAACTCTTTCAAGAACTGTTTTTGTAAAGGAGGGCAGAGAACTAAGTTGTGGTTATAGGCAGACGTTCGGTAAGAGGGAGCGTTTTATTATAGGAGAAGTAACAGGTTTCACATAGTGAGTATGTCTATTTTAAATATACCTTTAATGTGTATTTGGCCTTGGAGTCTGTCAGAAGGCTTGCAGGTGATGGACAGAGAAGCTGGAGGGTTAGGGAGCACTATAAATAGGGACCGAGCTCCAGTCACTTCGCCTTACATTTACATATTTGTTATTGTATTTCTCACACACACTAGAATGTAAGCTGCATAAAAGAGGGCCCTTGTTTTTATTCCCTGCTATATTCCATCATTTCAAACAATGCTTAGCACACAGTAGGGATTCAGTAAATATATGTTAAATGGATGACTATTTCAGGCGAAAATATGAGGACCAGGGAAGTTAAGTAAATTACTTGCCTGCTCATTATGTCAGTCAGATCTAAAACCTGAATCTCCTAGTTTCCAATGCATTAAACATTCCAGTATTAGGATAATCCAGGTTTTGAAAAAAATCTATCAATTATTGAACAAGACTAGTCACTTGAAGGATATGAGTGAAAAAATGTAATTTTAAAAACTACCACAAATCTCTACCTTCTTCTATTCCACACTCTCTATGTATTTTTCAAGGACAACAAGCAATTGAAAACATGCAAATATGATTCCTTGAGGTGAAAAGTTAAATTATGTATAAACGTAGCAGACACTTACTTCCAGAAAGTTCACCAGTAATATGACATTTTATGCAATTACTAATAACCTTGAGTCTCATTTCTTAGTTTAATACAAACTAAACACAGCATAAGATTGAAAAGTTAAGAGAAGAATTGTGTTTCTCTGTAATATTTTCTCCTGGTGGTTGAGTGGTATAATTAAGTAGCAATGAATCACTCCATCCATATATAAAACTTCCACTCCATCCATATGTAAACCTTTCTTATCATGTTAAAAAAAAAAATAGCATAGCCTTTTTTCCCACACAGATAAATAAATGGAAATTTTTGCCCAAAAGAAGAGGAGAGAAATTTACTTTCATTTAGTCAGATTTAATAGCTCTGTAAAACTTCATAAGAAGCTAGAATTGGAGAAATTTTTTTAGAACAACCAGGGACTATGAAATGAAGCTTATTCACAGAAGTCTGCAGTTAATTATAGAATAGAGAGATTACTAGAAAAATTCTACAAAAATATACAGAATATGTACAGATCATCATAGGTTGAGACATGAAACATGCCTGCATATGAAAGTTAAAAATTGAGTGTCCAACCATGTAACCATAAAAGTGTTCCACTTCCTAAGTTTTTGAAAAGCATAGTATGAAATACATACTGTGAAATAAGGCAAGCAGTTTGCCAGAGTTTTTTTTTTTTTTTTTTTTAAAGTAGCCTCCCTCTTTGACCTGGTAGTCTCACTTTGGGAAGGTTACTCCAGGGAAATAATCAAAAGGAAGGAAAGTGCTGTATGTTTGAAGATGTTCCTCGCAGTATCGTTTATACAACCGTAGAATTAGAAAATGTTAGATTCCAACAATGGTGGGATATTTAATTAAATTACAGTCTAGCCACTTAATAAAATAATATGTAATCCTTAAATGAATGCATAGTATAGAATGCTCGTTGTACATAATTATGTATTTAAACTTGTGTGTGGTGTGTTTCATCGAAAAGGGTTCCGTCTCCATGAGCTCAGCTATTGTCATGTAGCTAGATGAATGCTACCTGGACTCAAGGGTGGGCAAAAACAGTGAAGTGGCAGCCTTTATAAAATTTTGTCTTGACAGTGCTCAATTCTGTCTGGCTGAGCCACATGCCACATCGATAAAGACGTGTAGGTTCTATGGGTAATTGTGGGTCACAGCTAAGTAATCATCATTTAGACTTTCTCATCCATTGCTACTTCATGAAGCAGAGAAATTTGGTTTATTGATTCTGGGTATTTTGCTAGCCTCTTTCAGTCATATTGGAATCCTTTTTGTCAGGGACTATGAAGTAACTCTGTATTTCAGCACGCAGCTTTGCTATAGATGTGATTTTTGGCTTTGCAACCCAAGGATGCATTCCATGTATGAATGGGAGTCTTTGTGCAACAAGAGTAAAGTCATCAGCTTCTATGCTATGAAGAAGAAATGTTCATCTTCTAATGTGCATGTATGTGAGCCACCTCTTTAAAATCAGCCCCCTTAAATGGCACTGAGTACGCTTCTGTGCATGACACATCAATGTCCATTAATTGCATGAAGAGAGAACCGAGATTCCAATGGCAAAATCTGTAAAAGTAGATATACAAAGAAAAGTGGAAGCATCTGTTTAATATATACGACATTAGGATTTAATTTTACCTCTGTGACGCTTTTGTGTGGCTGCAGTGTTACAGCAGAGCACATAAGCATAGCTGTGCAGTGTCAGCAGGTGCGTGCCACCAAATTACTGCTTTTAATTTGCATATTCATCTGCTAAGAAGCATGTCATTATCATATCAAAGGGATACTAAGCAACATCTAGCTTGGAGAGATGTGGCATAGTTTCAATAGGAGCAATTAATGCAAGATGAGGACTCCCTTTCTGTCACGTCTCCCAGGGCTAGCTGTAATCGCGCTGATTATTGGATACCAATAAGACCGAGGGCCCAGTTGGCACAGAATAAGAGAAGAACTGGAAAGGGAGCCTGCCAATCCTCTCAACTGTATACTTGATGGCAACGTGATGCTCCAGTCCCTCAAAAGAAACTGGTTCATATTATGTATGCTGACTATGTGCCCCATCTAGTTAAGCCCAAAAGCAGTCACGTTTTAGGAAAACAACAACAAAAACTGAATGGAAATGTTTATGAGCTTGATTTCAGAGGGTATGTAAAGGAAACCTGAAAGAAACATTGAATTTGTGTTCTCAAATATAGGTTTTAGTGTGTAGGTAGATTTCATGGAAACCTACAAGCACTGTCTTTCCCCTTCAGGTGCTCCTTGAGATGTCAAATGCTGGAGAGGCAGAGATGAACTAGTCACAGCTCCTAATCTCCGCGAACTTGCAGTTGACCGGGGGAGAGAGACATGTAAACCAAACCAGCGTTGAATACCATTGGCTTCCTTGTTGTTTGTGAACTTAGCAAAGGTCATAAAGGTGCATGATCATCTTTTAGATCTGACAGGATGAGCACTAGAGTCATCTCTTGTAAGGAGAGTCTTTAAGAACAGGATTTTTATTTTTAGTTTAGTTTTAAAAACTGTCTCACTTTTCCTCTCCTATGGTAGTAGCACCAGAAGTCCTGGTGGCCTAAGGCTGCTAACTGAAAGGCTGGCAGTTCAAACCCACCAGCCGCTCCGCGGGAGAAAGATGTGGCAGTCTGCTTCATAAATACTACAGCCTTGGAAACCCTATAGGACAGTTCTACTCTGCCCTATAGCAGTTCTACTCTGTCCTATAGGGTCGCTGTGAGTCGGAATCGCCTTGACAGCAGTGGGTTTGGGTTTGGCTTATGGTAGTAGCTGAAAACTGTATCAGCTTGAATACTTGAACAATGGAAATATAGACAATTTTTAAATTGTCCTGTTGTTTCTCAATTTTTCATTGTATGCATTAGTATAAGTAGTGCCTTTAAAAAGCAGGAACCATTAATAACTTGCTTTCTACAGTGTCTAGACTGGATGTTATACACGTGCACTCATTAAATTATTCGACAAACTTTTTTTGAACGTTCACTATATGCCAAGCACTGCTGTAGGCACTGGGGATAGAGCTGTGAACAAAATGGGCAAGTGCTGCTTTTGAGTTTACATTCACACACTCTCCTGCGTGTGAATATATGTACCACACACATGCCAAACAAAAGCTCAACGGCATCCATTCAACAGGCACTTTATCAGCACCTTATGTGTACAAGACCAGGCAATGAAAGGAACATAAAGTTCACCTTGAGAACTATAAACCAGCAGTGAGTACAAAGAAGGCTTCCAAATGGCCGGTAGACCTAGGACTCATCAGCTTGTGGGAAACAAAACTTTAAACAATATGAAGGTATTCTTTATAGGTGTCCAGCTTCCAAGTAGTTTCAGATATCTCTGAAACCAACATGGCCCCAGAAAGGTCACCAGCCCCTTTACTTACCAATTGCTATTAAAATTTCAAGGATGAGGTATTAGACCTCAGTGAGCATCAGAGCCAGGTGCTCTGTGTGCATCATTTTATTTAATACAGAGGCATCCTCTAAGATATGTACTAATACACCCACTTTGCAGACAAGGAAACCAAGGCTCAGAGAGTTTACATTTGCCGAGGTCACTCAGTTGGGAAGTAGCTGGAACAGGAACTCAGGGTTTTCTGATGCCAAAATACGTGTTCTAGTCACAGCATGTTATGGTGTTCAGTATCCCAATCTAATCCATTTTTTGGCAATAAAACTTGATGATCAGAACTAATGTACATGATTATAGTTAATGATTTTGAGCAGGAACAATATTTGTCCAATACCATTCTTTTACCTTATTATGGTGGGAGTGTTGGGTTAAATAATGTATACTGTATCAAAACTACTGGTTGGAAATTTGAATTAATGAACAAAAACGTAGCCTTCGTACCAACGTTTCACTATTCTGACTAAATATTTCTTTTAGCAAGTGGAGAGGTTTTGTTGTTGTTGCTGGATTTTTTGGTTTTTGTTGGCCTTATGTTAGGAATTATGGATTTATAGGGTTTTTTTTTTTTTAATTGATTGTTTGATAGAGTTGAAAGAACTGCTGACTTGGAGTCAGAAGACCTGGATTTGAATCCTGATTGTCTAGGTAAGGGCCTCGGTCTTCTCCTCTGTAAAATGGAAGAATTTAATCTAGATGATATCTAAGGTTGTTTCCAGGCCTAGCTTTCTATGATTGTATGAAGAACAGCTGGTAAAGACACTACTTTTAATACAATACATAAAATATTTGAATAGACCATACTTCCTGAGCCCTTTTCTGCCAAGATATCAAGCTGTCGGTTATATTTTTAAATAACGCCTTTAAGCAAAACTTCAGCAAATGGTAATTACCAGTTAAGTGTTACCTTCTCACAAAAGTTGATTGGATTGCAGCACTGAGTGTTCGTGTATCTCTTTGTTACAAAAAAAAGAAAAAGAAAAAGAAAAACGGACAGGGCAGAGGAAGAAAGCCAGACTTGTGTTTATGTTACACATGCACAAGTGATCACATTGTCAATTGATGAACGCTCTATGGCTTTGTTTCTGCCAGAGCAGAATGGGTAAAACGGTGGTGCCCTTCAACAAGTGTGTGTCCCTGTTATGCGTTGTTCCACTAAGTGAAATGACAGGTTTTACAAATGCTGGACTTCCACATAAAAGTTTATTTATTTAGTTCTCCTGTTTTGTTAACAGGAATCAACTTTTATGACTCGATCAGGAATCAACTTTATAGATATTTTTAGTTACAGCCATTGCTATCTGTATTATTTAGAACTATTAAGTCAGATATTATTCAATTATCATCTACTCTGGGCATTTGGATATTTTCTAATTGATTTGGTGAAGCCCACATTCACACAAGGAGGTCTTCAGGATGAATCTGTTGTTTTCAGAGGACCCTGATTCAGATGAAAATTGTAACTAATCTGACACACAACTCTGGGATCTACCTTATGTGGGGTTCAATGAGCACCTTGGATAGATATCTTGTCATCTTATACGATATCAGGGAAGTTTTCTGCCAACAACTCTTCAATGATTCTCTCTGTATTTTCTGTTATCCCCCCTGTTCTGGTACTCCAGTCACGCATAGGTTATTCCTGTTGATAGAGTCCCACATAATTCTTAGGGTTTCTTCATTTTTTTAAATCTTTTTATCTGATTTTTCCTCAAATAAGTTGGTGTCAAGTGCTTTATCTTCAATCTCGCTAATTCTGACTTCCATTGCCTCAATTCTGCTCCTATGACTTTCTATTGAGTGTTTAATTCTGAAATTTTATTGTTAATCTTCTGGATTTCTGATTGCTGTCTCTCTATGGATTCTTGCAGCCTGTTAAATTTGTCATTATGCTCTTCTCTAATCTTTGTAATTTCCTGTATTGCATGTTCTGCATTTTGCTTAATTTCCTTTCTAATTTCTTGAAGAGTTCTGTATATTAATCTTTTGTATTCAGCCTCCGATAATTCCAAGAAGTTTTCCTCCTCTGGAAAATTTCTAGATTCTTTATTTTGGGAGCTTGCTGAAGCCATAATGGATTGCCTCTTTATGTGATTTGATATTGATTGTTGTCTCCAAGCCGTCAATAAGTTATTATATTTATTTATTTTATGTTTTCTTACTGTGTCGTAGATTCTTGTTTTGTTTTGATATGCCCATATAAGCTGCTCATATGAACTAGTTTGATTATTGGCACCTTTGAAGCTCTAATGTCCTGTCACCAGGTGGTTAGATCTGTTACTAGATATGTGAGCTCAGGAGTCCACCCACTCCTCCTATATGGATTCAGCTCAAGTGCCCAGGTAGATAGCCACCAAGTGTGTGGTGTATGTTCTCCCAGTCCTAGACAGGCATGGGTGATTTTTGTAGGCACGGGCATCTGGTTGCAGCAGGGGGACACACTCTGAGCAAGGTATGGGGCTGATGGCTGCCCCCAAGTGACAGACAACTCTGGTGAAGGAAGTTACCTTTCACAAATACATCTCATCTTCTCCAACTGTCAGTTCATTTTGTGCCCTCCCATCTGTCTTTGTACACCGTCCCAAACTTCTGTGCAGGGGGACTTCCAGCAAAATGGTGTTCTAGGCAGAAGCACCATGCCATCCCTCCACAGCAAAGATCCAAAAAACTAAGCTGAACAGAGAAAACAGCAATCCTGAAACCCTAAAACATCAAATGAAGAGATAAAGAACTCAACCAAGCACCAAATGGAGAGAGAAAACTGACAGAGAACGGAGAGCGAGGAGAGATTCATTCAGAGGTTCCGTATCAGCTAACGCAGCGCTGATCCGCCATCTTGAACTCCTATCAGAGATCAGCAAACAGGGTATGAGAAAGAAGCTTCATGGAGCTTCCAGCGGGAGACAAAACAACCGGTAATTTGCGATATACGCTTCCCCACACCCCACCCTTCTTCACCCCCACTCGGCCTCCTCTGCTTTCTGCGGCCACAGTCTCTTGTCCGGGAAGCGCCAGCTGCTTGGATTCCACCTGCCTGCACTAGCTGGCTCTCTGAGTGCCATTTGTTGGCTGCTGGTGTTGCTTTTCTTTCTGCTTCTTTTGATTTCTTCCTTACCTCTCACCACCTCCCCGTCCTTTTGCTCAAATACCGGGCTCCATGTGCCATGTTTGCTTCTTCCTGAGGGTCTGCGGAGCTCCGTTCAAGTGTGGAACTGCTTCCTGGTCTGGGCTGCCATGCTGGTGGTTTCCCGGGGCTTTTGTTTGTTTGTTTGTTTTGAATTGTTTGTTTGTTTTCTTTTCCTTTTCTTGAGTTGGGAGCCTATTCTGTCCAGGCGGTGCTGTGTGGCTTGAAACCCACCCCCTCAGCTTGCACAGATGCACAGAGGGATCCCTGAGGGTATTTCTTTTTCATGGGTTTTTTTTTTTTCTTCTGTTTTTTTGGGGGGGGCTTTTCTTGTTTTTTTTTTTTAATTTGTTTTGTTGTCTTTTCCCTCTTTTTCCCTTTTTGTCTTTCTTCATTACTCAGTTTCTCATCTCTCTATACCTTCCTTCTCTTTCTGTTCCCTGAATACCTGGCGTTGTATACCTCTATGCCTTCTAGCCAGACTGTACTGCAACACCTGAGAAAAACTTCCCCAGACCTCATAGCTGCACTGGTGGGATCCCTGGGAACTTTGCTGTTCTTTTCCCTTTCTGACTGTACTGCAACACCTGAGAAAAACTTCCCCAGACCTCATAGCTGCACTGGTGGGATCCCTGGGAACTTTGCTGTTCTTTTCCCTTTCTGATTTTCATTTATTCATTCTTTTCTTTTCTTTTTTCTTCTTCTTCTTCCCCTTTTTGTTTTTCTCCATTTCATAGTCTCTCATCTCTCCACTCCAATGGCAGGCTCCCCTAGCATTCTTTTCTGTTTGTTTGTATATTTTTGGCTCCTGTTCCTCTCTCCTCTCTCCCATATCCATCTTAGCTCCACACATAACAATCTCCCCGCTGCATCCTGCCTACCTGCACCATGCACTTAACATCACACCACCAAGCAGCACAGGCACAGCCTACTGGAACCTGCCATGCACTGATTACTGACCCACCCTGGTGGCTGTAGTAAGTGCCACAAACAACCCATCCCAGTAACTCCTCTTCAGCTAGACCTGCCCTGCTGTACCATATTTGAGGGACTGACACTGCCAATCGGAGAAGGAGGTGAAAAGTATCGTGTCCACAGACGAGCAAACAACAAAGAACACACAGCCTGCCTGCTCAGACATAGCCAAATTTAAAAAAAAAAAAGGATGAAACAAACAAATCTACAATCAATAAATGAGAAAAATAACTACTGAATGCCCCAAAGATAGCAGACAATATCAAAACATTTACAAAAATAGGACAGGATGGTTCCAGTAGGTGTCCAAAATAAAACACCAGATGACTTTCCAGTGGAAGAAAATGCACTAGAACTACCTGATAGGGAATTCAAATCTGTAATACTCAGAATTATCCAAGAGTTGAAGCAAAAAGCAGACAACAATGGGGAAAAAATAGACAAATTCATGGAAAAGGCAGACAAATTCTTGGAAGGATTCAGGAAAATAATGCAGGAACAAAATGCCAAAATAAATTCTCAACTAGAAATTATACAAAAACAACAATTAGAAATCCAAAAGATAAACAACAAGATTTCAGAAATGGATGGCGTCATAGAAGGGCTGAGAAGCAGCTTTGAAACGGTGGAAGACAGGATCAGTGGAATTGATGACAAACACTTGGATACAACTCCGTTTGAGGAGAACTCAGAAAAAAGAACAAAGAAAAATGAAGAGACCCTGAAAGTTATGTGGGATACAATCAAAAGCAAAAATCTATGAGTGATTGGAGTTCCAGAACAGGGGGAGAAAACAGAAAACACAGAGAGGATCACTGAAGAACTGCTGACAGAAAACTTTCCCAATATCATGAAAGATGAACAGCTGGCCATCCAAGAAGCTCAACGAACCCCATATAGGATAGGCCCCAAAAGAAAATCACCAAGGCATATCATATTCACACTTGCCAAAACCAAAGACAAACAAAGAATCCTGAGAGCAGCTCATGAAAAACAAGAAGTCACATACAAAGGAGAAACAATAAGACTAAGCTCAGATTATTCGGCAGAAACCATGCAGGCAAGAAGGCAATGGGATGACATGTATAAAACCTTGAAAGAAAAAAATTGCCAGCCAAAGATAATATATCTTGCAAAACTCTCATTCAAATATGATGGTGAAATTAGGACGTTTCCAAATTTCTATGCAGTGGCCTTATGCCTCAATTAATGCTAACAAAAAATTTTAAACTTTAAATATGTTGAATTTTCTTTATCCGGGATTTTTTTTTTTAACCAATGATTCATGGAGGAAAATTTTTTGTTATCTATTTTTGGAGTTGACTCAATGGCAACGAGTTTGTTGTTTTGTTTTGTTTTGTTTTTTTTTTTTTTTGTCTTCATGGCTTATAATGGTGGAGGAATTTCTCAGCAAGCCTTCTCACAGACACACCTCCATTTTTAGCTAAACAAGGAAATTAAGGCCTTCAGTGCTCTTATTGGAAGATTTCTGCATACTTCACAACTACTTCATGTAAACAAGGGGTATTTTTAGGCTTCTGAGGAACATAAGGAGCCCTGGTGGCCCAGTGGTTAAGAGTTCAGCTGCTAATGAAAAAGTTGGCAATTTGAATCCACCAGCTGCTCCTTGGAAACCCTGTGGGGTAGTTCTACTCATAAGGGATATCATTGCTGATGTCAGATGGATCTTGGCTGAAAGCAGAGGATACCAGAAAGATGTTTACCTGTGTTTTATTGACTATGCAAAGGCATTCAACTGTGTGGATCATAACAAATTATGGATAACATTGGGAAGAATGGGAATTCCAGAACACTTAATTGTGCTCATGAGAAACCTGTTCTTAGACCAAGAAGCAGTCTTTCAAACAGAACAAGAGGGTACTACTTGGTTTAAAATCAGGAAAGGTGTGCATCAGGGTTGTATCCTTTCACCATACTTACTCAGTCTATATGCTGATCAAATAATGCGAGAAGCTGAAGTATATGAAGAAGAATTTTGCATCAAGATTTGAGGAAGACTCATTAACAACCAGTGATATGCAGATGACACAACCTTGACTTGAAGCACTTACTGATGAAGATCAAAGATCATAGCCTTCAGTATGGATTGCACCTCAACATAAAGAAAACAAAAATCCTCACAATTGGACCAATAAGCAACATCATGTTAAATGGAGAAAAGATTGAAGTTGTCAAGGATTTCATTTTACTCAGATCCATAATCAACATCCATGGGAGCAGCACTCAGGAAATCAAATGATGTATTGCACTCAGAAAATCTGCTGCAGAAGACCTCTATAAAGTATTAAAAAGCAAAATGTCACTTTGAGGACTAAGGGGAGCCAGACCCAAGCCATGGTATTTTTAGCCACCTCATATGCATGCAAAAGCTGGGCAATGAATAAGGAAGACCAAAGAATTGATGCCTTTGAATTATGGTGTTGGCAAAAGATATTGAATATACCATGGCCTTCCAGAAGAATGAATAAATGTGTCTTGGAAGAAGTACAGCTAGAATGCTCCTTAGAAGCGAGGATGGCAAGATTTTATCTCACGTACTTTGGACATGTTATCAGGAGGGACCAGTCCCTGGAGAAGGACATCATGCCTGGTAAAGTAGAGGACAAGAGGGAAAAAGGAAGACCCTCAATGAGATGGATCGATGCGTGGCTACAACAGTGGGCTGAAACATAGCAATTGATTGTGAGGTTGGTGCAGGACCGGGCAGTGTTTCGTTCTGTTGTACATAGGGTCGCTATGAGTCGTAACTGACTGACTTCTCACCACCTAACAACAACAACAAGAACATAACATAGGATTTTTAGTTTCCTAAGGAAAGATAAATAGTCTGCTTTTATTCATGTATGTATATATATATGTATATAAAATGTACCAGCAATAGTGAAACTAAGTGGTATTATTGGATAGAGTAGAACAAGAAAAAGTGGTGGTGTGTAAAAGAAACTAATTAATGGCTAGATACAACATCTGTAATCCCATCCTCAAAAGAAAAACCAAAAATAAAAAATATTAAGTGACAACTATGACAAATTACTGGGGTTGAAATTGAAGAAAGAATGCTAGTATCACACATCAGATTCACTTTTGGTGAGCAAGGAGGGCTATGAATAGAGAAAGATAAAATTGTGCTATCAGTAACATGAGAAAAAGTACATCATGGATAAATTTTGTTTTAATTGAACAAAACCTGAAATGTAATAGATTCATTATATGCTCATATTATGCAAAGTCATAGCTAGAATTATTTGAACCACTTAGGTAGAAATACTTGACAGAGAAGCTAAACGAATACTTAATTATTTGATTAAAAATAACCTAAAACAAGAATTTAGTCCCTGAGTGGTATAAACAATTAGTGCACTCAGCTTGGTGGTTGGTGGACTAAGTGTACCCTGAGGCACCTTGGAAAAAAGGTCTGGTGATCTACTTCTGAAAACTCAACCAATGAAAACCTTATGCATAGAGCACAGTTCTACTCTGACACACATGGAGTTGCCATGAGTCAGAATCGACTCGACAGCAACTGGTTTGGTAAAACAAGAACAAATCCTAAAACCATCCACAGCCATATCACATGAGCTATGTTTAAATGATAAAAGGGGATTAACACTTTACAGAGTAGAAAGTTGGTGACTTACAGATATGACTTGTTTGTATGCATTAAAAATGGGGAAATTTCACATTTAAAACATTGAGATTTATTTCTTCTCTTAAAAAAATTGTAAGATCTGGGAGCACTGGGCCTATATTTTATGTAATAATTAGCAGGAACTAAGCAGTTGATGCCCCCTTTCCAGGAGGTTTCTCCTCTTTGCTATAGTCCCCACTAGCCCCTCTTGTCTCATACCCAGCATGGTTACCTACCTGATCCCTATAGACTTTTGAGCATTCAACCCCGGATACGCTAAGCATTCCTCTGGCAGCATGCTTTATCTTAGGCATCCTCAAAAATATTCTGAGAAATGGATAGCATTATTCACATTTAAAGATAAAGAAACCAAAGCTCTGAAAGATTAGGTAATTTGTGCATTTGTTTGTGTAAGAATAAACTATCATGCTTTTTACTACCTTTCTCTGTCAAAAAATACTTTAAGGAGTAGAAAAGCTTAGACCAATCATCCTCAAACTTAGCTGCATATTAGAAGCACCTGAGAAGCTTAAAAAAATGTGTGGGCCCAATCCCAGGCCATATAAATCAGAATATGTCTAGGTGGACCCAGGCATGTTTTTTTTTAAGTTTCTCAGTTGACTTTAATGTGCAGCCAAAATTGTAAACTCTCTAGTTGAGCTATCAAAAATCAATTCCAATCTGTGCTTAAATTTGTTTTTTATTAGTTGTTTCAGTAAAAACAAACAAAAAAATACAGATGTTTGGTATTATTACAAAAAGCAATGCACTTATTAAATATTTTACTTTTTTTTTCTAACACCTTAAAATAACACACGTTTTATTGTTTCACAGTTTCGGTGGGTATCTCTCCTTCGGGTTCTCACAAGGCTGCAGTCACGGTGTCAGCTGGGCTGCAGTCTCATCTGAAGCTAACTGGGCAGGATCTGCTCCTAAACCCATGTGGTTATTGGTAATATTCATTTCCTGACAAGTTCCTGCACTAGACAGTAAATTTCATTAGAGAAGGACTCTGACTTTTCTCTCATTGCATACCCAGCACCTAGCAAACTGCCTGGCAGGAATTTATTGGTTAGATGAATGGATGGATGACTCGCTCCAGAAAGGCGCACCACAAGCTGGGTGAGGTGTTGAGACCATTGAGAATCAAAGATGGGCCCCAGACAGCCACAAGCTTAAGACCCCGATACTGACTGGTCTGAGGCGAGGACCCCTAACGTTGCCCAGGATGAGGCGGCGCCTGAGGATCCCCACCACACACCACCCACCACCACCAGGGCATGAAGAACACAGTGTAGTTCTGGCTGTCATGTGGCTGCCCAGCTGGACCCCCCCGATTCTGTGTGTGGGGGCCTCAGTTTTCCCCTCATTCCCCGTGGGGTGGTTAGCCTGGCGTTAGGCGCTGTGGGCTGCAGAGGTCTGAGGGGCAGGGCTCGGCCAGCAGATCCTTCCTCAGGTCCGCCACTCCCCCCGAGGGTGCTCCAGGCCGGTCCTCCAGAGCAGTCGTGTGGCGCTGCGGCTCTTCTAGGATCTAGGATCGGCTTCCGCTGGCTGCCAGCAGGAGGCTGCTTCAGCTCCGAACATGGGTTCTTGCTTCTTTCTCTTCTTTTTCTTTTCAATTGTTCTGAAAATATAGACAACACAATATTTGCTACTTTGGCATTTTCCACGTGTACACTTCAGTGAGGTCTATGACATCAGTCATGTTGTGTGACCATCACCAATATCCGTTGCCAGATTTTCCATCCCCCTACACAGAAACTCAACGCTGCCTGAACAATGACCCCACCTCTCCGCGCCAGCCTTTCCCCGTCCCTCCCGCCCCTGGCAACTGCTATTAAACTCTAAACTCTCGTCTCTACACGTTTGATTGTTGTAGTTTTACTTTTGAAAGTGTAGACTGCACCCTATCGTACAGGCAAAGCGTTGACAGACATCCTAAACAGTATGATCTGACCCAGTTATACATGGTGTTCGTATAGCCCTGTTTGCCCAAAGGACTCAAACAAAGCAAATATTTGAATTCTGGTGCCTGTTTGCTGTATCAAGTATCTTCACGCAGTTAAGTTTCAACTTTGCACCCATGTGGCCCCGCCAGGCCTCTGCCTGTATTCAGCAACTAAGCTTCAGCATCGGTCTCATGGGAAAGCTTGCATGTTATACCCTAGACCTGCTCGGGGCAGTACGCGGGAAGTCCAGCTAGGCCTGTTTGGGGTACTACATGAGAAGCCCAGCTTGACTAATCAGTCAAAAGAGAAAGAAACTGGTTGTTTACTTTTTTGAAAGAACAAGTTGGTCTCATTTTAGATTTGCTGAGTTTTTTTTTTTTTTTAATTCTTTTCACTGGTCACATTGTTTAAGATAGACTAGTTTGCATGTATAGATCATCCGTATTAATTGCTGTTACTGTATTTTGGGGCCCTGATGGCACAGTGGTTAAGAGCTCAGCTGCTACCCAAAAGCTTGGCACTTCGAATCCACCAGCCACTCCTTGGAAACCCTAAGGGGCAATTCCACTCCATCCTGTTGGGTCGCTATGAGTCAGAATTGACTCGACGGCAACGGGTTTATTATTGCATTTTATCGAACTGTTTAAAAAAATTCAACATAATTTTTCTTTGAATAAATTCAGATATTTCTGGGCTTGAAGAGAAGGGGAAAAGGTAATTATTTACTCATGGAGAAATGTGACACAGTTTTTGCTTTAAAATAAATTCTATGCATTATACATGAGCATTTGTTTTTAGAGGCCTCATTTAGTCAGAAAAAAACCTGCAAATTGCTTCCTTCTTCTGGAATGTGTCTTTACCAGTAAGTGTACTGGAAATGTTTCTACATTAAAGCGGTTTTTGATAGAAAAAGCAGCACCATCTAAAATTAGAACATTTACTTCAAACATGATTTATTTTGATACATTATGAACTTTTGTGAGAATCACATGTCTGCCCTGAGCATTATGCTGTTTTAAGAACTATCTATATGGCATCAGATTGACAACAGCAACTCGAAAGATTAGATAAGAGCCTTAGGAAGCAGTGAGTTTATAATGGGGGAGGAAAAAAACCTGTGTTCCACTTCAACATTCAAGGCCCTTTGTATCTGACCCCTGCCTACCAATGTAGCCTTCTCATTGCCCCAAAACTCTAGTCAAATCCAGTTACTAGAGTTTCCTAAATTTGATGTGTTAGTTGAATGAATTAATGAATGACCATATCCATAGAGCTGCCTCTATGTTGTTATTGAATATATGGAAAACTTGAGGCCTCCTGGGTTAACTGAAAATTCCAGATACTTAAAAATAATTGACGTTGCTCTTAAAACCAAAAATCAAACCAGTTTCTCAAGTTGATTGCAGCTCATGGGGACCTCATGTGTGTCACGATAGAACTGTGGTCTCTTGCAAGTAGATTGCCAGGCCTTTCTTCTGAGGTGCATCTGGGTGGATTTGAACCACCAACTTTTTTGTTAGTAGCCGAGTGCTTAACCATTTGTACCCCTCAGGGACTCCTGATGTTGTTCCTAAAAGACTTTTATTACTGCATAAAATGTTGAGTAAGAGTGAAAGTGGGCTCATTGATGATGGTTTTATATGATGAATGTACTTCTGTTTGTTTATATACCTAAATATCTGTCACCTCGCCTGGGCTGAGGGAAGGAATCCCATTGTTTTTGAATCCCTCAAAGCACCTGTTACAATGCTGTGCACTTACTATGTGCTCAGTGAAAATTTCTGAACTGAAATGAACATTTTCTTTCAGTTTTTAGTCAGGGCACTTCTTGCTTCCCCAAAATGGCCAATTTTCCTTCAAGCAGCTGTCAAATGCTGTAATTTACATGTATGCGTTTCATGAAGAAACTCTCTGCTCTAAGTATAAATATTCTGACCTGACGGTGGTTCTCCAGAGCAGCCTTCATAATAAAAATCGTGGTGCCTGGTTTCTGGATTGAAGTTGGGCACTGGAGTGTTTTAGAAATCATTAGAGTCCGTGGGTGATAAAACTTCTAGTTGCAGATATTTGCTTCTATTATTTGCAGGCAGATTGGCTTAACCTGTTTTTGAAAAAATGGTGTAAGGGTTTTTAGAAGAAACTAAGAGTATCCACCAATTAAAATTTATTCTGTGAACTTCTTTGCTTTAAGTGTAGGTCAGATCTGCCATATATATTATGATTAATAAATCACATCAGTATAGTAGTTTATAGTCTACAAATTGCTTTCACATTCATAAATCTGATAATACTCATAATTCATGTGAAAAAAAAACACGTAGGGATTTAGGATGCAGCAAGTGTAATGTGAACAGTGTGGTATGGCTGCCAAGAAAATGCGTGCAATCTCAGGCCAGGTTAGAGGAAGTAACCTGTCCGGACAAAGGAGGCGATGGCCAGGTTAGAGGAAGTAACCTGTCCGGACAAAGGAGGTGATGGCCAGGTTAGAGGAAGTAACCCGTCTGGACAAAGGAGGTGATGGCCAGATTAGAAGAAGTAACCCGTCTGGACAAAGGAGGTGATGGCCAGGTTAGAGGAAGTAACCTGTCCGGACAAAGGAGGTGAGGGTTTCATTGAAGTCTGTGCTAGTTGAAAGACATTTGGGACACTGTGTTCAGCTCTGGCTTTCACTGAGTTTTAAGAAGGACGTTGATTGACACAACTAGAGCTCGTCCCAAGAAGGGTTTGAGATCTGAGGCCCCGTCACATGAAGAACAGCTGAAAGAGCTGAGGATATTCAGTCTTAAAACAAAAACAAGAACAAAACCTTACTTGTTTGAAAAAATGGCAACAGCCTTTAACTATTTATAGGGCTAACATCAAAAGTAAGAATTAGACTTTTCCACACATCTGCTTAGAATACAGAACTAGGACCACGAGCTGAAAGCTATACACTTTATATGTATGTAAGTATGTATACATATGTATGTATGTAAGTATATACGTATGTATATATGTATGTATACATGTGTATGTGTGTAAGTATATATGTATGTATACATATGTATGTATATATGTATGTATACATGTGTATGTATGTAAGTATATATGTATGTATACATGTGTATGTATGTAAGCATGTATGTATGGGTATATATATAATATACTAGCAAAAAACTGTTTTACATTTCAGTTCTCTATATATATACATTTACATATATATACTTCTATATATACATATATATAGAACATTTCAGTTCTCTCTATATAATATTCTAAGCAAAATAAATAAATAAATAACTGTTTTCAAATGACAATGATTTACCTGTTGCTGGAAGTGATCACTTGAAGTCTAAATGATCATCTGTCAGGGATACTGCCTCCACCTTCTATTAGCTGTGTGATTTTTGAATGAGTTGTGTTACCTCTCTGAGTTCCAGTTTTCCAGTCTCGAAGGTGAATTTTAAAGATTCGTGTGAGGATTACCTGAGAAGGTGTAAGTCAGACCCTCAGCACCATGTCTGCTCACAGTAAGTGCCCAGTGACGGGCAGCGTTACTATCAGAGCTGCTTGAGAAGGGCTTCTTTAAACCATGCAAAAATAATAGGAAAGGATAATAACTTCAGAGTGTAACTCCTTAGACCCTTCTACTCACCCAGAGGCTGACAAAGGTTGCTGTGGAAACCTACATCCTCATCATGTTATACAGTGATTGATTTTAATGATTCTGTCTTTTAATTTTATTTGAAGCCTTCGCCAAGAAAACTGACACTTTTCTTAATAATCAAAAATATTTATGGATACCTCTCTGACTTTGTGAAACACCTCAGAGTGTTATTATTAAGCACTTGGGGAGGAGAGTTACTCAGTGGGAGATGTGTCATTGGAAGAGGTGGTGAGCCAAGCAACAGCCAGTTTAAGTTTGTGATATACCTCACATGTATAATAAATAACTCGGGGCACTTAAATGGAATACATGGAACATAATATAATATATAGCCCAAAGACAACATAGATTTGATAGGATCGGATTCCCTTCAAGTTGCAAATGTTTATTAAGCACCACGTCAAATGTTAAAAAATGAGAACTGAATATAGGCAATAACTCTGTGAAATGAATCCTGCCCTGAAGATCTTATACAGTGTACTCCAGGCTATAGCAATATGTATCGATCATCATAAAGACAAACAAAACAATTTAAACCGAATGCTGTGGGAAAACAGAGTAGGAAGTAACTGATGCAGTTTAGAGGAGTCAGGGAAATTGGAAAGAGGTGATATTGGTGGTGATCTTACCTTTCTGTACGTGGAGAAACGAGAATGTGCGTTCAAGACCTTGGAGGTGGAATATCAATCTTCCTGGGATGACAAACTGCCCGGAGTGGCTTGAAGACGAGGGTTTGTGGGGAAGGAAGAAGTAGCAGATGAGCCTGGAAAGGCAAGTGAGGTCAGATGTTAAGGAGTAGAAGGCCATGCTAAAGAACTGGATTAGGGAAGAATTATTGAGAGAGAAGTACCATGAGAATGTATTCACTGTTATGTATCCCACATGGTGCTGCTGGTGACTGGGCTGAGTTACCAGAAAGTTTACTGAACTTGAGACAATTGGCAGATGTCTCAGAAGACCAGGCTGAGGAGATAAGATATAACTCAGAGATCCACTAAAGGTTTGTGAATGTGAAGCAAAATAATGAAAATTGTGCTTGAGAGAAGTCAAACAGTTGTGAAGATCACAGAGGGAAGAGACTAATGGCCAGGAACCTTGCTATGAAACAATGAGGAGGCTAAGTGTGCAAGCTCCAGCTAGGGGAAGTAGCTAATGAAGTGGATAGAACGTTGTGGGTGAGGACATAACACAAGGAAGAAGGGGAAGGATCTGGTAAAGAAATATGTAGATACTAAGAGAAGGAAGGAAACTTGGTGGCGCAGTGGTTAAGAACTCGGCTGCTAACCAAAAGGTTGGCAGCGCGAATCCACCAGCTGTTCCTTGGCAACCCTATGGGGCAGTTCTACTCTGTGCCATAGGGTCTCTGTGAGTCGGAATCAGCTTGACAGCAATGGGTCTGGTTTTGGTAAGGGAAAGAAAGGTGTGGAAATTTACATTTCTCTCTCTCTCTCTGTCTTTCTATCTATCATCCGTCTATCTATCTATAGAAATTTATGCTGTATAACTGTATATGCCCATGAGATATTATGGCTGAGGGTTGACCTTTTGGTTCCTTTTAAATCGTTGTAGGTAAGCACTATCCTGGTTGGAAGAAAAACTATCCTGTTGAAAGTCTGCTTGTTTATTGCCTGATTTTAGTTCTACCCAATCACAAGAACTTCTTAACCAGGAATATTGTTCCTGCATTAAGGAAGAGAATGTCTTCATAATGGAGCTAAACAAGGATGTCTAATGATTATTAATTTCCCTAGTTATATTAGTGAGGACTAATACAGCAAATAAATAGGATTTTTTTAGCTTTGTAAGCAAATCTACAACGGAATTTTTTGCTATTTACACACTGCAGTCCCCAGGCTATGAACAAGATCCGTTCCTAACTGTTCCTTTAAGGTGAATTTATAAGTCGGTAACAGGTGCACACAGTTCTTATTTGACCTTTAGTGCTATGGGGTCGCTATGAGTTAGAATTAACTGGACGTCAGTGGGTTTTTTCGGTTACTGCAAGGAAAGGCTCGAAGCCTTTTCAGTGATTTAAAAGCTCCATGTACAAGTGAAGGTGATTGGGACGAAGTATTTGCTGCAAGTAGGGGTTGATTCTTCTCTGTCCTGTAAGGTTGCTGTGAGTCAGAATCGACTCCATGGCAGCGGGTTTACGGGTTGATTCAATCTTTTCAAAATGAGGACAAATTTGCATAACATTAAAGGGCAAGTATGAGGTGTCTGTAAGTCGGATGTTGGTAACCTGGGGACTATCTGTATTCTACAGATGGCCGTGGGCAAGCTTTATCGTGTGTGTGCGTGACGACTCCCAAAACCTGAAAACCATACCCTCTACCATCAAGTTGATTCTGACCCATAGTGACCCTAGAGGACGGAGTAGAACTGCCCTGCAAGGTTTCCAAGGAGCAGCTGGTGGATTCAAACTTTTGGTTAGTAGTTGAGCTCTTAACCACTGCGCCACCAGGGCTCCAGTATTACTATTGTTGTTTTGTTGTTGTTAGGTGCTGTCAAGTCGGTTCTGACTTACAGCAACCTTATAGGACAGAGTACAACTGCCCCATAGGGTTTCTAAGGAGCGGCTGGTGGATTTGAACTGCCGACCTTTTGGTTAGCAGTCACCAGGGCTCCGTGACAACTCCAGGCTACTTTAAAATTCAACCTTGTGCATTAGGAGGGAGTCTGAGATGCAGTCTCTTCTCAGTGTATTTCTTAAACTGAAAACATTATTGAAAGCCACAGTATTTTTAATACCCTCTGACTCAGCTTCCCAAAAATTTATCGTTCAGATTGTATCATGGATACATACATTGTTTTTTCCTCTCTCTGCTTTTAAGAATTTTCTACTTGACTTTGGTTTTCAATCATTTTACTGTTCTGTGCTTGGGAGTGACTATATTTGCATTTATCCTGTGTTTTTTGAAAATATAGCTTGATATCTTTTAATGGTTCTCAAACATTATCTCTTTAAATGTTGCCTCTTACTAATGGGGCACAACAGCCCAGGGACAAGGACTAGAAGACAGAAGGGGACTGGAAAGCTGGTAATAGGAAACTCAGGGTCAAGAAGGGACAGTGTTGACATGTCATGGGGTTGTTAACCAATGTCATAAAACAATATGTGTACTAACTGTTTAATGAGAAAGTATCTTCTGTAAACCTTCATCTACAATAATAAAAAAATTAAAGAAAAAAAAGTCCCTCTTACCTATTCCTTCTCCACTCTGTACAAATCCGATACGCATTTTCTACTCTTTGCTGTGTCTTCATTCTTTCATCTCTCCATGCTTGTCTGATGTCTTTTCCTGAACTTTCTTCCAGTTTGCAAATTCTTTCTTAAACTGTGTCTAGTCAGCTGTTAAATAGCTATTGTGTTTTTTCATTTCGAGAATTTTCATTTGATTCTTTTTTTATAGTTTTCAACTCCCTATCAAAATTCCCCGATCTTTCCTTTTAATTCCTTGGACATATGAAACGTAGTCATATTTAAGCCTGTATCTGATAAGGCCATTACCTAGATCTGTTCTGAGTTTGTGTCTAGTATCTGTTTTTTCTTTTATATTTTTGGTCATGTCATAGCTTCTCATTTCGTTGGTTAATATTTTAAAGATATTTTTGAGGCTCTGGATAATCTTATCTTTCTCTTTTTACTTTTGTTTGTGGCAGAAAAAACAAAAACAAAAAAAACAAAAAGCCTACGTTAGGACCACTTCCAATCTCAGATCATCTTAACCCAGTTAAGAATTGAAATTTCGCAACTGGGCTTTAATCCCCGTGAGGGATGATCCAGGTTTCCTTTACTCCTAGAGTGTGGGCCTTCTAGCTCACAAACTGAAGCCCTGTGCATTGCCCAGGCCTTACCTCTTTGAGGGCTCTGAGACTCCCAGAAGCTTTGCAGCACTTCTCCCCTCTTTGCTGCTGCTTTTGAAATGGGCAAACGCCTGGAGGGAAAAGCAGCACCAATGCTATGCTCACCTCTCTAGGTTCCTCCTTTCCCCAGATGTCGGACTCACACAGCTTCACATTCTTGAGGACTTTTAAAATTTTGTTTTGCTAGATTGAAAAAACAAACAAACAAACAAAAAAATAAATAAACTCCTGCTTAACTAGCTATTCTCAGCATGAAGATCAGTCCTAAATAAGCTAGACTGCATTCAACCAAATAAAACCCACTGCCGTCGAATACATTGCAACTCGTAGTGACCCTATAGGACAGAGTAGAACTGCCACATAGGGTTTCCAAGGCTGTAAAGTTTTAAGGAAGCAGACTGCCGCATCTTTCTCCCGAGGAGCATCTGGTGGGTTCGAACCGCCAACCTTTTGGTTAGCACTAAGTGCTTTAACCACTGCACCACCAGGGCTCCTAGACTGCCATTACAGGAAGTATAATTCTTATCATCTCGTGCCTATTTTGTTACAATAGCCACTTAGCTATTTTTCCTGCTTTCACCCTTGAACCCTGTCTGTCTATTTAAAACACAGCACTCAGAGTGACCCTTTTAAACATGTGCCATATCATGCCATTCTCTTGCTCAAAATCCCCTAATGGCTTTCTATCTCACTAAGAGAAAAAGCTAAAAAACTGTTTATGACCTACATGGCCCTATATGATCTGTCCCCCTTTAACCCCCTCATCAAAAGGAAACTGGTAAGACAAAATAAAATTTCAACTAAAAGGCATTAAAAAGGGATAGAGTAACAGTACACCTAATAATAAAAGGAGATATAACAGTCATGAACTTGTATGCACTCACCAACATAGCCTTAAAATATTTTGAGGCAAAAAATAAGAGATGACAAGTTAAAATTGGCAAATCCACATTCTTAAAGGGATATTATAACACATTTCTATCAGAAATTTCTAGATCAAGCAGATAAAAAATTAATATGAAGGTAAAAGATTTGAATGCCAAAAATAATAAATTTTATCTAACAGATACGTGAAGATGGCATCCAGTAAATAAAACAATGTTTCAGGACATTGAACATTTGCAAAACTTGTCCATATACTAGGTCACAAAGCAAATCTCAAAAAAAGTTAAAAAATTAATAAAATAGATACCCTACATGTCTGTCACCATAGTACAATTAAGTTAGAAAGAAACTATAAAAATATAATTTTTAAAAAGTGTATTAGAAAAATTTTAAATACACCTCTAAATATCTCAAGTGTTAAAGGCATAAATCACTGTAAATTTCAAAATATTTTGATCCTAGAATTTCTGAAAATGCATGAGTTAAGAGTTCAAGAATCTAGAAAGAACAGAATGAATCCAATGAAGGTACAACCAAAGAAATATCCATGATAAGAACAGACATTAATGAAATAAAAAACAAAAACATTAATGAGAATTGACAAAACCAAAACCTAGTTCTTTGGGGAAAAACAAAAACAACTAACAGACAGACCTCTAGCAAGACAGAGAGAGGGAGAGAGAGAGCATGCACAGATGATATTAGGAATGAAAAGGGAGTCATAATTACAGATATGGTAGAGATTTTTTTTAAATAAGAAAATATATGAACAACTTTATGCTGATATTCTTGAAAGCTTAGATGAAGTGGAGATTTTTCTGGAAAAGTATAAATTACTGAATTGAATCATGAAACAATAGAAGCTCTGCATTTAATTAAAGAAATGAAATATGTACTTTAAATTCTCTATTCCCATCTCAAGCCAGCTGAAAATAAGAAAATAAGAAAATAGTAGGGGAGATAAAAAGAGAAGAAAGGAAAGAGAGGGAGGGGGGAGAGAGAGAGAGAGAGAAGACAGTTTTATAAGCTCATTTTGCCAGATATTTAAGGAAAAGATAATCTCTGTTCTATAAAAACGATTTCAAAGAACGTAAAAAGAGGAAATACTACTATATTAGTTGAAGTCCAGTCAGCAGACAGAAGCCATGCAGTGAGAAGGTTTATACGAGGGCATTAACTACAAGAGGAAGTCCGTATGTGATGCAAACAGTTAAACACTCAACTACTAACCCAAAGGTTGGTGGCTCGAACCCATCCAGAGGCTCCTCGGAAGAAAGGCCTGGCGATCTACTTGATGGCAACTGGCTAACTACTAGAGAGAATTTAAAAAAGAAAATCTAAATGCCCTAGGGCTAAGGGAAAGTACCCAAGGAAAGAACAGACTTGAGGGGAGCAGGTACTTCCCCAAGATTGAGATTCAGACCTCATTGGAGAAAGTGTAGTTGCAGCCCCCTGGTGGAGGACAGGTTTGCTGGGTTGATCCAAGCCATAGCTGGTTGACAAATGGCATGCTGAGGCTGTCACAGTTTGGGGATGGAGATGCTCATGGAACTTGCTAGGAAGCTTCCCAGGAGGAGTGCTGTGGAGCTTTCTGAGAAGCTGGCCAGTTGTCTGTGAAGGCGTCAGGAACCTGTCCACTAGGGGGAACCTCCCTTGCCCAGAGGCCACCTTCACGGTGGGTAGGATGGGAGGGAGCTGCTGAAACTCACTGGGGGTGAGCATTGCTGGGTGTTCAGGATTTACAGGGTGTGCCCAAGAGCAGCACAGGGGCAAGAAGAAAGGAAAGCACACTGCAGCCAGGAAGGAAAGAGGTTTAAAAACAATCATTTCCTCATTGTTTGTATAGGCATAGAACTGAAAATGGATTTTCAAAAGTAGGGGAATAAATAAATAAAATATCTATTTATTAAACAAATAAATGTAGAGTTGAAATGAACTGGTCCTGTGTGTATCAACATAGATAGATCTCAAAATATACTTTTGAGTAAAAAACGATAGATATATTGTACAGTACTATGCAATTTATAGTAACTTTTACAGCATGCAAAACCATACTTACCTATTTAGTGATAGTACACCTGGGAGTGTATTAAATTCCGGATGTTGAGTACACTTGGGAATAATAAGAAGAGAATGGTATTGGGAATAGGCATACTACGGAAAATTATTTCAGTAGTATTTTATTACTTCTGAAAAGATCTTACAAAAATGACAAAAGGTTGACTGAATAGAGTTGAGTAGTGTGTACACGGGTGCTTATATTAGTCCATATAATTTTCTCTGTGTCCTATTTTATAATAAAATATTTTTAAAAGAAGAAATGGGTACAGTCTCCATCATTTTTCTGCTACAGGAGCTATTTTATAAGCAGTCATGGGCGTTATCGTTTCGAGGAAGTCATTGCCATAGGAACGGTTGTGTTCTCAGTTTCCTGCCTGTGTTCCGAAGGATCCTAATAGGTATTTTTGAGAATAAAATGACTCAATACTCAAATAGGTTGACTTTTACCTGGTCACAATATATATTGACATATTCTGAAGGATGGAGGAAAACTTTTTAAATCTGTTTAACCCGAAGTTTCCCAAACTTTTCTGACCTCAGATTTTTTTTTAACAGAATGCCCATTGGTGTCCTTCTGAACCTTATCCATGTGACACAGATTAGAGAAGTGTTGGTTTGCCCAAATGATCCCTAGTTATAAAATACATAATTTAATCAGTGAATTTATGCAAAAGAAAGAATTAGGCTATTAAAGAAAATCATCCCTTTGTTTAAACTGAATCTGATTTCCCAAATAATAAACACTGAAACACAGTTCTCCCACTGTTTGAGCTTACAGTCATACCTTATCAACCCATTGGTGATAGTTTAGTTCAAGGCTTGACTTTCAACTGCAGAATCATCTGTAGTAGAAAATACTACAGAAGAAAAGTGGTGTGACCTATGTGTCTATTCCAGTCCCACCAATTTTCCCCATTCTACCCAAGCTCAATCAGTTGTAACACCCTTTAATTATTCACTAAAATAGTCGTTTTCCAGTTCAAAGCATTCAAAACCTACAAAAGCCTATGTCTGGGCAGTGATTGATAGTACTCTTTTGGGGGTGGGGACCAGAGAAATGCAGCTAATTCTTCACTATTTCTTCTTATGGACGTCCTTGTAATTGAAAAACACGAACTTAGATTTTATAAATACCACTTGTCTAGTCAAGATGTTTGATTCTAAAGTGAACCAAGGAATTCATAAAAGCAATCTAAATGAAAATATACCCATCAGATCATTGGATGGTACTATTTGGTCTAATCTGATGGCTTCAATATTTGTCAATTTTTCTACAAACACCTGAATTCCAGTGTAATCTTAATTTGTAAAATTGTTTACCAGGGTGAGTTATTCAGGAGTTGAAAATTGCTACTATGTTGAAGCGCTGAAAGATGATTCTCTATGCTTCTTTAAAGTCTTATCTTTCATATATGGAGTTGATTCTCTTTTTCTGATGAAACAAAAATGTTCGGTCATTCATTTATTCAACCATTTTTTTTTTTAATATGCCAGATGCTGATCAACTTCAACGTAATATTGGCCAACTGAATGCCTCTGCAAAAATGATTGAATGAAGTTATAGAGAAAGCTGTATGGCATTGGAATGGACTTGTCCCATCATTCAATGAGTGTTTATTGAGAAGCCCTGGTTAGCTCAGCTTCTAACCAAAATGTTGGCAGTTCGAATCCACCAGCTTCTCCTTGGAAACCGTATGGGACAGTTCTGCTCTGTCTTATTGGGTCGCTATAGTCAGAATCAACTCGATGGCAATGAGTTTGGTTTGGTTTAAGTGCTATAGGGTTGTTATGAGTTGGAATTGACTCGATGGCAACGGGTTATGGGCCTTGAGTCAGAATCGACTTGACAGCAGCTTTGTGCCGGACATTGTTCTAGATACTAACGATGATAACAGAGGTGAACAGGAAAGGGAAAGTCTCTGGCCAGCCTGGTGGTTAAAAGAGACATAAGCAAGTAATTATAATACAGTATGACGCGTGTGATTGACAAGAGAAGGTTGATCTTTAGGAAGGCAACTTGATCCTTATTTATTTTTGTAACAGTATGCTTTAGCACTTTAATATGTGCCAGGCATTATTCTAGGAGCTGGGGATACAGCAAGGGACAAATCACAATGTCTGTTCTCCTGGAGTTTCCGTTCTCACGGAGGTCAAAGCTGCAGACCTGCTCTACGTCAGCACCGTGCACCAAGCCAGTATTTCCCCAATGAGGGTGCTCATACCACTGGTGGAATGTGAGATGGCATAGGTGGTGCACAGACTAACATAGTAATAGCTTATATTTATGATTACATTTTATTCATGGCTCAGATACAGGCTTTCCATTTGTGGAAGTGCTTATAATGATCGCTTCTTAAGTGAATTTATTTAATTTTAAAAAGCTGAGTTCAATTAAAGAAAAATATGTAGTAAATATGTATAGATTTCATGAAGATTTGGCACCAAGTGTCATGGTGAAGCACGTATTACAAACAAATAGTAAACAGAGCTTTCACCCAAAATAAGATGTCCTGATGTCAGAGGTGTCATTCCACTACCCAAATGCTCAGGGTAAACTTTTTTATTTTGAACTTTGTATTGCTGTCTGACATAAACTCAATGCTAGGCGGAAAAGAAAAAAGATTTAAAACCTTCTTTATTCTGGTCTTCTGTAAACTACTTGAAAGTAGGGAAGGTCTCGTTCATAGCTGTTAGCATAGTGTCCTGTAGTTAGTAGATGCTAAATAAATTTTGAATGAAGGGATGAAAGAATTAATAGAATAGGAGATGCACTATTGCATGACTCAAAGTGCAGGGAGTGCTCTGGCCTGAGCATAATTAGTCACAGGGCATTAGAAGGAACAGACTCTGTGAACCAATCAGTTTATAAGAGCAATTTAGAACTCTGCAGTGAAGATTGGAGATCTGCCTTTCTGATAGAAGGTACATAGAAGAGATTAACCTTTCTGCTATGTAACTCCAGACTAGCTTGCTTTATATTATGCCATGGTAGAACAGATAATGAAAAACCCTCACCAAGTTGTATGTGTATACTAGAAGACTGATATAATCAATACTTCATTAAATAATCTTCTGCCACCACCAGTATTATGCTAATGACTCAAAAAAGAATCCATAGAAATTGCTAATTTTATAGACAGTTCTCTTTGAACCTATAGGCACCAAAAACGGCAAGAAAAAAAGCAACCCTTGGAAGTGGTGTCCTGACAATTTTGTGTAGGAGGAAAATACTAAAACGCTAAAATAAGAGCTACCTTCCATATTTTCTGCAGCTTAAGAATAAAGTCTTATTTTCCTGATTTCAAAATTTTAATTCCTGCCATCTTTAGCTGGTGAGGAGATCATTTTCTATCTTGAGATTTAGAGGAAGTAAAATGTCAGTAAAATTTTTGCTAGTAGAAAATCTTAAGAAAATAGTTTAATTTCAAAGAACAGAGGAGTCAGTTATGATGAGTAGCCCGCGTTTTTACTTTTGGCTGTGACAATTTAACAATAACCATGCGCTGAGCAGTCGCTCACAACTCTCTCAGTTCGATGCTGCTTCCTTTCCAGACTGTGATTGTCTCAGCAGTCCCCTACACACAGATGAAGTTGCTGTCTTTGTCCTGTTGTCATTCGTGGGTCTTCCGTCAAGTGTCACGAGAAGTTTTATCATTAGGAAGGTTAGTGGTACCACTGCCAAGTCTTCTTGCATCATTATTTCATAAGCCTTTCTGAATCCACTTAGTAGAACCAGAATCCAGACATTCATGCCTGAAATTAAATTCTCAAGCAGGGGTCATCTCTTTGCTTTCGCTTTTTCTTGGCTATGGGATGAGTTGAGTAGGATAGGATGAAGATGGAACTGCTCAGCTTTTAAACTTGCTGTTCTCCAAGGAAGGACTCCCTGGGTGGCGCAAACTGTTAAGCGCTTGACTACTAGCTGAAAGGCTGTCGGTTCAAACCCACCCAGCGACACCTCGGAAGACAGGCCTGGCAATCTGCTTCCGAAAGGTCACAGCCTTAAGAACCCTGTGGAGTGCAGTTCTACTCTGATACGCACAGGGTCTCCGTGAGTCGGAATAACAGCTGGGATCACTGTGTTTGTTTGTTTATTCTCCAAGGAACACGCGTTTGGTTTCCTCAATCTGGACAACTACTGGGAACGGAATTCAGTCCCTGATCCTAAGTTCACTATAAATAGCTTGACAAGGGGGGGAATAACTTTCTTCTTCTTGCTAATATACCTTTGATACGTACTGTGTCCAGATCCACTTACAAGTATTTGCTATGTAACTCCTTTGACTTCCCCTACAAATCAATCAAAGGATCTACCATTTCTCTGCAAGACAACAGCTGATAAAAGCTCCCCTATGAGCATGCATTTTATAAATGCAAACTATGGTAAAAACAGTACACGGGGTGTGCTTTCCTGTGACCAAATAAGCAGGGATTATTTAGTCATTCATTTATTTGCATATTTACCCTCAGATTTTTGTTTTGGGGGGGGCATGTCAAGTAGGAGATTAGAAGGCAATTTTCACACAAAAGCCCCAAAGAAACTTGATGTTATTCTGTGGACGTTACTTGATTGTTCTTCACAGTCTTCGTTTCAATTGGCATTTAGAGAACTAGCCACACAGGCTGCTCCCACCTTCCTTCATGACACCATTTCTTCCTGTTCTCCTTATCTGTAGCCGCGAGGATGCACAGCTTTCTCTTTTTTCTTTTTTGTGGGTTTGTGCAGTTTCTTGATGTTTGTGACAGGCCACGATAGGGGAAGCTTTTATCACCGTGGGGTTTGGAGGCCTCAGTAAATTGAAAATTGCAAATGAAATCCACTGGGCTTGAATTCATCAGCTATTATGTCAGATGACCTTTGTGCAGCTGCTGATAAAAATGAGAGAATGTTAGCTCTGATCCAATTTTCAGCACTAACCATTCCTTTTCAAATCCATTCACAGTCAGGCAGCAGACACATGGGAAGTGAAAATGATAGGGTTTCAAGAGAATGGCATTGTGCTGCAGATTAAGATTTTCTCCCCCTATTTCTAGAGGTCGGCCCCCAGGCCCCTGTCTGGTATCTACCTATTGTCCAATCAGTTTCAATATCTGCTTCAGAGTACGTGTTAGCCGTCCTTACAGATAAGTGCTTACAGGAGAGAATGTGGGACTTAATCGTTCTGCTTAGGAGGGTCGCAGTGTGGCAATATGGACTGGCACATGTTAGTTTAATCTGACATTCTAAGGAATGTGGCGCTAGATTCTTTCTGTGTTGCTGATCTCTGGGTGATTTTCGTTACCAGCTCTGGTTTTATAAAATTTATTTTCACACAACTAGTTATATTCATGAGTCAGAGAAATACTAAAATGTCTCTCATAGCCAAGCAAAGGCAGCCTAAGCTTGTCAAAATAACGTAGAGAAGCCAAAAATTATGAAACTGGGAGCAAAATGACGTGTATTCTGTTCTTACAATCCAGTTAAATGAAAATGTCATCAACAGTATTTCACAGATTAGATTACTCTGAAGTAAACGAATGCCTATGGATTGTTCGGTTCCCCCAATAAATGTACTAGATTTTATCATGCAGAGAAAAAGAATTTGACTTGTTCCTTTCCACTGAGGTAGCATGAACCAGCAAGATAACGCTATGGGTGTTTCAGTCGTCAGCATGATTTCCACACCTGTAAAACACAGGAACCATCTGAACATAAAGCACGTTGAAACTGACATATCTCCCCTTATTTGACTATGTTCAGAAAAGAAAAAAAAAATCTCTTCTTTCAGCCTTTGAAAATGCTGAGTTCACTGAGGGAGCAGTCCCAAGTAAGTGTGAAGGAGAAGCATGAAATAATTGAAATCATGTATCATTATAAGTATTTTCAAAGAAAATCTAATAAAGCTGAAAAATGTTAAATCTGTATTTCTTTGGGTTTTCCTGGTATGTAGATTTCTTTTCCACTTTTACCTTTGACACTTTATTGATTAACATTATAGGAAAACAAGGTGTTTGTATGTTAACGGGGTTGCAGAAATGCTTTTTATGGCATAGCAATTCCTTTCTTTCTGATACACAAGTTCATAACATTATGGAACCAAAAAGACATTCTTCTGAAGGTTAGTCTTTGGGGAAAGAATACAGTTCTGCAGTAAAACCTATGAAAGCCAGCACCTGTGTAAGGCGGAAACCTGTCAGAGGAGGGAAACTCAAGTATTTTCCACTAACAGAAAGTGACAGGAACGTGGTAGGGTCCCTGTCAGAGGAGAGAAACTTGTGAGACCAGAAAAACAAGGCAGTCCTGTTGAGTTCTGGCTCTCACAGGTTTCACTGTACAAGCTTCCTTTATAAGGAAAATAAAGTAAGTGCATATATGTTTATGGGATGTCTATTACCCATGTAGTATCTCTTACTTTTAAGAAGTAAATTAAGGCTGCTAACCTGCTGTTTACCTTCCTGCCTTTTCTGGGTACTCATAAGTTCCTTTAAGAGAGGAAAATTATTGGTTATCCAACAAGCATGCATAAATAAAATGCCTATGATGGTGTCCAGAAAAAGCACCATATGCCTATTAAAAGTCAATTATTATTGAAAAATATTATCTAAGTTCCAAGTCAAGATGTATGTAATGATACAAGCATGATACCATTTGGTATCATATTCATGGTACCATGATACCACTTGGTCTAAAATTAACAAAGGTACTCACCAGTCAAAGGGTATGGATTCAGGATATTCAGGGCTGGCTTTGATTTCCCCAGCCGATCTGAATTTTTAGATTTTTTTTAACCAATGAAGACACATTTCAGAGTCCCAAAGATTTAGAAAGCTTGATACATGGCTTCCTATCCCTATACGTTTGCTGTCCGCTTGGACCCCGAGGGAAGCCGGACTTTGCTTGGCTGGTTCTGTAAGAACACCACCACAGCTTTGGAGGGTTCAGCCAAATCACCCTGCTGACAGAGCAGACAGCAACTCTTATCAAAGTGATTATCAAAGTAATTAACTCTGCACTTGACACGTTTATCAACAACTGCAGTCACGCATCACACCATCCGTCTACAGTCGGGTAGCGAGACTTGTTTCTCTGAGTTACAGTTTCCGCAAACCTCTCGCTGCCTTTGGGTTTTGCTCCTAAAGAAGTAAATGAGTTAATAATGAGCATGCTCTTAGGGGACTGCGCCTGTGACCGCCCCAAGTCGTGCATCCTGGACCCAGTTAGCTAACAGGCCCCTGCCAGAGGAAACAGCAGCACCCTTGCTTGGCTGTGCCCTAGGGCCTGGCTTCCAGCCACTGTGATCTGCATGCTCAGATAGATGGAGCAATTAGATAGGCCTGTTAAGCCTTATGTCTTCATTACTGATTTATACGATGAACTCAGCATGATTATTGAACCAGACCAGCCAGTGAAACAACTGAGTCATTGATCTTTACATAGGCGTGTATTTTCAATTTGGATTTAGGGAGGAAGTACATGGATATATCATTATTTCTGGTATTTTGTCCAAGGGCTTGAACGGGGCTGTGGATAATTCATTATTCCCACCTCCTGGCCTTTCTTCATTCCTTCTATAGCAGAGCTATCCAACAGAACCTTCTGTTAGGTGGGAAGTGTTCTCTGTGCTGTCCAGTATGGTAGCCACTAGCCACGTGCGGTTAGTAAGTACCTGGAATGTGACTGAAGTGACTGAGGCACTGCATTTTTAATTTCATTTCATTTTAATTAATTTAGATAGCCACATGTGGCTAGTGGTGGTGAATTGGACGGGGCAGCAGGTCTACAGCATACTTAGCTTTTCTCCTCCCTCTGTCAATAGCGCTTGTCAAAGTTCTGCCATCTTTCCAAGACCCTGTTCAAATACTGGCTCTTTTATAGAGACTACTCATCCTCCCACTCGAATGTTACCTCTCTCTGGACACATATCATTTTGTACCGTTCATCATTTTCTGCCTTGTATTATAATTATCTGCTCCACTGTACTGCAGACCACTTGAGGACAGGGACTGTGTCCACCCAGTGTAGTATTCTGTCCGTAACAAATACCTGAGGAATTAAACTGACTTTTGGGATAGGTATGGAGAGGGGATATTACTTTGTTTTTTCAATAAATTCTAACTGGACAAACGTTGACGCTGCTCCGTCATTCTTCTCACACCATCTTTTACAAGTGGGTTTAGGAAAAGCCCTGCATTTCCTTCTCCTGGATTATCTGTTAGCCCTGAGATGGAAGTATAAGCAAAATTATCATATTTTCTCCTTCTGAGGACAGGAAACTTGGGAACACTTCTTCCTTGTCTTCATGGAGAACAGCACAATGCTGTATGTGTAAGAAGAACTCAGTAAATGCTTCTTGAATGAGGGAGGAAATGGAGCAGAATTATTATCCAAGTTTCAGAGTATGTTTTAAGTCTCTGGCTCAAGGAGCTTTACGTCCGTTGGTTTGTAATGCTAGAAGATGCTTTCCAGAGTATTTATATAAGATTCTACTCAAAAATATATTATTGGCACTCTTCTGTATCTTGATCGTGGTATAGTTACATATCTGTATACCTTTGTCAAAACTCATAGAACTGTGTGCTTCAATGGTGAGGTTTACAATATGTAACTTTTTTAGAAGTGAATAAAAATAGTATATACTTTAGTGTATAATTATGATTTTTTAATAGGTGTTTAGTATTTTAGCACTAGACTGATGATGCTTACATAATACATAATACTAACTCTATTCATTTGTATGTTTCTGTGGTGCCATATAACACCTCATTGACTTTTGGAGAAAGTGAGGTAATTTGAGACAGCTGAGCTATGATTAAAAGAGCACTAGATCTGGAGTCAAAAGACGGTGTTTCAGAACTAAACTCTTCCATTTCCTAACTAGGAATAATACTAATTATTGCTACATTATATTATAATAGTTTATACGTATTGAATACACACTATATACCAGGCACTGTTCTCAGCCCTCTGCATATGTTAAATCATTCAATCCTCCAACAACCCTGTAAGGTAGGTATTATTACTACATTGTACAGATGAGGAAACTGAGGCACAGAAAGAGTGAGTAAACTGCCAAAGGTAACACAGCAATTAAAGTGGCACTTGACCATAGTAGGTGTTTTAGGCTGGGTTCTCTAGAGGAGTAAAACCAGTGAAGCATATATACATTCGTATCTCTATATATCCATAGCTATATATATATATAGAGAGAGAGATTTATCTTAAGGAAATGGCTCATACAGTTGTGGAGGCTTGTCAATTTGGCACCTGTATTAAAAAAAAAAAAAAAAAAAAAACACCAAACCTGTTGCTGTCAAGTTGATTCCAACTCATAGCGACCCTATAGGACAGGGTAGAACTGCCCCATAGGGTTTCCAAGGAGTGGCTGGTGGATTTGAACTGCCAACCTTTTGGTTCTCAGCCAAACGCTTACCCACTGCACCACCAGGGTTACTGTATACAGCTCCTTAAGCCACACGTGATCTCTTTAAAGAGACAGTTACGACGTCCTGCTTGCGCCTGACGTGATGCAAGCGAAGGTGCACTGGCCCCGTTTACGTCTCATGTTTCATGTTTCGTAAGAAGCAGTGGACTAAGGAGGGCCCTGGTGGCCCAGTGGTTAAGTGTTCGGCTGCTAACCAAAATGTCAGCGGTTCAAATCTACCAGCCACTCCTTGGAAACCACATGCGGCAATTCTACTGTATCCTAGAAGGTCGCTGTGAGTCAGAATCGACTTGACGGCAATGGGTTTTTTTTGTTTGTTTGTTTGTTTTTTGTTTTTAATGGAATAAGGGAAGAAAGAAGGGTCCTGAAAGATCTGGACCATGAGTAGTCATGTCAGAATTGGGTTGCTATAGTTTTCCATATAATTTAATCACAGAGCATGGTAGTACTAAGAGATGTCCTAGGGGATCTCCTGTACTCCAGATATACTCTTCTTTACCTCCATTATGTAATTTCAGTTCAATTTCCCCTCAGTAATCAGGATCAATCCGACCAGCCAATACAGTAACTCTTGTCTTTGCTGTTGATCCAGAGGCATGAGGAGCCCCAAGCGGCCAAGTGGCATTCTCAACTTCCAGTTTGATAGAGTCAGTGTCGTGTCTCCTGGTGAGAGCATTCCTCTCTTTGGAACTAAGACCTCTAGAAGTGCAGAGCATAGTGTCGTGAGGAGAGGAAGTGAAAATTTTGTGAGTGGGTCACCATGGGTATTAGTGAGTGGTGCCACTCCCATTTCCACCCCTTGATTCCTGGAACCGTGAATCCTGGCTATGGGAGGAACAGCACCATATACAGGATGCTAGTTTAGAGCATATAGAGCCTCCTGGAGAACACTACCCAAATCCTGCAAGGTATTGCCAGCTAGCTGGCACCATAATTATGTCTTTAAAATTATGTCTTCTATGAAGCCAACTGCTTCAGGATGTTGGGGAACATAGTAAGACCACTGAATTCCATGAACATGGGCCCACTGCTACACGTCATTTGCTGTGAAGTGAGTCCCTTGATAGAAGGCAATGCAGTCTGGGATACCATGACTGTGGATAAGGCATTCTGTAAGTCCACAGATGGTAGTTGCGTGCAAAGAAGGCAAATCCATATTCAGAGGAAATGTCTATCCCAGTAAGAACAAAATGCTGCCCTTTCCATGATAGACATGGTCCAATGGAATAACCTGCCACCAGGTTAATTGCCCCAAAGAATGGTACCATATCGGGGACCATATCAGGGGTCTCCACTGCTTGCAGATTGGGCACTCAGCAGTGGCTATAGCCAAGTCGGCCTTGGTGAGTGGAAATCCATGTTGCTGAGCCCATGCATAACCTCCCTCCCTGCCACCATGGCCACTTTGTTCATGAGCCCATTAGGCAATGACAGGAGTAGCTGGGGAAAGAGGGTGACTGGTTCCACAGAACGCATCATCCTATCCACTTGATTGTTAAAATCCTCCTCTGCTGAGGTCACCCTTTGGTGAGCATTCACATGAGACACAAATATCTTCACTTCTTTGGCACATTCAGAGAGGTCCATCCACATACCTCTTCCTCATAAAGCCTTGTCTCCAATTTTCCAGTTGTGTTCCTTCCGAGTTCCCTGACCATCCAGCCAAACCATTGCCTGCAGCCCATGAATCAGTGTACAATTGCACATCTGGCCATTTCTCCTTCCAAGCAAAGTGAACAACCCTGTGCACTTCTCCAAGTGCTGCCCATTGGGAAGATTTCCCTTCCCCACTGTCCTTCAGGGAGGTCCCAGAAAGGGGCTGCAGTGCTGCCTCTGTCCACTTTCGAGTGGTGCCTGCATATCACGCAGAACATCTGTAAACCAGGCACAAGTTTTCTCTTCCTCAGTCAGCTGATCATAAGGAACTCTCCATGAGGCCATAGGTGCAGACTGGGAGATGGAAGGTAATGTGACAGGAGTGGGGACTATGGTCATTAGGACTACTTCCTCATATAACTCAGTTGTGCCTTCAGTTCCAGCCAGATCAATAGCTGCATACCAGGTACCAGGAGATGTACTAATTAGCTCAAGCAATGAAACCACATCCGGACCAGAAGCTGCAACTGGAGTTACCACCTGATTAAGTTTACAGTAATCCACTGTCATTCTCCAAGATCCATCCATTTATTTTGCACAGGCCGAGTAGGCGAGTTGAATGAGGATGTTGTGGGAATCACCACCCCCGCATCCTTCAAGTCCTTGATGGTGGCAGTAATCTCTGCAACCCCTGCAGGAATGCGGTATTTCCTTTGGTTTACAATTTTCCAAGGTAGGGGCAGCAATAATGGCTTCCATTTGGCTTTTCCTACCATAATAGCCCTTACTCCACGTGTCAGGGATCCAATGTGGGGGTTCTGCTGGTTGTTTAGTATGTTTATTCCAATTATGCATTCTGGAATTGGGGAATTCACTACAGGATGGGTTTGAGGACCCACTGCGCCCACTGTGAGACAGATCTGAGCCAGGATTCCATTAATAACCTGTCCTCCCTACACCCCCACTCTGACTGGTGGACCACAGTGACGTTTTAGGTCTCCTGGAATTAGTGTCAGTTCAGAGCCAGTATCCAGTAATGCCCAAAAAGTCTGATTATTTCCTTTTCCCCAATGAACAGTCACTCTCATAAAAGGCTGTAGATCCCTTCGGGAAAGACTGGGTGAAACATTAACAGTATAAGTTTCTGGCAGTGTATTGGAGTCCTTCCTCAAGGGGACCCAGCCTCCCCTTCAGTCAAAGGGTTGTGGGTCTTTAAACTTGCTCGAGTCAGAGAATTGATTGAGAGGCTGTGACTCTTTCTGTTGATTCGAGTTAGACTGCTGTTCACTTGACCTAGAATTCATCTGCTTGTACAGATCAAGTAAATATTTAATATATTTCTGATCTATTCCATTCCTGGGGACATACGAGTCAAACTATTCTGATTACTGCTTTGACTCTCCTGTCCATTACAGTAACCACACCCACCTCGTCTTTGGCAATTAAGTGCTACCACTTGACCCCTACCACCCTAGGGTCCAATCAGCCCCATTGTAGTTAGATTTCATAATTCAGTTAGGGCAGTTCCCACGGTCAAATCTGACTTGCCTAAAATAGCAATCATAGTAGTCTTCAAGGATTTGTTACAAATTTGTTCCTCACTGTTGTGGTAAAAGTTGTGTCCTCTGGGCACTCCATGTGTGGGTCTCCGTGTCTCACCTGATAAATCCACTCTAACATGCCAATTGCCCTAAGCCTTTGGAGACCTTCTTCTACAGTACACCAAGGCAGGTCTGGCATTTCAGCTTGATTTAGTGTAGACCACTATTTAAACCATGCTTCAGTGAACCAGCCAAATAAACTATTCGATCCTTTTCTAACTTCTGGAGCTGAAACATTGAATGAAGAATCTGTGCTTAGTGGACCCATATCAATAAACTCAGAGTTCTACAGCTTTATTTTCCTCGCACCATTATCCTACACCCTTAATAGCCATTACCACACATATTGCCCAGGTTTCTGTTTGTATAAATTAGAAAAATCTAGCAGTTCTTTTGGAGTGTAGCATACCTCCTCATAGGTCACATTTTTTACTTCACCTTTTGAGGCTTGCTGGGACTTAAGTCTAGTTATAGGTCTAGAAACAAACACGGGTGGTGGAGGTGGGTTCTGGGGACATTCAACAATGTCTTGTAAGGCATCTGCCTCAGGCGATGCCCCTGGCAGTGCCCCAGGCACCACCCCAGGTGTTATCTCAGACAAAGACTCTTCAGACACAGCTGGGTTAAACTCATCAGATGAGGGTGGAAGGGATAATGATTTTACTGGGGAGGGTGGCTTAGCAGACAAAGATGGAGTAATTTCTTCAGATAGGAGTAAGAGGGTTGGTTCTGTTGGCAGGAGTGATTCAGTGGAATTTAGGGGCTCAATGTTCCCAGCTTCCTGATTATCTGTCTGTATGTTCCTGTCTCAAGTTTCAGGATCCCATTTCCTCCCAATCAATTCCCTCACTTTGACTTCAGATGTCATTTGAGGTTGGGAATTCAATTGGCCTTGTAATTCAGCCACTCTTACCATAAGACTCAGGGTTTGGTTTTGGCAGTATCAGCTCTGTTACTACAAGACATGAGGCTTTCTTTCAAGGCACAAGTGGCAACTTTCAGGTCTTTTATGTGGCAATTGAGCTGTGACTCTGAAGCCCTAAACTCATCTCTTTCTTTTCCCAGTTTTTCTAGTGAAAGCAGGACCAACCAACCAGCTTCCTTATACTTCTCATCCTGACAAAATTGTAGAAAAGTATCAAATATGCAATCACCCAGAGCCTTGTCGCTCACAAATATTTGATCCATTGGTGGTGATATTTTGCATATTTCTATTGCTTCCTCATGTCATGGATTAGTGGTGCTCTCTTTATACTGAAGACAGAGTCATCAGCGCCTTTAAGGCTAGCCAGACTTGAGAACCAATTCAGAAAACTCATCCTTGTGATTTTGTTCCTCTAGAACTGTTCTCGGTACCAAATGTCTTAGGCTGGGTTCTCTAGAGAGACAAAACCAGTGATTTTACACATATAAATATATATAGAGAGAGATTTATCTCAAGGAACTGGCTCACACAGTTGTGGAGGCTGGCAAGTCCCAAATGCATTGGTCAGGCATCAGGCTGGAGGTTTCTCCTGACTCATGTGGTTGCAGGGGCTGACAAACCCAAAACTGGCAGGTCAGGCAGAAGGCTGCTGGCTCATGGAGTTGTGGGAGCTGGGGAATCCCAAAATCTGCAGGTTAGACAGAAGGCTGCTGATTCACGAAGTTGGGGGAACTATTAATTCCCAAGATCTGCAGGTCAGCCAGCAGGCTGCTGGCTCATGTCCCAAGAAGCGGTGGTTAGAGGATGACAAGTCGGATACAGGATCCAGAGCACATGAGCTGTCCTAGAACATCCGCAAATATTGGATGCAGGCCACACCCCCAAAGAAACTCCCTTTTCAACTGCTTGGCTGCTCACATCAGATCACAAAATGGAGGATGATTTACATCATTTCATAACTGCCAAACCACTGAGAATTATGGCCCAGCCGTGATGATATACAACCTTAACCATCACAGTAGGTTCTCTGTTGTTTTTGTTGGTGTTGTTAGATGTGCCATTGAGCTGGTTCCCACTCATAGCAACCCTCCACACAACACTACCTGGTCCTGTGCCATCCTCACAATCGGTGTTATGCTTGAGTCCATTGTTGCAGCCACTGTGTCAGTCCATCTCATTGAGGATATTCCTCTTTTTCACCGACCCTCTACTTTACTCAGCGTGATGTCTTTCACCAGGGACATGTCCAAAGTACACAAGACGAAATTTCACCGTGCTTGATTCTAAGGAGCATTCTGGCTGTACTTCTTCCAAGACAGATTTGTTCATTTTTCTGGCAGTCCATGATATATTCAATATTCTTTACCAACACCGTTATTCAAAGGCATCAATTCTTCTTCAGTCTTCCTTATTCATTGTCCAGCTTTCACGTACATATGAGGTGACAGAAAATACCATGGCTTGGGTGAGGTGCACCTTAGTCCCCAAAGTGACATCTTTGCTTTTTAACACTTTAAAGAGGTCTTTTGCAGCAGATTTGCCTAATGCAATATGTCGTTTGATTTCTTGACTGCTGCTTCCATGTGCATTTATTGTGGATCCAGGTAAAATGAAATCCTTGACAACTTCAGTCTTTTCTGTTTATCATACTGTTGCTTATTGGTCCTGTTGTAAGGATTTTTGTTTTCTTTATGTTGAGGGATAATTCATACCGAAGGCTGTAGTGTTTGATCTTCATCAGTGCTTCAAATCCTCTTCGCTTTCAGAAAGCAAGGTTGTGTCATCTGCATATCAAAGGTTTTTAGTTTTCCTCCAATCCTGATGCCATGTTCTTCATATAGTCCAGCTCCTCGGTTCTCTGTAATTTTTGGTAAATCAAAGTATTAGCACGGTGTGTTAAGGAGACAAGTTTATGTTCAAGTTTAATAATATTAAAGTAATGGAAATTTAAGGAAAAAAGTTTTCACCTATGAAAATTCAACAGCAACAAAAAAATTTAATGCTATGCCCAATGTTGGCAAGATCACGGTAGAAAAAAATACTGAGAGACACCAATGTACAACGCATTAATAATGGTTGTTTTATGATGATGGATTTATGGGTGATATGACCTTTGAAAATTATTTCATTTTACCCAGCTACGGCCACCAACCGCTCTGACAGGGAATCACAATAGAAGGTTCTGGACAGAGTAGGAGAAAAATGTAGAACAAAATTCAAATTCACAAAAAAAAGACCAGACTTACGGGTCTGACAGAGACTGGAAGAACCCCCCAGGCTATGGCCCCTGGTCACCCTTTTAACTCAGAACTGAAACCACTCCCGAAGTTCACCCTTCAGCCAAAGATTAGACAAGTCTATAAAACAAACAGTAACACACGTGAGGAACGTGCTTCTTAGTTCAGTCACGTAAAGGACCAAAAGGGCAACACCTGCCTAAAAGCAATGACGAGAAGGCAGGAAGGGACAGGAAATATGGACGGATGGAAACAGAGAGTTGGAATGTGGAAGGGGAGAGTGTTGACACATCGCAGGGATTGCAACCAATGTCACAAAACAATTTGTGTATAAATTGTTGAATGAGAAACTAATTTGCTATGTAAGCTTCCACCTAAAGCACAAAAAAAAGTTTTTAAATTTCATTTGATAAACACATGAACATACACATATACATACCCACAGACATACAACATGTAACTGCTTTATAGGAAATACCAGTTTGGGCTCTGGCAGGGCAAGCAACCTGTTAGCTTCCACTTCAGACAAGGGCTATGCCCATGCAGGTGAACATAGTAGTTTAAAGAAATATGGAGGCAAGCATGGTCCTGAAAATTTCCACCATGTCAATAAAAAAAAAAGCATTTATGATATGACTTTGAAAGCAAAGAATGAGACTGATTTATTTCTGTGACTTGTGGAACCTGTCACCATTTTAGGGTCATTCAGAGAACTTGTGTTTCATAAATTCATTTTTCTGAAGAAATACTCATTTTGGCATTCACAGAGCTTCAGAACATTAGTGGAGAGAGAAGATTATCACATAAGTAAAGAAGAGACCAGCCTCTGTTACCTCACAGTAGTATCAGTCATTCAGCAAATAGAATAAAGTAGTTTAAGAAAAAGGCCAGATCACAAAAAACTGGGTGGAGGAATACTGGAGAAGGTGGGGCAGGAGGGAATGTTTGCAGTGCTCACGTTTCTGGCCGTTTGGGGAAGTCCATTTTCAGTGAGGCTCCCAATTCAGACATGCCTTGTTTTAGCTAAAAAAATGCAGATTCTAAACGTTTCCCTCCTCCATCGCTGCAGCATGTCAGAGGAAACAGACTCAAGATGCTAGTATTTAAAGACAAGTCATAGCTTGCATTTTGCAGACTGTGTTGAAAAGAACACAGTATTAAGAAATTCAATTGAATCTAAAGTACAATAAAAAAAAATTTTAAAAAATTCAATTGATGCATATTTGATCAATTTCAGACTACATAAGTTAGTAAAAATCTTCAATTTCTTATCTTTGGCCTTAGTGATTGATGCGTAAGTTTGAATAAAAGTTGTATTAACTGGTCTTCCTTGTAGGCATATGGATGTTATCCTATCACGGACAGCCTTGTACTTCAGCATAGATCTTGAATTGTTCTTTTTGACAATGAATGTGATGCCATTCCTCTTCAATTCGTCATTCCCAGCATAACAGACCATGTGATTGTCAGATTCAGAATGGCCAATACCAGTTCATTTCAGCTCACTAATACCTAGAGTATCGATGTTTATGCATTCCATTTCATTTTTGATGACTTCCAAATTTCCTAGATTCATATTTAGTACATTCCACGTTCCGATTATTAAAGGATGCTGGCAGCTGTTTCTTCTCATTTTGAGTCATGCCACATCAGCAAATGAAGGTTCCAAAATCTTGACTCCATCCACATCATTAAGGTCAACTCTACTTTAAGGAGGCGGCTCTTCCCTAGTCATCTTTTGAGTGCCTTCCAACCTGAGGGGCTCATCTTCCAGCACTATATCAGACAATGTTCTGCTGCTATTCGTAAGGTTTTCACTGGCTATTTCTTTTCAGAAGTAGACCAGTTCCTTCTTCCTAGTCTGTCTTAGTCTAGAAGCTCAGCTGAAACCTGTCCACCATGGGTGACCCTGCTGGTATTTGAAATACTGGTAGCAAAGCTTCCAGTATCACAGCAACATGCAAGCCACTACAGTATGAGAAACTGACAGCCGTGGTAGGAGGCCCGTCTAGGTGGACTCAAACCTCCAACCTTTCGGTTAGCAGCCAAGCACGTCAACCATTTGTACCAGCCAGGAACTCCCTTAGTTGTAAGAGGAAGGATAATGCAGCTTTTAGGAGGTGGACTCTGGAGCCAGACTGCTGGCATTTAGACACTGACTGTGACTTGCTGTGGGCTCCTGGGCAAGTTATTTAACTCTGTCTCCATGTCTCAGTTTCCTCATCTCTAGAGTGGGCATAATAGCCGTACTTAGACCAGAAAGAGGTGTTATGAGGATTAAATAACTTGATACATTTAAAATACCTAGAACATTTCCTAGCATATGGTAAACCCTCAGTATTAGCCCTTGACTACTAAGGTAAATAGGCACTTGCACCAAATAAATATAAATATCTTTTTTTACTAGTTGTTGCTGTTGTTAGGTGCTGGTGAGTTGGCTTTGACTCATAGTGACCCTGTGTACAACGGAACATAACGTTGCCCAGTCCTGCACCATCCTGACAGTCGTTGCTATGTTTGAGCCCATTGTTGCAGCTACTGTTGTCAGTCCATCTCATTGAGGACCTTCCTCTTTTTTTTTAACTGACCCTCTATTTTACCAAGCATGATGTCCTTCTCCAGTGACTGATCCCTCCTGATAACATGTCCAAATTATGTGAAACTAAATACATTCTGACTGTTCTTCTTCCAAGACAGATTTGTTCGTTCTTCTGGCAGTCCATGGTATGTTCAGTATTCTTCACAAACACCACAATTCAAATGCATCAGTTCTTCTTCAGTCTTCCTTATTCATTGTCCATTTTTCACATGTGTATGAGGCAACTGAAGACACCATGGCTTTGGGTCAGGCCTACCTTAGTCCTCCTTTACTAGGACAACTCTAAATCTATCTTGGGCTGTACTCTACAGGACATCTTTATTTTGTGGGGAAGATTTGTTGCCAAGATTATAAATGATAAACCCAAAAAAGAAGTCCAAATTTTGTGATTAAGTCTAAGGAAATTTTATTTTTTCTCTCTTAAAAACGTGATCATTTGAGGCTTTCTTTTTCCTTTTAGACCCTAATTCTCACCACGTTGCAGTGATGTAGTGATAACTGAGGTTACTTTCATCTTTATTTTGCTAGCAGGGCTCCCAAAGGGACCCAAACCTTCCACTGAGGAATATCCCTTAAAGTTCCCATCCATGAACAGAGCACTAAGGTTTGTTCAGTGCTTTATTGCTGAAAATATTCTTTCATGTATGTAACAGCATATACAGCTCTTCCTATACCATTTCCTTTAGCCCAGGTTGTCTTCTTGCCCCCACCTGTAGGCTCAACTGTATTTTTGTTCACACCCTCAGCAAGAAGCAGGAATTATTTATTATTCATTTATTGAAATAAATTTCATTCCTTAAGAAGGATTTCAGACAGATAACAAGAGGTTGATTCTGTATCTAGATTAGCTTTACTACTTACCACCTTCCTTGCCCTCTGCAAATGACTTGCTGCTCAGACAGGAGGGGGCTTCGTTCTGAGCCTCTTGCTCCTGCATGCTCTACAAGAGTTCACACACTGCCCAGCACCCATTGCCTGGATTCGGTTTCACTGGGCTGCATTCCTGCCGTCAGGTTCCATGACCAGATTTCTTACATCACAACCTGTTCCAAGGAACCCTTGATCAAACCCTTTTCTAGACTCTCTCAGGGAAAAAAAGAGGAAAATAACAAATGGTGATGGTTACGATTCTAAGGAAGTCACATCAAGTACTGTGTTCACTTTGCTCATAAAGAAAAATCTCACATTATTGAATTCATGGAAAATATAATGCTTTTCAACATTCTTGTGGGAAATCTTTATCCAAAAGTTTCCCAGCTTTCTGTTTAATATTGCTACCAAAGAAATGAGCAAAAGTTGCCTATTAAGTCCTACCACTGAAGTAATGGATGTCATCACTGTCGATCAAAAAAGGCCAGAGCACCTGCTATGCGTTGGAAGCCGATGCCCAGATTATCCACAATCTAGAGGGTGCAGATCTGCTTAGATTTATGAAAAAGAAAAAGCAGGGGCCTGAATTTAATGTGATAATATCTGGTATATAACAATGTTTTGTGTAAAGAATAACTGGGACATAAAATAATGCTATGTCTGGTCTCTGGGTATAGTATGGAAATTTCTGCTTCATTACTTATCTAACAAGGAACAAAAATTAGGCCTGGCCAGAGGAGGGAGCACCCTTGATTCTGGCAAGTACCTTTTCTGCTGATCTGGACACTACTGCTTTCTTAAATCATGATTTATACCACCTCTGCCCATGGATCCAGACTACACACCTGTCTTGGCCTACAATTGGGATTTGACCCACCAAAAAATGCTCTATCGTCCAATCTCAGCTGTGCACCCTAGATTGACAGTATCTGCAGAATGTCACTAAGTGACTCCATCCTACCAGCCTGAGCTGTGGCCCCTAGCTCAGTTCCTTCATGATCTATCAAGCCTTTATTCAGCCTCTCAGCATCTCTTGTCAAGCCCCATCTCTCCCCACCCCAAGATTTCTGGACATTCCTGCTGATGAGGTTTTTAGGGTCATGTCAGGCATTCCTGGTGATGAGGCTGTTAGGGTCACGTCAGGCGTTCCTGGTGACGAGGCTGTTAGGGTCACGTCAGGCTTTCCTGGTGATGAGGCTGTTAGGGTCACATCAGGCTTTCCTGGTGATGAGGCTGTTAGGGTCACGTCAGGCTTTCCTGGTGATGAGGCTGTTAGGGTCACGTCAGGCGTTCCTGGTGATGAGGCTGTTAGGGTCAAGTCAGTTATTCTGGTTATGAGGTTGTTAGGGTCATGTCAGGTATTCCTGGTAATGAGGCTGTTAGGGTCAAGTCAGTTATTCCTGGTGATGAGGTTGTTAGGGTCATGTCAGGCATTCCTGGTGATGAGGCTGTTAGGGTCATGTCAGGTATTTCTGGTGATGAGGCTGTTAGGGTCAAGTCAGTTATTCCTGGTGATGAGGTTGTTAGGGTCAAGTCAGTTATTCCTGGTGATGAGGTTGTTAGGGTCATGTCAGGCATTCCTGGTGATGAGGCTGTTAGGGTCAAGTCAGTTATTCCTGGTGATGAGGTTGTGGTCACGTCAGGCTTTCCTGGTGATGAGGTTGTTAGGGTCACGTCAGGCTTTGAGAGCCATTCTCCATGGAGTTCTCATGATCACTCCTGCATCGCTGCTTTCTACTGTCTCATCTGGGCTGATCTGAGAGTAGGCCTTAGACCTCAGACCTCTTGATTTCCACCAAAAAACCTCTCACACAGGCTGTGTGTAGAGCAGACTAAAATGAAGATTTGGGGAGATGGTTTGGGTTCAGAACCCAGTGACATAACAAAGCAGAATATCAGATGTCACCATTCTTTAAAAAATCTGCCCAGCCGTTTGTGCTGAGTGGGTCCGGCTCCCACCACATCACCTGTCCCCCCTATCTCACTTCACTGCCCACTCTATTAGGCAGAGCCGTGAAGCTCTTTGTGGTCCACACGAGGCTCTAGTACCCATTTCATATCAACAATCTCCTTCTTGTGTTGGGTCACACCCTTCCCTCTTCCTTCTACCAAGGGGAAGAATAACAGTATATAGGTATTTTGCCCTTTTCTCATGAGTTAGGCCACTCCTTTAGAAGATGGAAAAGGCTGCAGAAAGTTTGGGTTTTAAGTAATAGATGTATGTGTGTGCACGTTAATGCAGTTTAAATACTTTACACTAAAAAAATAGGATATCGTATATAATACCCTACTCCAACAGTTCATAGGATATCATATATAATACCCTACTCCAACGGTTCATGGGATATCGTATATAATACCCTACTCCAGCGGTTCGTGGGATATCGTATATAATACCCTACTCCAGGAGTTCATGGGTTATCGTATATAATACCCTACTCCAGGAGTTCATGGGATGTCGTATATAATACCATACTCCAACAGTTCATGGGATATCGTATATAATACCCTACTCCAACGGTTCATGGGATATCGTATATAATACCCTACTCCAACGGTTCATGGGATATCGTATATAACACCCTACTCCAGGAGTTCATGGGATATCGTATATAATACCCTACTCCAGGAGTTCATGGGATGTTGTATATAATACCCAACTCCAATGGTTCATGGGATATCGTATAGAATACCCTACTCCAACTGTTCATGGGATATTGTATATAATACCCTACTCCAGGAGTTCATGGGATATCGTATATAATACCCTACTCCAACCGTTCATAGGATATCGTATATAATACCCTACTCCAGTGGTTCATGTTGTTGTTGTTGTTAGGTGCCACTGAGTTGATTCCTACCCATAGCGACAGAGTAGAGCTGCCCCATAAGGTTTCCAAGGAACAGCTGGTGGATTCCAACTGCTGACCTTTTGGTTAGCAAGCCGACCTCTTAACCACTGGGCCACCAGGGCTCCCCTGCCTCCATGTTGTTGTTGTTGTCATTAGGTGCCTTCGAGTTGATCTTAACATTAAAAAAAAACTTACAAATATCTACGTAACTTACCAAAAAAACCCAAACCCATTGCTGTCGAGTTGATTCTGACTCATAGTGACCCTACAGGACAGAGTAGAACTGCCCCACAGAGTTTCCAAGGAGCAGCTGGTAGATTCGAACTGCTGACCTTTTAGTTAACAGCTGAGCTCTTAACCACTACACCACCAGGGCTTTCCAATGGTTCATAGGATATCATACATAATAACCTACTCCAACAGTTCATAGGATATCGTATATAATACCCTACTCCAGCAGTTCATAGGATATCATATATAATACCCTACTCCAGCAGTTCCCAAACTGTATGCCGAGGTGCCCCAGGGTGCACAATAGACTCACAGGGGTGCCGCAGGATATTTTATACTTTTGACCCTGTGCAAACTACTGTGCAAACGACTAGCTCCATGTGGTCCACAGTTTCAACATTAGCTCATACTCCATTCCTTTTGATGATTTCATGTTTTTACAAAGCGAGATTTTCTCTGGTCGCTTTGGTAGAGATTGAGTACCATATTGAAACCAGTGTGGACAGGCAATGAGAATAGCCCCAACCGATCTGATTCCAAAGGACTAGGACGTTCTCCAGCGTCGGACAGGCACGCGTCTCATTGTAAGTGCCTGTGATTATTTAATAATGCATGAAAAATACTGTCTTCAATTTATATGTATTACTGTTTCAGAGGCTACTAAATTGTTAAGGCATAAATACTTATAAAGACATAAACATTTATTAAGGTCCTTTGGACCTTAAAAACAAACCCGTTGCTGTCGAGTCAATTGTGACTCATAGCAACCCTATAGGACAGAGTAGAAATGCCCCATAGTGTTTCTGGTGAATTCGAACTTCTGACCTTTTGGTTAGCAGCCGAGCTCTTAACCACTGTACCACCAGGGCTCCCCTTTGGACATTACTGCTTCATAATTGAAACTGTTAAATATTTCTTTTGGCCTGGGGGCCCCGTGGAAAAAAAATTAAGAAAGTTTGGGGAACTCTGACCTACTCTTTTATATGTATGTATGTATCTATGTATGTATGTCAGCTAAAAAAACCTCCTATTTAACATTAGGAAAGATAACTACGTTGACTAATAAATATCCAGGGAAATAGTTACTACAAAAAGCATCAATTAATTAAAACATGATAATAATTATTATTATCTCCTTTTTATGTAAATACCTGAAAATTTTTAAAAGGTACAAACCAGGGAAGTCTCAGGAGAAAGTCAAACATTGATTAACAATACTGTTTGAAGACTCAAGATACTCTAGTCATTTAAATATTTCTCATTAACTGAAGATTCATTTTAAAAAATCCTGTTTTAATCCTTTTTTTGAAAGCTTACCCTAAAACATGCTGGCCATTTGTCTGTCTTGGTAGGTACGATTTACCTAATATAATTAAGTCTTCTTTTGGTGAGTAAGGAGCTTACTAAGCAGTTAAACCGTTTGCCCAGGGCTACCACCTCAGTGGGAAACCCTGGTGGCATAATGGTTAAGCGCTACAGCTGCTAACCGAAAGGTTGGCAGTTCAAATCCACCAGGTGCTCCTTGGAAAGTCTACGGGACAGTTCTGCTCTGTCTTATAGGGTCTCTATGCATCAGAATCAACTCTAAGGCGAAGGTTTGGTTTCTGGTTGGTTTCCCACCACAGTGAGCGACAGAGCCAGCATTGTAAAGTAGACCTTCGGGTCCAAGCACTTGTATGCTGAGTTGCTCTCATCAGCATCATGATCCTTGGTCTAATCAGCAGTTATTCCTGAACCACAGGTGGTGGAGGTATTAGACATTGTATTGAATATTACCTGCGTAAAGGACATCCCCTGGAAAGCAATATTAAAAGAACTAGTGGAATTGTGAAAAACTACTGAGACTAGAAGTCAGAAGCCTTAGGTTTGAGTCCCAGCTTTACCATTTCCTGGAGCCCTGATGGCGCAGTGGTTAAGAGCTATGGCTGCTAACCAAAAGGTAGGCAGTTCGGATCCACCAGCTGCTCCTTGGAGACCTTATGGGGCAGTTCTACTTTGTCCTGTAGGGTCGCTATGAGTTGGAATCGACTCAACAGCAATGGGTTTGGTGGCTTGTTTGTTTTTTTTTCCCCTGTTTTTTGCCATTTCTTGGCATTTAACCTTTCCGATCTTGTTACCTTTCCTGTGAAGTGGGTTGTTATAAGAGTCAAATGAGAGGAAGTACTCAGGAGTTCCCTGCGTACTGTAAATAGTCAGTGTTGGTATCATCATTTCCTTCTCTTATTTGGCTATATTGCTCCTAGGACTGTAGAAAGACAACAGTAATAATAAATTAAAGATTCCAGTTACTTCACTCTGTCTACTCCATATCAGGGTTATTCACATCCTTTTTCCTGCTGTATTTTCTGGTCTGTGGTCCCCATCACCCCCAGTGGCCATCATTAATCTTTGACATACTCATTTGCTAAAGAACAGTGACTCATTCAGAATTCTAAAAAGTAATCAGTACAAAGTGTAATTGGGTTGACCCAGCATTCTGCTTCTAAAAATACATCCCAAGGCAGCCTTTCCCAAAATGCTGTCTGGGGACACAAATCACATGAGAGAAAGTGGGGATCGATGAGCTTTTGGAAACATCACATGATATTCTGCCTTAGAGAGTCATTGTGCGACGTTGCGTACGACATCCCGCCTTAGAGAGTTAGCATTCACTGGCATATTAAAGGCTTGGAGAAATCCTACAGGAAAAAAGCTTGTGTAATTTGGTTTAACTCTATATTTCCAAAAACACTGACCCCCAAATCCTTTTTCATCTAACAGCTATGCCTTAAGAATGTGAGCTCTGGAATTAGACTGCCTGGTTCCAAATTCAAGGTCAGCTGCTTAGCTGTCTTACTTAACTTCTCTAACCCTTACTTCCCTCGTCCATAAAATGGAAATAATACTAATACCACTTCAAAGATTTGTGGGCATTAGATGAGATAATGCATGAAAAGCACATACTAAGTGCTCAAAAAAATTGGCTAAAATTGTTGTAAACATTCCTCAGAATTAGTGTTTGTACCATGGCCTCAGGGGACATCTATGTCAACTGGCATAATAGTTCATAAAGAAAATATTCTTCATTCTGCTTTGGTGAGTAGCGTCTGAGGTCTTAAAAGCTTGTGAGCAGCCATCTAAGGTGCATCTATTGGCCCCATCCTGTCCGAAGCAAAGGAGAATGAAGAAACCAAAGACACAAGGAAAATATTTAGTCCAAAGAGCTAATGGACCACATGAACCACAGCCTCCACCAGCCTGAATTAGATGGGGCCGGGCTACCACCACCTACCACTCTGACAGGGATCTTGATGGAGGGTCCCAAAGACAGCAGGAGAAAGATGTAGAACAAAATTCAAATTCACAAAAAAAAAAAAAAGACCAGACTTACTGGTCTGACAGATACTGGAGGAATCCCCGAGACTACGGCCTGCAGACACCCTACTAATTCAGAAATGAAGCCACTCCCAAAGTCCACCTTTCAGCCAAAGATTAGACAGGCCTGTAAAACCAACAGTAACACACGTGAGGAGCGTGCTTCTTAGTTCAGGCAAGTCCACGAGACCAGATGGGCAACACATGCCCAAAAGCAAAGATGAGAAGGCAGGAAGGGACAGGAAACCTGGATGAATGGACACAGGGAACCTGGGGTGGAAAGGGAAGGGGGGAGAATGCTGACACACAGTGGGGATTGCAACCAGCATCACAAAACAATTTATGTATAATTTGTTGAATGAAAAACTAATTTGCACTGTAAACTTTCACCTAAAACACAATAAAAAAATGTTTAGAAAATTAGGGTTTATAGAACACTAGTCAGACAAAAGCATAAAAATGAATAGACAAGTAATTGCTAAAAGTCTATAAAGTGCCACTGAGAACACAAAAATTTATTGTAGGACTTCCAGGTAATATATGTCTGTGAGAAAAAAGGAGAGAATTTGCAATCCCAGAGAAGTTTGGAGTTTGCATTCAGGGACGAAGGCCCAGATGGCTGGTGTCACCATTGCCAGGATCTGCTGAAGTCTTTCTAGATGTGGTGGCATGCACATGGTCCACGCATCCTAAAGAGGAAGCTGGTGCTCACCGACAAAGAAGTAAAAGACAGAGGGAGAAGGGAGTGCTGACTAGTTCTGCTTCTGCGTCTCCTACCTCAGCCAGTTCCAAGGAACATCTGTCTTTCCCCTTAACCCATTTCCTCAGATCACAAGGATGAAAAATACTCTTCGTGGTTACTGTCCCCAAAGAAAGATCAGTCATCTTCTCTTCCTTTGAAACAGAAAGGGGAGAATTATGTAGGGAAAATATTAGTTGGGCTGCTTCTCAAATGTGAGGCTAGGTGAAATCACAAAAGGAAATAATACAGAGTAAATACAGCAGGCTTTGTTTAGGTTGGAGTGTTAGAAAATTCCTCGAGAGACATGAAATAACTAACATTGCCATTATCCATGTATTTGTATAGCTATTACTTTTCTATACAGCAGAGTATTTGACATACTACTGAAGAGCTTTAATTCCCTAAATGTAATCAGTAACAATTCCATCACCTTTTACATACTGGGAAAAGAGAAGATTTTATCAATATTAATGTACATTTAGGAAGCAAATAGTTACACTTGACTCTACTGACCAAATAGATTTTTTTTTTGTCCGAAAGGAATGCAGTACTGTATTTTCTACAATTGCCTTGACCTCATACTCTTCTGTGATTAAGCTGACTCTTCAATGTGTTAGTCACACAATTTATACCTGAGTAGGGTTGTATGGCTCACCCAGAAATCTTCATGCGATGCAGCCTTACATGAGTAAGCTGTCTGATGTATTATTCCTTGTTGTAAAAATGTTTATCTTTCCTGAGTGCAATGATGAGCATTTGATTCATTTGTTCATGTCTCTCTGAGGATGATTTATCAATGTCAATGATACTTGGAGATCTGAGAGCAATTAATGTTGCTTCAAGTAAGGTTAATATGGCGGCCCCGCTGAAGGTATCTGGGGAGACACTGCTTCGTGTATGGTTAAGATCATTTACTTTGTGACTTAAACTCTAATGAGTCAACCTCTAGAGTGATGTTCCTTGTATTTTTGTGAGCAGATTGGAGAATCTATATGGAGCATGCATGCTCAATGGTCACATTTATACGAGACCAGCAGCAGAGCCGCGATAAACCCTAGAAGCCTGACCTCTTTGCTTTTCCTCTTCTCTTGCTGCGTGCAATAGCAGTTTAACGTGTTGTTTTGACATTTACGGAAATTTAAATGAGAAATTACTGTGTGATTGTGCAAATTAAAATACATTATTTGAACTAAGGCATCTTTCATCAAAACCATCAGATAGTATGTGCTCTGCTAATTCTTCCCTTCAATCAGATGCATCTCAAAACTTTGCTCTTGTAAAGCCCCTGCAGAAAAGAAGCCAGCTCTTTCAGTAGGCTGTGTCTGGCTACCTGGCCTCGCTGATGTGAGGGAGGGGATAGACAGGTGGTGGGTGAAGGAGCCGCTCCTGGTGAGGTGGGTGGGAAGTAGGAAATGACACTGGTGACAGGTACAGCTTCATGTGAGCAGGAGCTGGAATTTGATGAGATTACGAGGTGAGGAGGCAGGGTTCATGCTGATCCCACCCCAGCCCCCTGGGAGGTTGGTGCTACATGCAAAGTGGCACAGAAGTATACTGATACCCATTCAATTTTCAGCAAAAACAAGTGTTCTGATTGTATTTCTCTGACCAGTAGAAGAGAGACTTTGCAATGTGCACTTTTGCTAGGGCAGAAGGGATTTTAACAATATCTTTCACATTCCCCCCAAAAATCAGTATGTTTGATTTCTTTGAGGGGTGAGAGGGCTTGTGTGTTTTACAGCCATTGCTTATGCTTTCAGAAGTTTCAAAGCACTTCTGGGTTGAAGAAAGTCTGGTTCCGTGCAGAAATCAAAATACATCACTCTGAATTTCCAAAGGCAAGTACATAGAAGTCAGATTTCTTTGACACCTAAAAAAAAAAGAAAGAAAGAAAAGAGAGGGAGAAAAGCATTCAAATAGCATAAAGGGCTGTGATGGCACTGCGTCCCTGCAGCATTATTAGCACAGAAGTCTTCAGAGTCTTAATTTATTTGAGCAGCCCCAGTAAAGATTCATGCCAGGGAGTGGGAGAGAAGGTTGGCAGCTGGAGGACTGGAAGCTAGATAGTTCCTCACTGGCTGTGGCATCTCGTGGATGGGAGGCTGGCTGCCTCCAGGGCTCCTGGCCAGCAGCACTGTTGCCTATAGGGACGGCTGTGTATCTGTTCAAGAGTCCAACAACTGTGTGTGTGTTTTGGTAAGCTATTATTTCTAGGCCAAAGATTCCTGTGGCATTTTTGCATCTGCTGGCACCAATTCTGTATTTGCACGCCCCTGCATCCCCACTGGCCACTACATTTTAGTTTGATGATCAGCATCTATTGCACATGACTGGAAATGCGCTGAGGGAAAAATACTTCAGATTTTTCTTAAATCCAATAAAGTATGGAGGTGTGGTGCTGACATTACTGTCGACGGACTGTTTTCCTTCCCACAAGCTGTGAATAATGTGAAAATTCCAATATTAATGCAAAAATGTCCTTGATCCTTGGAGGATTTAGATAGAAGTTAATTACCCAACGATCAGAAATTACTTTAGTCATTAGAAATATAATGAACCATTAAGAAATTTAAAGTCAAGTTACTGTCTCAAGGTTTCCAGAGTCCCAGGTTTTACAGAATGTAGTTACCGCAATATAATACCAGAAACTGCCACAAGCCCAGTCAAGGTCCTACCTTACTGGACAAGGCCACAACCTCTCAACTTTTTCATATTCTGCTACTCCAGAGTTGTTTGCCTTGAGGGTATTCCCACATTAATTCAATCCAACCAACATTTACTAAATGGTCCCTTTATACAAAATGCTGGGGCATACAAAATTACATACTATATCGGCCCCAAAGAGTTTCTTTCTTTTCTTTTTTTTTGATGAAGAAAATTGGGAACAGGCTTCTAAACAAGTAACAAGAACACCAGGAACAATAAATAAAGGCTAAATGGAGGTTCGAAGCATCATTTGGCATACGCCAGGTATGTGGCAGTAAAGAAATGAACCCCATTTTTATGTGTCCCTCACAGATACATTTCAGCTGAGCTTAGTATTTTTAAAGCTGAAAGGGCTTATGGAGATCATGGAATCCCAAATCCTTTTCCTATATTTTATTAAAAAACTGATAACCAAAGAGAAGTGACTTGATCATAAAACCAAAAAAAAACCCACTAAACCTATTGTCATTGAGTCAGTTCCAACTCATGGCGTCCCCACATGTTACAGAGTAGAACTGCTCCATAGGGTTTTCTTGACCATAATCTTTATGGAAGCAGATCGCCAGGCCTTTCTTCCACAGTCCTGTTGGGTAGGTTTGAACTGTCAACCTTTAGGCTAGTAGTCAAGTGCTTAACTGTTCGTACCACCCAGGGACCCAAATAGTCAAGCACAAACCATTCGTACCACCTGGGGACCTTGACTTGATCACAGTAATTAGGACCAGGACACAAGTCCAGATGCCTGGTTCTCTCTCTTAGAGTTATGACATCCTTAAAATGAAATTTGCAGGAAAGGCTTCTAAAATGCCATGACATGATTTCCGAAGCTGAAACAATGAACCAAGACTGGAGAATCACAGTAAGACATAACTGAAAGCTGAATGAAGCTGCCCCAATTACAGGCAGTTCTCGTTTGGCTGGAGCGGCTTGGGCAGGACTCCCAGAAATACCACTCAGAATAGCCTGTAGATGTTACGGTTGATTGTGCAGAGGGCATCTGCCACTACCTTCCTCCCTCCTTGTGGCCTGCAGACATCTCGATGAAGAAAGGAGGTTTGTCCAGAAGCTTGTAGATAACCACAATGTCACCTCCATCCTCTGAGTGACAGGGATGGATTATCCAATAAGCAAGGTACGCACGGGCTTACTTGTGCTTACTTACTAATCTGTAGTGCACAATTTCAGCTAGATGTAGTGAAACCAGTGTGAAATTGTGCACTACAGCTTAGTAAGTAAACGCAATTAAGCCCATGTGTACCTTGCTTACTGCAAACCCATGTGTACCTTCCTTACTGGTTAATCCACCCCTGCTGAGTGACCAATGTCATTGAAAATAGCTCCCACACAGATCCACCACTTAAATGTCACCGTTAGCAACTTGTGACCCTCTATAAAAGAGGGAAGCCTCCATGGTCTGGAGTAGGATGTTACAGTGATTTAAATAGTCACACTAAGTTGGGTGCTGCAAAGGGTTAATGCACTCAGCTGCTAACTGAAAGGTTGGAGGTTCAAGTCCACCCAGAGGCACCTCAGAAGAAAGGCTTGGCAATCTTCTTCTGAAAAACCAGCCATCGAAAACCCTTTGGAACACAGTTCTACTTTGACGTGGGGTTGCCATGAGTCAGAATTGACTCACTGGCGGTGGCTGTTTTTTTTTTTTTTTGGGTTTTTTTAATCGTACGTACTAAATATACCGTATTTTTATGAAAATAATGTGTGCCATGTGTTTGTTTCCCAACCACACATTCCCTCCAAGAGGTGTTTTTGTAAGTGTGCTATGCTTTTTTTTTTTTTACAGAAACGTGTAAAAAACTGGCATAGTGGTGCTGATGAAACATTGGTATTTTGGGGAAGGGGGAAAGTTTTGTAAGACACAGTTTAAAAAAAAAAAGATGTGAGTTAGAAATACTATCGAAAGAACGCTTTTAAAAACCATTGTGAGTCTTTGTGAACACTCAACCCAGAATGGTCGTAAGATCGGTACAGATACCACTGAAGCTCCTGAGACTTTTGGTCCTTTTAGTTTATTTGTTTATTTTTGTTTTTTATCCATTATGAATAAATAAAGACTGTCGCCTTCAGTATGGATTACACCTCAACATAAACAAAACAAAAATCTTTGCAATAAGCAACATCATGATAAACAGAAAGATCGAAGTTGTCAAGGATTTCATTTTACTTGGATCCACAATCAATGCCCATGGAAGCAGCAGTCAAGAAATCAAACAACATATTGCATTAGGCAAATCTGCTGCAAAAGAGCTCTTCAAAGTGTTAAAAAGCAAAGATGTCACTTCAAGGACTAAGGTGCGCCTGATCCAAGCCATGGTGTTTTCAATCGCCTCATACGCGTGCGAAAGCTAGACAATGAATAAGGAAGACCAAAGAAGAATCGATGCCTTTGAATTATGGTGTTGGTGAAGAATATTGAATATCCCATGGACTGCCAGAAGAATGAACAAATCCGTCTTGGAAGAAGTACAGCCAGAATGCTCCTTAGAAGCGAAGATGACGAGGCTTCATCTCATGTACTTCGGACAACTTATCAGGAGGGCCCAGTCCCTGGAGAAGGACATCATGCTTGGTAAAGTAGAGGGTCAGCAAAAAAGAGGAAGACCCTCAACGAGATGGATTGACACAGTGGCTGCAACAGTGGGCTCAAGCATAACAAGGATTGTGATGTTGGCGCAGGACTGGGCAGTGTTTTGTTCTGTTGTACACAGGGTGGCTACGAGTTGGAACCAACCTGAGGGCACCTAACAACAACAGCATGAATAAATATGATCCATTGGGCCCATATCCTGTAACGTCCTAGAAATTTGGCAGTTTTGTTACTTGTCTGCAGTGTTTTGGGAACTGCAATCGCCATGGGATGCCTGCCTTAGCACTTCCCTCACTTTCCTTCTCTAAGTTTTGTGGTTAGCACTAAAGTATACGCGTAAGAAATTATCAACATAACTTGCTTTGCTACTGCTATTGTTATTTTGGTTGTTGTTTAGTTGTTTGCTTTTTCAATTGCTCCCACATATGGGATTGTGTTAAATAAACGTTCCTCAGATCAGGTCTCTACCATCACCCCAGAAGTTCTTCTGAAGATTCAGGAGGAAGAAACAATGTGCCCATTGTGGGCCTTTGCCCCACTCCACCAATTCCATCTTTTGTGCCTCTGAGAAGCTTCCGAATAAATCAGAGTGGCACCTTGGGATGCTCACTACCTGCCTTAGAGTAACCTTTGTGCAGTTTTTCCTCAGGGATAAGTGAGACTATGGTTGTTATTGTCATTTGCTTGTTTGTTGTTACCGGTTTTTTTTGAGTCTGTGGAAGAGAAAAGGCAATTAATTGGTATTAAAGCAATTCATCATGTGAGACAGAAACTAAAATTAATTCGACTATTCACATTTCAAACAGCTGTGTTAATAAAAATTAACTTGCTAATTACTGAGCACTTTCTATGCCAGTCTCTGCTGGTTGCTTTATACACATTATCTCATTTAAACCCCACATAACTCTAGAAGAGGTGAACATTGCTCCCATTTTACCATTGAGAAATTGAGAGCAGAAAGGTTAAGTGATTTACCCAAACTCATACAGCTAATTAGCAGAACCAAAAGTTTGAAACCAAATCTTTAGGATTCCAAAGTCTACAATCTTAACCAGTACATGTACAATCCAGGACTGCCGTAGTGAAGGCAGATGGCGTCCTTTACTGTGGCATGAGAAAAGAAAGAACAGATAGCCTGGGTTCTTTCGGTCATTTGCAGTTTGCTTGCACACAGCTTGATCCTTGGTTGTAACTGGTCAGTTCAAACAGTTGAATCACCTGGTGACCTGTCTGTCTATAACTGGCGAGTTCAATAGACACAGTCAAGCTGGCTGCAGTTCGGAATAACTTCCTCAGGAAGATGGTCCCTTCAGCTCAGGGTTGAGACATGGGCTTGGGAGAACTCACATTGTCAGTGTTTTCCGGGAAAATATCTAGCTTGGGGGGAAAAAATCAATTAAAAATCAACTTTACATTCTACGCCCTAACTTTGTGTCTATGTCTTTTTTTTATCATAAACATTCCTTAGTAGATATTGTACATGCATGTAAATGGATATAATGAATATGTGTATGCGTATATGTACACAGACACACGCGCACATAGATTCTAGCAGGTGAGCATAAATTAAACCAAGTGTGAATCCTGTTATTTTGTAGTCTTTTCTTCCACACCTGGTGGATTTAAACCCCTACGGGTCATCTTGTCAAAATATAATTTTAGTTCTGAAATAAAATAACAGAACAGAAACAAACACAATCCATTAAAACACTCTGCCAATGTTCCCAGATAAGTAAAAAAAAAAAAAAAAAATAGAGTATCTCAGACAGAAATATCAATAACTGGAATGCGTGCGGTTGGTTAACAGGGAAGAAAACAAGCAAACTTGCTCTCTGCTGACTGTCACTAATATTTATTCGTCCAGTGACTGTTAATCAAACTAAGTTTACAGTCCCGTACAGCACCTGTCACAGGTGCCGATCGTTAATCAGCTATTACGGCAGTTTATTCTGCCGCTGACAACTCGCAATTTTCCCCCGATTCAGCTGGCTTGTCAGGTGGGAATTATGGCATAGCGCATGTGACAAAACACATCACCCTTTTTTTTTTTTTTTTTTTTTTTTTTTTTGTATTTTCAGGCTTCTCTCTCCTGCTTTCTCCCCCTTTCTAGACAAACAATATCTGGGAACTCAGAAGGAATAAGGCGGAATGCATAATTAATTACCCAGCTTGCTCTAATTAGGGATGAATAAGTTACGGCCGTCTCACCATCCCAAATGTGGCGATGGGTAATATACCAGTTTATGCTGTATTAACTGCAAATATGCAATCCTTCTGAGAGCACTTTTGTTGATGAATTTGATGAATGTGACAATAATTAGCAGAGACAGATGAGAGCTAAATTACTACTGACAATGTAATGCTATCCTGCTCGAGGGCCTGGGAGCGTGGCAGGATAACATGGCAGGGACCTGGGACTCGCTTCTAATTAATAGTCTTTTTTTTTCTTCTTCTTCTTTTTTTTTTTTTTTTTTTTGCCAGTGGGGGGAAGAAAGGAGTAACGGTAATTGTTTTCGTCAAAGGCCGCAGGGAGTTATCAGGGTAATAAAGTTAATTAGCAGAACAAACATCCTTTCGCTGCCTTACCAGTCTGAGGAAAAGAGGGTAATTCAGACTGCAGGAAGATATGACTAGACGGGATGATAAGAGAGGAAATTTTACACGGGAGGCCAGCCCCGGAGAGTGATTTTCTTCCTTCGTTTCTGGGGCGTGATGCACGGAAAGAAATTACACAGCCTCTTCTTTCAGTTCGCGAAGCTGCTGGTGTGAAGAACTTTACGTTACAGTTTTGAGTTTGGGAAATACAGTTGACTTAGATCCAATTCCACCTTTTGCTTCTGTTTTCCCAGATGGTGGTGGTTTGCTCAGTTTCGTCTTTACGTAAAGGGGCATTTTCTTAACGTCTCAGGCACACGAGTAAATTCTAGTATTTGCCAAAGAGTATATTTAGTTGCATCCTGTTCTACAGAAATGTGCTTCGTTCTCTGAATCTTTTGGGGAAAGTAAGAAATTGTTAAGAGATTTCGACCAAGTAGCGTTTGTTTATTCTTCTGGGTACACTAAGAAATTACAATGAGATTTTAAAAATGCATGTCATTTTATTCTCTTTTTGTAGTCTCACAAGTTGTCTTTATGAAAATGTAGCAAACACTATTATTTTTGATGCAGTTTCTTAGATATATGAATGACCAATCGGAAAGATGAACAGTTGAGGCAGGCTCAGCTTTACACACTCAATTCAGTCACAGTGTGGAACGTCAGTAGATACAATATAGAGAGAAACCATCCACCAGACATTCCGAAGTCTTTTCAAGTTTCTTTTCTTCCTGTAAATCTCTTAAGTGATTGACCTCCTTGAAATATTGAACACTTGAAACAATTGTTTAATATTAAGTAAATAATACTAGAGAGGAAGTCTGATGTCTTTTAAAAAATAATATCCATAAGAAAGTACCTACAAATTTTGATTCTTTGTGGTATATTTCAAACATTTTTCACTTTTTATGCTTTTTTAAAATAATTGTTGTGTGCTGTCGAGTTGATGCCAACTCATAGCGACCCTATACGACAGAGCTGCCCCATAGGGTTTCCCAGGAGGTAATCTTTACAGGAGCAGATTGCCAGGTGTTTCTCTCACGGAGCCACTGGGTGGGTTTGAACTGTTGATGTTTGGGTTAGCAGCCAAGGGCTTAACATTGTGCCACCAGGGCTCTTTTAAATCATTAGTTATCTTAAAAGTTCCACAAATTTACCAGCGTATAAGTATGCACACACTCATTTGTTGTCAGAGCCAAACTGAACAGCCTGTAACAGTGACTCTGTGAGTGTCAGTTGGGAACATAAGAAGGGAGTGATGAACAGTGCAGCGTGGCACCTGGCTGGCTTTCCAGCATAGAGTCTAACATGGGTTGACTTCCATCAAAAGTGTGGAAACTTCTTCCAAAATGGCCTGAACTCCTAATATCTACAATATTAAAGTGCTGTACTTGTCCCCACGAGTCCTGGTGGTGCAGTGGTTAAGAGCTCAGCTACTAACCAAAAAGTCAGCAGTTCGAGTCCACCAGCCACTCCTTGGAAACCCTATGGGGTAGTTTTACTCTGTCCTATAGGGTCGCTATGAGTTAGAATTGACTGGATGGCAAATGATGGGTTTTTTTTTTTTTTTTTTTTTGGCTTGTCCCCAGGGACAAGAGTGGTATGAGAGTGGAGGATGTAACAGGGAATGAATCTTCAGAAACCCTGAGCTCCTGACCGGCTCTCCTCCTGACACCTGTGTGACTTCACGCAGGTCCCTGTCAAGTCTCCTCCATTTGCTCGTCTATGAAGTTGGGCCCTTTGCCCTGACAACCTCACTGGATTGCTGTTGACACAAAAGAAATCATTTTTGTGCTTTGGAAACTATGAGGTATTCTAGGAATATATTTCTGTTATTATAGAATAATTCTGAAAAAATCCATCTCTTTTTAATAGGCCCCCCATATGTGGTGAGTAAAATCTACAGCTAAAAGACTTTACAAGAAGTTTTTATAGTAAGAGGGACTGAAATCTAGCTTTACTTTGTGACCTTGCTGGATTTGTTTTAAAAAAAGAAAAAAATTGTTACAAAGCTACTTCCAAATTCATTTGATCCAAGCTTATTTTCATTTGAAAATACCCAAGTTTCTCATGACAGGCAGGCACACACACACACACACACACACACTCACACTTAGACTGCTTTGCCTTGTGTCCTTAGCAACATTTTAAAGTTGTTTTTTTAAAACCATATATCTAACTTTATGTAGGAAATTTCTAGAAGCAAAAGGAGCATTGGATGCTACTTTCAACAACTGTAACAGTTCTTATTTAGCTACTGTGTGAGCTAATCCATTTTGAAATAAGTTCACTTACAGAGAGGCTGACTGAGTATGAAATAAGTAACACAAAAATCCAAACATGAAATTGGTTGTCTCTAGAAATGGGTTAGAATTTTTATTAGGAGAGAGGCAGTAACGAGAAGTAACGTGGTTTTTGTTGTTTTCTTGGGGTCCTGCACTGAATTTCCTGAATATTCTGGTCTCTTCCCATCTAGGCACTGCCTCCTTCATTGGACCACAAGATATTTCTTTCTGGAAAAATAATGAAGGTGCCCAGTCAACCTGAACTTCACTAATCTCCAAGGACTCCTGAAAATTATAGAGCTGCACGTGGAACTCAGACACACCAAAAGCCACCAGACAGAGAATTCTGTTATTCAGAACCTCATCAGGAAGTACACCTCCTCCTGGACAGAGACCAAAACGATAGTAAGTAATAATTTCCAATATTAGACTATTGGGTGAGCTACAAATGCCTAAATGAATGGAATTTGTGGGAATTAGAGATTCACCAATCAAATATGCTAGGTGCCGGCTGCAGGTACTATTGGTATTGTTAAGAATCTTTGGGAAATTTAATTCTTTCTTTCCTTTCTCACTCTGAATTCTTGTGACATTGTTTTAGAGAGCATTTTGACAAATCCTCAGTTCTTGAGGGCTCTGGGGCAATTCTGCTGCTTATCTGAGTGCAGAGGAGTGTTGGGTGGTTAAATAATTAGAAGGGACTAAAAATAAGTTGTGGTTTATTTTTTTCAGATTTTGCATTACAAAATTGTTTAAATGTTTCTATAATCGAAGTGTTACACTACCATGTAATGAAATTACAATATTGCTTAATGACGTTAGGAAACTGCATGCAAAAAAATATTTGTACACAAGGTGGTGATGTTAGCAACCAGCTACAGTACTTTTACTCTGCAAAAATCACAATAAATAACGACAGATTATTTTCCCTGAGTGAGCTCCAAAGGGTATGTTCAGGTGTTCCTATAACGACAGCATGTGAGAACACAGAAAACCTACAAGTACCGGCCATAAAAGTAGCAGGGAAAGGAGAAAAAATAGACAAATCACAAAAAAGAGAGTTAGCAACTCCTAAAGAATAAAATTAGATTCGCACAGTGTAAGGAATCAAGGGGCTCCCTGGGAGGTACAAACGGAGCACTCAGCTGCTACTCGAAAGGCTAGAGATTTGAGTCCACCCAGAGGCTCCTCGGAAGAAAGGCCTGATGATCTGCTTCTGAAAAGTCACCACTGAAGATCCTTTGGAGCATAGCTCTAGTTGGATGCACGTGGGATTGCCATGAGGCGGAGTGAACTCAGCAGCAACTTTTTTTTAAGGATTCAAGGAGTTTCTCTTTACTCCTGTTTGAATACCTAACGCCAAAGAATTATAATTTTAAAGTTTCTGAAGCTCTAATAAAATGTGGCCACTTTCCAGACAGATTTCCTTCAGAAACCCTTTGCCTCACAACCCTCCCCAGCCTTTATAAACAGGTTTCCTTATCCCAATCCTGAGTACAACTTTGGGTCATTGAGGATGATGTTTTTTCCTCTACTTGTTCTGATGTGGAAATTCGAGGTTTTAGATTTATATTAGAATAATCCAGGACAATTACAAAGCGAAGCTGTGAGTAATAAATTACAAGCCTTGTTTCTCGTGATATATTGGATTCATTAACCTTATCATAAATATTAAAATATAAATTGAATTAATACATGCCAACGCTAAAGCCAGATCATTTTTTTGTGCACTGGTACATCAATAATGACCTCTCAGACATAAGTACTTAGTTTTATTAATATTTAGCCAAAAAAAAAATTTATTCATTACAGTGAAATGTGTTTATTCTCAGATACTTTTTTAAAAAAACTAAATGATGGCACCAATAGGAACACAGCACTTGTTGGATCCAGGGTGGGAAGCAGGCATGCCATGAATCAGGAAGGTAGGAGACACATTTTCAGTTGTAAGATTCTTCCCCCAAGATGAAAAGAGCAACATTGTTATTGGCAAGCTAGAAAGTGAAATATTTGTTCTTGAATTATCTGAGGGTGACTCAGAAACTTAAACGCAAAGAATAGCAATAAATAATGACAACAGATGTTTGTAAACCTTCTGCTCCCCCGTTCAGTATTCCTACATGTTGTTTTTTCTTGATGTGCTGTCAGCCGCCTCTCAACTGGGAGTGGTGATAGCTTATCAAAGCCCAAACAGTTCCTCTTCACAACAGGCAGATAATGGCGCCTTTCACTTTATCACACTGGAAGTCTAAAAGAACCATGGGAGCGATTGGTCAGGTGACAGTTTGATGGACAGTTTGACAGCCCTTAAAGCATCATGGGAAAAGCTTGTCACCTGATTTTCAGAGCGACTAGGGAGATAACCTTCAGAATGATGAGGAAAACAAAAATCGGAATATTTGTAAAAGATCCAGTGGAGCATCGTGTTCACTTAGGTGATAGTAGGTATGAATTTAGATGACTCGAAATGTTATTATTGAACCTGAGAGGGTTTTCCAATTCCTGAAATGCCCTTCATCTGTTCAGATACCGTTTACATTTTTATTCAAATGTCATTGGAAAAATATATACACAATATATGGCTTTTGATTCTAAATACACAATAAAAGTTAGTAAGTATTTAACCACATGCTAAACGCATTACCTGGCTACTAATCTCTTCCAGCTTTCAAATCTGCTTCCCTTTTAACAAACTCCTCATCCACCTTTTTCATCCACCTTTTCATAAATTCGGTTTGCACATTACAGTTCTCATCGGAAAGCCTGTCATGGAGAATCAAGTGGACCAAATTTTATAGCCAGGGTGAACTCAGCCTCATGCAAAGGAGTGTAATTTTAGTGCGAGAAACAAAATAAGAGAAACCAGTTTGAAGATCTTTAGCATGAAAATATTTGAATCTGTATTTATTCATTCATGCAATCAACAAACATGAAATGAGCATGAACTACATACACAGGGTCTCTGCTGAACATATAAAAGTGAGAAAGATAAAATCCAAGCTCTTCACTTGCTCGCAGTTTGAGAGTGAAGTTACAGTTAGAAATTATGGTATGGAAGGTCTAGAGCTCAGTCCAAATCCACTGCCTTCTTCTGGATGGTGGTGAGGATTACAAACAGTCATTTACACAGTTGCTTGGTTGCATACCCTCTTTTATGTGTTGTATATGCAGTTTACAATGGTTTTATGGCCTGATCTGAAGAAATTCTGCCTGAAAATTGGTATTCCAAAGAGAAAAATAAGCATTCAATGTTTATATATTTATTGAGTACCCCCAAGTTTAAAAAATGGTTCTAGAAGCAAGGAGGAAGTAGAGAGACTTGAAATGAGATTCCCAAAATTGAAGGGGACCCTAGACATCACAAACTGTAGTCCCTTAGATAGTTCAGCTACTTTGTTTTCAGAGAAGACACTCAAGAACTTTTTATTTTAAAGTAATTTCTAACATACAGAAAAGTTGTAAGAATAGTACAAAGAACAGCTTTATACTCTTCATCCAAAATTCTCCAGTTGTTAACATTTGCCACATTTATTTTTTTATCCCCTTCTTTCTTTCATTTAGTCATCTAGACAATATTACATTGCTCAATACTTTTAATAGGAGGAAGTGAGATTAGATTTGTGTCTGATTCATCTTTGTATTCTTCCGAAAACCTGGTAACTGCCTTGTATATGCTTGGTAGACATATATGAACAGATACGTAAATGAATGATGAGTAATATTCAACCTAAACCTACTCTGTGATTTTTACATTTGTATTTACACTAAATATAAAGTGTACTATATTATTATCTAAAACATATGTAATGTTCTGCAAAATATAAATCCTCACCTCCTCCAAAACCATGTCTGATCAATAAGGGATTTAAATAAAATAACAAAATATAATAAATGACTGCAGCAGAAATGTCAAGTGACTTTTTCTAAAAGAAGAAAAGATTAAAACTTCAGGTACTGGTGGCTCTTTTTCTTGCTCTGGGAGAAACAGACCAACTATATATATGTTGGAATAAAAGAAAGGATTTAAAGCAGAAACTGTTTTTCTGGAAAACACTGTAGCACCGTTGTTGAAATTGGTACCGTTTGGCTGCTTGACACTTTTGGGATAACACTGCTTTCTCAAATTTGATCCTTTGGATTCACATTCCAATACGATTTCCAAATCCAGTTGTGCCACAAAGCCAGACAAGCCAGACAAACTGTGAGCGCACCCTTAGCGTTTTCCAGGAAACTGAAAAAAGCCCGTAAGCAACTCAAATGACCGTCAACAACAAAACATTCCACATGGAGTTTTTCGAAAGAAGACACATGATCCGGGGGGAAAAAAAAAAAAAGCACCTGAAGTTTGCAAATGGAAAGTGAAATGATTTTGAGCGCCATATGCAAATGTAAATAGTTAGTGACTGATAGAAACACATTGTGCTTATTTCAAATCGGGAGGGCGAAATGTGGGAGGGAAGATTTGTAATAACTGATACACGGACAAGAGCCAGGATGCTACAGAACAACTGAGTTCAGAGTCGTTTCAGAATCAGAGCTGTGAGGAGCCATGCTTTTCCTCTCCTTGCTGAAAGGAACCCAGACAGCGTCGAGCTGTAACAGTTCCAGCTGTAGACCCTACTCACCTGATATGAATTAAGTTTCATTGTTAACAACTAATGTAGTCATTTAAGCCAACCAAGTAAGCTAAATATAAAGCTCGTCACGTATTTCATAGTAAAATGCCAAAGTTTGTGGTCTGGAAGCTTAGAATAAATACTAGTGTTGACTTTTCAGTCAGACTAAAATTTTCACAGAAAGAAATTTTCAGACTAAAAGTTCCACACAAAAAAGTGATTTATTAGTTAAGTAATAAAAATAAATAAAATTTAAAAATGCTACATCCATTTTCCTATTATAAATTTCAATACATAAAGTCAGTTTGAGTGTTAAGCAACATTTTAAAGGACTCAAACGTCTTAAATTATTGACTACTGTAGGTTATATGAATTGTGGACTTTTTAAACACCATGCTTAGAGTGTATAAAATTGCTGTTCTTGTGCCTCAAAGCATGTCAGTACCACTGTTTGTAGGCTTCCGCTGAGGTGCGAGCGAGTCAAAGGTGTGAGACACAAAAAGAATCTTTCCCCAGTGACCTAAATGAGAGCATTAGAGTTACTTCCATTAGCCCTTTCTTCTGTCAAAGTATAGGGATGCTATGCTCCAAATGTTGGAAATTCTGGATTTATTTTCTCTTATTCTCTGACATCTTTCCAAATTTGGTAGGTCTTGGCATTCCAAAACACAAAAAGCTTTCCTTTATGTGCCTTATTTTATATAGACTTTTGGGTCATTTAGTTGTTCGTTTTTAATTATTAAAAACCATGTAGCTTGCACAGTTACAAAATAGGTTTAAAGTTTCAAAATCTTCTGAACTCATCATAGTTATTCTGTCCCTTTCCAGTAACCTGGGAGCTTGTCAGAGAAGTGAATCAGACAGCATGCTGATTTTTAAAAAGGTATATAGAAAAAGATATCTTTTTTCTTTTTTTTAATGCCAGGAGGTAACCACTGAAGAATCATACCAAAAGTTATCCTGTTGTTACAGATTTTACAATTGGTTTACAGCTAAAAAGGCTTGATTTTTATTTTTATTTTCAATATAAATGTAAAAATGCAGAAAAAAGAAGCCAGTGTATATCTCATTATTTTAAACATTTGCTCTTAAATTATTTAAGCTGCATATTTAAATTTATAAAACCATGCTTTGCATGTGGAAAAAGAGTTGATTTTAGCTTTTTATCCAACTCCTTCTCAGAGTTCTGATTTGTAATTATTCGAAGATTTACGATGAACTTCCTGAACTTCACCTATGCTGAGTAATCACAGGATTATCCAAATAGCACCCTACGGTGGTGGTCAGCTTTCACTTCTGCCTAATTCTGTCTCATAAACCTTTCTTTAAAGATGTGAGAGGCAAATCAATGAAGTTAAGTTTAAAGTAATTCTTAAAACCCAAGTGGTGTTAGTACCTACATTAGTGCATTTTTCTAGGCTTTGGCTGTATGCACCACCACTTGTCTGTCAGTTTGTCCTCCTGTGGTGGCTTATGTGATGCTGTGAGGCTGGAAGCCATGCCATTGTCACTAGCACTTCATCTGTCAGCAGGGTCACCCATGGTGGACAGGGTTTAGCAGCCAAGACTCAGACAGACTAGGAAAAAAGGCCTGGCGATCTACTTCTGAAAATTAGCCAATGGAAGCCTTGTGGATCATAACAGAACATAATCTGATTCGCTTGCTTTGGACACGTCATCAGGAGGGATCAGTTGTTGAAGGAGGACATTGTGTTTGGTAAGACAGAGAGGACCAGTGAGGGCGTGGGGGACCCTTGGTGAGATGAATTGGCACACTCGCCACAAGGATGGCCTCAGACACGCTGGTGATTGTGAGGATGACTCTGGACCAGGCACCATCTCGTTCTGTCGTACGTGAGGTCGCTGTGAGTCGGAGTCCACTCCGTGACAACTAACGATAATGGCAACAGCTATGGGTAATGAAGAAAACCCGAGAGAAAAGTGAAACTGCTCAAACAGGTGATCGTTTTGTCTACATTATAGTAAATGACGAGTTTGACTTTTTCCACTGAGCACGCTTAACTGGGGAGCCCTGGGGGCGCGGTGGTTAAGAGCTACGGCTGCTAACCAAAAGGTCAGCAGTTCAAATCCACCAGCCTCTTCTTGGAAACCATACAGGGCAGTTCTACTCTGTCCTGTAGGGTCGCTGTGAGTTGGAATTGACTCGACGGCAATGGGTTTGGTTGTTTTGGTTTCTGCTTAACTGGCACTTGTTTGGGAATTTTATAGGCACAGCCCTGGTGTTTTAACAATCAAGCAGTGCTTACCGTTATTGAGTCTGTATGGCTTACCATTATTGATTGTGTGTGGCTTACCGTTATTGATTCTGTATGGCACTTTAAATTCAGTTTTCTTCTCTAAGCTTATTGTTGTTAGTTGCCGTGAAGTAGAGTCTGACTCATGACGACCCCATGTGTGCAGTGTAGAACTGCTCCACAGGGTTTTCAAGGCTGTAACCTTTCAGAAGCGGATCACCAGGCCTGTCTTTCGAGTTGCCTCTGGGTGGGTTTGAACCTCCAAGCTTTCAGCTCGTAATTGAGTGCTTAACCGTTTATGCCACCCAGATGTCTTGCCTTGTTGTTAACGGAGAACAAATAAACAGCATTACTTTTCACCTTGGTACTGTTCTGTATCCGTATATTTGAGAATTGTTCTCTCCTCTCAGTCAAAAAAAAACTTAATTCTTTGTTATTTCTTTCCCTTCACAATCTTAGGAAAGTTACTTAAAGTTCTCTGAGACTCAGTTTCCTCCACTTTAAAATGGAAATAATTATACCTACCTTTTAGATCGCAAGAAGATGACAGATTCCTATATGTACTGCATAGTACATCCCTTGACATGTGGTCTGCTTCCAATAACAGCCAATTCCCTTCCCTCTGATTCATACTGGAATCTTTATTGATTTACTTGTGCCAAAGACAGGTTATTCAGTATTCTAAATTAACCTTTCTTTCAATTACACTGAAGCACAAACCAATGTGTCAACAGGTACTAATCATTTCCGCTGCATTGATTCACCAAAAATGACCCAATACAAAAGTGATTCTACACCATAAGTAAAGACCAAGCATCGCCAATGATCAGAAAACACAGTCCTCCCTAAAGACAGGAGAAAAGTCTTTGCCTGCCTTACTAAAAGCCAATACAGATTTCCACTTAAATATTTTCCCCTACAATTCCATGAAGCAAATAGAGAAGTATTTGGATTATGTTGTCCAGCATATATATATATATCTGAAAACTTCAAAAGATATACAAGCTATTAGCCAGATTTTGTGGCTATGAAACCCAGGAGACAGCTGTCCTCAAAACAATAACAGCACAGCAAACACTTATTCAGTTTATTGTGCTCAAGAGTTTAATGTGGATTATCTCATTCAGTCCTTACAACCCTACTGAGGTTTTCACAGAGCAGATACTTGGCCATAGAGAGGGGAAACAGGCTGGTCAAGTTTACATAGTGGGTAAGTGTTGAGGCTGAAAGTCAATCTCAAGTGATCTAAACCAAAATATATATATATATATATATATATATATATTATTACTTTGGTTTTTGATTCTCCTTGTAATACTGTAAAAATTAAACAAAATGTGGCCTTTTACACATGCTATACAACACTGAATTCATTCCTTTTTATCACTTGTCTGGATTATTATGGTACTATGTTTATGCCTACAAGTTACGACACTGTTTTGAAAGGCTTTTTGAACAATATATTAGGAGGAAGATAGAATAAACAATTACTACGATCTCCCCAGTCTGTAAATTAGTTACTGTGTATACACTGCTCAGCACATCAACTCGTTCAGGTCAACAGGGTGTCTCGCTAACCAACCTCTACGTTAATTTACTAATTTCTCTGTACCTCTCTAAGTGAGAACTCTGTTCAGATGCCTCATTTGTTTTTCCTAATTTGAATAGTTTGTGAATATATTATGATGCAACCGAAGATACACGAATTGTGCATGGTAAATTCTTTTCCATAACTAATTCAAGAATGAAATAATACACGTTGTTTTGAAGTCAGTTGTCATGGGTAGATGATAGAAAACCAGAACCAAACCCAATGCCGTCAAGTTGATTCTGACTCATAGCGGCCCTGTGGAACAGAATAGAATCTCCCACAGGGTTTCCAAGGAGCAGCTGGTGGTTTCGAACCGCCAACCTTTTGATTAGCAGCCGAGCTCTTAACTACTGCACCACCACGGCTCCAAACGATAGAAGCTGGCCCTAATTTGAACCTGACGTGAGTGCCTTCAGTACGGGCCATTGTAAAGTATTTCATTCTGAAACCATCTCCTTAAATAAAAATGTTTATCCCAGCTAATCTTTTATGAAAAAAGGTTAAGGACTCAATCCTATGACTTTCTAAATCCACGATGTTTTAGCAAATTGCATATTTGTTTTAGTCTGTTCTCCAGATCAGTTCATATAAGTTCTTAAACAAGAAGGGTTGGTGCTTCTGTGAACGCTTGGTTTTAGAGTCATTTTAGATTTTGAGTTTGTCACTAGGTTCATTGTTGTCTTGTGGTTGTAATCTAATAGTAAGAGACAGAAGAGGACTACAGTCTGCCCTTACTTCATATCATAACATCTTAAATAATGCAAAGTAAAACTGAAATATTTATCAAAGCGGTGACCGGCTGGGAGTAGAGTAAAGGGGGTCTGTTCTCCTTGAGAGCCGGGTATTAACTGCCATTTCTCTAGGAAGGCAGTGCTAACCACGGGCGCACCTCTGGACTTTAAGATCTCCCTCTTTCCTGGTGTGCCCACACTACCCCTCATCCCTATTATCCTCTTGAAAATGCTACTCATCCTTCAAGCACCTCCTCAATGAAGCCTGATGACTTCAGGGTCCGTTCGCCTCCCCGTCACGTGGTTACAGTCCACGGGCACCTCTAGTGTTTCGTCAGCATTTGGTAGCTTATTGCTCCGTTCTTAACGGGCGCCCAGGGAAAGCTCTTATGAGCAAATACAAACTGTCAGAAGAAAATGAATGAAAGTTTGTTAGTTAGAAGGATTTTTTTTTTAAATTTTATTGTGCTTTCGGTGAAAGTATACAGCACAAGTTAGTTTCTCAATCAAAAATTTATACACAGATTGTGTTGTGACGTCGGTTGCAGTCCCCGCAATGTGACGGCATCCTCCCCCTTTCTACCCCGGGTTCCCTGTGTCCTTTCGTCCGGTCCCTGTCCCTTCCTGCCTTCTCGTCCCGCTTTTGGGGGCGAGTTGCCCATTTGGTCTCACATATTTGACTGAACTAGGAAACATGCCCCTCATGTTTGTTATTGTTTGTTTTATTGGCCTGTCTAATCTGTGTCTGCAAAGTGGGCTTCGGGAGCGGTGTAAGTTCTGGGGTTTATGTCTGTGGGCCATAGTTTAGAGGTTCCTCCTGTCTCTGTCAGACCAGTAAGTCCGATCTTTTTTCTGTGAATTTGAATTTTGTTCTACGTTTTTCTCCCTGTCTGTCCGGGACTCTCTGTTGTGACCCCATCCTAGCAGTGGGTGGTTGTAGCCGGGCACCATCTAGTTCTTCTGGGCTCAGGCTAGTGGAGGCTGTGGTTCATGTGGTCCTTTAGTCCTTTGGGCTAATACTTTCTTTGTGTCTTTGGTTTTCTTTGTTATCCTTTGCTCTGGACAAGATGGGACCAATAGATGTGTCTTAGATGGCCACTCACAAGCCTTTAATACTCCAGCCACTACTCACCAAAGTGGGATGTATAACATTTTCTTTGTGAACTATGTTATACCAGTTGACCTAGATGACCCTCGAGACTGTGGTCCCCAGCCCTCAGTCTCAGCAGCTTGGTCCCTCAAGGTGTTTGGATGTGTCTAGGAAACTTCTATGACTTTGCCTTGGTCAAGTTGTGCTGACTTGGAAGTGATGATTTTTGTGAATGATTTGCCACATATTATGATTGTGGAAAATAAATATAAAATTATAAACAAAAAAATTTTCAGGAAAGAAAGACTCCCTAAAGAAGTTGCTAGCTGTTTCATCATCTAAGCACTGAATAAGTTTGAGTAACGAATTTTTTTGTGAAAGAAAAAGTAGCATGTTAGCAATAAGACTGGCTATGGACTGGATGATTTTCAAAGTAAAGAGGAAGAGAAACAATGAGTTTTCTGCCTTGCTTTCTGAAAAGACTACATATTTAGAGGAATAAAGCAAGTCTAACAGATTTGGAAGAGTCCCTAGGTGGTGCAAACAGTTAATGTGCTCAGCTGCTAACCAAAAGGTTGGAGGTTTGGGTCCACCCAGAGGTGACTGAGAAGAAGGGCCTGGCAATCTACTTCCAGAAAAAACGGCCATTAAAAACCCTCTGGAGCATGGTTCTATTCTGACACACATGGGGTCACCATGAGTTGTAATCAACTCACCGGCACCTGGTTTAACAGACTTGGAGAAAAAAGTAAAATTGGAACTCAGCTCAGACCAATTCTACGGGCTTGAGATCCACAAAGGAGTTTGTACTCACATCTGTAACAAGAAAGAAAAATAAACCTCAGTAAAGCTGCCACGAGCATCATCATTTTCTCAACTGTTTAATTAAACTTTAACAGAAGTGAGAATTATAAATACTGGAAGAAGTGTCAGTTTCCATTTTATAGATGTTGTGATTACAAACTTACAAACTCCAGAAAAATCAAAATTCAATATAACTTAAACATAATCAATAGCATCTCTGTATGCTAGCAAAAAGAAGTTTTAAAAAGGTTCTACTTGCAAAAGAAACAAAAAAAAAAATAAGTTTTAAATCCCTAAGTATTTTATGAAAAACTTCACCAAAAAATGTACATAACTTAGATTGAGAAAACTAAAAAAAAATCATTAAAAGACATATGAAAAGATTTTAATACTCACATATGATATATTCGTGATAAGGGAAACAAAGTACTATAAACATGCTAATTTTTTGCCAAATTATATATACATGTAATGCTATTACAATAAAAATCCTAGACAGATCAGGGATGGGGTCCTAAAATTCATTGGAGGAAAAAACAAGGGAAAAAGAAAGGAACTGTTTGAAAAAGTAACGTATTAAGGGCAGAGGTGGATTAACCAGTAAACAAGGTATGAATGGGCTTACAGTCAGCAAGGTGCATGTGGGTTTAATTTTGTTTACTTACTAATCTGTAGTGCACAATTAGTAAATAAGCACAAGTAAGCCTATGCATATCTTGCTTATTGAGTAATCTGTCTCTGATTAAAGAGAAAGAATACTAACAATTTTTACAACATACTTTATTGTTGTTGTTATGTGCCATCGAGTCAGTTCCAACTCATTGTGACCCTATATACAACAGAATGAAACACTGCCTGGTCCTGCATCATCCTCATATTCGTTGTTAAGTTTGAGCCCATTGTTGCAGCCACTGTATCAGTCCATCTCATTGAGGGTATTCCTCTGCTTCACTGACCCTCTGCTTTACCAAGCACGATGTCCTTCTCCAGGGACTGATCCCTCCTGATAATGTGTCCAAAGTTCAGGAGACGAAGTCTCTCCATCCTTGCTTCTAAGGAGCAGTCTAGCTGAACTTCTTCCAAGACAGATTTGTTCATTCTTCTGGCAGTCCGTGGTATATTCAGTAATCTTTGCCAACACCATAATTCAAAGGCATCAATTCTTGGGCCTTCCGTATTCATTGTCCAACTGAGTGACATCTTTGCTTTTTAACGCTTTAAAAAGGTCTTTTGCAGCAGATTTACCCAATGCAATACATAATTTGATTTTCTGACTGCTGCTTCCATGGGCATTGAGTGTGAATCCAAGTCAAGTGAAATCCTTGACAACTTCAGTCTTTTCTGTTTATCATGATGTTGCTTATTGGTCGTTGTGAAGATTTTTGTTTTCGTTATGTTAAGGTGTAATCCATACTGAAGGCTGTGGTCTTTGATCTTCATCAGTAAGTTTTTCAAGTTCTCTTCACTTTCAGCAAGCAAGGTTGTGTCATCTGCATACCACAGGTTGTTAATGAGTCTTCCTCCAATCCTAATGCCGAATTCTTCTTCATATAGTCCAGCTTCTCGGATTATTTGCTCAGCATACAGATTGAATAGGTATGGTGAAAGGATACAGCCCTGACACATGCTTTCCTGACTTTAAACCACGCAGTATCCCCTTGTTCTGTTCAAACGACTGCCTCTTGGTCTATGTACAGGTTCTGCATGAACACAATTAAGTGTTCTGGAATTCCCATTCTTCTCAATGTTATCCATAATTTGTTATGATCCACACAGTTGAATGCCTTTGAGAGCCAATAAAGCACAGGGAAACATCTTTCTGGTATTCTCTGCTTTCAGCCAAGATCCATCTGACATCAGCAATGATATCCCTCATTCCACATCCTCTTCTGAATCTGGCCTGAATTTCTGGCAGTTCCCTGTCAATGTACCACTTACAACCATTTTTGAATTATCTTCAGCAAAATTTTACTTTGCATGTGATGTTAATGATATTGTTCAATAATTTCCACATTCTGTTGGATCACATTTCTTTGGAATGGGCACAGATATGGATTTCTTCCAGTCAGTTGGTCAGTAGCTATCTTCCAAATTTCTTGGCATAGATGAGTGAGTGCTTCCAGGGTTGCATCCATTTGTGGAAACATCTAACTTGGTATTCCATCAATTCCTGTAGCCTTGTTTTTCACCAATACCTTCAGTGCAAGTTGGACTTCTTCATTCAGTACCATTGGCTGTTGATCATATGCTACCTCCTGGAATGGTTGAACGTCATCGACCAATTCTTTTTGGTACAGTGACTCTGTGTATTCCTTCCATCTTCTTTTGATGCTTCCTGCATCATTCAACATTTTGCCCATAGAATCCTTCCATATTGCAACTCAAGGCTTGAATTTTTTCTTCAATTCTTTCAGCTTGAGAAATGCCAAACATGTTCTTCCCTTTTCACTTTCTAACTCCAGGTCTTTGCACATTGCATTATAATACTTTACTTTGTCTTCTTGAGCCACCCTTTGAAATCTTTTGTTCAAGAGCAAGTTTCAGAGTCTCTCTGATATCCACTTTGGTCTTTTCTTTCATGTATGATGTCTTGGATGTCATCCTACAATCCTTAGGGTCTCTGGTCATTAGTGTTCAATACGTCAAATCTATTCTTGACATCGTCTCTAAATTCAGGGGAGTTATACTCAAGGTCATACTTTGGTTCTCTTGGACTTGTTTTAATTTTCTTCAGCTTCAACTTGAACTTGCATGTGAGCAATTGATGATCTGTTCTGCAGTCGGCCCCTGGCCTTGTTCTGACTGAGGCTATTGAGCTTCTCCATCGTCTCTTTCCACAGATGTAGTCTATTTGATTCCTGTGTATTTCATCTGGCAAGGTCCATGTGTATAGTTGCCATTTATGTTGCTGAAAAAATATTTTCAATGAATAGGTTGCTGCTATTTCAAAATTCTATCACACGATCCCCAGTGTTGTTTCTGTTAACAAGATCATATTGTCCAACTACCGATCCTTCTTTGTTTCCAACTTTTGCATTCCAATCATTAGTAATTATCAATGCATCCTGATTGCATGTTTGACCAATTTCAGACTGCAAAAGCTGGTAAAAATCTTCAGTTTCTTCAACTTTGGCATTAGTGGTTGGTACATAAATTTGAATAATAGTCATATTAACTGGTCTTCTTTGTAGGTGTATGGATATTATCCTATCACTGACAGTGTTGTTTTTCAGGATGGATCTTGGAATGTTCTTTTTGATGATGAATGCAATGCCATTCCTCTTCAAATGGTCATTCCTGGCATAGTAGACCACTCATATGTCTGTTTATCGTACTGTGTTGGCTTGCATGTTGACAGGATGCTGGAAGCTATACCACTGGTATTTCAAATACCAACGGAGTCACCCATACTGGACAAGTTTCAGTGGAGCTTCCAGACTGACACAGACTGAGAAGAAGGATCTGGCGACTACTTCTGAAAAAAATTGGCCAGTAAAAGCCTTATGAATAGCAGCAAAACATTGTCTGATATAGTGCCAGATAATGAGCCCTTCGGGTTGAGAGGCACTCAAAAGACAACTAGGAAAGAGCTGCCTTCTCCAAGTAGAGATGACCCTAATGATGTGGATTGAGTAAAGCTTTCGGGACTTTCATTTGCTGATGTGGCACAACTCAAAATGAGAAGAAAAAGCTGCAGACATCCATTAGTAATCGGAACACGGAATGTAAGAAGTATGAGTCAAGGAGGATTTGAAGTTGTCAAAAACAAAATGGAACGCTTGAAGATCGATATCCTAGGAATTAGTGAGCTGAAATGACTGGTATTTTTTAAAACATTCTTAGGTGGACCCTGTAAACATTTCTCCTTTGCCAGCTGAAACACACTGAAGGGAGGGTGGAGGAGGAAAGGGTTTCCAGGTCCTGATGTTCTCTATCCTTGGCCCCTTAGTATCTGCACTCAGCTGTAATGACCTTTTATCATTCCTCAAAAATGTGCTGTGCTCACTACAGGGGAAGTCAGCACAACTGGACTAAACCAAAATCTAAGAACTTTCCTGAATACAACCAAACACTTTGAGGGACAGAGTAGCAGGGGCGGGGGTCTGGGGACCATGGTTTCAGAGGACATCTAGGTCAATCGGCATAACAAAGTTTTTTAAGAAAATGTTCTGCATCCTACTTTGGTGAGTGGCATCTGGGGTCTTAAAAGCTATCGAGCGGCCATCTAAGATGCATCAGTTGGTCCCAACCTGCCTGGAGCAAAGGAGAATGAAGAACACCAAAAACACAAGGAAAATATTAGCCCAAGATACAGAAAGGGCCACATCAACCAGAGACTTCATCAGCCTGAGACCAGAAGAACTAGATCATGCCCAGCTACCACCAATGACCACCCTGACAGGGAAACTGTAACAGAGAGTCCCTGACGGAGCAGGAGAAAAATAGGGTACAGAACCCAAATTCTAGTAAGAAGACCAGACTTATGGTCTGACTGAGATGTGGGACCCCAGAAGACATGGCCCTTGGACTCTCTGTTAGCCCAAAACTAAAACCATTCCTGAAGCCAACTCTTCAGACAAAGATTAGACTGGACTATAAGACATAAAATGATACTCGTGAAGAGTGTGATTCTTAGCTCAAGTAGATATGTGAGTCTAAATGGGCAGCTCCTGTCTGGAGGCAAGATGAGAAGTCAGAAAGGGACAGGAGCTGGATGAATAGACATGGGAAATCTGGGGTGGAAAGGAGGAATGTGCTGTCACAGTATAGGGAGAGTCACAGTATAGGGAGAGCAACTATGGTCACGTAACAATGTGTGTATAAATTTTTGTATGAGAAACTAATTTGAACCGTAAACTTTCACTGAAAGCACAAAAAAAAAGTACTGTGCTCCCCCAAGACACAGTTCCCTCATTCAAAATGCTCTTCTACCCTCACTACTCACCCCCTCCCCACCCTCCCACTGCACCCCTTCCGCAGCAGCTAATCTTTCTAGTCTCACTTAAAACATTGCTTCCTGAGGGAAGTCGTCTCTCACCAACACCCTACCCCTAGTCCAGATGAGACTCCTTTGTCATACACTCTCACGCTCTCCTGTTTCCTTGCACATCTTTTCTTCACAGCAGTTACCTGAAGTTATATATTCGTTAGTGTGATTGTTTGAGTCCCATCTGTTCAAAAAAACAAAAAACAAAAATGCTGTAAGCTTTCTAGGGGCAGGAACCATCTATCTGCACTTCTTTAGATCTGTGAATATATGCAACTTCCTTGAACCAAACAGTATTTTTGCTCCTTAATCTTGACTACTCATGAATAAAAGTTTAATGTTGTGAGATGAGCTAAAAGCAAGAAACCGAAATTTTGCAATAGGCAGATTCAAAATATTCATCATTTTGTCCAAAGACTGCCCATTAGATTTATTTTATTTCAGTTTATTTTATTGTAGTAATTGTATAGGTAACAGAACAGTCACCATTTCTAGTCTTCACATGTACAATTCAGTGACATTCATTACATTCATCATCTTGTTCAACCATCACCATTAACCATTCTCGAATTTTTCCAACACCCTAACAGAAGCTCAGTGTCCCCTAAGCATCATGTCTACCTTTTTCACTTCCCTCCCATTCACCCCTGGTGACCACTAACAAAACTTTGGATCTATACACTTGCCTATTCTAGATATTTCACACACTTGGGATTATATAGTATCTGTCCTCTATGACTGACTGATTTCATTCAAAATAATGTTTTCAAGGTCCATCCATGTGGTAGTATGTATTAGGACTTAATAGATTTTAATTCCCGATGGTTTTTGCAATGTGTGCATCTTGTCTCCCTCAGAACAATCAGTACTGTGTTTCTCACACTACAAGTGTGCAGTGCCCTTTTTTTTTTTTTTTTTTGATGGTTAGTTGATAGACTCATTCACTCAAATATTCATTATCAAAAAATAATTGACCACATTCATTGTTTAAAGGTTCATTCTTTTCCTCTAAAAAAGGTATACTTTGATTCATCTTTTAATCTGTAAAACAGTTGTATCTGTTTTGCTTGAGCTGTGCCTTCCTATAAAAATAAAAACAACAATAACAAAAACTAAAAACAAGCTTGTGCCTTTAGCTTTTGCATCATAACATGATTTCCATGAACGGAGCCATTGGGTAAAACAGGCTTTAAAATAATAGAAACTTCAAGAACAGAGCCTTTCAGTGGCCTTCTTCATGTCATACTTCAAACACACTGGTTTGAACTTCATTTTTGCAGCATAATGATTTTGGTCATGGATAATTTGTAAGTGAGGGCTCTATACTGGAATTGGTCTTATTTCAGGATGAAAGTAAGACATATATGAGAACAGCAAGATGATGATCAATATAATCTTTCAAAAGTCAGAAGATAACCTTACCTCCAGAGAAAAATACTGTCCAGTGACCACGTGTTCTGAAATAAGGGTCTTGCAACTGATTTCGCCTTTCTGTCAAGGAAACTGTAAAAATATGATAAAATAGAAGCTATTACTTGAGTTCAGGGAAAATTGAAGGTATTTAATTTAAATGTTGCTCATTCTCCCGGTGTGCTATTTGTTGTTGATTTTTTTTCATGATATAATTTCATGGCATTCTGATAAAATTTTGTACCTAAAAGAAATCTTAATATAATTTGTATTACTGACCTTAAAGTTCAGAGGCAACATTAGCAAATAGTAAGCAATGTCTGAGTAAAATTTTATTATTTATGACATAGGTATCCCTACCACTGCTAGACGTGTTAGTCCAATTGTGCTAAATGTGCAGACTCTGGTGCTTTAGAAATTGTGTTTATTTTTTCATATCTGCTTCCTGTTCTTTCAGAAACCTTGAGTCTATATAACCATGATTTTTTTCTATTTGAGTAAAGACTCATTCCTTTCTGTGTTCTTCTACACGAGTACACAAGGTCCCTTCCCATTTCATGAGCCTCTGACTGTTTGGTAAAGTGAATCTAATATAATTCCTTATGAATTCCTGTGTTTTACTTTGAATTTTCAGAAACGTTTATGGAAATAGAACTGATGATGTGTGCTACTAGTCTTGTAGAGGGCGCTTGCTCTCATATTGTCTATCTTGCCAAACACTTTAGAACCTGTAGTGCTTTATTAAAAGCTGGTGATTTTAGACTAGATTGACAGACAGATATGGATGGATGGAAGGATGGACAGGCAGATTGATGAGTGAGTGGGGAAGTGGGCATGTATCATTTGTTTAGTGTGGTCTTTTCCTGATGAAGCCAAAGCCTGAAACTATTTTTCTTTCCAACCACGGCCTTCGTATCACAGACATCACGTGTCTTGCTGAGTGCTTGTGCAGGAGCCTGTCCAATACTCTTCTTTCATGAATGGCCCACTGGGGTCTTCTGGAACCGTGTCAGAGTTTCAGCCAACTCAGATTATCACCCATGAAGATCCTTCCAGGCTTCGGTTATTTGCATGGCTGCTGATTCTTACATTTCTTCCCCCACAGAACAGCAGTGGATTAATCAAAATAGATGACTAAATTTTTGTTGTTTTTTCTGAAATAAGCTAAAGAACATTTTCCCATATTGTATTTTGAGAATTGTGTAAGAAATAAGTAGGTCTTTTAAAATAAACATCGATGGTTCATTTTTTAAGTAATTTAGCCTGTGTAATTGATGGATCGTGGCTGAAAGCAGAGAATACCAGAAAAATATTTACATGTGCTGCATTGACTATGTAAAGGCATTTGACTGTGTGGATCATAACAAATTATGGATAACATTGCGAAGAATGGGAATTCCAGAACGCTTAATTGTGCTCATGAGGAGCCTGTACATAGAACAGGCAGTCGTTTGACCAGAACAAGGGGATACTGCAAGGTTTACAATCAAGAAAGACTTGCATTAACCAAAAGGTCGGCAGTTGGAATCCACCAGCTGTTCCTTGGAAACCATATGGAGCAGTTCTACTCTGTCCTATAGGGTCACTAAGAGTCTAAATCAACTTGATGGCAACGGGTTTTTGGCTTTTTGGTGCGTCAGGGTTGTATCTTTTCACTATACTTATTCAATCTATATGCTGAGCAAATAATACAAGAAGCTGGTCTATATGAAGAAGAATGTGGCGTCAGGATTGGAGGAAGACTCATTAACAACTTACGATATGCAGATGACATAACCTTGCTTGCTGAAAGTGAGGAGAACTTGAAGCACTTATTGATGAAGATCAAAGACCACAGCCTTCAGTATGGATTACACCTCACCATAAAGAAAACAAAAATCTTCACAACTGGACCAATAAGCAACATCATGATAAACATCAACATAAAGAAAACAAAAATCTTCACAACTGGACCAATAAGCAACATCATGATAAACAGATAAAAGATTGAAGTTTCAAGGATTTCATTTTACTTGGATCCACAATCAACATCTATGGAAGCAGCAGTCAAGAAATCAAAAGACACATTTCATTGGGCAAATCTGCTGCAAAAGACCTCTTCAAACTGTTGAAAAGCAACGATGTCACTTTGAGAACTAAGGTGTGTCTGACCCAAGCCATGGCGTTTTCATTTGCCTCATATGCATGTGAAAGGTGGACAATGAATAAAGAAGACAGAAGAATTGATGCCTTTGAATTATGGTGTTGACAAAGAATATTGAATATACCATGGACTACCAGAAGAATGAGCAAATCTCTCTTGGAAGAAGTATAGCCAGAATACTCCTTAGAAGCAAGGATAGCAAGATTCCTCACAAATTTTGGACATGTTTTCAGGAAGGGCCAGTCCCTAGAGAAGGACATCTTGGTTGGTAAAGTAGAGCATCAGTGAAAAAGAGGAAGACCCTCAATGAGAGGGACTGACACAGTTGTTGCAACAATGGGCTCAAACATAACAGTAATTGTGAGGATGGAGCAGAACCAGGCAGTGTTTCATTCTGTAGTACCTAGGGTCACTATGAGTCAAAACCAACTCCATGGCACCTAACAACAAGCTTATGTAATTTTTTTTTTAAAAAAGGACAAAGAAATTATTTCTAGAAATGGATTTATTTTTCTGTGCAAAAGTTTCACAGACACGTAAGTCTTTTTTAAGGAAAATCTAGAATCAAGATGTAGCACCATGAATGACTGACATCCTTCTGCCTGGCTTTTGCCTCCCACCCTGGGTGGGGACCCTGCTCATCCTCCCACTGCCCAGCCCTGCAGCCTCCCAAGTCCCCCGTTTCTCTGCCCCCTCTTCCCACCTCCCCCCACCTACCTCCCTGGCACTTTCAGGCCCTCACCCAGCCTCCCCCTGCCTGCCCCTGACCTCATATTGTCCCTCTGTTACTGTGCCCTCTGTGGCTGGAGAGAGACATCAAGGATGAATGGGAGAAGGTGTCCCGCAACCCATTGGCCACTGTCCCTCGCATGACCCAGTCATCGCTGGTGTCTCTGGTATATTGTTCGAGGTGGCCCACAGAGGCCACCCGGGGCCAAACATATCAGAGGTGCCACCTGAGAATTTTTTCAAAATTGTTGTAAATGCAAAATGTTGGATAACAAGATAATCAATAAGTGAAGAGTATTGTGGCTATTAAGTGGCTTGAGACACCAAAACTTGTCTCAGCAGAAGAGACTTTAAAAATATGTGTCCTGTTCAATAAACATATTGCCTGAGAATACTACTATACAAGTGACAAGTTAGAAAGACATGGTGACCAAAACCTTTGGGACACAGCAAAGCAGTGCTCAGAGGTCAATTTATAGCAATAGATGCACACATCAAAAAAGAAGAAAGGGACAAAATCAGAACATTGGCTACACAACTCGAACAAATAGAAAGAGAACAGCAAAAGAAGCCCACAGCCATCAGGAGAGAAGAAATAATACAAATCAGAGTAGAAATAAATGAAATAGAGAGTAGAAAAACAGTAGAAAGAATCAACAAAACCAAAAGTTGGTTCTCTGAAAGGATCAACAAAATTGACAAACCACCGGCCAAACTGACAAAAGAAAAACAGGAGAGGACACAAATAACCCAAATAAGAAATGAAATGGGGGACATTACAACAGACCCAACTGAAATAAAAAGGATTATAACAGAATATTATGAAAAACTATACTCCAACAAATTTGAAAACCTAGAGGAAATGGATAAATTTCTAGAAACACACGGCCTACCCAAATTAACACAAAGTGATGTTGAAAATCTGAACAGACCCATAACAAGAGAAGATATTGAAAAGGTAATAAAAAAAAACTCCCAACAAAAAAAGTCCTGGCTGAGATGGCTTCACTGGAGAATTCTACCAAATATTCAGAGAAGAGCTTACACCAGTACTACTCAAACTATTTCAGAACACAGAAAAGGAAGGGATACTTCCAAGTTCATTCTATGAAGCCAGCCTAACCCTGATACCAAAACCAGGCAAGACACCACAAAAAAAGAAAATTACAGACCACTATCTCTCATGAATATAGATGCAAAAATTCTCAACAGAATTCTAGCCAATAGAATTCAACATCATATCAAAAAAACAATACACCGCCACCAAGTAGGATTCATACCAGGTGTGCAGGGATGGTTCAACATTAGAAAATCAATCAGTGTAATCCACCACATACATAAAAGAAAAGAATTACATGATCATCTCAATCAATGCAGAAAAGGCATTTGACAAAGGCCAAAACCCATTCCTGATAAAAACTCTCAATAAACTAGGTACAGAAGGGAAATTCCTCAACATAATAAAGGACATCTATACAAAACAAACAGCAGCATCACTCTTAATGGAGAGAGGCTGAAAACATTCCCCTTGGGAACAGGAATAAGACAAGGATACCCTTTATCACCACTCCTACTTAACATTGTGCTGGAAGTCCTTCTAGAGCAATAAGGCAAGAAAAAGAAATAAAGGGCATCCAATTGGTAATGAAGAAGTAAAACTGCCCCTCCCCTATTTGCAGATGATATGATACTGTACACAGATAACCCAAAAGATTCCATGAGAAAACTACTGGAACTAATAGATTCAGCTGAGTAACGGAATACAAGGTAAACATACAAAAATCAGTTGGATTCCTATACACCAATAAAGAGAACGACAAAAAGGAAATCAGGAAAACAATATTATTTATACTAGCCCCTAAAAAAATAAAATACTTAGGAATAAATCTAACCAGGGATGTAAAAGACCTATACAAAGAAAACTAGAAAACACTACTGCAAGAAACAAAAAGAGATCTACATAAATGGAAAAACATACAATTCTCATGGATAGGTAGACTGAACATTATGAAAATGACAATTCTACCCAGAGCAATCTACAAATACAATGTAATCCTGATCCAAATACCAACAATATTCTTTAAAGAGATGGAAAAACTGATCATTAACTTTATATGGAAAGGGAAGAGGCCCCAGATAAGTAAAGCACTATTGAAGAAGAAGAATAAAGCAGGAAGACTCACACTACCTGACCTCAGTACCTACTATACAGCTATGGTAATCAAAATAGCCTATTACTAGTACAATGACAGATACACTGACCAATGGAACAGAATAGAGAATCCTTCCACCTACAGTCACCTGATCTTCAGCAAGGGCCCAAAGTCCATCAAATGGCAGAAAAAACAGTCTTTTTGACAAATGGTGCTGGCAAAACTGGATGTCCATCTGCAAAAAAATGAAACAGGACCCATACCTCACGCCGTACACAATAACTAATTTACAATGGCTCAAAGACCTAAATAAAAACTAAAAACTATAAAAATCATAGAAGAAAAAATAGGATTGTTAGAGGCCCTAATACATGGCATTAACAGGATACAAACCATAACCAACAACACACAAACTCCAGACGATAAGCTAGATAACTGGGATCTTCTAAAAATTAAACACTTGTGCTCATCAAAAGACTTCACCAAAAGAGTAAAAAGAGAACCTACAGATTGGGGGAAAAATTGGCTATTAGAAATCTGACAAAGGTCTAATCTCTAAAATCTATAGGAAAATCCAACACCTTTACAATACAAAGACAAATAATCCAATTAAAAAATGGGGAAAGGAAATGAACAGGCACTTCACCAAGAAGACCTTCAGACTAACAGACACGTGAGGAAATGCTCACCATCACTAGCCATTAGAGAAATGCAAATCAAAACCACAATGAGGTACCATCTCACCCTGGCATTACTGGTACGAATCAAAAAAACAGAAAATAACAAATGTTGGAGAGGCTGCAGGGAGATTGGAACCTTTATGCACTGCTAGTGGGAATGCAAAATGTTACAACCGTTTTGGAAAATGATATGATGCTTCCTTAGAAAGCTAGAAATAGAAATACCATATGATCCAGCAATCCCACTCCTAGGAATATATCCCAGAGAAGTAAGAGCCGTCACACGAATAGACATATGCACACCCATGTTCATTGCAGTGTTGTTCACAATAGCAAAAGATGGAAGCAACCTAGATGTCCATCAACAGATGAATGAATAAACAAACTATGGTACATACACACAGTGGAGTACTATGCAATGATAAAGAACAATGATGAATCTGCGAAGCATCTCACAACATGGAAGAATCTGGGGGGCATTATGCTGCGTGAAATAAGTCAATCACAAAAGGACAAATATTGTATGAGACCGCTACTATAAAAACTCATGAAAAGGTTTACACACAAAAAGAAACAATCTTTGATGGTTACCAGGGAGGGGAGGGGTAGGGATGGAAAAACACTAAATAGACAATAGATAAGTGGTAACTTTGGTGAAAGGTAAGACAGTACACAATCTGGGGAAGCCAGCACACCTTGTTGAAGGCAAGGTCATGGAAACTCCATAGACACATCAAAACTCCCCAAGGGACTGAATTACTGGGTTGAGAGCTGTGGGGACCATGGTCTCGGGGAACACCTAGCTCAATTGGCATAACATAGTTTATAAAGCAAGTGTTCTATGTTCTACTTTGATGAGTAGCGTCTATGGTCTTAAAAGGCTGTGAGCAGTCATCTAAGATACTCCACTGGTCTCACTCCTTCAGGAGCAAAGGAGAATGAAGAAAACTAAAGACACAAGGGAAAGATTAGTCCAAAAGACTAATGGACCACAACTACCATGGCCTCCACCAGACTGAGTCCAGTACAACTAGATGGTGCCCAGCTACCACCACTGACTGCTGTGATAGGGATCACAATAGAGGGTCCCTGACAGAGCTGGAGAAAAATGTAGAACAAAATTCTAACTCACAAAAAAAGACCAGATTTACTGGCCTGATAGAGACCGGAGAAACTCTTGAGAGTATGGCCCCCAGACACCCTTTTAGCTCAGTAATGATGTCACTCCTGAGGTTCACCCTTTAGCCAAAGATTAGACAGGCCCATAAAATAAAACGAGACTAAAGGGGCACACCAGCCCAGGGACAAGGACTAGAAGGCAGGAGTGGACAGGATAGCTGGTAATAGGGAACCCAAGTTCAAGGAGGGAGAGTGTTGACATGTCGTGGTATTGTTAACCAATGTCATCAAGTAATATGTGTACTAACTGTTTAATGAGAAGCTAATTTGTTCTGTAAGCCTTCATCTAACATACAATATATATATATATAAAGTGTCAACCAAAAAAAGAAGAGAGAGAGAAAGAAAGACATGGTGATATTTATCCTACACATCGGGAAATAACTCGGCGCCAAGAATGCAAAGTTGTGGGTGGAGATGTTTGAGGTCTTGTGGAGAGCAGTGAGAAAGAATGGATCTAACATCAGTTGAACAGCTGCATAAGCAGGCATTATGAAGACTGTTTTAAAAATATGAACTCACTGAATCTTTGAAATACTTCTCACAAAATAGATTATTCATCCCCATTTAGCAGATGAGAAACTGAGACTCAGAAACTAAGTGGTTTCCTGAAGCTGATTTAGCCAGGATGTGCAGAGGATTTGTTCTCTTGGTTTTGTTTGATGTGTTCTAGGAAATGTAGGGAATACAGAGATAGGTAAAACATTTTCCCTTTCATTAAACACTTTACAAGCTGATGGGGTATATACAGACATGTAAATAAACGTAATAAAACTATAATAAAAGAAAGAGAATTAGAAACAGAATGCTCAAAAGAGTGGTTACTCTTTTGCACAGAAAGGGAGGATATAATAGGGAAAGACACCCAGGGCACTTCTACTGAAGCAGAGTGAAAGGTGTATGAGTTCTTGTTTTATCATTCTTTGTGCTGTGTATACTACACTGTTTCATTCTGAAGCAGGTTTTCTCTCAATTGTGCAACCATCTAATGGTAGATAGGAGAGCCCTGGTGGTACAGTGGCTAAGAGCTCAGACTGCTAACCAGAAGGTCAGCAGTTCTAATCCACCAGCCACTCCTTGGAAACCCTATAGAGCAGTTCTACTCTGTCCTATAGGGTCACTATGAGTCGGAATTGACTCGACGGCAATGTGTTTTTTAATGGTAGATAACACTAACCCTCGTACCACCTTGTGAGGTAGGTTCTATTATTATCATCGTAACTTTACAGATAAGGAAACTGAGGCACAAAGAGATTAAATAACTTGTCTATAATCGTAGTCACACGCTTGACTTGGGCTTGTAGAGTGTGTAGGAGATTGGACCAGGTCTTGTGTTCTCAGGCTTGGAGGCAACCATTGTGGTAGAAGAAAAGGCAGGGACACCATCACAGACTTTTCCAAGGCAAACCAGGACACAAGCCTCACAATGGGCAGGGCTTACTCCCTGGATAGGAATGGTCTGAGACTGGCAATAATGCTGCCTGTCCTTTGGCCTCTTAAGATCCCCGTAAGAGTGGAAGAAGCTTCTCCATGTGGTCAAGAAGACCAAGACCCATAGCCATGTACATTTTACACTTAAAGGGTGCAGTGTGCCATTAAAATGTTGTGAGACAACAATACCCCAAAAGCTATCCCTACACCTCTTTCTTCTCATAACGAGGCTTCTGACATCAAAAGGTATTGTTGAAAGCATCCTTAATAGAAACATCACTGTATATTTTTTCACCAGAGAAAATAATGTCAAGAAAATTTGTCATGATACATGTTTACCATAAGTTTGACATGCATTATTGTTAGATCATTCTGCTTGCCTTCCAAAATTTTTGTATGCAATTTATTTATGTGCATATTTAAATGGTGTGCCCCTTAATTGAAATTATACTGTGTTCGAGCCAGATTTGACACTGACTGGCAGTTGCTGTTAAGGAATATTTGGAACCTATGAATGGGTCATTTTCCAAGTAGTACAGATATAACCGTATTCATTCAGCAGAACACTTCAGGAAATTAAATAGCTGATCTTGTTGATACAAGTACCTTATTCATTCCAGGCAGGATTATGTCTTATTCATCTGTATAGCCCATACCCTCAGAATCACGTACAAAGTAGAGAAAATTCTCAGTGTTTGAGAAAGGGAGTGGGAGATGAGCAGAGAGAGGAAAATAATGTCCTCCTTGACATCATCCCTTGACACAGAACATCCAAACTCAACATTCCTCATATCCATCTTCTTTTATTGTGCTATTTTCCTCTTCAAGACGGTAACTTCCTTCCCAGTGTGCTGTGTTACATCCACATTTTGAATAGTGAAAAGTGTGTACATTCATTCTCTAGGACTGTGGTAACAAAATACCACAAAGTAGGTGGCTTCAGATAAGAGAAATGTATTGTCTCAGAGTTCTAGAGGCGGGGAGTCTGAATTCAGGGAGCTGACAGGGCCGTGTTCTCTCTGAAGGCTCTAGGGAAGATCCTTTCTTGTGTCTCTCAGCTTCCTTCCGGCTGCCCCAGGAGTTTCCTGACTTGTAGGCACATCTTCACATGCCTATCTCCCCTCTGTGTGTCTTTCTGTATCTTTTCTCCTCTTTTATAAGGACACCACTCAGATGGAATTAGGACTCCCCCTACTCCTGTGTAACCTCATGTTAACGGAGAACGTCTTCAAAGATTCCATTTCCAAACAAGGCCAGGTTCACAGGTACTGGCGGTTAGGATTCCGGCATATCTTTTTGGGGGAACACAATTTAATTCATAACAGTTTGCTTGCTGCCTGTAGAGTCAGATGGACATAGGGTTGAACCCTGGATCTTCCATTTGTAATCTGTGTGACCCTGAGAAAGTGACAACCTCCTTGAGCTGCAGATTTCTGGGTTGGGAACCTGTGGGTCTCCATCAAGGGGCAGGGAATTAGGCTCGACCTCTAGAAGGGAGGAGTATCAAATAATTTGGGACATGCTTTTTAAAACCATCAAAACAACTTCTGGGAGGAAAGTGGGGTTACTTTTTTCTTGACAGATAAAGGAAAATCCCCATGGTTTCTCATAGTCTCCATAGCCAAGTTGGGACTAGGGAATATTGGGAGCCACAGAGTGCTTTTTCCTGGGTCAACTCTATGGAAGGGAAGAGGAGTCCCAGACCCTAAAGCACAAGTTATAATAAACATTGTTCGTTATTTTGTCAACTGCTATATTGCAGCTCCCATTTTAGGTATGAGCATTTCTAAAGTGGCTCATGTACTTACTTCATGGTTTGCGTATAGCCAGAGGACAACCACTCATGTCAACCAGTTAGTTACCTAGAATCATGTTTGAATGTCCCTGGTGTCTAAGTTAACCTCTTACGTCGTAACTTTTATACATATTCACGTGATTTTGACTGGTTCTTCACACTCAAAGCACTAAGTCATTGGTGTTAGTAAATTGTTTTTAAAAAATATTCTTTATTCAGTTGTCTGGTCATCATGTGGACAGAGCAGGCAACAGGTTAAAAGACTTTTCATCTATAACTAATCGCTCTGACAGTGTGGAGCAGGCTTCCTGTGTTTATCAGGAAAAGGCTAGGCACTCTTCTCCAAGCTTCTCTGCTTACCTCCACCATAGTCCCAAGCTTGCGGTGTTGCTTCTGTCAGGTTTGTTTGATGTCCTCTGCCAGAAAGTGACCACCTTGGAGGGAAGAGCTGGATTTTATTTTTCTTTATATTCCTGGGGCCTAGCACAATTTCTGATATACCATAGACATGCAATGCATGGGTTTTGAATGATTGGACAGAATATCTGTGACCCTAGTCCTGATATATGCCCATCTATGCCTTTAGAATTAACCACCACTGTCATCACAGACCTGCTTGGAGAGATGGAGCTACCAGTTAAGTCACCACTTAAAGACTTTGAGGCATTAAATAAGCCTGTGTGGTTGTGTTTAAACAGTTGTTACCTAACTTATTTGACCATAGGACCTTTTTTGGATAGATAGATCTATAGATGGATGGATGGATGGATGGATGGATGGATGGATGGATGGATGGGTAGGTAAGTAGATAGACAGACAAACATAGTTACTCACATGTATCTCCATCCCATGCAACTATGTTCATAGAACAGGTTTTGTTCATGGAAAAATACTGATGCATATTCAACTTGAAATGCTATTCTCAGATGTGCACATCATCCTCCAGCTAAGGTATCACCAGCTAAGAATATGTCATTCCAGATACCTAGCATCACCTAACTTTGCCTAATATCCCCTCAATTTTTGAAGCTACACTGCACAAAACATGCACAGATTATTTACCTTCTTGGCTTTAAGATGGGGCACTGGGATTGAGCATTTAATTCACACTTACGTAAGCAGATAGTAGCACCGTTAGTTTTCTCTTCTCATATAAGAGCTCTGCCGACAAATCCACGGGTCTTGGAAACAACTGTTAAAAATCATTCAGTCTTCTGGACAATTCATATAAATATAGGTATTTGTATCATGTATATGAAATATCCCAGTATAGGATTCAGTTTTTTGTATTTTTCATCCAGATATCTTTATTAGAAAAGTATAGCCAGTCCAAGCAACTTCAGGGAACCAAGAAAAACACCAAATATCCTCATAATTTACTTTTGCATTTAAAAAGATTGGTAGGATTACTCAGCAAAGAAGTGGTAGATCTAAGACTACAAACTACGTCTATCTGTCTCTGAAGCCCATTCTCTTTATACTATATTACACTAGGTTTACTTTGAGTCCTCTAGACTGACCACTCTTTCATGGTACCTGATAAAATATTTTCCAAAATTATGTAAGAATCAAATTTAGAATATGACACCATGTCCTTGTGGGAAATGCAAACAAAACTGTCTTATTTGCCGACTCTAATTAGAAGAATATTTCTGTTTAATTTTTAGGAATCCTGGCAACACTTCTACTGAGAAGGGGTTTCCAGGCAGCAGCTGTGGAAAAATTTCCATAAACATTTTATTTGATATTCTCACATTTTACATTAGTGCAAGTGTTTTGCACACCCCAGGGATGTGAAATGTGCTATGAGAAATGCAGTGAGCTGCCAATCGATGCCCGGCAGGGGCGTTTATGAAATGGAGTCCAGCAAATGCTATTTGTTTCTTTTCAGCCCAAACCGCATGAATTGTTTCAGCTAAATTGGGGGGTGGGTAGGGGGCGCAGGGAGCTAATACAGAGCTCTGCACCCCCACTGATGCTGAATAAATGCTTGTGGCCTCAATGAAAGACTACTTATTGCAAAAGTTTAACACTTTTTGCTTTCAGATCTTGGTTGTATGTGGCCCCTGCAATTTCTCGAATGATGACTCCAGTTGTCACCACATCATCTTTCTAACTTAAAACCAGACTGTTGAGTCCTTGAACTCATCCTCTCCGTGTAACCAGGAGATAGACTGCATGTGAGGGGCCCACAGGAGTGGATTATCCAACAGACGAGGTAAGCACAGTGCTTAGCTTGCTTACCATATCATCTGTAGTGAACAATTTCATATTTTTTCACCATCAAAGATTCTGCTTCTAGGTATGGGTGGCATCTGTCTGTCTCCCAACCCCACAGTACCTTCCTATACAAAGCCTCTTTTCAATTTTACAGTCCCTCACAGGGGCGGATAACCCAGTAAACAAGATAAGCACAAGCTTACCTGGGGTGAAAGAGGTGGGAAACCCAAGTGAAGGTGTTCACTGCAGATGAGTAAGTAAGCACAAGTAAGCCTGTGCTTACCTTGCCTTTTGGATAATCCACCCCCAGGTGCCTAGGTGCCGTATTCAGCTTGCACTTCCCTTCCAAGACAGAAGTGTTAGTCTCAGCAGGTGGAAGGAGCTGGGCTGATTGGGGAAGCATCATGGTTTCATGGAAAGACCTGAGTTTCAGTCACTGCCCTTCTGCTTACTAGTTATGTGACTTGAGCAAGATTACTTTACTTCTCAGAGACTCTATTTGCTCCTCTTTAAAATGGGAAAAGTATATTGTGAGGGTTAAATGAGATGGTATTTCTAAAACACTTGGTACATAGTATGTTGTTGTGCGCCATCGAGTCAATCCCAACTCATAGCAACCCTATGCGACCGAGTAGAACTGCCCCATAGGATTTCCAAGGCTGTAAATCTTTACAGAAGCAGAATCCCTCATCTTTCCTCTGCAGAGCAGCTGGTGGGTTCAAGCCACCAGCCTTTCAGTTGGCAGCCAAATGCTTTAACTATTGCAGCACCATAACCAGAAAAAAACCAAACCCATTGCCGTCGAGTCAATTCCGACTCATAGCGACCCTAAAGGTCAGAGTAGAACTACCCCATAGGGTTTCCATACTAAGTATAAACTTGTTGCCATCGAGTTGATTCCAACTCATAGCAATCCTATGTGACAGAGTAGAACTGTCCATAGGGTTTTTTTGGCTGTAATCTTTAGTGGAGCAGATGGCCAGGTCTTTCTCCTATGGAGCCACTGGTTGGGTTCAGACCATCAACCGTTTAGTTAGCAGCCGAGCACTTAACTGTTGCACTACCTGTGCCCCTTACTAAATACTAGCTATCATTATTTTCATTACTGATGAAGCAGTAACACTAAATAGCATTATGTCCCAGATACAGCCCATATGACAGACAAAAACTAGTTCTCTGGAAGGCATTATGCGGAGTGAAATTAGTCAGTCACAAAAGGACAAATATTGTATAAGACCACTATTGTAAGAACTTAAGGAAAGGTTTAAACACAGAAGAAAACATTCTTTGATAGTTATGAGGGTGGGGAGGGAGGGAGATGGGTATTCGCTAACTAGAAAGTAGTCAAGAATTATCTTAGGTGAAGGGAAGGATAACACACAATACAGGGAAAGTCAGCACAACTGGATTAAACCAAAAGCTAAGAAGTTTCCTGAACCCAACTGAACACTTCAAGGGGGAGAGTAGCAGGGGCTGGGGTCCAGGAACCATGGTTTCAGGGGACATCTAGGTCAACTGGCATAACAAAGTTTATTAACAAAATGTTCTGCATCCCACTTTGGTGAGTGGCGTCTGGGGTCTTAAAAGCTTGCAAGCGGCCACCTAAGATGCATCAATTGGTCCCAACCCACCTGGGGCAAAGGAGAATGAAGAACACCAAAGACACAAGGAAAATATTAGCCCAAGAGACAAAAGGGCCACATAAACCAGAGTCTGCATCAGTCTGAGATCAGAAGAACTAGATGGTGCCTGGCTACCACCAATGACTGCCCTGACAGGGAACACAACAGAGAATCCCTGACGGAGCAGGAGAAAAGTGGGGTGCAGAACTCAAATTCATGTAAAAAGACCAGATTTAATAGTCTGATTGAGACTGGAGGAACCGTCAATGACATGGCCCCCAGACACTCTGTTAACCCAGAACTAAAACCATTTCCAAAGCCAACTCTTCAGGCAAAGATTAGACTGGACTATAAAACATAAAATAATACTCGTGAAGAGTGTGCTTCTTCAAGTGGATACACAAGACTAAATGGGCAGCTCCTGTCTGGAGGAAGGATGAGAAGGCAGAAAGGGACAGAAGCTGGTTGGATGGATGCAGAAACCCGGGGTGGAAAGGGGGAGTTGCTGCCACATTATAGGACTTGCAACTAGTGTCAGGTAATAATCTTTGTATAAATTTTTGTATGAGAAATTAACTTGAGCTGTAAACTTTAACCTAAAGCACAATTAAAAAAAAAAAAAAGAAATTTCAGAACATTCAAGTAAAGAGAATATGCTAAAAGCTTCCAGAGATTGGGAAAAGGGATGGAGTTTACTAACATACAATCAGGGATAGAATGACATTGGATTTCTCCATGTCAACATTGAAAGTTAGAAACCATTAGAAAATTTGCTAATTTTCCTAAGATGTAATTCTATACCCAGCCAAAATATCAATTATTTGTGAAGATGGAGTAGCAATATTTTCAGATACCCTTTCAAGAAGTTACTAGAGAATGTGCTTCATCAAAAATCAGGAATTCAAGAAAGAGAAATACATGATACTCGTGGAAATAAGGGATTGACAGAAGAGAGAGGCAAAGGGAATTCCCAGGATGATGGGATGACAGCTATCTGGCAGACACAGGGAGCATCCAGTTCAGATTTGAAAAGAATGACCCAAAACCAAACCCACTTGCCATCGAGTCAGTTCCAACTCATAGTGATCCCATAGGGTTTCCAAGGCTGTAAATCTCTATGGAAGCAGACTGCTACACCTTTCTCCTGCGGAGCCGCTGGTGGTTTCAAACCTCCAACCGTTTGGTTAGCAGTCAATAGCTTTAACCACTGCACCACCAGGGCTCCTTAAAAATGATATGTTTAAGAAAGAAAAATGAAACTAATATAGTTCCTGATGTGTTTGATTCTATCCAGAAGAGTTTTATGATTTTGTAAAAGCTATATCTTTACACTGTCACACACATACACATATGTGTGCATATGTATGTAAATATATAAATGTGTTTATGTATTTGTATCACACACACACACCAAAAAAAAAAAAAAAGCTAATTCTCATAATATATCAAAGGTCCTACAATGTACTTTAAAGAGACAATAAAAAAACAAAAGTCACGGACACAGCTCACAAACTAGGAAACGTAATGGCTTTTAAACAAATAAAAATGAGCTTAAACTCTCCTGTAATAACAAAAATGCAAATTAAAACTATTATGACATTTTTTTTTATGTCCTTGCCAAAAATAAAGAAGTTTGTTAAATGCATTGATCCATTGTATACCGATGTGCCCAAGATGTAGAGTAGATACCCAGAGCAGGAAACACAAAGGAGAGGGGGAAAGGAAGAGAGGTATCTCTTGTTCCTTATGGAAGTGTAGCCTTTCTGAAACGAAAATCTGAGGCTATTTGTGTTTTTCTTGGTTCCTTAAAGTTTCTGGGACTGTTGTCCTATGAAGAATTTTCTATCTTCAATAGTCTGGATTTGTTCCTGTTGCCACTGACTGTACTTTTCTAATACAAATATCTGGATGAAAAATATTTAAAATTGGAATTACATACTGGGGTATTTTATGTACACAGTACAAATGCCTAGATTTTTTTCTTGAAGTACGCAGAGGATTGAATAGTTTTTTTAAAGTATTCCCAAGATGCTTGGATTTGTAGGCAAGAGTGTATGAGAAGATGAGGGAGCTAATGATACTACTTTCTGTTTATACACGTCCACGTTGAACGCTCAATCCCAGTGACCCATGCTCATGTAGATATGGCCAGAGCAAGTGATCAAGGGAGAGGATGGTAGGAAAGGAGGTCTGAGATACATCCAGTGGCTACATCTTTTAGGCCTTGCAGGTTAGGTATAATAATTTGGACTTTATTCCAAGTGTGATGTGAGGCTGCTTGAAACTTCTATTTTTGAGCATGTCATTTTTGACATGGCCTGACATGCATTTGCAAATCAGAGAAGTCTACTGCAACCATTTTCTAACTATCCATGTTGTCTTCTTTTGAATAATACTTTATAGCAAGGGGTATTTTATTTTTTATAGCACCGTCGTTTCAATTTTTGGATTATGAAAATAATTTATGCCTTTCTCACTGGGAAACCCTGGTGGTATAGTGGTTAAGTGCTATGGCTGCTAACCAAAAGGTTGGCAGTTCGAATCCGCCAGCCCCTCCTTGGAAACCCTATAGGGCAGTTCTACTCTGTCTTATAGGGTCACGATGAGTTGGAATCGACTCGATGGCAATGGGTTTTTTTTTGTTTTTTTATTCTCACCGTAGAAAATTTAGAAAAAAATATAAAAGAAAATAAATACCCTTATGAATCTAACCGAAGGGTTGGCAAACTACTGCCTGCAGGCTAGCCACCTGTTTCTGTAAATCAAGTTTTACTGGAACACAGCCACACACCCATTCATTTACGTATCATCCATGGCTGCTTGCCACATCATAAGAGCGGAACTGAGTAGTTACAACAGAGAAAATAAATACTTATTACTAAAAAATTTGCTACCTAGTCCTTTACAGGAGCCCCGGTGATGCAGTGGTTAAGAGCTCGGCTACTAACCAAAAGGTGGGCCCTAGGAATCCACCAGCCACTCCTTGGAAACCCTATGGGGCAGTTCTACTCTGTCCTGTAGGGCTGTGAGTCAGAATCAACTAGACAGCAGTGGGTTTGGTTTTGGTTTAGTCCTTTACATAAAGACCCTGTTATTACCCTCTGATAGAGTCTATTAATTTATTAGTACATTTTTCCAGGCTATATTCTAGACATTTTTAAATAATGCAAATCATACTGTAAATACAGTTATGTTTTTTTCCTGTTTCACTTGTCATGATACCAGGAGCATTTTCCCAAGTAATTAATGTTTGTTGTGGAGGATAGCCAGAGGCCCTCCTTTTTAACAGTTGCATATTATTCCATTTTATAAACATACCGTTGGCTATTTAAATAATTTCCTTGTATTCCCCTATTTTCAGACATTTATATTTTCTAATTTTTTATTTATAAACAATGCTGTGGTGGACATGTTTGTGTTTAGCTGTGTTTTTATCATCTCCTCAGGTTAGATTCCTCGAAATGTAATTACTGAATCAAAGGGTGTCAGCATTGTTGAGGTTCCTGATAAATACACTGAAGTTTCAAACGCTGTTCCCCAAAACTCTAGGCCTTTGCAAGGATGTAGAGCATCATTCGGGTAAACTACAATAGAAAAGATTGCTTTGGGGTGTCTAGGGGAGATTACTTTTTCATATCTTAAATATGAGTGAGGGTAATTATAAAAGTAACTAACCTTTGTTTTGGGTAGGGCATTGTTCTAAGTGATTTATATTTACTCATTTAATCCTTACAGCAACTCTTTGGGACAGGTTCTCTGATCCCCATTTTAGCCATGGGGCCAGGATTAAAACCTAGACACTGACTCCAGAGATAATGCAGTTAATCACTAGGTTAAACTTCTTGAGTGGTCCTGTATTTGTGACAACCCCTTACCGATCTACTGCTATCAAGGACTATGTCCTGTGCTAAATTTCTAGGGAGGACGTTTTCACTCTGCAGGTTCTGTGACTTCAGAAAAGTTGGAAACCCTTTTCTTCCAAGGACTGCATCCTGTTGGCAGCAGAGATGTCTAATTCTCAGTAGATATTTCTCCTGCCATTTCCTCAAGCTGTCTCGGTGTTCGTTCCCCGTATTTTCTCATCTCTTAGTACTTTGTATTGTCAACAATTATCTCCAGAGTTTCAAGTTTCCAAATCATGCTGCTTTTGGAAAAAGTAGTCTCGTGTTCTTCCTAGTTCCTAATACTGCCGAGGAACACAGAGGCAGGCAGGAGCAGCTTCCAGAAGCTCAACGAAAATTTTATCTCCTATTTTTAAAAAGATAAATGCAGGCACAACTTTGGTTTGAAGTTATAATTACTTCCTTCAGATTTCTGGCTATTTTTAAAACAAATTTACACCATTTTGTGCTTGTGTGAAACCTCAAGGCTAATGTTCACTGAGAGATCCTCCAACTATTTCTCCCTGGGTAAGCCCCGCCTCTTAATTGTTTTAATTAGCAAATCTATGAAGATTAATTAAAATTGGCATCATACTTTCAAAATTATATGCCGCTGACTACTGAACACAAAACCTTAATCAAAATATTGAAAAAGCCTGAATCCAACTTGTTCTAATTGTCTAATATGCTTGCTCAAGGGGAAAAATAATGAAAACTATAAGGTGAGTAAAACGAAGACACCTTTTTCGGGGAGTCTACAGGACCTTTTAAATGAATGCTTCAAAAAATAATAATAACGACGGTGCCAAGTGCTTTTCCACTCTACCCGGAAACAGACTTTGCTTTCAGCAGAGTCATCCCGTCTGGTGAGAGGAGAGCAGTGAGTTACAGCACGTCCCAGGCAGCTTCTTATGGAGATTAAACATGGGTGCAGCCTGAGCGTGAGTGCTCAGCTAGGGTTCAGGCAGAGAAAGGAAGAAGGGAGAAACATCGAGAACCAGATAGTCTGGCAGGGAAGAGAAGAAGAAACAATGTTCCTACTATGTGCCAGGCATTGGGTTAGGAGCTTGTACATAGACTACCTTATTTTTTCCTGAAAACAACCAGATAGAAATCTGTTTTTTTTTTTTTTTTATTGTTGTGCTTGCAGTGAAAGTTTACAATTCAAGTAAGTATCTCATACAAAAATTTATACATACATTGTTATGTGACCTTAATTGCTCTCCCTATACTGTGACAACACACTCCTCCTTTCCACCCCTGATTTCCTGTGTCCATTCAAACAGCTCCTGACTCTCTCTGCCTTCTCATCTCACCTCTGGACAGGAGCTTCCCATTTAGTCTCACGTATCTACTTGAGCTAAGTAAGAAGCACACTCTTCATGAGTATCATTTTATGTCCCACAGTCCAGTCTAATCCTTGTCTGAAGAGTTGACCTTGGGGATGGTTTCAGTTCTGGCCTAACAGAGTCCAGGCGCCATATCTTCCAGGGTCCCTCCAGTCTCAGTCAGGCCATTAAGTCTGGTCTTTTTACTAGAATTTGAGTTCTGTACCCCACTTCTCTCCGGCTCCATCAGGGACTCTCTGTTGTGTTCCCTGTCAGGGCGGTCATTGGTGGTAGCTGGGCATCATCATGTTCTTCTGGTCTCAGGCTGATGAAGTCTCTGGTTTATGTGACCCCTTCTGTCTCTTGGGCTAATGCTTTCCTTGTGTTCATGGTGTTCTTCATTCTCCTTTACTCCAGGTGGGTTGGGACCAACTGATGCATCTTAGATGGCTGCTCGCTAGCTTTTAAGACCCAAGACACCACTCACCAAAGTGGGATGCAGAACATCTTCTTAAAAAACTTCGTTATGCCAATTGACCTAGATGTCCCCTGAAACCATGGTCCCCAGACCCCCACCCCTGCTACTCTGTCCCTCGAAGTGTTTGGTTGTATTCAGGAAACTTCTTAGCTTTGGTTTAGTCCGGTTGTGCTGACTTCCCCTGTATTGTGTGTTATCCTTCCATTCACCTAAGATAATTCTTGTCTACTTTCTAGTTACTGAATACCCATTTCCCTCCCTCCCCACCCTCATAACAACCAAAGAATGTGGTTTTCTATGTTTAAACCTTTTCTTGAGTTCTTATAATAGTGGTCTCATACAATATTTGTTCTTTTGCAACTAAGTTCACTCAGCATAACACCCTCCAGTTTCCTCCATGTTATGCTTCACAGATTCATCATTGTTCTTTATTGTTGCATAGTATTCCATCATGTGAATATACTGTAATTTGTTTATCCATTAGTCTGTTGATGGGCACCTAGGTTGTTTCCATCTTTTTGCTATCGTGAACAGTGCTGCAGTGAACATGGGTGTGCATATATCTATTCATGTGACAGCTCTTATTTCTTTAGGATGTATTCCAAGGAGCGGGATAGCTGGATCATATGGTACTTCTATTTCTAGCTTTTTCAGGAAGTGCCAAATCGATTTCCAAAGTGGTTGTACCATTTTACCTTCCTACCAACAATGTATAAGTGTTCCTGTCTCTCCACAACCTCTCCAACATTTATTATTTTGTGTTCTTTGGATTAATGCTAGCCTTGTTAGGGTGAGACGGTATCTCATTGTGAAATCTGTTATTTTTAACCTAATTTTATAGATAATAAAAAAAATAGATGAAAAGGGATTAACTAACCTGCCGAAAGCCATGCAGAGAGCAGGTGGTGGGCCTGTTCTGTTCTCAATCTGCTCTCTCTCCCTTGGTGATACATGTGCTATGTTATGTAATCTGCCCCACGTCTCCCTTCAAGATCTAATCCAAATTCCATCCTTGATGTGGCACATTCCTTGGTCTCTCAGCTAGTTCCAGGAAGAAGGTGGTTATGTGAGCTGGCTCTTGAAATAGGAGTAGGTAAAGAGTAACAACAACAGCAATAACTAATTAAAATTTAAAGATTATTGAATGCCAAGCTAAGTCCTTCAGATACGCTATCTCATTTATTTCCCCTAACAACTGAATTACTGAATCACTGAATGAGGCAGCTACTATTATTACACCCTTTAGAGATGAGAAAACTGAGTCATCAGGAGTTCAATCTTGGCGTTACACAGTTAGCAAGTGGTACAGTTGTTATTCAAACCTAGTTCTAATCCCCAGACTCAGACTTCTAATCACTTTTCTTTTTCAGGGGTCTGAGTTTGAGTATGTAGAAGTGTACAGTTTTCTAAAGGAAAAGAAAAACTAGAAGATGGCGCAATGGTTAAGCACTTGGCTGCTGAGAGGTCAGCGGTTCAAACCCACCACTGGCTCCTTGGGAGAAAAGACACCAGAGACATTGTTCCTACTCACTACATCTCACCCCTCTCCTCCCAGTCTCTTCTGAAACCCTGCAGTCTACCTTTAACTTTACCTCTGCACTGAATTCCTCCGTCAAAGGTTATCGGTGTCTTCCTCCTAAGCCTTTTCTCTAAGCCGAGTCCTTTTCTCTAGTCTACCTGACCCACTTCAGGCCTCACTTAAAATGGCCGATTAATCCGTCTGTCTTCAGGTTTCTGTTCCACTGCAGGTTCTCCCCCTGTCGTCTCTCTGCTTCATCAGCATTTCTTCTTCTTCGTGACTGCGTCTGTAGGTATTCCCCAAGTTGCTGCCCTCTGGCTTATTTTCTCCCTGTACACGCTACATGTTGTTCTTGTTGTTAGGTGCTGTCAAGCTGCTTCCAACTCACAGCAACCCTACGTACAACAGAACGAAACACTGCCCAGTCCTGCGCCATCCCCACAATCACTGTTATGCTTGAGCCCATTTTTGCAGCCACTGAGTCAATCCATCTCATTGAGGGCCTTCTTCTTTTTTGCTACATACTTTCATATAATTCCTCCGCACTGCTGGTTTAAATTGCCATTTCTATGACAAAGTCTCTAAAGCTACATCTTCTGTCCTGAGAGAACGATCACCTCTGTACTCCCGTCCCGCTCAAGCCGTCCATGAATTACAACAGCGTCTCATTTTCAGGTGGCCGCTACCAGCCGTGAGAGTTAAGCAGGTGAGAGGTCATTGCCGCGTAGTTGTTCTGCAAAGTTCCTGCAAAGTTCCGAAGGTCTCTAACAGCTTAGAATAGCAGTTCTGAAATGTTATTATGCAGCAGAATTATCTGGAGGGCTTGGTGAAGTGCAAGTTGCTGGGACCCACTCCCAGAGTTTCTAATTCGGTAAGTCTGGGGTGGTCCCAATAATGTGTATTCCTGACAAGTTTCCAAGTGATGCTGATGCTGCTCGTCCAGGGGCAATACTTTGAGAGCCACTGGCTTAGAACAGGGGTTCTCAAACTTGCTGCCCATCAGAATCACTAGGATCGCTTTCTAAAATTACTGCTACATCAACCCCCACTTCAGACCAATTAAATCAGAATCTCTCATGGTGGACTTCCCAGTTAATTCAAATATGCAACCATGGTTAAGATCCACTTGTTTAGAAAAGAGGGAAGGAAACCAAACCAAGACGAAACCAGTTGCCACTGAGTCAGTTCTGACTCATGGTGACCCTGTGTGTGCAGAGTAGAACTGCGCTTCATAGACTTTTCAGAAGCACTTTGCCAGGCCTTGGGACCTTTCGGAAGCACATTGCCAGGCCTTCCTTTTGAGGCGCCTCTGGGTGGGTTTGAACCACCGACCTTTCAGTTAGTAGTCAAGCACTTAACCATTCGCTCCATCCAGGGACTCCTACAGGGAAGGAAAAGCCCTCCCCAACCCCCCCAAAAAAGCAGCAGCTTCGGGCAGGCTTTTCTAACCAAGCCCATGGTTTCCTTGAAGGCCCATGAATTCCATGAAATAATATGCAAAAGATTGTGTGCAGTTGAGGAGAGAGCCCATAGAACTTCAATGTACCATCAAAAGGGCCCATAACCACTCTCCCAAATTAAAAATCACTAAAGAAGCTGATTCTCAGACAGAGCTGGCCCATCTGCAGTCTCTTATGTCTCACAGGCACCACTACCATACCTGTTTCAAAATCTCCTCTGGTCACAGATTCAGACTTCTATACCAAGTATCTGCTTTGTTTTATACAGCTTCGAGGCCTAAAATTTTAACCCTTGCGTATTCACTTAGGTTAGTAAGCATTTTTTTTCAAAGTTCACATATGAAAGGAGAATCCAGCATCTGTCCATCAATCACATGTTAGCAAGAATCACTTCAATTATGTTGGTTTCATACTCCCGCACGTCCTTAAGTAATAGCTGTTTTGAAAGGGCAAGGACGGGGGTAGGAGGAAATCTGAAGGTCTAAAAAGGTCTCCCTGGGTAGCGCAAGTGGTTTGCGACGGCCTTCTAATCTAAAGATTGGCAGTTCAAACCCACCCAGTGGCTCTGCAGAAGAAAGCCTGGGTGAACGGCTCTGTAGTTCTACTCTGTAACACACGGACCCACCAGGAGTCAGATTCGACTCAATGGCAAAGCACTGGATTTTTAAGTAGGGCTCTACAGAAAAGCTAAAAAAAAATTAAGACATTGGGAACCTGAGAGATTGAGGAGGGCATCTGGGTCAGTAAGAAATGCTTAAAGAAAGTCAGAATATACAAAGAATAATTTTTAACTATGACATCCAGAACTCGTGGTGTGATGAAGAAATAGAAAATTCTCTTCTATCTTTATTTTCCTCCTCCATATTTATAACCCCAACATGTCTGTCAGTTTGTTGTGCTGTGGAGGCTTGCGTGTTGCTGTGTTGCTGGAAGCTATGCAGAAACCAGCAGGGTCACCCATGGTGGACAGGTTTCAGCTGAGCTTTCAGACTAAGACTAGGAAGAAGGACCCAGCAGTCTACTTCTGAAAAGAATTAGCCACTGAAAACCTTATGAATAGCAGCAAAACATTGTCTGATATAGAGCTGAAAGATAAGCCTCCCAGGTTGGAAGGCACTTAAAAGATGACTGGGGAAGAGCTACCTCCTCAAAGTAGAGTCCACCTTAATAATGTGGATGGAGTCAAGCTTTCGGGACCTTCATTTGCTGGTGTAGCATGACTCAAAATGAGAAGAAACAGCTGCAAACATCCATTAATAATCGAAACGTGGAATGTACGAAGTATGAATCCAGGAAAATTGAAAATCATCAAAAATGAAATGGAATGCATAAACATCGATATCCTAGGCATTAGTGAACTGAAATGGACTGGTATTGGCCATTTTGAATCGGACAATCATAGGGTCTACTATACCGGGAATGACAACTTGAAGAGGAATGGTGTTGCATTTATCATCAAAAAGAATATTTCAGATCTATCCGGAAGCACAATGTTGTCGGTAATAGGATAATATCCATACGCCTACAAGGAAGACCAGTTAATATGACTATTATTCATATTTACGCACCAACCACTAAGGCCAAAGGTGAAGAAGACATTGAAGATTTTTACCAGCTTCTGCAGTCTGAAATTGATCAAACATGCAATCAGTTCAGGATGCATTGATAGTTACTGGTGATCAGAATGCGAAAGTTGGAAACAAAGAAGGATGGGTAGTTGGAAAATATGGCCTTGGTGATAGAAACGATGCTGGAAATTGCATGATAGAATTTTTCAAGACCAACGACTCCTTCACTGCAAATACCCTTTCTCACCAACACACATGGTGACTATACACATGGACCTTGCCAGATGGAATACACAGGAATTGAATTGACTGCTTCTGTGGAAAGAGATAATGGAAAAGCTCAGTATCATCAGTCAGAATAAGGCCAGGGGCCGACTGTGGAACAGACCATCAATTGCTCATATGCAAGTTCAAGTTGAAACTGAAGAAAATTAGAACAAGTCCACGAGAGCCCAAGTACGAACTTGGGTATATCCCACCTGAGTTTAGAGACCATCTCAAGAACAGATTTGACACGTTAAACACTAATGACTGAAGAGCAGGAGAGTCATGGAATGACGTCAAGGACATCATACATGAAGAAATCAAGAGAGTGTTAGAAAAACAGGAAAGAAAGAAAAGACCAAAATGGATGTCAGAAGAGACTCTGAAACTTGTTCTTGAACATCGAGCGGCTAAAGCAAAAGGAAGAAATGACGAAGTAAAAGAACTGAACAGAAGATTTCAAAGTGTGGTTGGAAAAGATGAAGTAAAGTATTATAATGACATGTGCAAAGAGCTGGAGATAGAAAACCGAAAGGGAAGAGCACACTTAACATTTCTCAAGCTGAAAGAACTGAAGAAACAATTCAAGCCTCGAGTTGCAGTAGTGAAGGATTCTATGGGGAAAATATTAAACGACACAGGAAGCATCAAAAGAAGATGGAAGGAATACACAGTCATTATACCAAAAAGAACTGGTCGACATTCAACCATTTCAAGAGGTAGCATATGATCAGCAACTGATGGTATTGAAGGAAGATGTCCAAGCTGCACTGAATGCATTGGGGAAAAACAAGGCTCCAGGAATCGACAGAATATCAACTGAGATGTTTAACCAAACGGATGCAGCGCTGAAGTGCTCATTTGTCTATACCGAGAAATTTGGAAGACAGCTACCTGGCCAACCAACTGAAAGAGATCCATATTTGTGCCTATTCCCAAGAAAGGTGATCCACCCGAATGCAGAAACTATCGAACAATATCATTAATGTCACACACAAGTAAAATTTTGCTGAAGATCATTCGAAAGCAGCCGCAGCAGTATGTCAACAGGGAACTGCCAGAAATTCAGGCCGGATTCAGAAGAGGATGTGGAACCAGGGATATCATTGCTGATGTCAGATGGATCCTGGCTGAAAGCAGAGAATACCCGAAAGATGTTTACTTGTGTTTTATTGACTATGCAAAGTCATTTGACTGTGTGGATCATAACAAATTATGGATAACATTGAGAAGAATGGGAATTCCAGAACACTTAATTGTGCTCATGAGGAACCTGTACATAGATCAAGAGGCAGTTGTTCAGACAGAACAAGGGGATACTGCATGGTTTAAAGTCAGGAAAGGTGTGCATCAGGGTTACATCCTTTCACCATACCTATTCAATTTGTATGCTGAGCAAATAATCCGAGAAGCTGGACTATATGAAGAAGAACAGGGCATCAGGATTGGAGAAAGACTCATTAACAACCTGCATTATGCAGATAACACAACCTTGCTTGCTGAAAGTGAAGAGAACTTGAAGTACTTCCTGATGAAGATCAAAGACCACAGCCTTCAGTATGGATTACACCTCAACATAAAGAAAACAAAAATCCTTACAACTGGACCAATAAGCAACATCATGATAAACGGAGAAAAGATTGAGGTCGTCAAGGACTTCATTTTACTTGGATCCACGATCAACACCCACGGAAGCAGGAGTCAAGAAACGAAAAGACGCATTGTATTCAGCAGATCTGCTGCAAAAGACCTCTTTAAAGTGTTGAAAAGCAAAGATGTCACCTTGAAGACTAAGATGCACCCAATCGTATCGTATGCATGGGAAAGCTGGGCAATGAATAAGGAAGACCGAAGAAGACTTGACGCCTTGGAATTGTGATGTTGATGAAGAATAGTGAATATACCAGGGACTACCAAAAGAACAAACAACTCTGTCTTAGAAGAAGTACAACCAAAATGCTCCTTAAAGGCAAGGATGGCGAGACTTCGTCTTACATACTTTGGACATGTTGGAGAAGGACATCATGCTTGGTAAAGTACAGGGTCAGCGAAAAAGAGGAAGACCTCAGCAAGATTGATTGACACAGTGGCTGCAACAATGCGCTTAAGCATAACAACAATTGTGAGGATGGCGCGGGACCAGGCAGTGTTTCGTTCTGTGGTACATAGGGTCGCTATGAGTTGGAACCTACTCAATGGCACCTAACAACAACAAGAAGCATATTTATAATATACAAATTTCCCAGCCATGGTGTCGCAGTGGTTGAAGTGCTTGGTGGCTAACAAATATACCGTCTGCACCATTGGGGTCAGTTTTGAGGAATGTAAAGCACAAGTGTCTTTGACTCAGAGAGAGCTGAGTTCCGATTCCAACTCTGCCATTTACTGACTCGATGGCCTTGACCTCTCTAAGTCCAAATTTTCTATTCTATAAAATGATAAGACTTACCTCATAAAGTTAACTCGGGAACTAAATGAGATGATGTAGGTAAAGTACTTACTGTGGTGCTTCTAACTAGTAAATGTCCAATAAATGGCTGTGCTTACAGCTCGGCTAGGTTATGGTCAAATAGGTGTTTTGTAGACTGGCCCAAAAATGCAACTATGTTTCTATGGGAAATTTTCAAGTTCCAGAGAGCTGGCTTTGAGACAGTCTTCGTTATGCAAACGTATAAATACTTGCTTTAAAAATTCAATTGACTTCTAGAAGAAACTGTGGGTCTTTCCAAGTGCCTGGAGATCTTTCTTGTTTAGCTGTTCAGCCACCGTCTTAATCTCACAACTAACATAAACTCCTTCCTGAATTGAGAGTTCTTCAAGGTCAAAGCCAAAAGACTGTGTCTTCATTAAATAACAATTTATGGAGCATCTATATGCAAATAGCTGGACATGAAAAGATGCATACAATACAGTTTCTTTCTTCATGGGGCTTAGATTCTAACTGGGGAAAATTATATGTAAATACAATCCAAGATCATGTGTATTATAATAAATATGTGTGACAAGAACTATGGAACTATGAAGCATACTGAAAGAAGAAATTCATTTTATCTAAGTTGCTAAAATCTTGGTAAAGGAGGTGGCAGTTGAACTGAACCAAATGTGCATCAGAGTCAATAACAAAAAAGAAATTAAGGAATAGAGAGTACTACATCAACTGCTATTGCGGGAAAAGATTCATAAGTGGACCATGGTCTACTTGAACCTTGAACAGATAGGATGAGGATAAAATGAAGAACAGCACTGTGTGCATGTAGGCATGTGTGTAATAGAAGAAGAGCAAGCTGGTTGGTGAGAAGGATAGTGGAAAATAAGGTTGGAGAGGTGCTGCCTTCGAACAAGATTATGTAGGGTCCTGGGAACTAAGCTGGGAAGTTTAGACCTTGTGCAATAAGCCCAAAAAATGAGGCATTGGAGGTTCTAGAACCAAGATATATGTAACATGATGAAATACAGTTGGAGGAAGGTTATTGTGACAGCAGTGTGCAGGGTAGATTGGTGGAGGGTAAGCATGGCAGACCAGAGCATCTTGAAAGCAACTTTGTTAATCCAGGTGTGACTTGTTGTAGGTCTAGGCTAGGATAATGTCTTTGGAGAGCAAAAGAAAAATACAAAAGTGACGAATTTCATGAATGCCATCTTCGATATTTGAATAATAATATAACCAAAAAATACAGCATAGGTGACATGGAAGAAGATGAATCATCTTTTAAGTGAATAAAATTTATTTAGTGCCATCTATATGACAAGTGGAGTCCCTGGGTGGTGCAAACAGTTAATGTGCTCAGTTGATAACCAAAAGGTTGGTAATTTGAATCCACCCAGAGGCACCTCAGAAGAAAAGCCTGGCAATCTACTTTCCCAAAATCAGCCATTGGAAACCTTGTGGAGCACAGTTCTACTCTAACACATATGGTCCTGTCGTGAGTTGGAAATGACTCAATGGCAACTGGTTTTATATGCCAAATATTATGTGACAATATATACTATCAAACGTGTGTATCTATATGACATGTGCACAATGTTTCATTCAGTAGCTATTCCCTACCTGTATATCTTGTTTCCCCAAGTAAATTGCCCACTTCTGTTGAGGAAGATCTCATCTCATATTCCTCATGCATTATAGAGCCTGTCACTATACGGGACACAAAGTCAGCATTTAATGAACACTTACTGTCTGATTCAATAACTGAGGCCAGAAATATTAGAACACTAGCCCAAGTCTTCAATGGATCAACAGTGAATACGAATAGAATCCACTTTCTTTTTATTGCTGTGTAACTTCCTTTCTGGAAACTCTAGAAAAGAACATTGGAATATGGGTAAGAGACATGGATTCATTTGATGGGATAAGTTCAGAACAGCGCCAAGACGTGCCAGACAATAAAACCGCAGTTCCATTTATCTTCTGATATTCAGTAGAACAAATTTGATGGACCTAAAATATCGAGGAAAATAGTGAGAAATCATGTTTTCTGTCTATTTGGGTGTGCTTTTCATTTAAAAAAAATGTCATCTTAAAAAAAAAAAAGGAGAGGAGAGGGGTAAAATAGTAAACCAGTCCAATCTTTCCTAACAGCCTGTTGTTTATCATCAGGGGAAAAAATTACTTTAATTACACTGGGATAGGAAAAATGTTTTTGAATACCCTTCCTTGACAAGATTCAAGACTTTCATGTGAGAATAAAATACACATTTACAGTAAGTTTATATTTGGGGGTAGAATTTAAAATTCTTGTCCATCAGCGTATCATAATGGATGAATGTGACGTTTGTATGATAGCACTTGTTTGAGCACTTCTAGAAAGAGCCGGGGAGTTCTTTTACTGCTTTCAGGGAAGTTGGAAATTTAAAGATGTTTTCTTTTCAGTGAGAAACAACACCTACTCAAAATAAGTTGGCAACTCTGTGTTAAGAATCTACGTTGTTCCTTTAATGCGCAGGCATGGTTGAGGACGGAAAGAGAATCTCAAGGTCACGGGGAATAGTCTTTAGAGTATTCTTACAGGGCTTATCTGTGCTCACATGCCGAGTTTTTTTTTTTCCAGGCGTAAAGAATGGCCACTTGGCTTGAGACAGGCCCAGTGCCATCCTTTATTCGAGTTCTTTTTACTCTTCTTTTTAAAGAAGCTGTCAAGTTCTTTTTTTGCAGCTGACAGGAAAGGCCAAATCTGTGGGACAGGAAAGGAGGCACAAAAAAAACTTTTTTGTGTTGATGTTTTACTAAGTGAGCTAAGGAGAATTTTAGAATCATGTAATTTACTCTGGAGGCATTTACTGTACATAGCTATAGTGATGGTAATTTCTTTCATTGTTGAAGTGAAAAGATAACCATCAATCAGTTGTCAATTGGTCAATTGCAGAAGTGATGAAAAGAAACTGGTAGGAACAATCACTTCTGTGGCTACCTAGACCATGTGGAGGTTTAAGAAAAGTATGGGAACTGGACTGCATTTTAAAAAGGGATTGGACCAGAGTCTCAAAAAGGTTAATAGGCATAACTTCCTTGCAGAGAAGGGCTTTGCAGGTGTGCATAATCAGGAAAGGCATTGAAAAGAAATGAAAAAGACATGGGGTTAAAAAGTGATTATTTATTAAACTAGATATCAGGTAAGAAAGCTAAAAAACCAAACCCTTGAATTTCAGTGTGTTCTTAATGTAGGGAATAAATATAGCTTACTAGTAACCCGACGTGTGTATTTTAGAGCAAATCAATAAAAATTACTTTGTTCTCATGCCTTAGTCCCAGTCTTTAAAATAAATAACTTCCCAAGTATTTTTCATGAGGAATTGAAAGTCCAAGATAATTTTGAATCCTGTTTTTAAGCAAGCATTTATGCATAATTTAATCTTTACAAAGATATGGAAGCTCATATAAAGTTTAAGATAAAAGGAGTAAGTTTAAAAATCATTAACTTGTGTAAAAGGCAATGGTACTTTGGGACTTAGTGCTGTAAGCAAGATTTCATTTTAATTCATCCTATTTTCCTAAGAATGGCAATGTTATTGATTTATTCTGAGAGTTCCCCTCACACACAGTGATTTTTTTTTTCTTTTTCTCTCTCTCTTTTTTTTTTTTTTTTTTTTTTTTACTGTGGTAGGTAATAAAAAGGATTACAGGCCCCCAAAAGGATGAGATAGCATCAGT